>CM053565.1:41539614-42006783 GCA_028646485.1 Cryptoprocta ferox
CCCCCCCCCCCCCCCCGCTCCCTGCATTGCCAAGGCAACTTCCTTGTAGTTCCCTGAGGGTGGAGGAAATTTTTCTCCTGGTTTATATTTTCCCTTAGAGTGTAACACTTTGGAAGCCCTTGAAGCTTGAAGTGCGAAGGGTTTCCTTATTGAACCCCCTGCCCTCAGTGGATTTTGGCCTGTGACTATCCACTTGGCACCTTGTGCCCCGTAAATGGAAATTCAAGATCTGCAGGTATCCTTAGGGCAAGTGTGACTTTGGTGCTTCATTTATGTGTCTTCTGTTCCTAATTTCCCTTAGATTTTGTCCTGGCAGATCGCTTATTTTATCAACTCTTCAATGCTTTTAATATCTTTTTTCCCCATAATTTTGTCCCGTTTTTATAATCATTTTCTAAGGGAAGGTTAGTTCAAACATCCTAGCCTGCTATATTTCCAGAAACATTCTATAAAATCTTTCAGCCCTTGGCAAACATGTATTGAGTACATAACAGAATGATTAATTTTAGTATTGGGGATTCGGAGATACAGTCTCCCAAGTAGGGCAAATATTGCTGTGAATGGGTATCACAAGCACTTCAGAGCCTGAAATTTAAACAGTTGCATTTGGTTGGGGTAGGAGTGTTGGTTTCAAGGCGGTGGACTCTGCTCACAGATTGAGAACCTAAATTCTTTAGTTGGGATCATTTTGGTTAGTTTATTTTACTTTTATTTTCTAAAATGAAAATGTCAAGTAGTTTCTCCTGGTGAAGGGATACATGCTGATTATGAAAGTCCAACAATACAGAAGGTCTCCTCCAGAAGAACTATTATTAAAGAGTTAATGGGCATATATGTATACGCGTATGTTCATATAATAGATTTCCTCATTTCCGTGGTTTAATTAATTAACCAATATCCTGTAAACATTTTTTTTGTCCTCTAAATAGTAATGTAATGAGTGTCCTACATACAAATCTGTACTTAAGCATTTATTTTCCTTTGGATAAATTTCCAAACTATAATTCCCTAGTCAAAGAATAATGCTTACTTTAATATGTTATCACATAATTGCTCACAGATTATCAGCAGTTTGCAGGTCCCAGTTTCTGTGTACCCTCCTGATACTGAAGTTTATCACTATAATTTTGTCAGTGAGAAGAATACCTTGTTTTACCTTGCATTTCTTCATTAGTGATATTAAACATCTTTTCATAAGTTTAATGGCCTTTTGGATTTTTCTTTTAATGCTTCTTTAAGTTCTTTGCCTATTTATTGGAGTATTTGTTTTTTTTTTCTCCCTGATGAGTAGAAGCACATTATCTATTAAGATTGTTAACTCATTGTTATTTGTATGGTAACCATTTTTGCCTGTTTGTAATTTTATCTTTTAACTTCATGTCGACTTTTGCTATTTAGGAGTAAAAAAATTTGGAGTCAAATTTATCCCTTTTTCCTTTTATGTCTTACTGGTTTTGTGTTATTCTGAGATATTCCTGTATGGTTTGTATTTTTAATGTCATGTTTCAAAAGTCCTTCACCACTAGAAAGTCATAAAAGTACTTGTTTGTATTTCCTTGTAATTTTTATGTATGAGATAAGGAAGCAATGTGCTTTTCTACTTTTTTCTAATACCTAGACAAATACCCTACCATCTTTTTATAAGTTCCCACCAATCTGAATGACAGTTTAATCACAGATTATATATCCATATTACAGGGGTCTGTTTCTGAGTTTTCTGTGCCACTGATTGATCTGTCTGCTCACGTTCCAGTATTATACTGATGTAGTCATGCTGTTTTGTGGTATGTTTTAATAACTAGTCAAGATTCCCTGCTGTTCTTTATCAAACGTTATGTGACTAGTTTTGATTATTTTTCCAAATGAACCTCAGAATTAATGTGTGAAATTCCACCAGATCAGCTCCTCAGAAGAGAGCAAGAGTGGCACTCTTGATCTGTCTACCACTACAGCACTCTCTCTTGTAGCAAGAGAGAGAAAGAAAAAAGAAAAACAAAAGTAAATAAAAACCCCTACGCATTGGCTTTTGAAGAAATTTGACATTTATAAAATTTGAATGCAGGCGCATGGTATCACCGTGTAGATCGTGTTTTACATCTACCAGTGAAGCTGTCGTTTTTCTTTATACGTAATCTCCGTATTTCTTGTTTATTTCTAAACTTATTTCTCTTGTATAGATTTTTTGAAACTTTGAATCTGCTTTTTCTTCCATTCCTACTCTTCCATTACGTATTCTGATAATAATCAGTTATTGATATGTGGGGAAGCTGTTGTTTTTTGTATATTTATTTTATATTCGACCATCTTACTGAGCTCTTATTTGTTGTTTTTCAGTTGATTTGCTTAGTTTCCTTTGTGAATCGTTATATCATCCAAAAATGACACTTTAATATTTTCCAGTGTTTATACCTCCTTTCTCCCACTTATCACATTGCTAAAACTTCTGTAATAATGTTGAATGGTTATGATATTAATGTGTTAACCTCTGTCTAGTGTTCTTTAATGAGAGTGTCTTTTGTATGGCACCATTAATTTATGTTGATTTCTGAAAAATACTCTAGTTTTAAAGATGGATACTTCCAGTGTTTTTTGTTTTTGTTTTTAAGAGTTACCCAGCAATGTGCAAATTCTTTTTGGCATCTAAAGGGAAGAATCTTGATATTCCCCCTCCGTTCCCCCAATACTAATATAATGAATTATATCAGATTTGCTAGTAATGAACCATCCTTACATTTATGGGGGAAAAAACCATACATAATTGTGTTATATTATTCTTTTAGTGTTTTGCGGAAATTGTTTTGCTTGTGTTTATTTTCGATTTTTGCATCTAAGGTATATAGCATGGTAAGGATAGAATTGAGAGTGAAATAAGCTACCTGTAAATTAGGGGACAAATGTCTTCATCTTCATTTACCTACAGGATAGAAATAACATTTCCTTTGTAGGTTTGAGGGTATTACGAAGCCGATTTGTTGAAGTCTACAAAATAAACTGCAGATTCAGTTGTAGAAATACAAGACAATTAAAATGTAATTTTCCAGAATTCAAGTAAGGTATTAACTCAGATTTACAGATAGGTTATAATCCAGCGATACTGTGATTATGCTGTCCATATTTGTTTTCAGAGAAGGTGTTTTTCAAAAATACCCTTCTAGTCGATAATTGTGTTTTAATCCACTATATGTTTTGGCATTGTCTGGTTTTCTTTCTCATGTGATCTGTGGGTTTTCTTTAATGTTTTGCAGCGGCGAGTAGAGCAGCCCCTCTATGGCTTAGATGGCAGCGCTGCGAAGGAGGTGTCGGAGGAGCAGTCTGCTCTGCCAACCCTCATGTCGGTGATGCTGGCGAAGCCTCGGCTGGACACGGAGCAGCTGGCGCAGAGGGGAGCTGGCCTCTGCTTCACCTTTGTTTCAGTGAGTACCAAGGCTGACTTGATGCAGATCCTTCTTGCCCTCGAGCTCCTTGATGAAGTTTGAGTAACTGTTTTAGTGAAGAGATGCTGCCATTGCTAACTCTGTGACTTCTAAAGGTAGCATGGTTTTATTCAGTCTCCCTTGGGTCTGGGGGCTGAGAGAGACTGCTTTGTTAAAGTCTGAGCACATCATGGGAAAGAAAATATGGTTTTAGGTTGACAAAGAAGTAACAAAGATACAGATCAAATTCCATCACAGCCAAAGTACTTGTCTAATTAAAAATAAAATTGCCACACTCCAGGCATCACTTATTTGAAGCAGTATGCAGGTCAGTAAAATGTTAGCATGTAGGCGGGCATTCTCTGGCACGTTTGCCAGTTTCCCCTCCGTGGTGTTTGCGTGGCCTGTATGCTTGCCTTCTCTCGCCTCTTCACAGTGTTGGTACAGATACTTTTTCCAGGATATTTGGCTACCTGTTTGCTGCTTTCAGCTTGTTTCTTTCTGTCGCCTTGAAGAACAAGAAGGTTTGACCCCATTTTTACTTGCCAAATTATAGTGCAGTTTGGCTCCAGAGTTGTTATTTTTCTTGGTTTCTGTGCCCTACCACAGATGATACAGAGCAAGAGAAAGCTCCGTTGCCCTATTCTTTCATTTCTGGGATCTCTTTCAGAGCTTAAGTCATCACTGATCCAAATTTCTTTCTCTTCTCCTAGTTCATTCGCTCCACTTACAACCTAAGTTTTTTCTTTATTTGTTTTGTGGATTCTGAGTCATTAATCCACATGCAGTTGTACTCAAAAAGGCCATGAAAAGGGTGGGTGCCTTAAAGAAAGGAAATAAAAATTATGAAATATTTAGGGAACGATCGTGTACAATTTGGAATACTTTCTTACAGTTATTACTGTTTTCCTTAAAGAGATATTACAACTTTTAAACTTACAGAATTTTTAAGCATTAAAGGAATTGAGAGACTTCTTGTGTGAAGATGGGATAATTTTTTCTGTGGGTGGCAAAAGAAACACAACACAAAATTGGAGAATTGATCTATACAGTTCTGTGGGTGGGCCTGATGGCAGTGTGGCATAGTTTGTATGAGAATGTTGTGGTTCCCTATAGCATTGTTACAGAGACTGTGTCTCTGTGCAGTATGTATAAATTACATTGTTTACTGTCCACTGACCATTAAATCTTCATCTTAGAGCTAACTTTCCCAGGCAAAACCTTGGCTAGTCAGAAGTTAATTTGTCCTTATGTTCTTTTATTGCCTTTTAAAAAGCTACCTCCATTTCATTTGAGGGAGTTCCCTTTGTTTATTGCACAAATACTTCCTGAATGCCCACTATGTGACAGGCATGTAGCTAAGTACCCAGGATTTCGATCAGCAAAACTCAGTCCTCTAATGTGAGCCTTCCATAAAAGGTATTGGGATGTGTTCACATGGGCAACCACTTCCTCAGTCCTATCAGCTAGTGCACTCAGGTTGTCAGAGGAGTGCAGATGCTATAGCCAGATTGTTCTAGTGGAGAGGAGAGATGGCAGAGAAGAGTAAGACAATGATCATGTCGGAAGAAGGAACCAAGGAGATAAGTGTGAAAACCAGAGGCTTAAATGGTTTGGTACAGTTTTGGATCGCTTTGCTTCTCTGCAGTTCCAGCCAGGATATAAGCTTAGTAGTCTAAAGAAAGAAGGAAAGCAAAAGAATTAACGTTAATAAATATTTAAAAATGTTTTTAAATAAAGACCAGCAATTTCCTAACAAATAGGCAAAAGCTATGACCAGGCAGTTTTACGGGGGAGGCTGGGGGGAGACAAACGACTAATAACATAAAAAATGCCTAACTTCACCCACGGAGAGATGCAAAATAAAACAAGGTAACACTTTTGATCTATCAAAGTGTTAAGCATTGATACGTTTGATAATTCTCAGTGTAGGTTATAGTTTAGACACAAATGCAAGTTTTATACTGACTCTAAATTGGACAAGTTGGTTAGTATCTGAGTGATAAATTTACGTATCCTGGGATCCAGAAATTCCATTCCCATAAAATCTTATGAAGATGTTTATTGCATTGTTGATAATTGCAGAAATCCGGAAGTGGTTTCTCTTTACCCGTGTTTCATGGGAACTTGCATCGAGGGTGTCTGTGACCTCCACACTGCTGCTCCCCGTGATCAGTCCTCAGAACATATCTGTCCAGCCTGATTCATTAGCCACAGTTGATGACTCCCTTCTCCAAGCACTGCTCTTCTCAGCTTGCGCTCTTTTTTGGTTCTTTCTCATTTACCGGACCTCTAAATGGTGGAGTGCCCCTGGGCTCAGTCTTTAGATTTTTCTCTACTTTTATTCTCTACATAATCTCATTGAGTTTCTTTGCTTTAGTTATCACCCGTATGCAGAGCACTTCCAAGTTTATATCTTCAGCCCAGAGCCCTGCCCCAAATTCCAAACCTATGTAGTCAGTTGCTTCTAGACTTCTCTTTATGTCTGATAAGCATATCAAATCTAACATGTCCAAAGCTGAATTCATTTTGTCCTCTTATTCCAAGCCCATTTCATCAACAGCCTTCGACATCTCAGTAACTGTCCTCTCTCCTAATTGTTCAAAAAACCGCAGAGGCATTCTGGTCTCTTCTCTTTTTATATCCCAATTATAAATCCATCAGTAAATCTTAGAATTAAGGATATATTCAGATTCCTACTTCTAACCTCTTCATTACTACTACTGCTTGAACTAAACCATTGTCCCCCACTGAGGTTATGGTAGTAACCCTCTAACTGGATTCTTTCCTCCTACCTTTTTTGCCTTTTAATCTGTTCTCAACAGATGAGAGTGATTCAGTCATGTCTGCTCAAAGGTGCTTAAAATGGCACATAATGCATGGTCTGTTTCTCACCACTTGGCCATCTCATACTGCCATCTCCCTTCCTTACCAGATTCCATCAACAGTGGCCACCTTGCCTCCTCAAATACTATCTGGCATGTTCTCACCTCAGGGACTTTACACTTGGTGTTGCCTTTGTCTTAACATTCTTCTCCCAGATAGTAAGTCTGCCATGCTCCCTCAGTTCTCTAGTCTCTACTTGAATTTACCCTATTACAGAGGCCTACCCCGATTACACTGTATTAAATAGTAATTCCTCCCTGCCCACTCCACGGCAGGGTCTAGCTCCTGTGCCCTACTTTGTTTTTATTCCTTAGTCTTATTACCAGCTGACCTGCTATATTTTACTTGTCTGAATGTAAACTCCATCAGGTCAATGACTTTGTTCACTTTTCTTTTTTAATGTTTGTTTATTCTTGAGAGACAGAGCATGAGCAGGGGGGAGGCAGAAAGAATGAGGGACAGAGGACGTGACGCAGGCTCCACGCTGAAAGCAGCAAGCCCAATGCGGGACTCAAACTCGAACCCTGAGATCATGACCTGAGCCGAAGTCCGACACTCAACCAGTTGAGCCACCCAGGCGCCCCTGCTTTGTTCACTTTGTATCTCCAATGCTAGATAGAACAGGATCTAATCTAACACACACTCAGGGCAGTTATATGTTGTGTGAATTGATAAAGGCATCCTTCATATAGAGTCTAGTGGAATGCTTTACAGTTGACAGAAGAAGTGAGAAAGGTATATATACAGTTGACCCTTGAACAACATTGGGGCAGGGACACCCAGCACCCCGCATGCAGTCAAAAATCATTTGACACCCCCCCCCCCCAAATCTTAACTACTAACAGCCTATTGTTGACCAGAAATCTTACTGATAACATAAACAGCTGGTCAACACATATTTTGTATGTAATTTGTATTATATACTGTATTCTTAGAATAAAGTAAGCTAGAGAAAAAATGTTCTTCAGAAAATCATACGAGGGGCACCTTGGTGGCTCATTTGGTTGAGCATCTCACTCTTGCTGTCAGCTCAGCTCATGATCTCGTCACAGGACCAAGCCCCACATCCATCAGGCTCCATGCTGAGTCCACGGCCTGCTTAGGATTCTCTCTCCCTGTCTCTCTCTCTCTCTCCCTCTCCTGCTCATGCTTTCTCTCTCAGAATAAATAAACACTTTTTAAAAAAGAAAACAAACTCATAAGAGAAAAAAATATTTACAGTCCTGTACTTTACTTAATGAAAAAAATCCTCATATAACTGGGCCTGTGCAGTTCAAACCCCCGTTGTTCCAAGGTCAACTGCAAATGCTAACAACGGAAGATGTCTAGATAGGTGTTGATAAATAAAAATAGCAGGTGGCAGAAGATTGTGAGTTTGATCCTTTTTATTTATTTTTGAGAGAGAGAAAGCATGCATACGCGCGTGTGAGTGGTGGAGAGGGGCAGAGGGAGAGGGAGAGAGATAATCTCCCTGCACCGGGGCTTGATCACACGACCTTGGGATCAAGACCTGAGCCGAAATCAAGAGTTGGATGCTAAACTGGAATGAGCCATCCAGGCACCCCAAGTTTGATCCTATAAATGTCTAAAATTGTATTGTTAACATAATTTTACATGTTTTAACTTAGGAAATTCAGTTTTTTTATTGAAGTATAATTAACATACAGGAAGTTGATTTTTTAAATTGTAAGATAATTTTCTAAATTGCAAAACTAGTGTAGGTACATGGCCCACAAAAAATTAAAGTGATGGAGAAGAGTCTCCTTCCCCTCTGAAGTGTAACCACTATCCACAGTTTGTTTTAGATTTTCTACTGATTTACCATTTTAACTTCAAATAATGTATCTTTTATTTAATTAACTTTAAACAAGATCTCTCTTCTCTCTGTTTTTAAAAAAGTTTTTTAATGTTTATTTTTGAAAGAGAGAGACTGACAGAGTGCGAGTGGGGGAGGGGCAGGGAGGGAGGGAGACAGAATCTGAAGCAGGTTCCAGGCTCTGAGCTGTCAGCACAGAGCCTACCGTGGGGCTCTATCTCAAGAGATCATGACCTGAGCCAAAGTAGGACACTTAATGAGCCTCCCAGTCTCCCCTGTCTATCCCCTGTCTGTTTTCCCTTACAAGAGATGAACTTAACATACTCAAACTGTCACCCAGCTGCTTTCTCATTTTTCAGTTTTTTAGTTAATGCCACATTTTAAGTGTGTGATACTTAGTTTTTTAACTATAATTTAGTCTTTTCTGTTTTATAAATCATTCTAAAACTTGAAAATGCTTAAGGAACGTTTACAATATTATGATGGTTTCATTATTAGGCATTACAAAACCAAATAATTGTATTGGATTCACTAAGAAAGCCATCCTAGTCATTGATTAATTTTGATTGAATGAGACTATTCTAGTTGTCAGGGTCTTCTGGATCTTTTTTTTTAACGTCAGGTTTATTATTCTTTGAAAGCTGCATCTTTTAACATTATACAAGATAATCCTAAAAGCTTGGATTTTTAAAAATGTACTTTCATATTGTTTTATGCTGAAGTATTTTAAAGTACATTTCAGAAATCCTGACATCCTATTTCTGAATAACTTAATAGGCATTTTCTAAGAAATATTCATATTTTCTAGATAGTGTAATTAACATTATGACACTTAACCTTTTATTGCTGTCCATTCTTATGTAAAATAGAACTTTCCTGTCAGCGGCTGGGCCTCTGGCTACTTTGACTTACAGTTCATCAGAAAAGTAGGTTAAATGCTTAGTTCTTACCTTTTAATCACCAATTTTAATTTTTAATAAAATTTTAATTTTTAAAGTAATGAGTAATAGCTGTATGAAATGTTGACAAATAGCTTTCTCTTTTTTTATGTATAATTTTTTTAATGCTTGTTTATTTTTGAGAGAAAGCACGTGTGCATGAGCAGGGGAGGGGTAGAGAGAGAGGGAGACGCAGAATCCAAAGCAGGCTCCAGGCTCTGAGCTGTCAGCACAGAGTCCAGTGCAGGGCTTGAACTCACGAACCATGAGATCATTACCTGAGCCGAAGTCAGATGCTTAACTGACTGAGCCATCCAGACGTCCCTAACTTTCTCTTCTTATGAAGAGATATCCTTATGGCCTCATGGATTTTCGTGGATGTGTATCCTTAAATATAACCATTCCTCTTGCTGGTCAGCTGGTTACAGCCTTTTTTGTCCTTTCATCATTTGATGAACATTTGGGTTGTTTCCACTTTTTGGTTATTATGAATAATACTGCTGTGAACATTCATGTCCAAGTTTTTGTGTAGGCGTATATTATCGTCATTTTAGGTATGTGCTAAAGAGTGGAATTGTTGAGTTTCATGGTAACTATTTCTTAGGAACTGCCAAACTCCTTTCCAAAGCGAGTGTACCATTTTACAAACCCAGCAGCAATATATGAGGGTCCTCTATGCAACCTCGTCAGCACTTATCATTGTCTGTTTTGATTATAGCCATCCTAGTGGGTGTGAAGTAATATCTCATGGTGGTTTTGATTTGCATTTTCTGAATACTAGTGATACTGAGGATTTTTAAAATTTTCTTATGGCCATTTGTATATATTCTTTGAAGAAATGTTGTATAAATCCTATGTCCATTTGTAAATTGAGCTATTTTTTTAATTGTTGAGTTGGAAGGGACCTTTATCAACTATATGATTTGCACATGTTTTATAGGTTGTTAGTTTACTTTCTCGAAAGTGTTTGAAGCACAAAAGGTTTTAATTTAGAAAAAGTTCAGTTTATCTTTTTTCTTTTGTTGCCTATGCTTTTAGTGTTGTAGCTAAAAGGGCTCTACCTAACATAAGGTCAGGAAACTCTACTTCTGTATTTTCTTCTCAGTGTCCTTGTAGCTCTTGCATTTAGGTCCATGATCCATTTTGTGTTATTTTTTGTGTATGGGTGTCAGGAAGTGGTGGTGGTGGGGTTTCCAATTTTATTCTTTTGCATGTGGATATCCAGTTGTCCCCGCACCATTTGTGTGAAAAGACTATTCTCTCTCCATTGAATTGTCTTGGCACCTTGTCAAAAATCAGTTTACCATAAATGTGAAAGGTTTATTTCTGGACTGTGAAATTCTACTCCATTGATCTATATGCCTATGCTCATGTCAGTACCACAGTCTTAATGATTGTAGCTTTGTAGTAATTAAGTTTTGAAATCAGGCAGTGTGATTCCATCAACTTTGTTCTTTTTCAGGATTGTTTTAGCTGTGGAATCCCATGCATTTCCATAAGAATTTTAGAATCAGCTTTTCAGTTTCTGCAGACAGACCACCTAGGATTTATAGCAGGTGTGCTGAATCTGTTGATCAATTTGTAGAGTATTCCTTCTTAAAAATACTAAGTCTTCCATTCCATTAACATGAGATAACTTTCCATTTATTTAGGTCTCTTTATTTTCTTTTAATGTTTGCGGTTTTCAGTGTATGGATTTTGCCCTTTGTTAAAATTATTTCTAAGTGTTTATTCTTTTTTGGTCTGTTGCAAATAAAAGTTTTCTTAATTTTATATATTTTATTTTCAGTTTGCTCATGATTTTTGTATATTAATCTTCTATTCTGTGATTTTGTTGAGCTTGTGTTTTAGTCCTAATAGTTCTTATGTAGGACTTCCTGTGTATAGCATCCTGTCATCTACAAATAAAGATGGTTTTACTTTTTTTCCAATCTGAATGCCTTTTACTTTCTTTTCTTGCCTAATTGCCTGTCTGGAACTTCTAGTACAATGTTGAATAGAAGTGGTTCAATTGGGGGATGCCTGGGTGTCTCAGTCAGTTAAGTGTCCAACTCTTGATTTCGCCTCAGGTCATGATCTCAAGTTCTTGGGTTCGAGTCTCACTTCAGACTCTATGCTGAAGGCACAGAGTCTGCTTGGGATTCCCTCTCTCTTTACCTCACTTGCATGCACACGTTCATTCTCTCTGTCTCTCTGTTTCTCTCTATCAAAATAAATAAATAAACTTAAAAAGTGGTTCAAGTCAGGGCGCCTGGGTGGCTCAGTCAGTTAAGTGTCCGACTTTGGCTCAGGTCATGATCTTACGGTTCGTGGGTTCGAGCCCCGCATCGGGCTCTATGCTGACAGCTCAGAGCCTGGAGCCTGTTTCGGATTCTGTGTCTCCCTCTCTCTCTGCCCCTCCCCTACTCGTGCTCTTTCTCTCTCTGTCTCAAAAATAAACTATATAAAATTTAAAAAAAAAGTGGTTCAAGTGGACATCCTGTCTTGTTCCTGATCTTAAGGGGGAAGGCATGTGATCTTTGACAGTATTATGTTAGCTATATGTTTTTTCAGAGATGCCTTTTTGGGGGTTGAAAAAGTGCCCTTCTGAGGTGCCTGGTTAAGTGTCCAACTTAGGCTCAGGTCATAATCTCGTGGTTCGTGGGTTCGAGCCCCACATTGGGCTCTGTGCTGGCAGTGCAGAGTCTGCTTGGGATTCTGTCTCCCTCTCTCTCTGCCCTTTTTCCACTTGTTCTTTCTCTCTCAAAAGAAATAAATAAAAACTTGAAAGAAAAAAAGGAAAAGTATCCTTCTATTCTGAGTCCATTGAATGTCTTTACCATGAAAGAGTGCTGGATGCTTTTTCTTTATCTATTGGGATGATTATATGGTATATTTTTGTTATTGAAGTCCATTGTGTTTTTCTCCGTTAATGCCACTTGTCACATAGTAGGCTTTTTCACTCTTAAAATGGACTTTTTTTTTTATCTCCGAGAAATTTTTATTTTACTCTTCCTTGATTCTTTCTATTTTTTTTCCTCTGGAAAGCCTATTAGATTGTTTTGGGCCTCTTTGTTGTTCACATTTCTGAACTTTTCTTTCCTTCTTTATTTGACCTTTTGTTTTATCTTCTGGGAGATTTTCTTTTTTCTTTTTATAATGTTTATTTTTGTTTTGAGAGAGAGAGAGAGAATGGGGAAGGAGGGGAGAGAGAGACAGAGGGAGAGAGAGACAGAGAGAGAGAGAGAACAAACCCCAAGCAGGCTCCACACCATTAGTGCAGGGCTTGATCCCATGAACTGTGAGATCTTGACCTAAGCCAAAATCAAGAGTCAGATGCTCAACTGACTGAGGCACCAGACGTTCCCCGCCTCCACTTTTTTTTTTAAGTAGGCTTCACGCTCAGCGTGGAGCCCAACATAATCTTGAGATCAAGACCTGAGTTGAGATCAAGAGTCCGATTCTTAACCAACTGAGCCACCCAGGTGCCTCACTTCTGGGAGATTTTCTTGACATTGATCTTCCAGATGACTGATTCTGTATTCAACTGTGTTCATTTTGTTATTCAGCTAATCTATTCAGTTTTCAAATTTTTGATAATTTTAAGTTTATCTTCATGTTCTTTGCTTTTTCATTTTTATAGATGTATCCTCTGACCATCTGGGAACATACTTTGTTTTTGAAATTGTTTTTATTGAATTGTCTGTTTTCTCTTGGATCTTTGTCTTTTCACATTGGATCTTCCTTTTGTGCTGTTGGTTTTCTTGAAAATGTGTATTTAGCTTTAGTTGAATGAAGTATTAAGGTGGTTAATATAGGTTATTGGCATGGATTTTCCTTTGCAGGTAACATAGTTCTGTTTTCCGAATGGTGGGAGGCTGACTGTGAGCTCTGTGTGAGTGTTTGGTAAGTTCTGGGCAGGAAGACCAGCTCCTCTACCAGCGTCTAAATAAGGAGAGGGCTTTGTTTTGATGAGTGAAATGTTTTACTCTTTGCAGTACCTTCCATTTCTTTCTCCATTATATCAGTTGTGGAGGGCAGGGGTACTGTAGTTACTTTGCTTTTTTCCTCAAGCCACAATATTCATACCAGGAGCCCTCCCCTGGATCGACTTAATTTTCATTTTTAAATCTTCTTCTTCTTCTTCTTTTTTTTTTTTTTAAGTCTTATTTAAGAGATATGTTCTTGTGCTTTGTCCTGGGGTCAGAATGGTAGTATCCAGCCCCCTCAGTATGCAAGGGGGGACCCAGGGGGTCCTCACTGGACCTTACAGGTTTTCAATGTGTGGTAATTGTTACATGGGTTACTCCTGGGTTTTGTGAATGTAAATCTCAAGTGTGAGACTTTTCAGGGGCTCCCTTGAAAAGACCCAGTCTAAGGACACCTGTGTGGCTCAGTCAGTTAAGCTGACAGCTCAGAGCCTGGAGCCTGCTTCGGATTCTGTGTGTCCATTTCTCTCTGCCCCTGCCTTGCTCACACTCTGTCTCTCTCTCTCTCTCTCTCTCTCTCTCTCTCTCTCTCAAAAATAAATAAACATTAAAAAAATTTTTTTAATTGAAAAAGAGCCAGTCTATTTTACTGGTGATGTTTTAAGCTATGAATCTAACCCAACTACTTTTGAATGTTTCTTAAAATTCAACATGTTAAAACATTGCTGATCCTTGACTCTCTTGTTTCTTAGTGCCCTTATGATTTCATTTTAAAAGTATCTCTGCATATCACTAGGGCTTTGGAAGATCCAGCTTGTCATCTGGTATTACTTTTATAATAGAAACAAAGAATATGGACATCTAGGGAGAGGGTGTTTTTGCAAGGTTGGGGTTGGACTAAGTTAACAACTACAGTGGCCCGCTTAGAAAGGCCAACGACTTCTGTTCTCATTTGGGAGACTGTAAGCTCTCTTTGTTTTCCAATTTTGCATTTCTAGAGTTTAACCAGGACCAGGCACAGAGGTCCACAGTTAATATTGAATGAATGATCAGAATGAGAGTACTTTTTTTCTACCATGGACTCATTTGTCACAATAATAGGTCCTTATATTTCTGTAGTCCTTTTATCTTTGGAAAGTATTGTTTCCCTTTTTATGAGGATTTGCTACCTCCTCACCTGTGTCCCACTTGTTCAGCTAACTTTTTGCATTTTTATTTCTTATCATTGAACTATTTGTACATACATCTTTACTGAAAGTTTTAATTTGGAAACATCCCACTGAATTACATTCTAACACCCTGTTTGCTGGAAGAAGACTTAGAATCAGAAAAGAGCACATATAAAAAGGCATTTTAACTAAGCTTGTGTACCAGAATCTAAAAGTTACAGAAGAGCCTTTTAGTCAGTCATGTGATTCTTTTTGGCTCTTATTATATAGTTTGAAAGTCTTATTTGTTTAGAAACACACTTTAAAAGAGGATTGTAAAAGCAATCTAATGATAACTGAAGGAGATAATGCTTATATTATAGTTCAGTATAATACTTGAGGTTCATAACGATGACTCTTATAAACTAGTAAGTAAAAAAAAAAAAAAAAAAAGGTTGCTGCATCGTAGAGAGTAAAGAACATGTTCAGTTATTTGGACTTCCCTGGACGTGGCTCTGATCCCAGCTCTAGCACTTGGGGCTGTGCACAGTGTTCAGTCTCTTTGAGACTGGTTTCTCATTTTTGACTTATTTTGATTCCTGCGTCAGTCTTCTCTCTTCCCCTGGTGTTGGTGTACACATTCTCTCCTAGGAATGACCTGACCGTCTCCTTTCCTTGACTGCTTATTTCCTTCACACCTTAACTCTGATGCTGCTTTCCTGAGGCTGCTGTCATCCCTGACTCTAGACTACATTATATGCTCTGTTGTATATTCTTTACAGCACTTATCCCAGTTGTGTTTCTTGTGTGATTGTTTATTTAACAGTTTCTTTCAACAGATGTCTATTGAGTGCTTAATAAATCTTCACTGGGATTGTAAGCTTTGTTAAGGCTTACAGAATAATGACTGGGTTCATGGGTTTTATTTCTGTTTGACTTGGTCATTTTGTCCCTAACATCTAACACAGTGGTTATACATAGGGAGTGAGTAGTTGTTGAATGAAGAAATCCACATGGAGAATATAATACTGCCTACCTTACTTTACAAGGCTCTCGTGAGCCTTCAAGATAATTATGTGTGTGAAGTGCTTATTAGCTTACTTGTGGCCTGGTGAGACAGTAGCTCTAATTGTTAATGAGAGGGAGTCCGTCTGCTGTGGCCATTGAGAACAACGGTTATTATAGATGTAAGTACTCCTTAACTTATGGTCTCCCACTTACTAGCTCTGTGACCCTGCATAGGTGCTTAGAATCTCTGATTAGCATTTCCTTTATCTATAAATGGAAGTAATAATAATAACTACCTTACAGGGTTTTGTAAGGATTGCATGTGACAAGGAAGCAGTTAGCTGACAGTAATTGCTCAGTAGGTGGTGGTTATAGTGTTGTTTATATGTTAATGAGTGAGAAAACTAGTTTAAGGAATGTATAGAAAGTATCAGAAAATTCACATATATGGAAACACTACATTCTCTGATAAGATGGTGGCAGTAGATGTATTGCCGTTAGCCCATAATCTTCAGAATATCCAATATTTTCTGATTATGTCTCTGAAGGGTTGTATTGTGTTAGATTCAATCTTGTTTTCTAAAAGGACTTTTGGGAGTATAATGATTGTATATTCCTGAATAGATGAATTATATTAAGACCTAAATCTTACAAATTTTAAATGCCTTAGAATGCCCAATGTGATTATGTGACTATATATAAAAGTCACATCAGCAAGTGACATTATTGGAAACCAACCTGGATTTTTGGACCACTGCGTGTTCATGAATAATATTTCAGATTAAGGAGACTATTCTGAATAGCAGCTCACAGTTCTTCCTGCCTGGTGTCATGAGCCTCCCGTGTGGTGGATGCTTCACCAGCCTTTTCTGACAAAACCATACTGCCATACAAGTGAAAAGGACATGTTATTACAGGAATAACTTTTAATTTTCTCTAATTTACATACTTAAAATTCATTTGGACACATTTGGTACTTAGACTATAGGGACATGATCCAAGCCTTCTCATTTATTTTTAATTAATTAATTAATTTTTAAAAGTTTATTTATTTTGAGTGAGAGAGAGAGCAGAGGAAGGGTAGAGAGAGAGGGAGAAAGAGAGAATCCCAAGCAGGCTCTGCACTGTCCGAGCAGAGCCTGACACAGGGCTTTAACTCTTGAACCGTGAGATCATGACCTGAGCCGAAACCAAGAGTTGGATGCTTCATCAACTGAGCCACGTAGGCGCCCCCCACCTTGCTTCTCGTATAAATTGTTTTACTTTCATCTTGGGCTACATGACCCTGACTTCTGACTTTCATCAGATGGAGTGTGCTTTATATAATTGTTGGCATTCATACAAATGTTTATGGAGGAGTGTGGCTGGCTGGTTGGCTGAATCAGTGGAGCATGCAACTCTATCTCAGGTTGTGAGTTCGAGTCCCACGTTGGGAGTTGAGATTGCTTAAAAAATAAATAAAATCTAAAAAACTAAATGTGTGTGAAGAAAGATGCAAAACTTTCTAGTGATTAGTTGATAAACCTTTTTTACAGGCTCAGCAAAACAGTCCCTCTTCTACGGGATCTGGCAACACAGAGCATTCCAGCAGCTCCCAGAAACAGATCTCCATCCAGCACAGACAGACCCAGGTAGGTCGGTGATCAATATACAGAGGAAAAGATGTGCTTTAGGGATAAATGCTAACCACATATGGTATCTTTGAGTCTTCTCTATCTTTCCTTTTTTTCTCTGACTTTACGTCATTTGTGTGTATTATACTCAGAACTTGCATTTTTAGTATCTAAAGTCTTTTGGAAGGTGCTTTAACTTTTTGAGGTGTCTCTTTACCATTCTGGTGTGTTGGCAGCAGAAATGTTTATACTGTAGCGTGGTGTTGGGGAAAGAGCACTTGTTTGGAGACCTCTAGGCTTGGGTTTGAATCCTGACTCTGCAACTTACACTTTATCTTTTTGGGCCTCAGTTTTCTTGAATGGAAATCATCTGTAAAGTAGGGTTGATTCTAGTTTATCTCCAACAGTGTATACAGAATGCTTACTTGGACAGTGCTTACAGTACACTTCAGTGAGTGTTAATTCCCTATTTTATGAAAGTAATTTATTCCTTTACTTGTTTATTTGGCAAGACTAAAGCTAAAATTCTTAAACATGTGGCACACTAACATAATTTTTATCCTTAAAGAGTTTTTAGAAACTTTTTAATTCAGGGAATGTTGTGAACATTCTAAGTTAGTATCTGAAAAGGATAGTGGATGCATCCTCCATTCTGTAGTGTTGATCTAGCCAAATCGTATACTGTATTTTCTTGAAGCCTCTTGGCAATGTGTTGCCTTTATGACAAGATAGTTGGCAGTCTGGGAGAATTTCTTAAATCTTAAGAGCTGTACAACCTTTAGGAATAGATTTTTAGTTTCTTTGAATCACCAGCTTTTGGATAGTTGAACAGACTTTAGATTCAGAAAGCTTCATTCTCTCCCCTTCTGATGTTCTTGGTTTCCACTAGGTGGCATGTGTGTTCTTTAGAGATTTGGGTCCTGTCTCCTCTGAAGTCCTTTTCTATTCAAAGTTAGTTTCATTTCTAGGGTAGTGTGTTTCTGTATTGCTCAATGCACAATAGTTTGAGAATTCATATATTTGATACCAGAGTGAATAGGCATTTGAAGTGCAGGTGTACCAAAATATAAGGCCTAAAGAATGGGGTGAGGAAAGCGTATTTAATTTCTTTAGCTATGTGATTCCAGGTTATTTGTGTTAGCACGTGTTTTTTTTTTCCGCCAGAAAAGTAATGTGAAAAGTATGATAACATGTAATATTTTGAGACTAATCCTAAATTTGTTTTCTTTTCGTCTGTATAGTCTGACCTCACAATAGAAAAAATATCTGCACTAGAAAACAGTAAGAATTCTGACTTAGAAAAGAAGGAGGGAAGAATAGACGATTTGTTAAGAGTAAGTATTAAAATATGGTAAGATATTTTATAACAAGCACTGATTGATGTTATATATGTGTGGATTATATACACATAGAGAACATTACTATCACTAAATAACAAAGTTAAATAATAAATATTTGGATATTTTCCTTTAATCTGAGGGAAACTGAGTAGGAACTAGGATCAAGCCTATATTCTAAGCAATATCTTTAAATTGGATATCTTATGCTATAGAATTTTAATATTTAAATGTATATTAGAGAGATAGGTGGAGTATTGTGTTTCATCTGGAACCGTGGGAAATAACATAAAATATTGTTTTCCTATTCCAGAGAAGTTTTTTAAATATTCTTGAATTAAAAAAAATTTTTTTTATTATTTTATTTTAGAGAGAGAGCAAGTGGGGGAAGGGGCAAAGGGGGGGGCAGAGAGAGAGAGAGAGAGAGAGAGAGAGCTTGCGTGAGAGCGACTACGTGAGAGAATATGAATCCTAAGCAGGCTCCATGCTCAGAGCGGAGCCTGACGCAGGGCTTGACTCCGCAACTCTGGACCATGTCCTGAGCCAAAATCAAGAGTCAGACAGTCAACTGACTGAGCCATCCAGGCACCCCGATATTCTTGAATTTTTAAAACTATCTCACAAGTACTTTTCAGCCCTGGTTTTTCATTTTGTATTTTTTATAAGTATTTGTCTAACGTTTTTTGTGCTTATAAGAGAAACTAAAAAAATAGTTAATCTAGATAAAAAGATACTTCTAGAAAATACACCATGATGTATATATTTTTTAATGTTTTTCTATTTGTGAGAGAGAGTGCGTGAGCAGTGTAGGAGCAGTGAGAGAGGGGGACAGAGGGTCTGAAGTGAGCTGTGGGCTGACAGCAGGGGGTTCGAATTTATAAACCACGAGATCATGACCTGAGCCAAGTTGGCCACTTAACCAACTGAGCCACCCAGACAACCTTAATACTATGATATTTTTAAGGATAGATTTTTAATATGCAATTTAGCTTATTGACTGACACGTTCTAAAAGAACCTTTTTTTCTTCTAAAAGCAATATATATATGCTTTTTACAATAAATTTAGAGAATAATGAAAGATATGACATTCATAATTCCACTAACTGAGTAAAATATTTGACACATTTCCTTCAGTAATTTTTTGAGCCCTTTGTAGTGTGTGTGTGTGTGTGTGTGTGTGTGTGTGTGTATGCATATGTAAGTATTACTGATTTATAAATAAAATTGACTAACATTTTAATCTTCTCCAATGATTTAGAAGGTATAGGTTTGATTCTCATTTGTACTTAACGCAGTAATTTTCCACCTGGCTTCATGGGGCCTTGAAAGTTCAGAACCTTCAGGGGTCCCGTGACCCAGCTGGGTGCGGATCTCGCAGTCTTTCTTATTGGGTAAGACTGTCTGAAGGAAGGGTTTTGTTTGTTAACAATAATAATAATGTTTAATAATAAAAGTCACTGTATTTGTGATTATCTCCCTCTAAAAATTTTTACCTATATTTCTGTAATTATCAAAATATAGTATTAAAGTAGTATATTTGAGGGGTGCCTGGGTGGCTCAGTCGGTTAAGCGTCCGACTTCGGCTCAGGTCATGATCTCATGATTCATGGGTTCGAGCCCCGTATCGGGCTCCGTGCTGACAGCTCAGAGCCTGGAGCCTGCTTCGGATTCTGCGTCTCCCTCTCTCTCTGCCCCTCCCCTGCTCGTTCTCTGTTGCTCTCTGTCTCTCAGAAATAAAAACGTTAAAAAAAAATTTAAAGTAGTATGTTTGACTCCCTCCTGCATAAAACCTGGAATTTAGCCCATATCTAAACCATAAGCCTATCGTTTTTGGTAAAACTTGATGTTTTTAGACTATTATTATTAAATTATTACTTTTAATATTGTATATAATTCTTATATGAAAAGCAGCTTTATGATCTAATTTACAATAATTAGTTACATGTGTTTGTTAAATTCATTGGTGGTATATATTTTTATTTTTTTTTAACTTTTTAAAAATTATTTTTTAATTTAATTTTTAGAAAGAAAGCATGTGACTGTGGGAGGGGGAGAGGGCAAGGGAGAGAGAGAATTTTTTTTTTTTTAATATTTATTTATTTTTGAGAGAGATAGAGCAGGAGAGGGGCAGAGAGAGACAAAGACACAGAATCAGAAGTGAAGCAGCTCCAGGCTCCTATCTGTCAGCACAGAGCCCGATGCGGGGCTCAAACTCACGAACTATGAGAGCATGACCTGAGCTGAAGTCAGACACTTAACCTACTGAGCCACCCAGGCACCTCTTGGGGAAGAGAGACCCTTACGCAAGCTCCATGCCCATTGCAGAGCCCAACACTGGACTCGAGCTCATGACTGTGAGATCATGACCTGAGCCAGACGCTTAACCAACTGAACCTCCCAGGCGCCCCAATTGAAACACATTTTAAGTAATTATTTTTCAAGAAGGATATATTAGTGTTAAGTTTTTTGTTTTCTTGTAAATCTGAGGATTCTTTCTCTTTCCTCTCCGTATAAAAGGTATTTTTGTGTTACAACCTGTTAGCCTTGTCCTCTCACCTTATGTAACACACACATACACATGTGCACACCTTTTCAATTATTTTAGCATTTAACGTTTCTGAGAAAAAACCAAAGGAACAAACACTGTAATCTGTTTTCTGTGTTGACTATAGGTACTCTCCCCCCTTTTATATTTCAAAAAATTTTGCCAGGGTTCTTCTATATATACATAGGTCTCTAAATTTTTATTCTGGAATGTGTGGTTATGCTTGCTTTTTGCCTCTTTCTGTCTTGTGTTGGCCTCTTCTTTGGTTTCCAGGCTGGATCCCTAATTTCTCCCCTTTATTTATATCACTTGGAGTCTTATTTAATGTGATTGGCCTTCTTTTCTGAATCTTTCTAAACGTTAATTTGTCTTCCGTATATTTTCTGCTGTTTATCTTACATCTAATTTTGATTCTATTTACATTTGAATTTACTTTTTTCCCTTATCTATTTCACTTTCTTATTTCATCTTGTACATTCTTGTTGGGATTTGGCTCTGATTTCATAGACACCATGTCTTTTTGTGTTTTATGGAATATGACAAGCAGTATTCTAAAATGTTCTTTTCATTCTTTAGGGAGATGATTTTCATCATTCTCAAGCTTTTTTCTTTTTCCTTATTCATAAGTAGTTTTCCTGAGGTCTGATTTTTGGTTGTTTCCTTTTTTCCATCTATCAATTTGGAGAGGCATATTTAGAGTCAGTACCTATCTTCCATCTTTTTTATTAGCATATGTGCTTGCTTAAGGTTGCTCTTATTCCTGTTTTTGTTCATGTGGGTGCTGGTTGAATTAGATTGTGGGTTTAGAAAGCTCCTAGCCCAGTTCCAGTACTGTCAGGCTTTTGTCCCGAGCATCTCTGCTGGACTGGAAAAGGAGTGTGGGCTCATCTTTCTTTATCACTTGACTCTTGGAGAAAAGATTGAGAAGATGGAGTATATAAAAACTTGAATCCTGACTTAGTACTCTTTTGGAGTTTAAAAAAATGTCTGCTTTCATTTTCTAGGGAGCAGTATGGTCCCTTTACTCACCATTACCCACCTTCAACTACCTTGTTTTCTGAAGGTTGTAGTCTTTTCTTTGGCTGTAGAACAACATCAAAGGCAGCTGCCATTTTTCTCAAGTTGATTAGAATTTGTGTTTCGGATCTGGCAGGATGGGGAATGAGCACTCCCGATGTCTCCTTTTAGGCAGGCCTGGGTGGTTCATTGGGTTTATTCTATTTTAGGGAGATGTTGGATAAGGCTGCATCAGGAACTGATAGGCAGGTGGTATTTTAAACCTGAATGCAAAATTGTTCATGGTAGAAAACCACAAAAATTTAGAGGTTTTTAAATTGTTTATTTATGTTTGTTTATTTATTTTTAAAGAAAGCTCTACACCCAGTGTGGGGCTTGAACTCTTGGCCCTGAGATCAAGAGTTGTCACATGGTCTACTGACTGAGCCAGTCAAATGCCTCTAGAGTTCTTAAAATTTTAAATAAACTGCCAGAGATTGATTGGTTTCATACATTTGATTATAGATTTTAAGGGAATGCTTATCTTCCAAAAGCAGATTGAATTTCACATAAACATTATAGTCTTTGTCTCGAAGAATTTTTTTTTTTTTAAGATTTTATTTTTAAGTAATCTCTACACCCAATGTGGGGCTTGAACTCACACCTCTGAGATCAGGAGTCGCAGGCTCTACTGACTGAGCCAGCTAGGCGTTCCATAGATTTCTTTTTTATGAATTAGTTACATTTCTCCAAATGTACTTGCACTTTGCCTTTGATAGAGTGGTCCATAGAACTCTGTACAAAGAACAGGTAGAAATTATGAGAAGAGTAGAAATTTGGAGATGGAAGCTATACACTGGTCACTTTAAAAATGCAGCTGAAAAGTCTCTAAAATTGAGTGTGCTGTAACATCTTCCATTTGTGCTTTTTACTGTTTCAGAAACACTTATATCATTTGATTGGGAAATACCAGATTTCTTTTCGCAACTCAAGCACATTATTATAAGGTAGCATTTATTTGCTGAAAGAGTAGAGATCTTTTGTTAATACTAAGAATAAATTTAAGAATTGCAAGGCAAAATTGACCTCGGGTTAGTGGTTCTTCCCTTCTCTGTTATTGTAGGAGGCTTGAATTTTCAAAGTATTTAGCCCATCCTTCTGACCACAGCTAAATTGACTATGTATTTACATTCTGGCATTCTTGAGAACCAGGACCTTATAGTCATCGTGTTTGTTAGTTCTGTCTTATGCGGGCATGGGTGTGCCTGGTTTCTCTGGTAAGAAACACTTATGTAAATTCATGTCTCTTTTTCTTTGGAAACAAGAATAAAAAAACAAAGAACAATTGAACCTAAGAACATTATGTGGTTTTAAAAAAAATCCTGTAGTTTTTTTGTGTAAGTATTTAATTACCCTTTGAAAGTATTCCGTGAGTGCTGTGAAGTGCTTATTCACCTATTGTATGTATTTTAAACATCTTATTAATTGTAGGTTTTTCATTTTGTGACAGGTTGGGTATATGTGATGTACTAGATTTACCCATAACTATTTTTTGAGAGGAGTAAAATATGATCAGTAGAAAAACATGCCCACTTGTATAGTAACAGAATTCATCTTTACTAAAGTAAGTTTATTAAGAGAGGAAAAAAAGGATAAAATACTGAAAAAAATTTTTAAACATAATTACTCTTAGCTCTTTGAAATTTAATTTTGCTTTTGATTGACTCAGAAATAATGTTTGGACTCCCTAGAAACTGCTTTTGTATCAATCTGTCTTCCTTGGAGCTAATATAAAAAATATTTTCCATTGAAGGCCAACTGTGATTTGAGGCGGCAGATTGACGAACAGCAAAAGATGCTAGAGAAGTATAAAGAACGATTAAATCGGTGTGTGACAATGAGCAAGAAACTCCTTATAGAGAAGGTGAGTGATTGATGGTGGCCAGACCCCTGCTCCCAAGATGCTCAGGGTGTCATTTTGTAGCTCCTTATTCCTTACCTGAGATGAAAATATTTTCAAGTAGGGCTTTTTAGGGAAAGACTTTTTTTTTTTTTAATGTTTGTTTATTATGAGACAGAGAGAGAACATGAGCAGGGGAGGGGTAGAGAGAGACGGAGTGAGAGCATCCCAAGCACGGATGTCACTGTCAGCCCGGACCCTGATGTGGGGCTTGAACTCACAAGTTGTAAGATCATGACCTGAGTTGAAACCGAGAATTAGATGCTTAACTGACTGAGCCACCCAGGCGCCCCCTTTAGGAAAAGACTTCGTGTAATTTGGCAATTAGAATTCTTCCTTACATGGACACGGGACCAAACATCCAGAGCGATATTGTTTCTGGTTGTGCTTTGCTCTGAGTGAAATGTTGATCGGACAGGGACAGCTTGTCCTCGCTTGTTGTGGTGTTGCTCTCCTCGGTTCTTAAATTCATCCTGTCATTTGAAGTACATATCCTAGAACCATCACAAACATTTAGCAATAGTTACATTTCCATTTTAGAGACGGTATTTGGAGTAACTTATGTATATAATAATGTGATAACTAAGAGCTTTTATGTAAAAAATTAAGTCGATATATACTCATATATGGCTGATGTTTCCTTAATCATAGTAATTGATGTTGATAGTTGTTAGTAACTATTTCTTGAAAGTTTTATTATATCCCCAGCACATATTTATCTTATATTGAAAGATAGTACTTCCTAATGAAATTATTATAAGCTAGAGGTTTGAAAGACTGGTGGTTACTTTTGCTGAAATCTTTGGAATGCTTTTAAAAAGACAGGGAATGCTGGTAGTAGGTCATTTTATTGATGTTAAAGAGATACGATGGAGAACTTTGTTTCAGTTTTATTTTCTGTTTGTCCTTTCTCCTAAGTCAAAACAAGAGAAGATGGCATGTAGAGATAAAAGCATGCAAGACCGCTTGAGATTGGGCCACTTTACCACTGTTCGACACGGGGCCTCTTTTACTGAGCAATGGACAGATGGTTATGCTTTCCAGAACCTTATCAAGTAAGTGAAGTGCGATGATCACATTGCAATTGAAAAGTTGGTTTAAGTTGACTGTAATTGTAGTCATTAAAAATCCCAGTGATAGAAGTCCTCTTTTCATTCAGCTTTAGTCCCCACGTGTGTAATGAAATGTAGGGAATGAGGTGAAGCCCTGGAAAAAATGATGCAAGTTATCAGAGAAATAATAAATGAGTTCTACATTAAAGCTTAACAAAGAATCAGAATTGCTGAAGCTAAGGAAGAAAAATCTACGACTTGTTACCTTTTAAATTATGTAATGGATTTTCACAAGAAGTCCATGAATGTATTTATTCTGGCTCCATAGAAAAATGAAATTGGCAAGGACCTGAGGAAGAATATCCTGAGTTAGGTATAAAACAGAATAAAAATCCTAGCCAAACCTTTAGGCTCTGTCCCTGAGGCCCTTTAAAAAGGGAGACTGTGTTCTAGTCCTTAGAGATAGCGGCTATCTTTAAGGCAGGGACTGAGCCAGTGGTCAGGCTGGTGGCCATCCCCAGTGTCTGTCAGCAGCTCGGAATCCTAAGCACTCAACATTCAAGTATTTACACCAAGGAGGGAATTACCATTTAAAATCCTAAAATTCCAACCTTGTAAATAGCTAATATTGGCTCTGGACTTAAAAAAATCTTTAGGTTGTCATATGTTTTGGTATATTTTATTTATTTTTATTGGATTATTTCCATTTGAGACTGGGGGGAAGGGCATTGTGTTTTTAATCGTGGGCTCTCAAACTTGAGATCTGTAGCTCACTGTGAATTGGAGGGTTCTATAGACTGCTTTTTCTACCTTTTTTCCTTGCTGAAATGACTTCCTGCACAGTAATTGGAGAGTGTGGGACTCCTTTAATAGTAATGAAACATAAGAAACAACAAATATATGCCTGAAATAAAGTACAGATACTGATGTTATTGATAATACTAACCTCTGGATTGCACATGTGTAGTCACTGCTTTCTGAGTGGTACATTACCCTCCCCTTGGCTTAGATATGTTTTTGCCTCATGCATGTACCTTGAGTATGTGTAATTTGGTGGGGTAAGAGGCTAGCTGTTGAGTCGAAGATACAATACCCGGGAAGAAAAACAAAGCCTTTTGAGTTGGCCAGGTGCTAGAGGCTCAGAATGACATCCACTCCTAGCACTAAGCATAGTGGCTGGTTATAGGAATGCACCAGGGCACTATAAATGGCCACTGCATGGAGCCATGGCACCCACCCATTCCTTAACACCCCGACCAGGACTTGCAAATTGTCCTGCAAGTGACACCCCATCCAGTTTCATTAGAATGGGATCTGAAGATCTAACTTCTATCCCCAGTACTGGCCATAGCCACTTAGTGCTCAGACTGAGTCCCAGATGTGATAGTGACCCTACCAGTGTTTGACAGTGGTTACTCTGTAGATGGCTGTCTTTAAAATGTCTGAAGACTTTGACTGAAGATAGTGTGTTTGTATAGAGATGTAAAATGTTATTACTTTAAAGAAATGTTCATAGTTCTGCTGAAAGCGGTATTTTATCTTTTCACTCTGTAAGCAGCCCCTGAGGCCC
This sequence comes from Cryptoprocta ferox, assembly GCA_028646485.1. Taxonomy (NCBI): domain Eukaryota; kingdom Metazoa; phylum Chordata; class Mammalia; order Carnivora; family Eupleridae; genus Cryptoprocta; species Cryptoprocta ferox. Next base: position 41,565,806 of record CM053565.1, read on the forward strand.
AGAAGGTTCTGGAAATCTTACACAGAGTACAAAATGATGACTTAGCTGTAGAGCCATCAGAGAAATTGGGACTATCTAAATGAGATCCCTAACTAGGATTGTTCCTCCTAGGTGGATAGCATTTTTTCATGCTTTTATATCATATAAAATATCTCCATCTCTTTTGGGAAGCTGTCTGGCCAGTGTCTACTAATTACAGGTATTTTATTTTCTAAAGTTTTGCTTTAATAAATTAATTCCCTTTCAGTTTTAATGCTGCAGTTGAAATTCTTCAGTTGTAAAGGCTGTATTTGATATCCTCATAAATGATTTTTTTCTGTATGTAAGAACTCCATGACACATAATTTGGGGGTGAAGTAGCTGAACACTAGGTAGCAGTACTAGGTTTTACGGGAAGAGACAAACCTCAAAACATTTAAAAATTTAATCAGATAATCAAGTACAGTCTCAACGGGACCCCCCCAGTGCAATTCTTTTGTTTTCACTGGTTCCTCTGCTCTTTTCAAGTGATCTTTATTCCCTAAAACAAGATTTACCAGCTAATAAGAAAGTCATATCAAATTTGTATTATCTTTTGGCCAGGTTAGCAATTTTTCCTTTCCAAAGTATGTTTGAACCTGTTGAAAAAGTAATTTATCTTACAGTTTTGAGAAAGTAGTTCTGTTCGATACTGTTGTTACTCACGATACTCTTTCTTATTTGAATAAATCTTAAAATCTGTCAATGGCAAGGCAATAAAAATTTTGTTTTTGATGGGAGGTATGGTTTTCATGTTTTATTAGAGATCTAAATTTCACCATTAAATACTAAGCCTACGTATATGCTGCCCTTAGGTCAAGATTTCTGAAATACAAAGCTCAAACAGATGACTCGAAGGATGTAGAATATATTAGACAATTAGAGAATCTCGGGGGAGTGACAAATTCTCTCAAACATTTACTCATTTAGTGACACAAGTAAACTGTAAGGAGAGCATGATGTGTAAAACTTTGAATTGGAGTTGGAAAACCCATTAAGGACAGAAGGGAGGTCCTTGTTGCTGAGAAGAATCTCCCCTTGACTTCAGACAAACTAAAAGACTCTTGTCGGTTTACAAAAACCACTGAATTGCACAAAATCCCCGGTAGGCAGGAGAAACAGTATCAACAGGATAGATGAAGGATTTGGGACGTGGGAGTTGGCTAGTCTGCAGAGTGAGCAGGGCTGGCTGGGCCGGAGGTCAGAAACGCAGCTGGAGGCTGCCGGTCAAGTCCAGAAGCTATGGATTAGAAGAGCAGGCTGGAAGTCTAGATGCAGAGCGGTTAGTGTGTTTCTCAAAAGCCCGTGCTTTCCAGTTAAGTTCCTAGGAGGTTTTCCTCAAAGAGGGAAAAAATTCTTTACTAAGATTTTGTTTAGGGGCACCTGGGTATCTCAGTAAGTGAAGTGTCCCGACTCCTGATTTTGTCTCAGGTCACGATTCCATGGTTTGTGAGATAGAGCCCTGCGTTGGACTCCATGCCATTAGCGCAGAGCCTGCCTGGGATATTCTCTCTCTCTCTCTCTCTCTCTCTCTCTCTCTCTTTCTCTCTCTCAAAATAAGTAAATAAACCTTAAAAAAAAAAGGATTTTGTTTAGGGGCACCTGGCTGGCTCAGTCAATAGAGCATGTGACTCTTGATCTCCTGGTGTGATTTTGAAGCCCCACGTTGGGTGCAGAGATTAAATAAATAGATAGATGGAGAGATAAAGTTTTTTATATATTGAAATAAAACGTTAAAGTAATGGGATTTGATTTGTATACAAAATTATGGTCATTTAAGATATGGATTATCAACAGGAGTAAATTAAATATTATAGCATTATAATGATAGCCTAGGTATTTATTCTGGTGCATAAGGAATTACAGAATCCGATTTTATTTTTTATCTTATTCTTTAAAAAGTTTTTTAAGTTTATTCATTTTGAGATAGGGTGAGAGCGGGAGAGGGGCAGAGAGAGAGGGAGAATCTCAAACAGGCTTTATGCCGCCAGTGCAGAGCCTGATGGCAGGGCTCAAACTCAACGAAACTGAGATCGTGACCTGAGCTGAGATCAGGAGTCAGATTCTCAACCAACTGAGCCACCCAGGTGCCCCTAGAATCCCATTCTAAAGTGATCTTGTGAACCATCTGATTCTTGGTTACATGATCCATAAGGAAAAACGATTCTCTTGATTCTATAAATATCAAGATCTCCCTTGGGTATCTGTACCATTTCACAGTAGATAGAGAGCATGAAGTTGTGAGAATCTTTAAAAATTATTACCTGGGCTATTCAGGAGCTACCTGTAGATCATTGCTAAATTAGTTTTGGTTAAAGTGATGTCTGAAAATTCGTGCATTTGCTTTTTAATACCTCTCTTACTAGTATGCACGTATGATTGGTTAGAGTCAGGAGTACAGTGTTACTGTTGAAGGTGCCTGTCATTCATTTCTTAGGGCTCTTGTAACAAAACGACCATAAAAATTGGGTGGTTTAAACTGCATAAATTTACTCTCTCATAGTTCAGGAGGCCAGAAATCCAAAACCAAGATGTTGACAGACCATGCTTCCTCTAAACCCCTCGGGAGGATCATTCTTTGATGTTCTGTGGCTTGTGGAGCATAGCTTCAGTCTCTGCCTCCATCTTCACGCGGTGTTCCCCCTGTGTGTGTGTCTCTGTGTCTTCTCTCCCTTTGTAAGGACATCAGGCATAATGAATGTAGGCCCACCCTATTCCAGTATGACCTCATTTTAACTAAGGACAGTTCCATGACCCTATCTCCAAAGGTTATAATCTGAAGTTCTGGGAGTTAGAACTTTAACATACCTTTTTAGGTGACCTACCTCAGCCTGTAAGGATGCCTTAGGCAAATTGTCTTGTTTTCTTTTAGAGATAGTAGCTTTTTAAATAGGATTTTTAGATTTGAGTGAGATGGATTTATCAGATCAATACTTGTGTAAAAGATAGTAGAAGTACTCTTTCCATGGGTGAAAAATGGCAGGCATTCTCTAAAACTGATGCAATGCAAGAAATATTTAAGGATCGACTCTAAAAAGGCACTGTCAAATGTGTTGGAGATATAAGGCCTGATAAGACGTGGTCCTTCCCTAAGAGAAGTTTCAGTTTACTGCTATAATTCCAGATTCTACTCCCAAAATTTAAAAGAAGTATCACTGATGGACTGTCTTTAGATCATTTTTATTTGTAACTATAAATAGCTAAAAATCATGTCGAGCATCAAGAATTAATGTAGGAATTGTTATATATAATCCTGGTCTCTGGTGCATCCATTTTTGTGTTCAAGCAAGTGCTCTTGTTCTTAGAACATATGGTTTAGTATTTCCCCAGAGGTGTTTTGCCTTCGTCATACCCTGTGTTTATGCTTTAATATGTATAATGGGTGTGGGGCCCCTTTCTTGCTGAATCTCTGGAGATCAAATTTTTGGATTCTTACTGGAAACACTAGAAAATTAGTTTTATGTTTGATAAAGGTGATTGCTAGAAGTCTCAGTCTTCCAAAGCAGTCAGTCTTCAAAGATAAAATGTTGTGGTACGTCACTAGCCCACTATAGTTGATAGTTTAAACTATATGTTGTATGATTATCTCCAGAGAGTGTATTGTGCCTTGCATTCCTGGTCCATGAAAGGGTAAAAAGGAGCTAAAGATATTTTACCATTTTTTTTTTAAATTGGGAAACTCCTCTTGAGAGACAGTTCAGAGACTATATGCTATCCTTGAAGATAAGTCATTGAGTCAGAAAGAGGATTTTGATTTTACCTAAGGATTCTATGTCTCAATCCAGAATTCTTTCAAGCCATGAATGATTCATACTACATATTCTTTGCTGGGGAGGCATATCTCCAATGATAGTTGAAAGGTTTTTTTCAGACAAAAAAAACCTCTTGAGTTTCGATTTCCATTCTGTTAAATTGACATCCAGTCAGCGATCCAGCTCATCCTGAAGCCAAGGGAGTTGTACTGGAAGATGAATGGTTATTGATTTACAGTGCTTTGGTTAGGTTAACCTTGCTTGCAGTATCTTGTTCTTCTATATATGGCAGCCTGAATTGTATTATGGTCATCTGCCCTGGAATATTCGTCTTGTTTTTCTGGTTGCAATTCTTACAAGAAAAACACACTGAATATAGGGAATGTCTAGAGCCTGACTACTACAGTGTTCAGGAAAGAGAGTTGAATAGACTTCACTTGAAAGTGCATTAAAAATTTAGATTCTGTTATTCTGCAAAAATGAAGGTGGAATCAAGAAAAGGAGGTGGGGGAAAGCATGGTAGAGGGAAGAGGAGAGGGGAGCTAGCATTTGATTCTCAACTCGGGTAGGTGATTTAAAGATTTTAGTCTTTTAAATGGTTAATCCCCAATCTTGGTATATTTTTAATATGCCAGGTCTCCAAACCTTAATATCTATTAAGCATATACTAGAGAAAGTAGTGTTCATATATTGGGTTTATTGGCTAATGTGAAAATGGGTTTATTATAGAAAATTCAGACTTTTTTAGGAAATCCTCTAGTGGTAATGGTGTTAGATATCTGAAGAATCTTTATGTTTTTTAGGAATTCATTTTATGTCCCATTTCTTGCGGAGCTTTTATTAGCGACAAGGCTTCATTGTGCTTTCTCTCAACGTACTTGCTTTTTAAAAACTTAGTTTAGGTTTGACCATATCAGTGAGTGGGAATGACTGTGGGGTGGTGATGGCTCACTTAGAGTTAGAACAAATGATGGATCTAAAAACAAAATCTTTTTTTACTTTATTCAGCATCCTTCATATTAGCTGTCTTTCTAGAAATAATGTGAGGAAACTTTAATCCAAATAAAAAATAAAAAGGCACTTGGAACCTTTTGTAATATTTTTCTTACATAAATAACGGTTTTAACAGAGCCATATCAAGAGTTGTTTTCTTTAAAAAAATTTTTTTATGTTCATTTTTGAAAGACAGAAGGGAGTGCGAGCGGGGGAGGGGCAGAGAGAGAGGGAGACACAGAATCTGAAGCAGGCGCCAGGCTCTGAGCTGTCAGCAAAGAGCCCGACACAGGGCTCAAACTCGGGAACGGCAAGATCATGACCTGAGCCGAAGTCGACCCTCAATGAACTAGTGACCCTAGAGTTATTGATAAAGTGACACTACCCAGGCACCCCAAAAGTTACTTTCTTAACTGTTAAAAAGGAATCAGAAAATTACTTCTTGAGTCAGAAAATAAGGTCGCAATGGAAATTGGATATTGTTCCTGCCTACTTTCCTGTTCTGAGGATAATCATAACTAGTATCTTAAAGCACAGACTCATTCCAAAAAATCTTTCTGTCATCAGTTATCTGGCTTTTCCAACCCAAAGTTATAATCAGATTTTTACTTGATATAAAGGGGCTTACTTTTTCTCAAGTCTGTCAAATATATAGGTGCCAAGATATTTGTGTTTATTCTCCAGCCACGTTACAGTGTTTTGACCTTCTTCCTCTGTGCAACATCTTTTATATCTCTAGGCAGCAGGAAAGGATAAATTCACAGAGGGAAGAGATAGAAAGACAACGGAAAATGTTAGCAAAGCGGAAACCCCCTGCCATGGGACAGGCCCCTCCGGCAACCAATGAGCAGAAACAGCGGAAAAGCAAGACCAACGGAGCTGAAAATGAAACGTATGTTCTTTATTAATTTGAATTCTGTGAGATAACACAATCTTCCCCAAAATACAGATGTCCTGTGGAGTGCCACTGGAAAAAGGATAAATTACAGGGATTTCTAGGGCATAAGGTTTCTTTTTAGTTACATTGGTGAATTTGCTTACAACTTCTATAAAAACCACGTAAAATTCATTCATTTTCTTAGTCCCGATCTTATTTAGTTTTTTTTCTTCTTTTTTGTTGGGGGATGGTTGGGTGTATTTTGGGGTTTGTTTGTTTTCAATTTTATCAAGATACAACTGGCATAACATTGTATCAGTTTTAGGGGTACAACATAATGATTTGATATGTGTGTATATTATAAAATGATTCCCATAAGTTTAGTTAACATCCATCATCTCACAAAGTTACACTTTTTTTCTTATGATGAGAATTTTATGATCTACTCTCAGCACCTTTCAAATCTACAATACAGTATTGTTAACTTTAGATACCATGCTATATAAGTTGTGTGTGTGTGTATATATACTTTGTATATACAACTTTGTATATAGTGTGTGTGTATATATATACACACACACACACACAATCACAGTTTCTTTATCCATTTGTCCATTGATGGACACTTAGGGGTTTTTTCATGTCTTAACTGTTGTGAATAATCTTGCAATAAAGATGGGGTACATAGGTCTTTTTGAGAGAGTGATTTTATTTCCTTTGGATAAATATCCAGAAGTGAAATTGTGAAGTCATATGATAGTTCAATTTTTAATTTTTTGAAGAACTGCCATGCTGTTTTCTATAGTGGCTGCGCCCATTCACATTCCCACCAGCACTGCACAAGAGTTCCCTTTTCTCTACATCCTCACCGACACTTCTTATTTCTTCTCTTTTTAATTATTAGTTAGGTATTTTCAAATGAACGGGAGAAATAAGGTCATTTGACGTCATGGTCTTTGGCCCCTCTTACAACAGATGTGATGTCATCATAGTGGTCAGATGATACAGTTGCTTATGTGTGGTTCTGGGTTCTGGTACATTGGCATCATCTTAGGGGGATTACCTGACCGCTGTTTCAGACTGAAAAATGTACAGCTGAAGAATGCTCTTAACTGTTAGTCTAAAGAGCACTTAGTTAACAGTCACAAAAACAGTAGGAACAAGCTAAGAAAAAAAAATAGGTATTATTTTAGAAAAAGGATATTTTCCCAGTAAGCCAAATCTTGACGTCACCAGTATTTTTTCCTTTTCTGTGGGCCTGTGGGAAACACCAGTATCTTCAGCTGCAATGTAGTCTTTTCCACTGCCCATCAGCAGGTATCACATAGCTGCCATGAACAGGAGGGATAGCATAGCCTTTGTATAGATGCTTGCTTTCTCCACCCCTGCCCTGTGTCAGATTTCCCTAATTGATCATCACATTCTTTTTTTCTTTAAAATTTTTTAATGTTTATTTTTGAGAGAGAGAGAAAGAGAGAGAGAGAAAGGGAGGCCAAGGGCGAGCGGCGGAGGGGCAGTGAGAGAGGGAGACACAGAATCTGAAGCAGGCTCGAGGCTCTGAGCTGTCAGCACAGAGCCCAATAGGGGCTCAAACCCATGAACCATGAGATCATGACCTGAGCCGAAGTTGGATGCTTAGCTGACTGAGCCACCCAGGCGCCCCTGATCATCTCATTCTTGACCACTAAGAGAATCTTCCTCTAGGGCAGGAGTTGATAGGCTTTTTCTATACTGGGCAGTGGTAAATACTTTAGGCTTTGTAGGCAGGCTGGTCTCTGTTGCAAGTACTCTGCACTGCTGACTGTTTTAGCCTGAAAGCAGCCATAGACAGTACGTAAATGAACGGGTATGGCTGTGTTCCAGTAAAACTTCATTTACAAAAGCAGACTTGTGAGCTGAATGGTCCATGGGTCAACTAAGCAGGAACTGCCAAACAGAAGTGACATGGGAAATAAAACCTTTATATTATATTTTACCTATTTAAAACATTTCTTATACATATTTAATATGAAGACATTTAAGTCATTGCCTCTGTCTTTAAGAAGCTTTCGAATAAAAAAGGATAAAAGATATATAGATAGTAGTGTAGGCGATCTCTGAAGAATTGATGGTGGGCATGAAGTAGATCCCGAATTGGATGTTTGAAATTTAAAATACATTTTTCATAGAAACAGTCATCAGTATTGTAATCAGTGTATCTATAGTGGCTTCATTGGTTTTTCAAGGGAAAAAGAAATTTTGCAAAGCTGTCATGGCGGGAGTCTTTGAAAAAGTTTCAGGTCTAAAGATAGACAAAAGATAATGATACTGTATAATTTATTGAAGAATATGTCTTTTGCCTCTATGTTTTCATATCAGTTCTCAAAAGCATTGACCTGCAATCCACCTCAAGTGTAAATGTGTACTACACTACTGTTGAAAGTCCATGACATCCCATTCCAATGAGAAAGATGGCTTAACACCATTCCTTACTTCATACATACTTGATGTTTTGGGGCAGCCTTTTCCTTGACATTCATTTAGTAAATTTATGTTAAATGCTTATTGTACAGTTGGCCCTATTCTGGACACTGGGAATACAGAGATAAAGGATACAGCCCCAGCCATAGGAGCTTACAGTTTATTTAGGGGAAATGAACAGATGAATAAACTAATAGTTTCATTGAGGATAGTGATAAAAGTATACACAGTGAATAAACTTGGAAAATATCTTCATTCTTATAACTAAATATTTCACCAAATATTTTAAAACTAGATTTTAAATTTAAAATATTTTCTTTCAGAAAGTCCAAGTAGGAACCCAGATTTGAAAGATTTTCTGGGCAAATGTTGTACACATTAATCTGATCATTACCTTCATTTGTGATCACTCCCAAATTTACTTTGTGAAGAGACTGTCCCTCTAGTAGTACTTGAAAATTATTTAATGCTAATGCATAAGACTCTTGGCTTAGGAGAAGAAGACATAGGCTGTTTCCTTCATAGAACAGTAATTAGAACTCAGTCTAGGCCAGCAGTGTGTCAGTGAGCAGCTGCCATCTGGAGGCCTGTGTAAAGTCTGAGCTGGAAGGCTTCTAGTCCAGTTCTTAATTAAAGTATCTGTGACTTGGCTCATTCCTTTGGCCAGAAGCCAAAAACAGTCCTCTGGAGCCTTAGAGTGAGTCACATTATCACCTCTGATATCGATCCTATTTCAGGCAGAGAGAATCCCTAACTATAATTTTTCACTTCTCCCTTTTCTGCTGGTGTGATATGGAGTATGGATGCAAGTACTTCTGCCTCTGTGAAGGGACGGGTGTAACAGCCCTAGTGGGTGTATTTCTTCTTGTTAGTCTCTTTTAGTCAGACCTCAAAGGCTATTAGGTAGCTCTTCCTGATTGATAGGATAGCGGTTTCTTCTTTCTCCTGCTCTTTGGAATACAGCTGAACAGTGACGTCTAACACCTTGAAGTCTATGTGTGGGCTTCTAGAATGTGAAGGGGATGAAGATGGAGGATTAAGCTATCACTTCTTAAATGCTTAAGATACAAAGTTGTGATTGGAGCAGGTGGAACACAAGTGACTACCTCATCAAGTCAGCCCTTTGAGAATTGTATTCAAATACCATTTTACAACTAGGGATTACTTCACATTCTCACTTGGTAATCACAACAGCTTTCTTAGGTACTGTTGCTTGCTGCAGTTTTAAGAAACCGAGGCTTAAGTTAAAAAGTTGCTTGTCCAAGGTCACATGGCCATTGGCCTGAGTTGCACTGTGAACCCTAGACCTCATACTCCAGATCCTGGACTCTTCTGCTGTGTTGTTCTACTTGTTATCATGGTATCAGAGTCTTAAGAGGTTCTCAAAAATCATCAAATCCATTGGCTTATTATCATTACTGTCTCTTCAAAAAAAAAATGTTCAGGCATATAATTTTTGGCTACCTCTCCCAGTGGATTTTCATCTGAGATTATATGGACAAAACTCATTTCATAAATAATGTAATAATATAAACTCATTTATTTCTCTCTCTCTCTCTCTCTCTTTTTTTTTTTTTTTTACAAATTAGCCTCCTGTCTTCATGTCACATCTGATAAATCACAGAAGTTTTCTTTTGTCAAATTGCAAGATAAGCTAGCTTTTAGTTATTTGCTTTTAGTCATTTTAACAAACAAATTGACTCTATGGCATGCTTTGGCATTTCTCTTTTAATAGGCACACTACAATTTCAAATAATTTACTGGAATTTCTGTCATTATCTTCCAGGTTAACATTAGCAGAATACCATGAACAAGAAGAAATCTTCAAACTCAGATTAGGTCATCTTAAAAAGGTAAGTATAATGAGAAGAATGTGTCTGGAGAAATCAGTTTACATGTAGTATTAAAGCAAATGTCACAGTTGGACATACCTGCTAAAATCTGGAGTAGTTCTTCTCCCCATTATATCCTGTATTTCTAACAGGGGAATTCATGTCTTTCAATATTTGAGTCAACTCCATCCACCCAGTGAGAGCACTTTTCAGCCAATGATGTGCCACTAGATAACTGCATGTCTCATAAAGCTTCATAAGGAGTTATCCTTAGAGTAAAAATTAAGTATTCAATATGAGCAGGTGGTTCAGATTTTATCTGAAAGCTCTTAATGATATTTTAAATTACAAAAGTAGCTCTTATCTCTTGCCTAAACTTGTACCAACCATACTGTAACACAAAGGCACCTACATAAAAATTGTTATTGAGGATGTTTACAGAGGTGTCTTAAATATAGATGCCCATCTCCTAAATTCAACAGCCCATACATCTTTGGTAGATGCTACTTATGGTGTTGGTGGTCAATAAGAATTTAATAAACTGCTATTGGTGTGTGTTTTTCCCAGTGGGTTCTCAGATCTTGTTAAATCACAGGAACTTAAGATGCCAAGCATAATCCATGCTTACCGAGCAGAACCAGATAGAGAACTGGATTTTTGTTTAAAAAAAAAAAAAATTATATGCCTGTATGTAAATACAGAGAACATTTCTGAAAATTTACACAGGATACTTAACAGCAGTTACATATGGGAAATGGAAATGGAGACGAGGGAGCAGGGCAGCAGAAGGCTTTTTTCTTACTTGTACTCCTTTGTATGGTTTGAATTTTATTTTATTATTTGCTATGAGCTTGTTTTTTGCTATTAAAATTCTAGTTCTGGGGCGCCTGTGTGGCTCAGTCAGTTAAGCGGCTGACTTGGGCTCAGGTCATGATCTCATGGTTCGTGGGTTCAAGCCCCATGTCGGGCTCTGTGCTAACAGCTCAGAGCCTGGAGCCTGCTTCAGATTCTATATCTCCCTCTCTCTCTGCCCCTCCCCCACTCGTGCTCTTTTCTGTCTCAGTAATAAATAAACATCAAAAAAAATTTTTTTAATAAAATTCTAGTTCTTAAAAAAAATCCTTTTCAATGTGGAAGAAACATCTTCTTTGAGTTTTTCAAAAGAGAAATGTCTGTTTTTGAAATGAGATTCTGAAAAGGTAGTTTCCTGTGTTCTGAGCTGTTTCTTTCCTTTTCACTTTAGGAGGAAGCAGAGATCCAGGCAGAGCTGGAAAGGCTAGAAAGGGTTAGAAATCTACATATCAGGGAACTAAAAAGGATACATAATGAAGATAATTCACAGTAAGCAACTTGGGGGTATGTTGGGTTGGAGATGGCTGAACACTTTCTGACATGAATTGAATGGTCTAGACTGATGTTTCTGCTTAATATAAACTGGGTAAATGATCCCATAGTGTAGTTAGCTCTATTGCAGGGTGTGATATAGGTTTGTGAACACAGCTATGATTTTTAGTTTAAGTATATGTAAGTATATTAGATTTATATGTTAAATATGTATCTATACATGTATTACAGCATTTTCACACAAGTGGAGGTTACTAAACATGATAGCTTTGCAGTTGTAGGTGGTTGGGACATGCTGTGTTTTCAGATGCCTGCAGAGTCCTGCTAAATGGAAGCATGGGTGACAGTGTAGTGTCATGGAAAGACTCCTGGGTTGAGGTGGCACGTTTCAGAATGACCTTTCAGGGCCATTTGGGTGCTGAGATTTTAAACAAGGCCATCTTACGCTTAGCGTGTTAATTGTAGATGAATGCCCACCTTTGTTTACGAGCAATTTAAAGGATTGAAACTCAAAAGTAGATCAAAATGGGAAATAGCTTCAGTTTGTAATCTTTTCTTTCCTGTATTTTTCTGACTCTGAAAAATGATTTTTTTGGACGTAGCTATTGCTTGTGTATTTTTGTTTGGCCAGTGTGAGCCATGGGTTTTTCTTTCTATAAGGTGGAAGGCCACTGCAGATGCCATGACCAAGCACCCTGTACGTGTCAGGCATAGAGCTAAGTGCCCTTAAGCTGTCTTCGCGATAGCCCGACAAAATTAAGTTGACTTGATCAGGGACCCACAGCTGTGTGACTAAACAAAGAGCTGAACTTGCCGTGGAACTCCAGAGCTGACCGCCACGCAGCAGTGGCATCCCTCTCTGCAGGCATCCCGCTGTCTCAAAAATAAAATCGTTTTCCAGGATTGGAGCAGTTTAAGATCAGGAACTAGGTAGAAATGTTTTAAAAGTTATTTTTGCCAGAATCTCTCTTGTCTTTGTCTTATTGTTAGAAAACAACACAAGGTGGAATCCTGTGTGGCAGAAACAGTTATATCATGAGACTGTCTCGAAGAGGAAATGAATGTACATAGAATATGTGACTTACTTTATAATCAGATCTGTTTTTAAGGTCATGTACAATATCTTGGAATTTAATGTATTAGTTTTGGAATGGTAGAAACATGTGGGTTTTGAATATTTTGGAGGAGCTGAATAGCACACTTTGAAAATCCCTGATCTCCTGTAGTCTGTACCCCCCTCACTTCATAGCAAGGAGAAAGGAGAAAGGTCAACAAAGGTCACAGGTCCAGTTGTGGCTGCGCTAACACCTGTACCTTACAGCTCTATAGCCAGTGCCGTTCCTGGTGTTTATGTGGTCTCTTCGAACTATGTAACTTATTTCATGTTCACAATTAGCTATATTGGTGGTGTTACCCAAGTGGTAGTAGCAGATAGAACCATGTGTATAGCATGTTAGATGTTCTGGGGAATTTGCCAGTATGGAAGATGTGTGGTCCCTGACCTCAGTCAGGGTGTCCTGTGTTCCCTGTTTCCACAGATTTAAAGATCATCCAACGCTAAATGACAGATATTTGTTGTTACATCTTTTGGGTAGAGGAGGTTTCAGTGAAGTTTACAAGGTAAGTGTAAGAAACTGGATACAAAGACTAAGGATTAAATTATTGGTTATTACGGACTTGAAGAATGTTAAGAATAGTGATAATTGTGGGTTGCTAGCTATTGGTTGAAATTCACAAACTTCCTAAGGCAGGATACATTATTTTGCCCTGTTTTCAAGTTTGGAAAATAAAAAAAAACAGGAAGGAAAAACAGTACTCTTTCTCAGTAGTGAAATTATGGTGATTTTTATTCTGTTTCTGTACTGCCTGTGTCAGCATTTGTCAGACATAAGTATGGGGGCACCTGGGTGGCTCAGTTGGTTAAGTGTCTGACTTTGGCTCAGGTCATGATCTCGCAGTTCGTGAGTTCGAGCCCCGCGTCGGGCTCTGTGCTGACAGCTCAGAGCCTGGAACCTGCTTCAGATTCTGTGTCTCCCTCTCTCTCTGTCCCCTTCCTCCCCCCGCCCTTCCACTCGGGCTCTGTCTCTCTCAAAAGTAAATAAACATTTAAAATTTTTTTAAAGAAAAAGCCATGTGTTAATTTTATTCTTTTGATTTTTTAAAAAATAGATGTATTAAAGTTAATTCTTATTTGAAAACCTGCTTATTTTTAAAAAGTTTTCCTCTTCTAAGAGCATTAAGTAGCTCTGGGATCCTGAAGAAACTTCCTGGTTTCAGCCAGGCCAGTGAAGGTCAGACCACTGTGCCTCTAGTTGATTTGTACTAAATGAGAAATTCCGCAGTTTTTCAGTGTAGCTTCATATTCATAACATGTTCACCAATCACCACCTCCTTGTTTCTGTAGGTGTTTCTGGCACCAGGATTTTACATGCAGAGTCAGTTTATTAAATGGTCTTTATTGCCTGACCCTGTGAATTCCCTTTTCCTGAGGTGCAACCTTCACTGTTGGGATTTACGTTATGCCTTGTGAATTTATATGGGAATTCATATGGGAAATTGTTTGAGCAAAATAATGTGTTCATTTCAGATAAAAACAGTGAAAACTAGTTCTGTATCCCCCCTTTCTTTTTTAAATATTTTATTTTATATTTATTTATTTATTTTTAAATATTTTATTTTATTTTTTTATTAAAAAGCTTTTTTAATGTTTATTCATTTTTGAGAGAGAGACGGAGCATGAGCGGGGTAGGGACAGAGAGAGAGGGAGACATAGAATCTGAAGCAGGCTCCAGGCTCCAGGCTCCAGGCTCCAAGCTGTCAGCACAGAGCCCAACACGGGGCTCAAACTCATGAACTGTGAGATCATGACCTGAGCTGAAGTTGGACGCTTAACTGACTGAGCCACCCAGGCACCCTGAATATTTTATTTTTAAGTGATCTCTACAACCAACGTGGGGACTGAACTCACAACCCCGCAATCAAGAGTCGCACACTCTGCTGACTGACCACTCAGGCATACGCCCCCCGCCCCTGGCTTTTCTTGTTATAAAAAATAACTGTTTTCCATAACCATTAGTGTCTATATATGTGTATATATGTTTTTTAATTGAAGTTTAGTTGGCATACATGATATATTTGTTTCAGGTGTACAACATAATGATTCAATAGTCGTCTTTAGTGTTAATTTTTACTGTAGTGTTATATAAAAAAATTTATCATTTTAAGTGTACAATTCATTTGCATTAAGTATATTCATAATGTTGTACAACTACTATTACTGTCTACTTCCAGAATGAGAATATTAGTTTTAGTGTACTACTGGGCTTGATTTTTTAGTATTTCATACTTTTTATCTATGTTCATAAGTGCAACTCGCCCATAGTCATCTTTTGTGTGCAGGCAGCATTGTCTAGCTTTTATGTCCTAGTTATCCAGAGTAAGTGGTGAAATTTCTTTTTTCTCATGCCCTGGAATGCATTGCATAGGAATTGTTGGCTCCTTAAAAGTTACAACAGACTCAGAATCACATGGGTGGATGTCGTTGTAGAGGAAAACATTTTGATCACCTTTTCAATTCCTTCTACAAATATTGATTTATTCAGATTTTCTCCCCCTTCTTAAGTCAGTGTTTATCATTCTCCCGAAAAATCTCCTATTTCACCTTGATTTAAAAATGTCATCCATGGGGCACTTTGAGTAACTCAGTCAAGCTAAGTGTCCGACTCTAGGTTTCAGCTCAGGTCATGGTCTCACGGTTCGTGAGGTGGAGCCTCCGTTTAGCTCTGTGCTGACAGTGTGGAGCCTGCTTGGGATTCTCTTTCTCTCCCTTTTTGCCACTCCCCTACTCTCAAGCTCGTGCTCTGTCTCTTTTTCTCTCGAAATAAATAAACATTAAAAAAAAATCACCCATACCTTAGTTATTTCTCTTTTTAATGAAATGTTTATTTTCATTTATTTATTTTTAATTTTATTTTTTGAGAGAGAGAGGGAGTGCGAGTGGGGGAAGGGCAGAAGATGGAGACAGAATCTGAAGCAGGCTCCAGGCTCCACGCTGCAACCTGTCAGCACAGAGCCTGAAAAGGGGGTCGAACTCACTAGCAGTGAGATCATGACTGAACCAAAGTCGGACTGAGCCACCCAGGGGCCTCTGAAATGTTTATTTTTATATCTCTCGAGTGATAGGTCAGAGCTGCGTCAATGGTTTTTTTCTCTAAGAATCAACTTTTTATTTTGTTGATCAAGTCCGTTCTTTGATTTTTTTCATTAACTTTTGCTTTTAATCTTTCCTTCCTTTTGCTTTCTTTGTTTTCGTTTTCATTCTTGAGTCAAACACTCAGTGTATTTTTTATTTTTGATAATTTTTAAAATTGTGGTAGAAAACACAAAATTTACCATCATAACCATTTTAACTCACAATTACTAAATTGTAATTGTAATTATGTACTAAATTGTACAATTTAGTAGTGTTAGGTATAATTTATGTTGTTGTGAAACAGATCTCCAGCATCATTTCATGGAAAACTGAAACTTTACCCATTAATCTACAAGACTCCTCTCCCAGCCCCTGGTAACTGCCATTCTGAAACTTTCGGCTTACTGAACTTGACTACTTTCAGATGCCTGTATAAGCGGAATCACAGTATTCGACTTTTTGTGACTGGCTCAGTTGACTTAGCATAATGTTCTCAGAGTTCATCCATGTTGATATGATAGGATTTCCTTCTTTTAAGGCTGAATAATATTCCATTGTATGCATATACTTCATTATCTTTGTCCATTCATCTGGTAGTGGATGTTGGGGTTGCTTCCTCTCCTGTGGGTGTGAATAGTGCTGCTTTGAACATGCGTGTGCACATACCTCGTAAAGACCTTGCTTTTAATTCTTTTGGCTATAAACCCACAAGTGAAACAGATGCTTCTTTAAAATCATCAGCATTTGTTCTTGGTGCTTCCCTGTTACTTGTTAGTGATTTCGCCATCCTAAACATTCCTGAAATTTAGATGCTTCTTCCAATGATGTGTAAATTCCATGTAGTGATTGTTTTGCTCTTCTCCACTCTCCAGAAGCCCTTCTTGAATCAGTAGTGGATCACAGTGTCTTGAATTCAGAAATATGGACAAAAAGACACTTGTAGCATCGTTAGCGCTCTTACAAATTAGGTGGTATTCGATCTGGCTTTTAATGGCTTGAAATGGTTTTCTACAGCAAAGGCGTGATGTTCTATAAGCTTGCAGGTGGGCTTCAGGCTCTGTAAGAAAAATAGTTCAAAAGTTTCCATTTTGTTGAAATAAGGTATTCTGTTTGAATTGTGTAGTTTTTATATTAAAAAATTCTGGTTTAAATTTAGTACAAATTAAAAGTTTCTTTTATAAGGAGCCGTCTCTTGCAGCTAGTGCTTTCCTACAGGTAGCTTACATTTTAAAAGATCCATAGAACAGTAGTCATGACTATTCCTGTGCCTGTTGCTTTCATCTGTTCATACATTTGTGGAAACTGGTAGATAGATGGTGATAGTGCTGGAACTGAAGTATTACATTTCTTATCTGAAGTTTATTTTGAGAGAGAGAGAGAGAGAGCAGGGGAAGGGCAGAGAGAGAGAATCTCAAGCAGGCAGCACAGAGCCCGACATGGTGCTCAATCCTAGGAACCATAGGAGACCATGACCTGAGCCAAAATCAAGAGTCTGAGGCAGGCTTAACTGACTGAGCCACCCAAGCGCCCCTCATCTCAACTTTAAAAACTAAGAAAAACTGTTCATTCCAAACGAGTTCTTCAATAAATTCTTTTGTATAGGAGAGATACCCTGTTAGGTTAAAATACTACTCACTTTACCAACTGTGATTTACACCCAGCATCCTCACAAACCCACCTGCCCCTCCCCCCCCGCCCTGCCATGATCTAGCACTACCTAGCTGATACAGGATTTTCCAGCAGTGGTGGTCTTTGGGGAAGTATGTCCTTTTCTTGAGACAGTGCTGGAAAAGTGACCTGGTGTGACTAACTTCGGACATGTTGGGATCCAAAACTGCTTTTTATTTGCCCGTCATATATGGGTGGGGCTAAAGGCAGGGCTGTTCTTTTATTTGGATTTTAATAAACACAATATAACAAATTATGAGGTTATTTTCTAAACAAACATAGTGAAGAGGTGTATCTGGAGGGATTATTTCTCAAGGAGCCAATAGTGTGTGTCCCCAGCATTTCAGAAGTGTCCTGTCCCAGTGTCAGCAGAGGGGCAAGATACAACCCAAGGGAGTGAGGTCCCAGAGAGGGTGGATGATGTCCGCAGAGAAAACTGTTTGGAGGTGACTGGTAAGGCACGGGCTGTCGTGCTGTTTGTGCTGTGTACTGGGTTGTTTCCTAAGCCCCTTGGTGCCAGTGCGTCTGGAGACTTCTAAATTATCTGATCACAAATTTCAAGAGGATGGTTGCAACTCTGAAACAAGTATGTGATGTGTTGTCATCCACTGTTGTTTTTATTTTATAATGCGTTTCTGGTTTTGAATCATGGGTGTGTTAAATAGAAGCTTCGAGTCCATTTATTGCCTGTAATTCTTGTTAGCATTTATCCAGAACATAATTTATCTCTTTTCTTTGCAGGCATTTGATCTAACAGAACAAAGATATGTAGCTGTGAAAATTCACCAGTTAAATAAAAACTGGAGAGATGAGAAAAAGGAGAATTACCACAAGTAAGTGATCCTAGAGTGTCTGATTTTTCAAAATTTGTTAGTAACAGCAGTAGTTTGAGCACTGTGCTAACAGCTGTACATGCGTTGTTGTTGTTTCATTTAATCCTTATGACTGTCCTGGGAGAGTGAAGAAATTTTCCATCTTACTGACAAGCATATTGAAACTTACAGAATTTGAGTAATAGTTAAAAAATGTCTGAGCTGGTATTTAAATCTAGACTTCCCTTAATCCAAAAGCCATCCTTTTCAACCTCCTTTTCCATTGTGTGTGTAATATTAGCTACAGTAAACAAGTAAAGCCTCAGAAACCGTCTTGCTGTCTGGAGAAAGTAGATGATGGAGTCCTTCAGTGGCCTGGGCATCCTGGGGGGCTCCGGGTGGGGCTTTTTCCTGTCGCCTGGGGTGCCTCTGTTGACTGCAGTGGTGCTTGTTTGACATTCAGTTCCTCAGTGCTGTGGCCCCCTCCCCCTCAGTTTCCCCTCCAGATTCTCTGTGCTCAGGGTCCTGAATGCCACCGGCTGGCGCTTCTCTTCTCCGTCGGGAGTAGGGCTGGGAGGGTGACTTCTTGAATAGAGTGAATATAATAAATATAATGAATAATTATTACATGTACAGGTGTGAATTTCTTTGATCCACTAATGGCAGGTTTTGCTTGTTCCCCCCACCCTGCCCCGAGCTTCAGAAGGTTGGAATTCATGGCTCATTACTGTTTGGAGGCAACGCATACCTGATTTGCTGTTAGGATTCCCCACTGGGCTTAGTATTGTTTCCTTGTTGTAGGTACAAGTACTGAATTAGACATGTCCTAACCCTCAAAGGAGAAGATATCCACTTTTAATGTAAACAATTCACCTCCTTTCTCACCTCCTTTCTGTGAAAGTTTTGTTTTTTCTTACAAGTTGTACTTGGAAGGGAAAAAAAGCAGTGGACTTTGAAGTGGCCTTTTTTTTTTTTTTTAATTTATTTTATTTTGAGACAGAGAGAGAGGGCACAAGTGATGAAGTGGCAGAGAGAGAGGGAGAATCCTAAGCAGGCTCCATGCCATCAGTGCAGAGCCTGATGCAGGGCTTGAACCTACAAACCATAAGATCATGATCTGAGCCAAAATCAAGTCAGACACTTAACCGACTGAGCCACCTAGGCGCCCTGAAATAGCCTTTTAATGGGCTTCTAAATCTCTGGGTGGGGGGAAGTAAAACATTTCTGCATGATCAACAGTTCTTGGGGGCATAGACCAAGGCAACTCTTGCTGTATACGTGTTACTTATCAGGGGTCCAGGAGCTCCCCCTATTCCGTGCTGAATGGCACTCAGCACTGGGGAAGTGAAGGTTCCTGTGGCATTAAGAGAAGTCTGGTTTAGCGGAGGTAGGAAAAGGGATGAGGTGTGGTTTATGCGTGGCACCCTGTGTATGTATCTTACACGACAGGCAGCTGCAGTCCAGATGCTCCTGAGGAACAGTTACATTATTACAAGCACATTTCAGTCGTTTGGCACGCAGGGACAAATGGCATGCCACAGGGAATGCCAGGAGCACTTCAGAGAAGGAAGCCACATGCTGCTCTGACCAGTTATAAATGTGAAATGTCCCCCTTATATTGAGACTCTCAGAGTGCGTAGGGAGTTGGAACGGTACTTCTCTTTAAAAATGCTCTGTTCTGTATCTGATGTGTGCCCTGACCACTCTGAACCACTTGACTTTATGAGGGGCCAGCCTTGGTCAGCCTTGAGAAGGTGGTTCCTATGCTGGGATTTGCACATACTTTGCCTGGTCTCAGTGTTCAGCTTCGGCTGGCCCCAAATTCCTTCTGCTGAGGAATACCGTGGTGACTGCAGGTGGCGTCCTGCTCACCTTAGCCCTTTGAAACAGCGAGGGATTGAAGCCTGGGCCGTGTACTTCCATGACACTCTGGCAAGCTGTTTGAGTGCTGGTGGGTAGACATTGGGTATGTTCCTCATGTTTCTCTACCAGGCAGAGTCATAGAGCAAGTGAAGGGTGTTGTCTCAGCTTTCTGAGCTTGCTACTGGTCCAGCTCCAGGCTCCCGGTGGTGCCTTTCTGCTCTCCACCAGAGGTGTGAATCATGGCACCCAGGTACCTTCTCTGGAGCCGTCTCTGCAGGGGCCACTTCCTAGCTGACAGACAGACACACGAGGGTAGGGGAGGGAGTGTGCTGAGTTCTTAAGACCTCCATTCATGCCTAGGGAGAAATTCTTAAGCACTTCCACCTTTTTTTGAAAGATTTTGCTCAATATGAAATCATACTGATGAATACAGGCTATACAGATAATGGTGAATTAGCAAAATGTCATTAACTACTTTGAACTTAAAGAGGTATATCAAGCATATAACAGATTTTAGAGAGTGCTTTAAAAATTTAGTATTAAACTAAAAAGTACGCTTTAGTGTTGTGGTAACAGTATAAAATATGAAAATGCTGCTATTCTTCTGCATGGTAACGTCTCTGATTACTTTTCCTTTCGTGGGAATGACTTCCCAGTCTCGTCTGGAATCAGGACATTTATTTGAGGTAAAAAGGAGGAAAAACTCAAAATAAATTGTTTTGTTTTAATTTTGAGTTCTGTTCTGCACCTCCTTTCCTCTCCTTCCCCCACAAACAAACAAAAAGCAAACTGATTATTTTACTTTTGCATTATTAAAGCATTAGTAGGTATTGTAAGATTTTTTTTTTTTTTGCAAGATTTCCCTAACTCCCCCAAGTAACATTAAAAACTCTACGGTAGGAAACCTTTCATAGAAAGCTGTCCACAGAAATAATTTTATTTGAATTAGTTAGTATATACTTATGTATGATGGTCTTCTAATTTTTAGGATAAAGTCATTTTGAAAGTCTGAATATATATCCACTTATAAAAGAGTAAAAGACTAACATTAGCAGATATGGTTCTTCCAGTTTCTAATTAAGGTTTCTGTAGTGCATTAATCCCTTGGATGCTAAATGAGAAATTGAACATATGAGGGATGCGGAAGAGCCACTGCCTTGCCTGATGAAGCTCGAGAAGTGGGCTTAACCCTCACGTGATGCTGAGGGAGTGTGCTCCGTGCTCCGGGACACAGCAAATGCCCTTAGTTGGCGAGGACTTTGAATGACCCTTCCTTTGGTTCTTAAGTTTTGCCTCCTTTCGTTTCCTCTATACCTCGATGGAGAAATCGGTCTCTGCCCTGAAACGCACAACAAGATCAAAAAGTTAAAACAGAAGGGCAGACAATTGTAGATTTTTAGCATGTTAGAGTAAGACATGGCTTGAACGGTTATCTGGTTAGTCCCCAACTTTCTAAACTTGGTTTTTATTAACAGCATCATCTGAATTTTACTAAACGAACTATTAGTGGGATCTTGATATACGAAAAGGACACGTGTGTTGCTGCTTAGGTGGAATGAGGAGCTGGGCCAGAGCTACATTTGCTCAGCGTCCGCACCGGGGCTCCGGAGGCCTGCGTCTCCAGGGAGCGTCCTTGGACACCTCCAGTCCTGTGCAGCAGTGGGGAAGCCCAGAGAAGTGGCATTGCACAGTTGGGACTCTTGCAGCCAGGTTTCCAGGTCCCAGTGTAGTGGCGTCCTGACACTTCTCTGCCTAAGTGCTAGCCATCTTTCTTGTTCAGAAAGACGTAAGATGATGAAGTTTCCTAGGAAGCAAACACTGCCAAAAGTGTCAGCTTAAAAAATAAGCTTAGTCAGGCTCTGTTTCCATTCGGGAAAAATATATTTTAATTACTTTTAGATTCTTGTTCCTCTCTCCTCCTTGCCCTAATTGTTTCCTCAGCTTTTCTTTAGTTGAGTACTTTCTGTGTATTTTTGACATACTGGGATACACCAGTTTCAGAAAACGTCACCCTAATTTTATTTTACCACACTCTGGAAAGTTTCTTTTTTCTGATCTTGCCTTATAAGAAAATGCCCCAAAGTAAATGATGCTAGATTACTTAAAATATAAGAACTTTCTGTTCCTCTCTTTGTAAATAAACACTAAATACTTTAAAAATTGTTAGTAATTGTATTGGATAAACATGTTCTATCCTTTTAGAACTCAGTGAATATGTCAGATTATATAGTATACTTTCTGTTCCTAATCTCATTAAATGATTTTAAATTGGAAACGTAGTGAATAAAAAAGATGTTAATATGAATATGTGTAAATTCTCATTCCAAGAAAACTAGGGCTTCATAATTTTCTGTCAGTTTCACATTTTCTTAGGAGAAAGTAAAGCTGATAGCCCTTTAAGTTCTTTTTGTCAGGAGAGTTTAAAAACAAATACAGAATACTACTAACTGCATTATACAGTCAGTAATCCTCTTACCCAGGGAGTTTACATGCTAAAATTGATTTCTCGATGTATCTCCAGGTCATAAACACTTAAGAGAGAGAAAAGGCTGTCTTTGTAATTTTTAAAGCTTTGATATTTGGGTATAAATATAAAACAGGTGAGATTGTGATAGAATGAACTTGAAAAGGTTGGCATCCATTCATTCAATATTTGAGCACCTATTATTTTCTCAACAGCTTGATGGATACTAATAGTGAAAGCAGGATGAGGGAAGATACCAGGGCCAGCCAGACCTGAATGGAATGAATAGGCAGAAACAAGGAAAAGTGAGAGAATATGTAGAAGTATCCTTTTAGAGGTCTAAAAGATAGTCCACAACACAAAATGTTAATTTTCCACTTTGTTTACAGGCACGCATGTAGGGAATACCGGATTCACAAAGAACTGGATCATCCCAGAATAGTTAAGCTGTATGATTACTTTTCACTGGACACTGACTCGTAAGTGCTGTGCAATTTTAGCTTAGTAATTGGTACTGTTTTCTTCTAGTGTGTTGACTCCTCATGAAATAGAGCTTACATCTGGGTCAAGGAAATACTCTCTGAGGGAACCAAGTGCATTTATTGATGGGCAAGTGATCCTGTGTGAATTCATGTTTGGGCCAGCAATACATCACTTAGCCACAGGACTCATATAGTTGTGTTTAACAACCAGCTTGGGCGGGGGAGGAATAGGGCTAATATGTAGTATTTGACAATTTCTGTGATAGTAAATTTCTCAACAGGTCTAGTTTCAAGCTACTAACTTAAAAAAAGAAAACAGCTTTATTAAGATATAATTTAAATGCCATATAGTTCACCCACTTAAAGTGTACAGTTCAAGGTCTTTAGTATATTCACAGATCTGCAGTCATTGCCATGGTCATTTTTAGAACATTTTTACTGCTTCACAAAGAAACCCCATACCTTTTGCTATCACCCCTTTATTCTTCCCTCCCACTCCCAGCCCTAAGCAGCCACTAGTCTTTTTTTTTTTTTGGTCTCTATAGATTTCCTGTTCTGGACTTGTATATGAATCACTCTTGTAGTGTATGGAGTTTTATGACTGGCTTCTTTCATTTGACATGTTTTTTCAAGGTTCCTTATTGTAGCATGTATGAGTACTTCATTCCTTTTTCCGACCAAACATACTCCATTGTATGAATATACCACCTTTTGTTTGTCCTTGCATCCTCCCAGTGACTTAATAACCAGCTCATAAAATTCCTGAAAATTTAACTATCAGCTCTTGGTAACTGTCACAAGTTGGTGGCCAGCTGCCTCTGACGTGCACCAGTGAGTGTGGACTATACGAGAGAGCCTCTACCCCACCCTGGAGATTCTGGTGAACGGTGACAGGCCTTTTAAAGAAGTACCAACACTCTGGTTTCTCTTCAGATCGCATAAATCTTTCGCCTTTTACTAAAGAAGTACTAACAATGTGATTTTATCATAGAATGGGAATGAATATGGCACAAATGAAGGCATAACCCAGTGCTGCCTGAGACAGCATAGCCTCACAGGCCTGTAGGATGTTAGAGTTGGAAGGGACCTCAGTTCATCTTTTCATTGTATAGATGGAAATTTGAGGGCCAGAGAAGTGAAGTGGTTTGCCTGAGATCTTTAATACTCTTAGGCATTGTTGTATTTCATTACCGGGTATAGGTAAGCTCTATGACCTCTGGGTTTACCCAGGAGTTTAGGGATATTTTAGCATCTGGAAACGTTTTCTCTGTAGGAGTCTGAACTTCAGAGTCAGGAGAACAGGATCTGGCCAGCAAGTATTCCTCTTAGCCTTCCAGGGTGATTCTAGGCACTCGGGCCTGTTCCATACAGCAGCTGTCTCAGAGACTGCTATGCCAAGAACCACCCCACATTTAGAAATGTTTCCCAAAGGGGAGACCTTCATTCCCTTTGGAAATGTATACTATCGCTTTTTCCATCTACCAAGGGATGTCCCCTTTCCAAAATTGTGGCCCTTGAACCAGGCATAGTCAGTGTGTGTTTACTGTGGATGGGGTTTAGAAGAATATCTAGAGAACGGGTCTGCAAGGGTGATTAAAGTCCTTGAATACTAGGTAGACCGCCGCCCCCCCCACCCCACGTCAATAACAAAAAAGTTTCAAAAATAAGGAGAATGACTTGGATTATCTGCGGATTTAAATTGTATATATGCTTTTAACTAATCTGAGAAGTTGACTTGGCTGTGTGCTATTCTTGAGTTATTTTGTTCTTCCTATTGTGTGTGTGATGACTTTTCACCATCATTTTAGAAAATCTGAGAGTTGTGTGTTAAAGTGACATTTTAAGCTTGCACTTGGATCAAAGAATACATCCACTAAACATGAGAATCTGTATCTCAGATCAGAGAATACATAAATTTTTGATATTCATTCTCAAACAGGGTGCTAGCATGCCCTAGTATGCTTCATCAGAAACATAAGCTGTTCAGTTTGGGGATCCTGCAGGACTGTGTATGTCCACCTTTCATTGTGGTGCTTTTTCCTGGAGGCCATGGTGCTAGTCCTGAGCCTGTTTGCTCCTCCCCCGTACCCTGTTCTGCATCTTATGGAAGTTGACCCTTGTGGGCTGTTCTACCAGGCTCCTTTGTCAGTTGTTGTTCAGCTGGGCTCACCCACCCGGGAGACCGAGATCGTGGTGGGTAGAGACACTCCTCCCCCTCCCCGCTGTGATTCCAGTCTCTCTTGGTGACCCTGGGTTCAGGTTGCACCATCTCCGCCCTCTGGCCCCAGGGTGCTAATGGCTTCCTGTTCTGAATGATCTCTGGGGTGCCTCACTGGCCAGTTTATCCTCTCAGCTCTTCCATCATCGTGTGATCAGTTCCCTGAATTAAAACCTCTCTGTTTTTAAATACTCAGGTGGTTTTTATTTCCTGGCTAGACCCTGAGTGATACAACCATATTGTCACAGCTTAGGATAGTTTAAAAGGTCTTCTTCTCTCAGGAATACTCAATTCAGGAAGCCTTACTTTAGTTTATAATTGCCTCGGAAGATAAAACACATGACCCTTCATGCCACAAATGGTATGTAGTTTTAAATTTGGGTCTATGATGAATTGATACAGTGAAGGAAAAAACTCATACTATGCAATAGCACATTTGTAGAACCACAGATACTGTACTTTAAAAAGTTCTCTTACTCCTTGTGTTTAGCAGAAAGCAATTATATACAGTATTGTGCCAAACTGCCAGGAGACATGACATGAAACCAGTTCTTGGGACGTGGGCAAACCCTAGATTCTTTCTCACTGTCAGCATTTAGGGTCATTTGAAATGTTTGCACTGAGAATTGTATACTTGAGCACAATATGCTTGTTTAGAACTGGAGCATGGTATGGAAATGTGTAGGAAACTTCTCTGTAAAGATATCTAGCTTAAATACATTACAGTTCTTGTCAGTGTTCTTACAGTCTAGATTTAAGAAGAGGTATGCTCGGGTGCATTGTAGCACCACAGATTCTAGTGTGGAGGGTGGGAAGGCTCTTCACCAGGAGAGAAAGCAGTTTTCTTCCTGGCAACCACTCAGGTAGCTAATACTGAATAAAGAATAGAAGAATACTTTTAAGGAATAAAGAAGAACAAAGCCAGAAGCTAATTGCCTAAGGTTTTCAGTGGGGTTGGTTTAATTAGTCTTGATCTGCTTGCTGTTTCCCACAGTCACATGTTGGTTTATTTGTCTTTAGGTTTTGTACAGTATTAGAGTACTGTGAGGGAAATGATCTGGACTTCTACCTGAAACAGCACAAATTAATGTCGGAGAAAGAGGCCCGATCCATTATCATGCAGATTGTGAATGCTTTAAAGTACTTAAATGAAATAAAACCTCCCATCATACACTATGACCTCAAACCAGGTATGTCTGACTTTTAGGTGACAGTATTGATGGCTTTTCTCTGGTCTTATAAGTGACTTCTAACTTGATAAAGTTGGAGAATGTCGCAGGAGCCTAGGAGGCCTAGTAATGTCTGGCTTTGCCTGGGTAGGTGTGGGAATGAAAGAGGCCCAGCCATACAGTGCTGGGTTTGAGATGGTGAGTTGGATGAAATGCTCTGGAGAAACAGTGCCCTTGTCTGTAGAGCCAGGGGCAAGTCACCACATCAGCCCGATTTAGCAAGAACTGCACTGGGCAATCTCCGTTTCACACTACATAGTAGTCCTCTCCTCCCAAGTCCCTTCGATGAAAGTGCCTCCAAATTAATGACTTATTTTGCAGGTATGCCTCCCATTTCGTTAAATTCGAACAGTTTTACATCTTTTGTATGGTTACTGTCTAACTTCAGTAGTCCTCAGCAAACAGTAGAGGGTAGTTAGAATTTTTACCTCTTTTTTTTTTTTTTAACGTTTCTTTATTTTCGAGATAGAGAATATGAGTGGGGAAGGGGCAGAGAGAGAGGGAGACACAGAATCTGAAGCAGGCTCCAGGTTCCAAGCTGTCAGCACAGAGCCTGACATGGGGCTCGAATCCGTAAACCATGAGATCATGACCTGAGCTGAAGTGGGACGCTTAACCGACTGAGCCATCCAGGCGCCCCACCTCTGTTTTTTTTTTTTTTTTTTTGTCATCCTGGGCTGTGTTTTAGAAGTCTGCATATGTTTCGGAACCAGCTTGGCTTGGGTGTTGGGAAGATGGTTCCCGTACCTCCTGGGGGGCACAGTTGTTAACTCTTTTCCTTTACTGGTAACATATTAAATCTCACTATTTACTATTCTTTAATGTTCTAATACAATTCAAATGAGAAAATTCATTACAACGAAGTGATTTTTAAAGCGACGGCCATTGTGTGATTGGGTTTTCCATTACTGAATCCAGTACGTTTTCCCGTCATAGGAACTGTAGGTGGCACTGTGGCACTAATTTTGATTCCCTTGTATGGTGGGGTTTTTTTTTTTTTTTTTTTTTTTTTTTTTTGGTCCTGAAACTACTGTTCTAAACAGGGTGGTTTAGAGATTGTTACTGAAAGTTCAGATGAAACTTTCCCACCATTTTTGACCAACCGTCCAAGTGATATTTTACTTTGGCGAGTTACTATTTTTTTTCCACTGCTCATAGTGGTGGTTTTGGCACGTCTAGCAGGTGATTCTTGGAAAATGGAAGTTTGCAGCCAGACACTGAGGACTCTCCTCCAGCATCCAGAGTCCAGATCATTTTATTCCAGGAATTTAGATGTTTGCTATTATGTGCAAGAATTTGAGTTCAGTTGTCCCCTTCTTGTCTGTTTTACCTTGAATTTTTCTCTTAATTAGTAAGTCTCTTTTTATTCATGAAGATTTTCATCTTTTTAGGTAATATTCTTTTAGTAAATGGTACAGCATGTGGAGAGATAAAAATCACAGATTTTGGTCTTTCCAAGATCATGGATGATGATAGCTACAATTCAGTGGATGGCATGGAGCTAACGTCACAAGGTGCTGGTACTTATTGGTAGGTATCCGGGAGATCTGCCAGTTTGGCTGGTGGAGATATGGCTGTGCTATACTGAAATGTTGGTAATTAATAATTAATATCTACATCCTGTTTTAGGCAAAATGCAGTAAATCAAAGTAGATTTTCCTCCCCAAGTATTACTGCCTTTTCAGCAGTTTGACTCCCTGTGTTTACATTAATTTGTCTTAATTTTTCTCTTTTCTTGAAAACCATTGAGAGAGATCATGTATGGCCAGGTGTTGGAGTTGTGTGTTTCTTCCTAGGGCTGGCCCTATGGAGTAGGGAGAGAACGAGATTGCTCATGTGTATTTAAAGAATGGCCCTAAATTTTTTCCAGTACAAATGCAGGTCTCTTCTTATGGGTTAATGGGATGAGGGATTCATTTCTAGAGTTGACTACGGATGATGCACTGTCAAGAACTAAAGAGATACGAAGATCAATATGTAAAGTAACCCCAACGTCCCTTGAAATCTAAACAGGAAAAAAGTGAGCCCAGTTTGCCAAGAATTGTATCCATATCCATCAGCCATGTTCTAAAAGGTTTTGAGCCACATTTATTCTCATCTGTTGTCACTCATCTCCCCACCACCACCGTACCCCAGCTAGCTCTACCTGCTTGTTCCATGACCTCTACTATTTCTGCCTCCTTTTGACAGCAAGAACTGTAAAAGATACCTGCAGCCCAAGCATTTCACTTTGTGATTGTAAAAGTGTGTTAACAGAGCTTCCTTTTTACTTCTGAGGTGGTAACAGAAAGCTGCCTGTTGGACATTTGATTCCAAACATGGAGAAAGCCTCTGGCAACACTGAGGTTGGGGCGGGGGGGAGTCACACATGCTATTAAACCCCAGGGTCAGTTGGTCAGATCACTTATCTTTGGGACTGGAGGGCCCTAGGCTTTAGTAGAATACTGACTGCCTGGAAATGAGGGCGTTGATTGGAAGCAGACAGAGAAGGGAGAGTATCGTTCACAACCCGCAAGATGAGCTCTGTGCTCATCAGTCTGATCAAATGTAAATTATGTATAGTCGAGAATCCATTAGAGCCTTAGAAAAACATCATGTGCACAAAATTTCTACCTTCATTGCTCCTTCTTTTTTGTGGAGATGGTACCTATAGTGAAAATCAGTCCCTAAATTAAACTTTGGCTTAAAATAGAAGCTACATTTACAGTGTTTATTTACTATGGTGGGTATTGTGGGTTAGTGTTCCTGTCACTAAATGGCACAAAAATATCTGTTGTTGGGAATTCTGGAAACAGGTCTATACCTCTGCTATATATATTCACTGGAACTTAGATTTTAGCTTTTTTGTTTGGTAGCTTGTTCTTTTTAAAAAGTGAAGCCTTTTTGCGTTAAATTCATTTTCTCATTGCCACCTATTGCTATATTTGCTAAGCTATAAAAAATTCAGTGGTTGGAATTTAAATAATAATTTGGTCTTTCCAAGATCATGGATGATGATAGCTACAATTCAGTGGATGGCATGGAGCAATGTTTGGGATTTGCTTCAGAATAATCTATTGGCAGGGGGAGGGGTGTATATGAACAAAGATTGGCCCCATGTTGATAATTATTGAAACTCAATGATGGTTACTTGGGGGTTCATTTTACTGTTCTTTCTACTTTATATTTGGAAATTATTTTCATTAAAAAGTGGTAGAAAGGGAGCTACTGAGAAAATTTAATTCTATGGGCTCCTATGAAGGTTTAAATCTCCATATTGGTAGAAGCATTGTCATAATCACACACCTCATATGTCATCCTCTTATGATGTTCTATAGGATAGATACAAACAGGATGGGAAGACATAAATTCTAGGCAACTGTTTGCAGTATTTTGGTAGTCACACTGTTTGTAGAATTCTTCTGCATTGAATATTACTTTTAACTCGAACTCACAATCCTGAGATCAGCGCATGCTCCACTGACTGAGCCAGCTAGGTGCCCTCAATACTACTTGTAAATAAATGACCTATAGATTAGGCCTTGAGAATCATGTTTCTGTAGGACGATTTTTATCGTGACAATACGCAACTATGTTTTTAAGCACAATTTCATGCAATATCATAGAACTGTCTTCTATTCTCTCCTGAAGTCCTTGATAGCGAATTAGAGTGCTTATTATTTTCAGTATTATTTGGGTGAAAAACTAGTTTATTTCTTCATTTACACATGGGGAAACTGAGACCTAGAAAGTGACTTTTCCAGACTTGTGTTGTCAAGTGGCAGTCAGTGTCTTTTTTTTTTTTTTTTTAATCAATGTCTTTTGTACTCTGAATATTTGGCTAAATTATTACTTATCATTTGGACAAGTTCAACAACTTCTGTCCTTCCCTACCACCTCCACAAGAGTTATAAATACAGTAAAATGATCATTTTGGAATCAAGGTTCTATTTGTTACATAATTATGCAAGGTCGCATTTGAATTATGTATGTTAAAGAATCAAGAACCATGAAAAGTCAGGTTCAGGGAGGTTTTAGTGACATTTGAAAGAGCTGTTCTTTTTATTCTTTTTCCTATATTCTTATTACTTTGCATTTTTCCTCACTTCATGAGTTCAGTGTGTGTTTTGGCTAACAGTTTTCATTGTGAAATAATAATGTACGTCAGTGGTCTTAATCATCCCTAAATGTCTGTTAAAAATAAATAAGAAACAAGAACATAAGACTAAACTTCTTTAAAAAAAAAAAAGAAGAAGAAGAAAGCCCATCATGGAACATTTTCTGTGTCTCAACTCTTGTGGCCCCCTTTGAGTTGTAAGTTTAGATTTTTATACCGGAAGCACAGCAGGGTCTAAAATAAAGAATTTTTCACAGAATTGATTTTGTCAGCATGAAATCTACAGAAATCGATCTGTTATCTTCAGAATGCTGCCTTCCAGCTGTGCCATGGCTAAGACCCCAGGCGATGAGTGGAAGCATATTTGTTTGGTTTCCTAAATGCCAAGAGGCACTTACCTTCCACACCATACAATTTGGTGTGGTTGGCTGCGCAGCTAGTCTTTTTCTGAGGGCAGGAGCGGGTGGGGAGGGAAGGAATTCAGATAAGGATTGAGTTGTGTTAACTACTGGTTTGGTGGGGTTTTCTCCCCTATTTGTTAGTCTTCAGGAAGCCCCTGATCACCCTTCAAGTGGGCAACACAAAATATCCTTTGATAACTTGGACATTATGTAATATCACCACTTACTATATATTGTAGTTGTTCGCAGTCCAGATTTTACAAAGAGGCGACCTTACGAAGGCAGACAAGCCACTCCCCTCAGAGATTTATACTGGGTTCTGAATTCATTTGGACTTTTACTTTTTATTTTTTAAAAATGTTTATTTTTGAGAGAGAAAGCGAGAGCATGCGCACAAGCAGGGGAGGGACAGAGAGAGAGGGAGACAAAGGACCTAAAGCGGGCTCTGTGCTGACAGCAGAGAGCCTTATGCAGGGCTCGAACCCACGAACCACGAGATTATGACCTGAGCCAAAGTTGAACATGCAACCAGCTGAGCCACCCAGGCACCCCCCCTCCTTTGGACTTTTGAAATAGTTATTTTAGAGACAGTCTTCTTTCTCAGCCAGCATGAAAGCAAACCCACACCACTTCGAATTCTGTTTTGATGTTTGTTACTGCAGCTCTCATAAAAGGGACTGCACTTCTTTCGTGTTCCCCCTCCTTTTTGGAACTTGTTGAATAACACTTCTAATGACAACCCTGGGAAAGGGTGCTGTGGTGGGTGAAACAGGGTCCAGGGGAAGAATATTTGCCTCTCTCAGTTAACGGAGAAGTGTATTTTAAGGTTTAGGACATGCTCCCTCCTTAAGTTACAGAGTTCTTACTGACTTTCCCAGCAAGGCCCAAGTCATGTTCGTCTGAATTCCAGTTAAAATCCAGATATTTTCATTTCCCACAAGGTCTTCTACTTTGCCTTTTTGTAGATGTCCTAGATTTATACAGCCATTTTATTTTCCTTTTGTCTCAGGTATTTACCACCAGAGTGTTTTGTGGTTGGGAAAGAGCCACCAAAGATCTCAAATAAAGTTGATGTCTGGTCAGTGGGTGTGATCTTCTACCAGTGTCTTTATGGAAGGAAGGTAAGGAAGGTCGGATGCGGTGGCTTGATGTCTGACTTGGGTGGCACATATACGCACTGGCATGGTGTCGGTTATTCTCTTGGAATTAATCATTTGGTTATACAGAGCTTTTGGTTGTGGTTTGAGGAAAATACAGACAATAATAACAGCTTTATGCGTAAGCAGAACTTTTCAACGGAGTACCTGATGAATTCTGCTGGGCTATTGAAAAATCTGCATTTTTGCTGTTTTCAATTAGATCCAGGATCTGGTTTGATTCTGATAATATGTGCAAGGAATTATATGATCTAGTTTATTTCAAGTATACAGATGTCCCAGGAGGCTCTTCAGGGTCCCAAAGACTAGAACTTGAAATATCTACAAGGCTCTTGATTCCCAGCCACCCCAGTAGTTAAAGCTGTTGTTAATAAAAGCATGCTTTCTATCTTCTGTATTAGGGAGGTATAGTGTTAGAAAATATTCACTGTTACCTCTGGATCAAGGTAATAGGTCATTTGGACACATAATAGCCTAGGTAGTGAACTGTACCTAATGAATTATTCACATTATGTTTTCCTTATGGGCATGCTCCCTTAGGGTAAACATGCATACCAGGATCCAGGGCATGTATAGTCGTATTTTTGCTGTCAGTGTGTTATAAGTAATCGAAGTTTGTAGGTGTTTCCAACAGTGTCGGTTGTGGGTATAAGCCATTTGGGCATTCTGCGACTCCCCTGGACTCAATATTTTTGTTACAATCCCCTGACCAAGCTCTTAATTCAGATTTCAGCTTCCTCTTTAACTTTTCCTTGGTCTTTGTTTCTTTTTGTTTGCTTGTTTTTAATGTTTTATTTATTTTTGAGAGAAAGAGAGAGAGAGGCAGAGTGTGAATGGGGGAGGAGCAGAGAGAGGGAGACACAGAATCTGAAGGAGGCTCCAGGCTCTGAACTGTCAGCACAGAGCCTGACATGGGGCTCAAACTCAGAAGCCATGAGATCATGACCTGAGCTGAAGTCGGATTCTTAACCAACTGAGCCACCCAGGTGCCCCTTGGTCTTTGTTTCTTTATCTTACCCCTTGTAATATGGGGAAACTTCAGAACCAGAAGTGGTTAATAATAATAACAACAATAATAATTGTTATTATTATTATTTTAAGGTTTTGTTTCTAAGTAACTCCTATACCCAGTGTGGGGCTTGAACTCACGGCCCCAAGATCAAGAGTTGCATGCTCCACAACTGAGCCAGCCAGGCACCCCCAGTAGGAGTTAATTATTATTTATACTGTCTGATAATGAGGAAGTACTGCTGATAATATTGGTAGAGGTTGTGTAGAAAGAATTGTTTGTGATCTCTTAGTGGAAACATTGTAGAGATGACACTAAACTTGAACTTATATTTTAAGACTATTAGAAAATGGTACTTTGGGGAGTGGCAGACATATGTATTCCTTAAGCCTACAGGTGTCACTCAGGGCAGAGAGGTTGCCGGTTCCTCCTAGAATGTTTTTTGTTGTCAGCAAAGCTTGGCAGAGGTATTACGATATGGCAGCTGCTGCCAGCTCTGCCTTGACCTCCATGTTGGACCGTGAGCATGTTTCTTAAGCTCCAACCCTTTCCACCCCTTACCTATAAAAAGAGAGACTTAGAGGAGACCATCTCCGAAATTCTTTCTAGCAATTCTCATCAAAGCATATCTTCTCCTTTCCCTTCACTACGGTTTTGAATTGTGCTCTCTTTAATTTTAACCACAGGCCCACCTTTGTTTGTTTTGTTTTTATCTGATAGCCTTTTGGCCACAACCAGTCCCAGCAAGACATTCTACAAGAAAATACTATTCTTAAAGCTACTGAAGTGCAGTTCCCGCCAAAGCCAGTAGTAACACCTGAAGCAAAGGTAAGTTTTGACCCACTGGCCAGCAGGAAACAACTGTTGCTTTCTGGATTATCAGTACAAAATTCAGGAGCCATTAAAAACCTTCTCCCCCTTCTAAATGTGTATTTTTTCAATCCCTTACCCTGTTCACATGCTCTCCTGCAACAGATACTTACTGAGTGCCTGTTGAGTACTAGACACTGTCCTAGGTCGTAGAGAGGGAACAGTGAGTGTGTAGCAATGAAATACAGACAAGGTCCCTGCCCATCGGGGGTTTCCGTTTCACCAGGTGAGACAATAACAACGGATCCATCTCAGATGGTGATAGATGTTATGAAGAAAAGGGGGTACAGGGGTGTAGGGGCAGGAACCCTGTTTTTGACGGCATGGTCAGGGAAGGCCCCAGTGGTGAAGTGACATTTTGAGCAGTCTTGAATAATGTGAAGGTGGGAGCCATGTGTAGATTTGGGAGAAGAATATTTTTTTTTTAAGTTTACTTATTTAAAAAAATTTTTTGGAGTGTATAATTTTTTTGAGTTTATTTATTTTGAGAGACAGAGCAGAGGAGGGACAGAGAGGGGGAGCGAGAGAATGCCAGGCAGGCTCCATGCTGTCGGTGCAGAGCCCCATGCAGGTCTCAAACTCACGAACCCTGAGATTATGACCTGAGCTGAAAGCAAGAGTTGGATGCTCAACCAGCTGAGTCACCCAGGCACCCCTCAGTTTGTTTATTTTTGAGAGAGAGAGCGCACAAGTGTGAGCAGGAGATGGGGCAGAGAGAGGGAGAGAGAATCCCAAGCAGGCTCTGTGCTGTCAGCGCAGGGTCCAACTCCGGCCCAATCCCACAAACTGTGAGATCATGACCTGAGCCAAAATTAAGAATGGGTCGCTTAACTGACTGAGCCATCCAGGTGCCTGGGGAGAAGAATATTCTAAGCAGAGAAGCGCGGGAAGCTCAGATGTGAGGGCAAGCTCAGCAGATCCACAGAGCAGGCGGGACAGAGGGGAGTGTGGTAGGCAGGGGAGAGGCTGCAGGGCAGATTGTAGACCCAGATGGGAGGCACGTGAAAGTTTTACTCAAGGCAGGCATGTGATCTGATGGCTGTTTCTAAAGCCTGTCCTGGCGCCTGTGTAGAAAGTTCAAGGCAGAAGAAGTTTGTTTGACCAGTAAGTATCGTATCCAACCGAAGGTAACCCATTTAACTCAAGTTACCAATGTCCCAAATCTCACTAAGAAGGGTTCATTCTTAAAGGCCAAGGATTATTAAATTTATTTCTGTGAATGTGTTTTTATCTTCCAAATACTTTATAATCAGGCAGCTACCTACAGGTGTTTTTTTTTTTATTTTGGAAAACCAGGATTGTTGTAATACTTCTGTGTTTTATTGATTAAACATGGGAAAAAAATAATACATTTCGTGTTTTAGGTTGTGTTTTTTGTAAGTAGGCTCCACACCCAGTGCCAAGCCCAACGCGGGGCTTGGACTCAGCGACCCTGAGATCAAGACCTGAGTTGAGATCGAGTTGGGTGCTTAACCGACTAAACAACCCAGGCACTCCTGGATTTTCCTTTTAATAGACTTTGTTAGACTTTATTTTTTAAAGCAGTTTTAGATTCATAGCAACGAGCAGAGAGTAGAGAGTCCCCATGTACTTCTGTCCCCACACACGCACCACTTCCCCCACTGTCAGCATCGCGCACTAGAGTGCGACATTGTTATGGTCGATGGACCTACGCTGGGACATTATGATCACCCGAATGTAAAGTATGATCTTTGGGTGATAATGACATTTTAGATTTTTAAAAGTCAATTCCTGTATTTAAAATAATGATTAAACAGAATGGTGTGGTTAAAAAATAGGAAAAGGTAAATCATCTGTTTAGGGGCCTTTGTGATACAAATTACAGAAACTGATCCTGTGTAGCTCTTCATACCTAACACAAAGGAAGCTTCCATGTTGGTAGTAAATTAGGATTTTTTTTTTTAAGTTTATTTATTCTGAGAGAGAGCGAGCGAGTGCACATGAGTGGAGGAGGGGCAGAGAGAGGGAGAAAGAGAGCACGGAGCCCGACGGGGGGCTTGAACTCGCGAACTGCAAGATTATGACCTGAGCTGAAATCAAGAGTCGGATGCCCAACCGAGCCACCCAGGTGCCACTAAATTAGGATTCTGAATGAAACCCCACTCATAGTATAATTCTCTGTCTGCAGGACTCTTGGGGAGACAAGTTCTGTTCAGGTTTTCCTTTACTACTTAAGGTGTGTGCCTCATCATTTGCTTGATCACCTTTTAGGGAAGAATGAGATACACAGGGAAACATTTACCTATCTGTGACACATTGTAGTATTAGTGTCTCCTCACCCTGCCCATGGCGGTGGTTTCTCATGACAGTTTTCACTTCCTCAGGACGTGGTGAGTTCACATGAGGCCGTGGTTTGTACACACGGGACTATTAGGTTAGATGTGCCTGTGTAAACTGGCCGAGCGAGTGATTTTTGTGTTGGTCTTTGTGCCTTGGGGACAGAGGTACCTAGAGACCAGGTCATGCTCCGTTCCCACTCAGGAATGGCTTGGCCATCTCCGTCGGGGAAGGAGCTCGTGTTCACAGAGAGGTGCTGCTGCCCGTGTGTCTCCTTGCCTGGTCCTCCCCAGGCGAGCCTGGCGATTTCCGGGAAAGGCCCCGAGCCCCTTCTCTTTGGAGGGCGTTTGCTCTGGGCCTGGGCCCTGGCAGCTGCTGCAGAGCCTCAGGGTTCCCTCTGGGAGCGCCGGGATTATCTGCCTCAGGCTTCTTCAAGAAACTTTCCTTTCAGGCTTTTATTCGACGATGCTTGGCCTACCGAAAGGAGGACCGCATCGATGTCCAGCAGCTGGCCTGTGACCCCTACTTGCTGCCTCACATCCGAAAGTCGGTCTCCACGAGTAGCCCTGCTGGAGCTGCTATTGCATCGACCTCGGGGGCGTCCAATAACAGTTCTTCGAATTGAGACCCACTCCTAGGCCGCAAACTGTTCAGCACACACAGAGTGGACAAATGGCATTCAGCAGCGGGTTTGGAACATAGCGAATCCGAATGGATCTCATGAAACCTGTACCAGGTGCTTTTATTTTCTTGCTTTTTTCCCATCCATAGAGCATGACAGCATCGATTCTCATTGAGGAGAAGCCTTGGGCAGCTCTGGCCAGGCCTCGTAGGAAAAGGCCCCGCCCGAGGTTCCGGCGTCAACGGCCACTACGTGTGGCTGCTCTGAGTGAGGAAAAAATGAAAAAGAAAAACTGGTTCCATGTACTGTGAACTTGAAAACATGCAGACTCAGGGGGGTCCCTGATGCAGTGCTTCAGATGAAGAATGTGGACTTGAAAATACAGACTGGGCTAGTCCAGTGTCTATATTTAAACTTGTTCTTTTCTTTTAATAAAGTTTAGGTAACATCTCCTGAAAAGCTTGTAGCACAAAGGCTCAGCTGGGGATGGTGTTTGACTTCGGAGGAAAAAAGTTGCTATTGCCCGTTAAAGGCACTAGAGTTAGTGTTTTATCCCTAAATAATTTCAATTTTTAAAAACATGCAGCTTCCCTCCCCCCTTTTTTATTTTTGAAAGAATACATTTGGTCATAAAGTGAAACCCGTATTAGCAAGTACGTGGCAATGTTCATTCCAGTCAGATGCAGCTTTCTCCTCCGTCTGGTCCCCTGTTTGCAATTGCTTCCCTCATCTCAGTAGGGAAAACGTCGAGTGGCAGGACTGAGATGCGTGGGGCTTTGCCACTGGACAAAGAACGAGGTTAGAAGCCCGCAGCTTTGGAGTCTCTAGGTTTTCAACTATTTCTTCACAATTTGAACACTTGACGGTTGTCCCTTTTAATTTATTTGAAGTGCTATTTTTTTAAATAAAGGTTCATCTGTCCATGCAGTCCACTTGGATTCTCTGAATGTAGTAACTATCAGAAAACTGTTCCAGAGGTAGGCAGAAAATGGGCCAGGGAGCCAAATGCTCCAGGGATCAGGAGGTCCTACCCAGGAGGTCCTACCTGTGGTCTCTGTGTGCTTGCTTAAATGGTGTACCTTTCTTGTTAACCACAAGATTAAAACTTGATCAGCTCATAAGCTTTCCTCTGTTAGATCTTTTGGCAGGAAACAACCTCCAACCCTCTAAATTTTGTGGGTGTGTGCTGATACGTGTGTCTGTGTGCGCATGTGCACACACGCTTTGTCTAACTCACCTGAATAGATTGATCAAGTGGAGTTAAAAAATAATTGCAGGGAGATGGGTATTTTGAATATGAACATTCTTTTGGAACTCCTGGTTTTTGTTTTTGTTTTACATTTGGTTGTTTCTAAGATGTGTGTGATCAGCTGAAGACGGAGCTGAAATGGGAGATGGGTGGCCCCACTGTGCCCTTGAAACAGCAGAGCACTTGACAGTAGAGTGGGGAGGAGGCCAGAGCCTGAGCATGTGGTAGCCAGCTTGGAATGTTTCTGACATATGTGGCAAGAGAGCTCAGCCAGAAATATTTAAAGATGTAGCTTTCAGGCATGCGAGATCCCTGGGCAGGGGGAGGGCAGTCAGGAAGAGTAGAAAGCTCTCAGATAACTCTAGTCTGTCTTTCACGTGTGAAAAATGTCACTGGTGACACTTTCGCTGGGACCTTTGTTGGTTTTGTGGACCTGCTCTGCCCCAGTCTCCCCAGTACCGGGAGATCTTAGAGGAAGAAGAGGTAATCCCCAGCTGGAGAGACGTTTGTGGGTAGATAACGGTCTGCGGAACTCTGAATGGAAGGAAGCCAGCCCAGGAGCCCTCAGTGCCCCCAGCTTTCCATTTTATCATCGCAAGTGTCTATGCATGGGTTGTACACACGATCTGTGTCTGTGTGGGTTTGTGTAGTACCTTTTTTTAACCATTACTTTTAAGCTGTTAAACAGATAGTCCCTACAGGGTCTCAGAGGTTGAGCACGACCCTGAAAACCCTGAGAGGATGGTGTCTGCTTATGTGAAGAGACGGAGGAGCCTAGACTTACTCAGAGTATTACTTTCTCTTCCTTGTTTTCTCCTTCTCATGCAGTGATCTTGCAAGACCTTTTTTTTTTTTTTTTTTTTAAGGTTGAAAGAATGCTGTTTCTTTAGGCCTTCCCTCTAACTTCCCGCCTCCTTCTCCCCATGGCGCTTGTAAGTGAAGCTGCAGGACTTTATCTGCCTTTTCTCCCCTTGCCCTGAAGAAGGTATACCCTCTCTCTCCTCGCTTCCCTTGGGTCTAGGGCCTGGTTGGAGCTGACTGGGCTCGCTTGAGTCTGGGCAAGGCCTCTTTCCACTGCATGGACTAGCCCCAGAGAACATGCGGAATGCTGACTTTTTCTAGACTTTTAAGTAGCCAGTGAAATCACTAAGTGGGGTTCTTCCATGACATATTTTGTTAATATGGGTTTCACTTTTTCCAAGGATAATCCCTTATTGCCACAATTGATTTACTTTAAACAATGACAAAAAGAAAATGTGTATTAATTTGTAATTAAACCCAGCCAGACTGTTTTGGACTTTCCCAACTTGGGGGGCGGGGTGGGGAGGATATTAAAATAAGTTTTAAGAAGTGAATCTCCCAGCCTCTTGATTTTACTCTAGTTCTTCAGCTTCAAACAGGGCTGTTAGCATTTAGGGGGCGGGTAGGTAGGGGAGTTCTACAGCTGACCGAGTCCCAGTGGATATCGCAGGAATGATGGCCGTGTGTTGATTCATAGAATACCTTTTGTACCTCCAGTGTGCCAGCAACTAATGCTTGTTGGTGGAAATACAGCAGTGAACAGGATAGGGAAAGCCCAGCCATCAGCTTGCAATCGAGAGGGGAAGGGTCTGGGCCCCAGGAAGGGAAGGAATACAGGGCTCTGATGAGCATGAATTGAGCTGCACGTATCCATCAAGAGATGGGCAGCTTTTCATGGAGACTTGCTACTGAGAGCGGTATGTACCCCACAGCCACTACTGTGGCTGACCCACACACAACTGCTATCCTCTTCTTTCCCCCAGTGCTGAGGACAGGTTTTCCTTCAGGTGAGAAGATTAGCAGTCAAGGTGCTCTCGGTTTCCTAATTTAGAAAATGATTCTCTTTAAACACAGTCACCTTCTAGAATGCTAGAGCTAGAAGAATCTTCGGGTCCAGCTCCTCGCTTCTAAGAAGGCGAAGTTTACAACTAGCTTGACCCACCTTGGGGAGTTTTGCTTTCTGAGAATCTCTAACCCTGACACTTACTCATCATTCTACTTGCCCAAGCTAGCTCAGTCTGTAATTAAAATCAGCCCCCGGGGTAAGTGGGGGAGAGATGTACACCCGCTAGTTGAGGTATGGAAAATTTCTGCTTCCTAAAATTACCTGTTCTGTTTTTATTTCTTAAGGCAGAATCACCTAGAGGTTAAGATCGTGGGCTTTAGAAGCAGGTCTGGTTCAGATCCGACCTCTGCAAGCTTTGGGGAGAGCTCCTTGCATGGTTGTGAAGAATAGAAATAGCGTGTATAAAGCACCTGGAATGCAAGAGGGGAGTCAAAAAATGTGGTTTACAGAAAGATCACAGGATCCAGTAAGTAAGATTGCTGGGCCTGAAACCCCCAAGTTTGCTGGTGGAGACTCAGAGCCTTTCTACCTGCCAGGTGGTCAGGAGGTCCTTCTGCCTTGGGTAAGTGATGCAGACCTTTGGCTTGAGATTCCCTATAAATAAACCTTTATAGGTTCATTCAGCAGTCTCCTTTTACCCTGGGTCCAAGACTGCTTCTGGCTGAATCTGGGAGGAACAGCTAATAGGCCAGTGTGGTCCCCAGGCCAGCAGCATCAGCATCACCTGAAACCTGTTAGAAATTCACATTTTCAGCACCTCCCCGCCCCCAGTCTGCCTCCCAGATGGCTGGAGCACTGAGGTTCACAAGTCCTGCTGACCTTCCTATCCGCTGCAGCAGTAAGGATGGGGCCATTGGAGAGGGTGGCTGTCAGGCTTTGTTGAAAACTCACCCAGCTGGAAGACAGAGATGACTTTTATTTTCTGTGTTAAGGATAAAAATCTATCTCCTGCTCTGGGCTGTTCTAGGACCAATGTCGTGCATACATATGCTCCTTTATGGGGAGCCCCAGGAGTGGCCAGACAACACATCCCTTATACTGGTGCCTGGGTACCTAATAGTCCATTCCGGAATCATTCACTCCTCTGGGCAAAGCTTCTCACCCTTGGCCTTCTCAAAATAGATACAACAACTCACCGGTACCTTATCGTGAATTAACTTACCACTTTTTTCTTTTACCTGTGGGGTCCAGGGCTGCAGGAAAGGGCTGCAGCCTGGGTCAGACCTGGGTGGGCTTATGAATCCAGCCTGGCACTCTGGATCACGGGTGAGGAGAGCCTGGGACTGCAGCTTTTTGGAAGGGGGGAGGGTGGAGAGAGCAGAGAGGTGGCAGGGAGAAGAGGGTTCAGAAGGGAGTGGTTCGGGACTCTGGCTGCTGTGGAGCTCTGCGGATGGGTTGGGGGAACCTGCCAGAGCTATGTAGTGGGACCTGGTGGGGGCAGGAAATACAAGAGCCCTATTGTGCTGGGGTTGCTCTGCAGGGGCCCAAGACAGGCTGGAGTCAGCAAAAGGGGTGTGTGTGTGTGTGTGTGTGTGTGTGTGTGTGGCACTGGACAGGAGACCCCCCACTGTGGGTACCAAGGGGTCAGAGAGCAGCTGGCTGACAGACTCGGCCCCACAAACCTCAGGCCTGTGGGTTCGGCCTCCCCGTCTGGAGGGAAGTGCCTGGCTGGGGACCCAGGTTACCTTTGCCCTCAGTAGCCTCCGGGCACCTGCAGCTGTGGGGCACAGGTGTAGACAGGGTAGGAGTATCTCGCTGATTTTGCAGATGAGGAAACTGAGTCCCAGAGAGATTTGGTAACTGGTAGTAGGTCGAGCAGGATTGAATGGGGAGGGACTACAAGCCTGAAATTTTTGTGGGTTGGAGTCTCTGAGTGCCATCCTTGGGCAGACCGCTATGGGTGAAGGCTGTTCCCAGCTGGAAGCTATCTTGCCCTAACCTAGGGTTCCACGCTCCCAGATTCCCTCACGGCCGGCCTGAGAAGTCGAGCTGGAGGCTCAGCTGGCCTAAGCATCAGCTCTGCCTCTGTGGTCCTTCCTAGTCCAGAACCGAACTTAGGTGGGGAAGCTGGGGGCATGGCTTCACGTCAGGTTCCCTGCGTATTCTGATCATAATGTCTCTATAGATGAGGAAATGGAAAATCCTGCCCCATGCCAGCCCTGGCCAACTGCTGTCTTCCTGTTCCTTGGTGTCCTAATGGACAAGAGGAATGGCCCCCCTCTGCCTTGGCACCCCCAGGTTGCTGTAAGTTTGGAGTGGGTGGGAGATGTGAAGTTGTTTTTGGCAACTGAAAAAGTCAAGGGGTGTTGCTAGATGCCGGCTCTCTGTCACAGGGGCCTCTAGAGAGAGGTTTGCAGGATGTAGAAGGTCCCCGAGTGAGGGCCTTGGCCCTGCCCTAGAAGGAACCTGTTCTAGAGCCAGACCTGGACCCTTCAGCCTGGCTTCATGCCCTGAGAGGAGGGCATGCCGCTGGGAAGCATGAAAAGGAAGGCTTTTCCCTACAAATTCATTTCAGGAGTCTTTATATCTCCAGACTCTTTTCAGAACACCGTCCACAATGTTAACACTCACCCTGCTGCTCGTCCCATGTTAGTAGACGCAACTGTATCCACAACAGCAGGAGCGCCCCGAGTGAGGACTGCACTCAGGTCACAGCTCTAGGTTTGCTGCGTGTGTAGGCCCAGTGCTCACATTCTGAGCTACAGTTGCCAGTTCTATAAGCTTCCGGCATCTACTCCAAACAATTTATAATATGCTGGGTTAAGCTCTGTGGGAGGTAAAAAGATACATCAGACCCAGCGCCTGCTTTAAGGAAGGTTATAATTTAGAAGCTAAATGTAATAAAGCTGGGAGCCGGTAAATTTTTCAGGCGCAAGATGGGGTCCCTGAGGAGTGGGGACATGAAGCTGAGATGGGCTTTGAAAGCTGGCCGAATTAAAGAGAGTGAGAAGGGGTGGGTGTTTGCTGCAAAGGGTCCTTCACACTTTCTGTGCTCTTCCCATACAGCATGTTTGCCCCTCCCAACACTGCGCCTCCCCCCCCATACTTCCTCACACCTCCAGGCCTTTGCAAATGCTGTTCACCTGCCTTGGCTGGCTGACCATCTCTGAAAATTCGACTCCACATCACCTGCAGCCTGCCCGTGTCTGGACTCTCACATCATCTTATACACCTTTCCCTTAACTCTTGCCTTGCTGTGTGT
Source organism: Cryptoprocta ferox (assembly GCA_028646485.1). NCBI lineage: Eukaryota > Metazoa > Chordata > Mammalia > Carnivora > Eupleridae > Cryptoprocta > Cryptoprocta ferox. Next base: position 41,608,781 of record CM053565.1, read on the forward strand.
GTGCTCATTTGGCACCAGGAGAACTGGGCCCTTGGTAAGCCTAGGGCCTGCTCAGAAGGATCAAGTCGTTAGGGGCTCAGGTCTGCCCAGGTGGTGGTGAGAGACCTCAGATGTGAGACGGAGAAGAAAGTTGGGCAGGTCGGGGAGTGAGCAGATGGGAGCTGGGCAGGGCCAGCCAGGGAGCCGAAGTAGCTGGTTCCAGGTCCTCAACAGCAATGTTTAAAAAAAAATAATAATAATAATAATCTCTGTGCCTAACATGGGGCTCAAACCCATGACCGTGAGATCAAGAGATGCGTGGTCTACTGGCTGAGCCAGCGAGGTGCCCCAAATATTTTAAAAAACTTGATGTTAACGCACAGTAAGAAGCACCAATTAGCTCACCATGCAATATACTCTGATACTTACTGTTTCACTTCATTTTTTAAATGCTGGTTACCACCCACTGGGGCCCCATCCACTTACTGCTATGTCACTCGGGGACTGGCGGGGGGGGGGGGGGAACATTGGGCCAGCTGGATGCAGCCGCCTGGCTCCTGTTCTCGTCAGGGGCTCTATTCCAGCAGGGGTCTAGGATGGGTCAGGGGAGGTTCTGTGTCTGCAAAGCCACCTCCCACCCTGTTTTGCCTCCAGGCCAGAATCCACAAGAGAAGCTGTTGGCCAAGACTGGGCCCAGCCTTGCTTTGGAAGGTCAAGTACTAAGACTAGAAAAAACCTCCTGCCTGCCCTCCCTGAGTTGGGGAGAGGGAGGCAGGGACCAGGGGACCACATCAGATGACCTCCTGAAGAGGCAGGTGCAGAAGCAGCCAGCCCAGCCAATGCTGTGGACCAGTGTGGGCTTCAGCCCCACCCTCGGGGCACGGACAGACTCAGAGGAGCTGCAGCTCCAGGCTGGGAGAGGCCCCTGAGAACAGACAGGATGATGTGGCATCCTTCTTCTCCTAAGCCCTGGCCTGGCACCAGCTGGGTAGGGCAGTAGAGGGCTCTGGAAACTGCATCCCATCCAACTGCAGCTGGTTCTTCAGCTCAGCTCTGTCATCTCCACTTCCTTTGGCACCTCAGGCCAACCTCTGCTCCTCTCTGAACCCCCTCTGGCCACTTGCTCCTGACCTGCTAAAGCCTTCCAAGTGGAGACAGGAGCCAGCCAGGATCCTGGAGACAATGGATTTGTGGTCCCTGCTGCAGCCCGCACCCTGGGCTCGGCTCGGCCCACCTGCTCCGAACTTACTCCAAGGCCCTGAAGACTTCTGTGGGCCTGCCATGGGGACTCCTTCAACTGGGAGTCACATCTCCTGGGGAGGAAGTCTGCATGGCCTGCCTCCTTGGAGGGGTCGTGAAGTGATCATCTCCGACCCCTCGGAAAAGAAAAGACTAGGGTTTGGAGTCCCTTTAAAGGAACAGTCTTCTAATACAGACAGGCCTTGGGCTGAAAGCCAGTGGATACAAAGTCAGCGGCCCTCCAGGGAGTGGGGGTCGGGGGATGGCATTCTCCAACAGAAGGGAGAAGGGAGAGAACTACTTAGAGAAAGTGGGTCTCAGGTTGTATTTGCGGCCATGGGTCAGGGTAGTCCAGTCAAGAGTCACTGGGGTAGACCAGTCAAGAGAGAGTGGCAGAATTCCTCAGTAATGTTGCTACAGGAGAAATACGTCCTTTAGGTTAACTGTCCCAAGGTCGTACAACCTAGAAGAGGTGGAGCCAAATTTGGAAACTTGGGTCTGTCTGACTCCCAACCTGCAGCCTGCCTTCCCTCTTTAGCCCAGCCCTTTCTGAGATCCTCAGTGCCGCGGACAAGGGGGCAGCCACATGGACTCCAAGGGCGGTTTGCCTGAGTGGAGACCCGAGAGTTTGAGCTTCAGGGAGAGGAGAGAGAGGGTGGGAATGGCATAGGCCAGCCCCCTGCTTGGCCAGACTTCTCCCCTGTTGGAAAGGTTCAGGCTGAGGAAAATCATAGAAGCCCCTTTGGGTTTGCACCCTCTTCTCCAGGTAAGGACTGACCACATCTTTCTTTACCTCCTCCTCCCTGGCCATCCAATTGCATTCTTCCTGTGTTCTCCTTTTGTAAGTTTTGTTATAGGTCTGGCCTGCTGGGGGTGTCCAGAGGCTCCGCAACCCCCGGGCACCCTCTGGCTGGAGAGGCTGCTGAGCCCCAGAATCAGGGAAGAGGAGACCAATGCGAGAGGAGCCTCACTAAGCACAGTGAGTAATGACACCAAAACTTGCACCTCCAAGGGCTCCAGGACTCAGAAGGGAAGTGACTTTGCTCGAGGAAACAGTGAGAAAGGACACAGCTGGAATTCCAGCTCAGCCGCAGCCCCCAGGCCTGGACTCCTCCTGTCCATGCTTGGTGATTTAGGGGCGTGCATTCATTAGCCAGACGAAGCGAGCCCTGAGATGCTTCTGCCGGGCTTGGTTATGCTGCAGAGTACCAGTTCTGTATACAATTTAACGTGAGATGTTCAGACAGGGAGGGGAGCTTGTATTGTTCTCTCCGCCAAAGGAAAGCCCCCAGTGTTGCAATCCTGACAAAACTGACCTGTGCAGCTCTCATGGACGGTAGCGTTGAAGGGCAGGTGGAGAGGCAGGCAGGATGAGGGGTGAGGAGTAAGGGAGACGCTCCGATGTTCAATTGGCAAAGGAACGTGGGAAGCAGGGAGGGGACGAACATTCTCTGAACATCTTTATCCAGGGGCTGTGCCATCCCTTTATATACGTCACATTTAATTCTCAGAACAAGGTAGGAATTGTTGCTGCATTTACAAATAGGAATCGTGAACTCAGAGCTTGAGCAACTCACTGGATGCCACAAGGCTGTTAAGGGGAAGAGTCAGGATTCGAACTGGGGGTCTTTCTGATTCCAGAGTCTGTGCTCTTTGCACTCACTGAACTGGTTTTGATGAGATCCACAAACCTACAGTGCCTACTGCTGGCTAACTGTCTGAAGGCGAGCCATTTCTCAGTATCAATTCCACCATAGTAGATACCATCCCACCAAAAATCTCCGAGACCAGGTCACAGACTTCACTAAGTCCCCAGCACCTAGCCTCTTGCCTGACACATAGTAATAAATGGCTGTTCAGCTGCACTTTAACAGGAATGGTGAGAAGGCTGTAGGCACAGAGGACACTGGCCCTTCTTTGGAAGTAGAGGAGGGCCTGGGTGCTAGTAAAGGGTGTCCCTGAAAACCTCAGCCCTCTCAGGGCACCCACCACTCCTGCAGACTGTGACCATGTTCCACTGACAGCTGATGGTGCACAGGATCTTGAAGCAGGGGGGAACTGACCGGATTTTCCAGAGAGAACTGCCCAGACATGGCCCAGCTCTCTGCCCTCCAAGCTCAAGATCTAAGACAGATGGTGGCCACAGATGTGGGCCCAGACAGTCAGCAGAATACAGTGTGTAACCCTGACACACTGGAGCAGGAAGTCTCACGCTCGGCAGAGACTAGAATAGGGCCTCAGAAACTTGGCCAGACATCTGTCCCTGTGAGTGCAATGCACTCCTGCTCCTCAGTCCCCAAGCGGCCGTCTTCTCTGCCTGGAGGATGGCAAAAATTGGGTCTGTTTTCCCCACTAAAAACTCTTCTAGGGCTTCGACTGCTCACCTTTGTTCCCCCAGCAGCTAGCACAGGGCTAGCAATCGGTGGTTGTTGAGTGGGTAAATGAAGAAATGAGAGAGCATTTCCTGTGTGTTGGGGACTCTGTGTCCTGTGGGGCCAAGTAGTGGACCTTCTGGATCCACATGATTGACTGGTGAGGTCAGGTAGTTGGCTTCTGCCCTGCCGGTGGGAGGAATGGTGGGGAATGCAGACCCAGCCCTGTTTCAGAACCTGGAGGGCTCCTCAGGACCCTGCCTGAGTTTCCCTGGAGAGGAAAGGGGACCCCTTGGTGAGGACTGTGGCCAGCACTTCCAAAGATAAGTGGACAGAGGGAAGCCTATAAAGATGACTTTGAGATCCTGTGATCTGGCCTCTCAAGACGGAAAAAGAACAGCTTAGTTAAAGCTGGCCAATCCTCAACCCCTTGTAGATAAACAGGATTGTGAAAAGGGGAGGCCAAGAGGATGATCTTTGAGGCAGCCCCAGCATGAACAGTCACCTGCAGAGCGCTGGGTTCCTGGGACATGCCACACCAAGAAGATGTGTCCCCGAGGGCAGTGAAGTCCCCAGAAGGCACTCGTTCTGTCATACTTCCCCAAGCCAGCTGTGCAGTGCCAGGGGTCCCTTGGCCTGGCTGCTAACCATTTTTTTAGGGCCAAAGTATGGATAGTGGGAATCTTTTCCAGGGGACTATAGATCTCACATGGGTGCTCACTTTGGGGCCCTGCAGCCTCTGGACTGACATTTGCCAAGAATCTCAACCCAGCAGAGAGAGTTAAACAGCACCTCTGGCCCCATACCCTTATTGCAGAGATGGGGAGGGGAAGATTTACTCAAGGTAGTTAAAAAGAAGAAAAAAGTTTGAGTTCCCGATTTCCTAAAATAGCACTGAGGTGGACAGCACAGGAAACAAAACTTATATTACAGTTCCATAGTGTTTTTTTTTTGAGGACCCGTGGTGGGAGAACGTGAATCTCCTTTGCATTTAGGGTCTCTAAATGTCTCAGTCCTCCTCTGAGCCCAGAGATCCCAAGCGACTCTCCAGAGTTGCTCAAAGAATCAGAGGTAGAGCTGGGGCCAGACTCCAACGTCCTGACTCCCAATCCAGTGCTCTGCGCTGCGGTGACCTGTTGCATAATACGGAATAACTGTGGATTGTCTTCCCTTTTATGAAATTTCCGTTCGGTCCTTTGCGACCGGCCAGCAGTATGGTTGCTGGTAAGAGTGAGGACGTCTGTCTTAAGTGGACAGATTTTTCTCTAGGTTTCTGGATACAACCCCAACTAGCAAAAAGCATTGCACCCCTTTGCGCCAAGGACGCTGACCCAGGGGTCGCGCAAATGCTAAAACAAGACGTGCTAGTGTTTGCGCTCCGCACATGGCCGGGAGCCCTGCCTCCCCCTCCCCCAATCTTCGCCCCGGTGGCCGAGCCCTGGGCTCCGCCCCTTTCCCCCCAGACCCGAGGAGGGGGTCCTCCTAGGCGTGGAGGTAGCGGATGCTCTCCAAGAGCAGACGTCCGCAGAAAGGCGCGATAGAGGGGGCGCCCGCGGCCAGACTCTTGCCGCCTGGGTCGGCCGCGCGCGCCCCCGCCCCACCGCGCCTCGCAGCCCAGGTCCCGCCACGCTGTGAAGTTTGCGGAAACTTTTGCAGTCGCTTCCCCGCCCGCGCCAGCCGGGGGTTGTGACGCAGCGTCTGGGGCTCCAAGCCCGGACTGAGACGAGAGGGAAGGCGAGGCGGGGAGAGGGAGGGCAACGGAGAGCGAGAGAAAGAGCGCACGCCGGGGTCCTCCTCGACCCCGCGGATCCTCCTCTCCGCCTCCCCTTTCTTTCCCCCTTGGCGCTCTCTCTGCTGCCCCGGCCCCGGCCCCGGCCCCGGCCCCGCGCCGCCCGCGCCTCCTCCCCTTCCCCTCCCACGCTGCCCGCTTCCCTTCCCCTCTGCCCCTCAAACCCTCCTCCGGGTTCTGCGCTCCTCCCTCCGCCCTCCCTCCCCGCCCCCCCCCCTCCGGGCCAGCCTCCTTTCCTCCTCCTCCCCTCTTCTCCCCGAGAGGCATCACTTCGTCCCGACCCGAGGAAGACGCGAGCCCCTCGCGGGCGGTCATCACAGCCCAGCGCCCGCGCTGCCACTGCGCGCCGCGCCCGTGCGCCCTCGGTCACCGCTTCCCCCAGCGCCACGGGCATGGGGCCCCGCCGGCCGGTCCCCGCGCCCTGGTCTCGTCACCTGCTGCGCTGCGTCCTGCTCCTCGGGGGTCTGCACCTCGTCCTCCTCGGCGCCCCCGGGGACGCCGCCGCCGCCGCCCTCCAGGGTAAGGCGCTGCCAACTTGGCCAACTTCGGGGGCCGGGCTGGGAGAGAAGGGGGGTGCTCCGGGAGCGGGCCGCTCCCGACTTTTCCCTCCTTTTTTTTTTTCCCCAGAAGCGCGTGTGCGTGTTCGTGTGTGCGTGTGCGTGCGTGTGCGTGTGTTTGCGTGTGTGTGTGTGTGTGTGTGTGACTGGGTTTTTAAAAATCGTCTCCGCTTTTCTGAAAGCGGGGTGGGGAGGAGAGGGGAGGAGGAGCACGCGGGGAGGTGGGGGAGGATCTGAGTGGAACCAGATGTGGCAGGCGCGGGGGAGGGGAGCCCGGGGGTCTCGAGCTGCCTCGGAGGAAGAGGGCGGGCTCCTGGAGGACCCCCCCCCCCCCCCCCGCCCCCGCGCCCGCCCTCCGGGACCACCCGGCGCCGGCCCTGCCCTGGGCCCGGAGACTGCGGAGCGCGTCCGGGGAAACCAGAGGCTCCCCCCAGGCCAGTGCCCTCGCTTTGCCCCAGGACCCATACGTTATTGTTGTTTTCGAATTATTCGTAAGGGCTCGTTGGCCCTTCCTGGCATCTCGGGGGCGTTTATATTTTCTTTTCCACACTTGGTTTTCAAGGACAGCTTGCGGCGTGTGGCAACCTCACTGTTTGAAGGAAGCGCTGTGGGCAGTTTTGTGCCCCCAGGATGCAGCGACAAGCTGGGCACTGTGTGTGTGTGTGTGTGTGTGTGTGTGTGTGGTGTTGTGTGGGTGGCTCTGACCAAACTGGCACCCCTCCAGAGTAGACAGACCTTGGGCCCCAAAAGAGCTGCTAAAGATGCAAAAATCCAACCAACAAAACAAAAAACTGAACTTGCGCCTTTTCTTGCTGCTCTTTGAAAGGGTGACAGTGACATGTGGGGACAGACAGACCCCTCACCGAGAATCAGAGAACTAAAGGGAAAGTTCTACTTCCGGAGGCAGAGGGGATGGGGGTGCAGGAGTCAGAGCTGGGCCTCCCGGGAGTGTAGTTACTACAACCCCAGTGCTGGGCCCAGCTTCATCTTGCTTTATGTTTAATTTGCGGATGGGGGTGAGTGGAAGGGGACAGTAGTGCAGTGTTTGCAGTTTTCTGCAAAACCCAAACAGCCCCCTGGAGGGTCTGGGTTCTCTAGCCATAGCCGATGCTTGCTTGCTTGCTTGCTTGCTTGCTTGGCCTGGTCAGTATGACGTAGGGGACCAGGACACGTATTTGCCCGATTGTGCTGTCCTGATTGTGTGGATGGGAGTGATGGGGTTTGGAGTGACCTGCGTCCACACCAACTAGACAACCCCCCCCCCCAAATTCCACGCCCACCTGGAGTTGAATGTTAGAAACAAACCAGGCAGCATCCCCTTACCCACCGCTGTCCCCTGCCTCCCTGCTCTCCTGCCTGTGTCTTGCTCCTCTGTGAAGAAGGATCTCCGAAGAAGAGGCAGGGTGGGAGGGGTGGAGGAGGGTGGCCATTCCAACAGCCCAAGAGCACATTTTAAAGTCAGGCGCTGGGAGAGTCGTGGCCTAGATGCTGACTCGGCCTTTTCCCCTGTGGAGCTTTTGACAGAGGGAGCTGGAAATGCCTGGGGAGAGGCCCCATCAGGGAGGGCGCCTACAGTGTCCCCTCTGCTTTCTCGTCCCCCCTCTCCTTGCCCTCCCTCGGGCTGTGTCCCACAGCCTCAGAGCGGCCCCTTCCCAGTGGCATCGCATTGGACACCCCTGAAAGCAGCTCAGGTGTGGGCAGGGAGATGGCTGTGGGGGAACGGTTTCCCACAGTGGCAGTGGAGTGACAGGAGGGAGAAGTTGCTGTCCCTGCACATCATTGTTCCCTCTGCCTGGAATGCCCCTCATCTGGGCTGCAGTCCTTCCTCATGCCCCTGTACCTGATGAATTTGGTGGTCCCAGGAACAGTTTACCAGCATCAGGAGCCTAATGGTCCAGGAAATGCTTGGGGGAGATGGATTGGGCTTGGCAGACCAGTGTGCTGGGGTGGAACTTACCCTGGGGGTGGGGTGGGGGTGGCGGGTTATCCATGAGTGGCTTTCTGACCACCAGCAGGGGAGCCCTGGGGGGTTAGAGTATGGGGCACCACAGCGCCCCTTGGAGGCAGCGAGGCAGCAGGTTGGCAATGCCTTGTTGGTATGTGATGGCAGAACCCATCCCCTCTCCAGCTCTGTCGAGTGCCCCACACAGTGTGGCTGGAAGACCTCTTTGTTAATTACAGGGTTGTTGTGGGTTTTTTGTAGCATTCACTGTTCACGGCTGAGCCAGATACGTGGGGGGGTGGGTGGAGGTACAGAAGAGTGTAAGACATCCTCAGAACACGTTTTGTCGGAGGCGGGAGAAACTGAGTGGGGCAAAGGGTCCCAAGGCTCTCTGTGGGACCAGCGGCAGGGAAGGGAGCCAGGGAGGGGAGCCGCGAGGGAGACCGGGAAGGCGGGCTAGCTGTCTGGGAATGATGTGGAAGCTTGCTAGGCTGGGGTGGAGAGTTCCCGAGTCAGGTGGAGGAGAGGCTTGAGTGAAAGGGGAAGCTGGCCAGGTGGCTGGGAGGCCAGAATGGGGGAAACCACTTGCTGGTCAGGAACCCCTTGGGTTTCTGCGGATTGGAAAGAGGGTTGCTGGGGGCCCGGGGATCAGGTACCCAGGTTGAAGAGTGAAGAGACCTTGGGAGGTCTTCCTGTGGGGACAGACTGCTGTCTAGAGAACATCGAGGGAGACGGTCCCTCTGAAAGGCAGGCAGGCATTGCTGCTACTGCCAGTCAGCCAGCCAAACAGCCTGCACTTCCGGCCCAGCTCCTGGTAAGTCATGGAGTTCAGAGCCTCCTTATTACCCTCCAGTCCCCCAAAACCCAGTCTCCCTTGCTCCAACCCGCTGGCCTTCTGTGGGCTGCCAGGGCCGGGGCGGCCACTGGCTGAGCCGTGGTTGGTGCTGGGGGGCCGGCCCTCCCCTCAGGCTCACCTGGACAAGGTGAGGGCATAGGCAGGGGAGGAGGAAGCCCGGGTCTTGTCCCCATCTCTTCCCATTAGAGAAATCTTGCCTTTCTGATGCTTGCATGGCATAGTGATTTGGGCCGATGAGATGATTTCAGAAGTACCATGAAATTCTCAGAAGAGTATTCGTTTGGATTCGCCACTAATTTAAGCCCTGTTGCGCCCTCGGAGGGACAAGGTGATAATGGCGATGGCTGCCATTATTCAGGGGCCGGGCGCCGTGCCCAGAGCTTTACAGTCAACAGCTCTTGTATCTCACAGCCCCGAGAGGGCATCCCCACCACTGGTGGTCAGCAGATGCAGGACATTAAGTCACATGCTCATGAGCGCATCGCCACACCACTAGGAGGTGGTAAAAAGCAAGATTCGAACTCAGGTGTGGCTACTGAGCCTGAACGCTTCAGTACCAGACCGTGCTGCGTCTCTGAATTATGTGGTATGTGTTAGGAAATGCTGGGAAGTTCTGCTGGATGGGTTTTCCCCCACTAGCTCTAAGCCTTCTAGAACACTCTCTCGATGTGTCTGTCGTCCTGAGAGGAACCCTAGGAAGACAGCAAAGTGGGCAACCCTGTGTTTATACCCTGGCTGTGTCAGGGGGCTTGTCTCTCCCCCAGTCCCACTGGGCCCAAGACACAGGGACTGAGCCCCGCTCAGTGTCCTCAGGATGTCTGAGATGCCCTCTTTGAGGAGACCTCCATAAGCAAGTGACTGAAGGGATCTGATGGAGGAAGAGCCAGTCCCCCCTCCCCGCCCCACACCCCAGCTTCCCAAGGGTTAGTTAGGGATTCATGGGCTCATTCATTTGGTCTGAGGATTATGGGCCGCACTGAGAGCAGGGATGACTGTGGCCTGTTCTTTTGAGCCCATCTCTGCCTCCCCCTCTGGTGGGGGTCCCTGGACTTGGAGGGCCTGGGCACTGCTGACAGGAAGTGTCCCTTCCTGTTTGGTCCTCCGTGAGATGGGAGGGGCTGCTCCCCATGACTGGCTCCTATAAATCTGGGTGGGGTGGGCCATGGCAGTGGTGACGCAGCTCTTGGATCTCACCCTGGGCACTGCAGATCCCCGTTACTCCTCAGCGCCTCAGCTAGGGGTGGGGTCAGTAAACAGGCAGGCTGGGTGAAGGCCGCATAGTGGCATCTGTGACCCTGGGGACCTGCCGGCATCAGCTAGCTCCAGCCACTTAGGGGACAGATTGGGTTGGCCCCCAAGCTTCACACGTGGCCCCGATGGGCAGGCAACACCAGGGGGTTAGTTCCTTTCCTGCCCTTCCCCTTCCTCTCCCCTTGACTTTGCAGACCCCTCCCATCCTGCTTGGCAGGGCAGGGGTGGGGGGCCATGCTCCTCTGCTTCACCTCAGCCCTGCCCTCTCCCACTTCGGTTCCTCTGACTGCATTCTGCCCCCACAACTCTGGTTGTGCTGCTGGATGATGGCTAGGAAACTGTAGCTTCTTCCCAGGGCCCCAGGCCCCCTGCATCCTTAGCACATCTGCTCCATCTCCCCTGAACCTTCCTCTGCCCCCAGAGTCCCTTACCTTCTCCTCCCTGGCTGCTGCTGCTCCTCCTTTCAAGACTCAGGATCCCAGGGGCGCCTGGGTGGCTTAGTCGTTGAGCGTCTGATTTCAGCTCAGGTCATGATCTCATAGTTCATGAGTTCGAGCCCTGTGTTGGATTCTGTGCTGACAGCTCAGAGCCTGGGGCCTACTTCAGATTCTGTGTCTCCCTCTCTGTCTGCTCCTCCCGCACTCATGCTCTGTCTCTCTGTCTCCCAAAAATAAATAAACATTAAAAAAAAAAGACTCAGGATTCTGAGAAGGACATGGAGGAGTCTTGGTCACTGCCTCAGGCTCACCTGGGCTAAGGGGAGACAGGCATCCAGACACTGCACACAGGGATAAACCCCAGCTTGGGGGGGGGATCCTCTTTGTATTCTCTGGGTCACCTCTGGGATGATACAGTGATGTGCTTTTGTCCTGAGCTTCCTACAGGTAAAAACAGGAAGCCAGATTCCCATCTGTTCCCGGCATCCTCAGAGAGTGTTTGGAAGGGGAAGCTGATGTGGTGCACTCCCCCCCCCCCCAAGTGTAGACTGAGGCAGAAACCTGGTGTGGCCAGGAATGTTTCCACCTCCCCTCAGTCCTCCAGAAATGTAAATCAGAACTGAGGTAATACCACTCACCAGCTGTGTGAGCTTCTTCATTTGTAAAATGGGGAAAATAAAACGATACCCCCTCCTTAGGAGTATCGTAAGAATTACACAGAAATGAGATAATATGTGTTTGAGATGCATGCCTGATCCAGAGTCATTTCTTAGCAAACAGTATTAAATTATTGCTATTTTTATTAGTATTAGGAAGGGAAAACATGAATATCAAGGGACTTAAATGTGAAAAACCACAGTCCTCAACATACGAGATCCTAACTATAGCACTTTTTTTTTTTTTTAAATCAAAGCAGGTCTAAACCTGTTACATCTCCGTGACACTTTGCTAACTACTATAAGGGCCTAAAAAGTAACCAGACTTTTTCTGAACATCAATTTAAATCCTAAAGGAAAAAAAAAATCCCATTCTCAATTGTTCTTTTTCCTAAAACCCTTCAACTCCCCACCTTCCCTCTTCACTTCCTTTCTTCATGAAGCTTCTCCAACTGACCTTCATGTAGAGACTGAGGAGTGTCCTAGACTCTGGACTTTCAGTGTGAACACCCAGACAGTCCCCGGCAAACAGGGCTGCCGCCTGACCCCCGGCCACTGTAGCGTGCTGCGTCTCGATGGTCACGGTCACTAGGCTCCCAGATTACTAATTTCAGTGACCCTCCTCAGGCCTCACCTTGCAGTGTGGGGTGCTGTTGATAACCTCAGTTTGGAGAATGCATGCTTAGCTGAACACAGACCATACAGAAGTAAAACGTGAACGGTTTGGGGTCCTCCCTCGCCTCAGCCCACAGCTTACAGTAAACCCTGTCATGGGGTCATCTTCCAGTTTTTATGCATACGCACACACACATAAATACTCCTTTTACACAGTTGGGGCCTCATTTGCGATAAGATAATTTTTATTTTATAATATTCTTGTGGATCTTTCCATGACAGACTACAGAGCTGCATCCTTTTTAAAAAAAATTTTTTTAATGTTTTTTTTATTTTTGAGAGAGACACACACAGAGTGTGAGCGGGGTGGGGGGTGGTGAGGGCAGAGAGAGAGGGAGACACAATCCGCAGCAGACTCCAGGCTCTGAGCTGTCAGCACAGAGCCTGATGCAGGGCTCGAACCCACGAACTGCAAGATCATGACCTGAGCCACCCAGGCACCCCCACTGCGACATCTTTAATATAGTGCTCAGGATTCTGGTGTAAGGGTGTACAAAAAAGCTGCTTTCCTACGGATGGACACTTTTTGAAAATTCTCTCCTCCTCTGGCCTTTGTCACTCAGTTTGCATCCATGGTCTCTGCCTCCTGTCTTTCCCTCCATCAGTGCAGAGCCCAGCCCAGCATTGCTGCCACATTTGTTCCTGCAAGGCAGATTTAATCCTCAACAGAACAAGGTCTGAACTTCCAGAATTGGGAATTTGAGGGCCTGTTGAGTTCAGGTTCTATCTTTTCTCTTCAACCCATGGCGAAAGTCAAACTGACCTGCGTGCTGTCGCGCAGAGATGGTCCTGGTTCTATCCAGTGCAGCCTCTGCTCAAGCTTTTCTCCCTGCTTGGAGCACTGCAGGTCTGAGTCCCGGCTCATACCTGAGCCCTCCGGTTGCCCTCAGCTGTAAGAAGCCTTTCTTCCTAGAGCTCCCTTTGTGTTTCATCACTGCCACCTGTCTGGTAGAGCCACTCCCTCCCTTCCTGGACTCCAGGACAGGCATTTATGGCCCCGCACTGGCCCCAGCACGGTGCCTTGGACACAGTGGCATTTAGTAAGTACTTACTGAAACAAAAAAGATGAAAGAAAGAGCAGACCAGTGTTCCAAAGAACCTCCCGTCACCATGGGTTTTATTGAGGTATAATTGACCTGTAACATTAGTTACAGTTAGTTTAAGATGTTCAGCATAATGATTTGACACATGTATATGTTGTGAAATGATTGCCCCATTAAGTTCAGTTAACATCCATCACCTCACATACTTCAAAAGTTCTTTTTTCTTACGATGAGAATTTTTCTTTGTAATAGAAAGGCAGTAAGGAGAGTTATCCTTTCAGAGTTTTAGATGATGTCACAATCATGAAAAACATACGGCACGGAATTAAAAGAAATGGAAAAAAGTCCAATGGACTGGAATAAATTCCAGAAGTAGACTTAAACTTGTTATAAGAACTTAATGGGAGAAACACCAGCAGCAACACACTCATGAGGAAAAGAATCTTTACTTTTAACTGGACAACTGGATTATAATTAAAATTTTAATTTCAATCTATAGCTGATCACACTTGAGGAAATTCATAGGGCATGGAAAGTGAAAAGATCACTAGAAATTAAAGAAATTAAGTTTCTTTAAATATGTAATTAAACTAGCAAAAACAGAACACCTAATCTTGGCAGAGCTCTGAAGAAACCAATCTGTATGACTAGGGCACTATAAAGTGGTTCAGTTTTTCAGGATTCAGTCTTTCAGACAATGTGTAAGAAACCAGTTATGTAAGACTTCATATCCTTTGACCTCATAATTCCACTTTGGGGAATTTATAAGGCATTCATCCGAAAGAAAAAAAATGCTCATAGTAGTGCTATTTACAGTAGCAAAACAAACTGGAAACCTTTTAAATGCCAGATGATAAGATCATGGCTAAGCAAACTACGATGTCTTAACACAATGGACAATTTATATACCTCTAAATGGCAAATACACAGCTAATGTCAGTACATGCACATATGTCTAAGAAGGCAAGTTCTCATGACCACAAAGCAATCTTACAAAATAATATGCACATACCCATAACAAGTGGAGATGCATGCCTTCTCATGGACCTTCATTTTTCATTTATTCACTTAACCATTTTGGTTTTGTTTTCCTGAGTGCTGACAATGTGCCAGGCATAGCATAGGATTTGGTGCTGAGGACGCCATGTGAACAAGCTGGACATGGTTTCTGCCTTCCCAAAGCATGTATTTTGAAAGTAATTCTCCTAAAATGTAGAGTAACATAGAGTCAAATATTCACTGATTCCACTTTAGGTGCAATTTTTAAGTTCATTAAAAGAAAGATGAGAGGACCCCCTGGGGTGGCTCAGTCAGTTAAGTGTCTGACTCTTGATTTTGGCTCAGGTCATGATCTCACGATTTGTGGGTTCGAGCCCTGCGTCAGGCTCCACACTGACCGATCAGAGCCTGCTTGGGATTCTCTCTCTGCCCCTCCCCCATGTGCTCTCTCTTTCTCTCTCTCTCTCAAAATGAATAAATTAAATAAAAAAAAAAAGATGGGAGCCATAGACATCTCTGAAATCTTAGACATGGGGTTGGGAACCTGTCTGAAAGGAGAAAGGCTTTGAGTGAGACCAGCATAGGCAAGTAGGAATTCAACTGAAAACAGCCTTGTGGTCAGTCTTGGTCCCCAAGAAAGGATTTTCTCGTATAACCCCACAGATGCTTAACCTCATTTCTGAAGGGTCTGAGGATATAGGAGCAATGCTGGTTTAGAAGAGCCTAGAAGCACTGTTTATAATAGCCAAAACAACAAAAAAAAATGTACACTGAAAGAAACATGTACAAATTACAGAGTATAGACACACAGTGAAATACAATGCAGCAGTGAAAGTAGTGAACCCCAGCTACATGCATCATCAAGGGTGAATCTTGGAGACAGAATATTGAGTGGGGTAAAAAAAATGCCAGACTACTGCTTTTGTATACTTTCTCAAACCTTGGAAAAGCTGAAAAAATAGAGTGAGCACCCGTATACTCTTTACCTAGAAGCACCAACTGTTAACATTCAGCCACATTTGCTTTAGCTCAGTGTGTGTGTGTATGTGTGTGTGTGTGTGTGTGTGTGTGTCTATGTCTGTCTGGTGAAACTTTGAGGCATTTGTAGGGGTAACATTTCACACCTAAATGCTTCACCATCTATTAACTAAAAACATAGACATTATCCTTTATAATACCATAATCACGTTCAAGAAATCTACAGCATTTTTTTAAATATGCAGTCCATGTTTGGATTTCTCTAGTTCTCCCAAGAATACCCTTTACAGCTGTTTTTTTTAAGTCCAGGATCCAAATTGGTGTCATGCCTCTTCAGTCTCTTTTATTCTAGAATAGTTGCTTGGTCTTTTTGTCATATAAGTATTGTATTTTTTTTTTTTATGACTTCTGGCCAGTTGTTTAGTAGAATGTCCACAGTCTATATTTGTCTGATGTTCACTTACTACATTCATGTTAAACCTTTTTGGAAAGGAAACTATGTGGGAGATGTGTCATTTCCATTGTATCACATTAAATATGATTGTTCTATTGGTGATGCTAACTTTGGTTGCTCGGCTCAGGTGGTTTACCAGATTTCTCCACTAAAATGTTACCTTATCCCTTTTGTATTTAGTAGATAATCCAAGGAATTTCAACTAAAACAAAAAGGAACAACTAAAAAGGAGCAACTAAGAAAGCAAAGTTGTTCATAGCAGCAAGATTCATAATAGCTCCAAACTGAAATCCAGCCCCAACTAACAACTACCCAAATGCCCATTAACAGTAGAAGGGATACATTACGGTAGCTCCACACAAATGCATGGTGTAGAGCAACGAGAAGGAACAATCTGCAACTCAGTGCAACTGTGTGGATGAAGTTCAGAAACATTGAGCAAGATGCAAGGGAGCTCGTGATTCCACCAATATAAAATACAAAAAAGAGGCAAAATTAATCTATGCTGTTTGCAATTAGGAGAGTGGTTACCATTAGTGAGAGCAGTTGTGACCAGAAAGAGTCTTAAATAAAATTTAAAAAGAACAGCAAACAGGGAAGAGAGATCTATTACGTATTTGGCAAGAAGCTCACAGAGGCCAATAAGGAAAAACACAGGAATCTCCAGTAGGTTGTTTTTTTTAAGTTTATTTATTTATTTTGGGAGAGAGCAAGAGGGGAAGAGGGGCAGTGGGGGGGGGGGGAGGCGGGGAGAGAGAGAGAGAGAGGGAGAGAGAGAGAAAATCCCAAGCTGGCTCCATGCTCTGTGAAGAGCCCAACACAGGGCTCAATCTCATGAATGGTGAAATCATGACCTGAGCAGAAATCGAGTCTGGTGCTTACCTGACTGAGCCACCCAGGTGCCCCTCCCCAGTAGTTTTAAGGCATCTAAAATCAGAATAGGTAAGACAGCAAAGGCTGTGAACAGAGTTTGCAAAGAAGAGTAGCAATGTCTAATAAGCCTATGGAAGATGTTTAAAATTACTAGCAATCAAACAAGGTACCATTTTCACCCCTGACAAGAGTGCCAACAAAGATTGATGTAACAATATGTTCAATATAACATTATTTATAATTATAAAAATCCCTTTGTAAGTTGAAGACTATTAATAGTGAATAAATGAAAGGTAGTATACAGCACCTCGTGGAAGAGCATAGTCATTAAAATGGTTTTTAGGAAAGTTTTTGGAGACAGAAAAATTCTTTTGCTGAAATGTTAAGATTCAAAAACGTCTGTATAAGTGTGTGATGCACCTGCATATATAGTGTACACATATATACACTACATATTATATATGCATGTTATAATACGTACATACACGAGTATATAGTGTATTTTCAGTATATAGATAAAATTGACAGAAAAGTCATACTAAAATTTAACAGAAGTTAATAGGTCATATTCTGTACTGTACCATATTGTGTTATATATTAACCAACAGGGGTGATTATAGATAAGGCCTTTTTTTGTTTGAACACGTCTGCATTTTTGGCAATTGGGAGGCAGGGGGGCAACCGTCTCCGCGTCCAACCACGTGACTCCAGCAGCGCTCCCCTGACTCCCACCCCGTGACTGGTCCGAGCCCGCAGCACGTGACTCCGCGGAGCCAATCAGAGGTGCGCTGGGAGGGCGGGCCTTTCTTTGGCGGCCAGGACGCCAAGGGATCCGTCCTGGGTTGCGCGTCTGCCAGGAGACAGAGGCGGGAGGGATGCTTGGGAGCGGGGTGGGCGGCCCTGGGGACTGAGACCGTGGCCGGCCGAAACCTTGGCGGCGGTTTTCCCGGCTGTTCCCCGCCCGCCGCACCCGTCGTTATTTTAAGTGCCGCCTCGGAGTCGGGCCTCTCTGGGCGAGCGCAGGGTCGCAGTGGGGCTGTAGGGACCCACCTCGACGCTCTTCCCGCTAACAGGCCTCCAAACGCGAGGTTGCCCCTCCCCACCTTGCACTTAGCCATTGAGTGTGTACAGAAGGGACTAGGGAAGAGAACCCAAAACGCTGAAGTGCACGTTTGCCCTTAGACAACAGCAGGACACAGAATTCTGTAAGCACTAGTAGCAATACGCATGTCCCATACTGGAGAGAACATCACAAGGGCGCTGTCAGTTAAGGGGACAGGCTTTTGGAAGGCTTTGTGCTTTTTAAAATTTTATGACATTTCTGTGTAACACTATTTGTGCAATAAATGGGAAATGGAGACTACACAAATATTTATTGAGCACGTAAAGTCGGCCAGAGTCAGCGTTAGGCAATTCCATGTACACTATATTTTAAGCCTCCTATTCCTCCATTTCACAGATGAGGAAATTGAGCCAGAAAAACTTAAGAGCCAGGATTAGATAGCTGGTGAGTGGCAGAGCCAAGGATGTCATGCAGGCCTGTTTGGTTTTTTTTTACTTCACAAATAAATATTGATTAAAATATAATGAACATTTGTGAACCTACCACGTAATCCAAGACTGAGGACATTCCAATACTCTATCTAGCTCTGTGCTTCTCATCTGTCTTCCTCCTCATTCCCCCCAACCCAACTCTGCCCTGAACTTTATCAATCCCTTGTTTTTAAAAATTTTTAATTCTTGAAGTATAAGTGCAGAAAAGTGAACATATAAATGTTCAGTTTAATGAGTTTTCACAAACTGAGCACACCCATGAAGCCAGTGCTCAGATCCAGCAAATAAGAACATTATTAGTATTACTAGTGTTCCAAGTCCTTGTAAAGATGTTCCATGGCCTAATTAGACATGGACATATTTTTATTACTAGTATTACTAGTATTCCAAATGCTTGTAAAGATGTTTGGTGGCCTAATTAGACATGGACATTTTTTCTTTGTGAACTGTGTTCATATCCTTGATCATCTTACATTTTCAGATCTTAGCGGCTTAAAATTATCCAGCTCTCCATATTTTTCTCATTGACTTACAGGAGCTTCTTGCTATATTTGTTACAAGTATCTTCCAGTTTGTTCAGTTAAGTTTTTTATTTGGGGGGCACCTGGCTGGCTCAGTCAGCGAAGCATGTGACTCTTGATCTGAGTCATGAGTTTGAACCCATGTTGGGCATAGAGATTACTTTTAAAGATACATTTTGGGGTGCCTGGGTAGCTTAGTCAGTTTAGTGTCCGACTCAATTTTGGCTCATGTCATGATCCCGGGGTCAAGAGATAGAGTTCTGCATGGGGCTCTCTCTCTCTCTCTCTCTCTCCCCCCCCTCCCTCTCCCCCTCAACCCCTTCCCCCACTCCTGCTTCCTCTGTCCCTCTAATTAAAAAAAATACATTTTCACGATTGTAAAAAATTGCACTTATTTACAGCATACAATTCAAATAATAGGAAAAAGTTACCAAAAAAGAAATTTTACCTGAAATCTCATCGCTAGGAAACAACCACTGTTAACATTTTGGAGAATATCCTTCCAAATTGCCCCTCTTCCCTCTCCCTCTTCCTATATGAAACTTGACATAAATGTTTTCACGTTGTTTTGTAACATTCTTTCAAGCGCCAATACATCATCAATGTATTTCTACCCGACGCTTCTGTTGGTTGGGTGGATTTCATTGTACGGTTGTACTATAACTTATCTCTTGTTGGACATTTGGGTCATTTCTCATTTCACTGTTGTGGACAACCCTGTATGCATCTTAACACACTGGATCTACAAAATGATGGGGTTCCTGCCTCAGGGTGGGGAGGTGGCTTGCCTGGCATCAATATAATGCGTCCGGATACACCTAGCTTCTTTGTTGTTATGGGTCTCTGCTCCTTGGCAGGAGAACTAGGTGTTTGGTCTTCCCCATCTGTAGACTCTCCTGGGGAGCATCTCTTCTGGTTTATTTCTTTAATCTCCCTTTCCAGATGGGCTGAGTTTCGTGTAGAACTCTGCACATATAGGTTGAGGTCACTTGGGTTAAATTAGAAACAAAAGACAGACACACACACATACACATATTCTCTATGTTTTTAAAATTAGCAAATATGTTCATTGTAGAAAATGCAAAGAAGAGAAAAAAAGCCCACAAGCTATCTCATAAGTCAGTGATAACCACTGTTGACACTTAGGTATATACAGTGGTTCTAAAACTCTGGGGTGCCTGGGAATCTTGTTTGCAATCCAGATACTCCTTTACTCTGTGATCCTGATTCAGTAGGTCTGTTGCAGGGCCTCGGCACCTGCATTGCTCCCCAGGCAATTTAGACATTCAAGTATAAGAACAAAAAAGCACAAATATTTTTCCAGACTTTATTTGATTTAAAAGAAAATAGAGGGGCGCCTGGGTGGCTCCGTCGGTTAAGCGTCCGGCTTCGGCTCAGGTCATGATCTCACGGTTCGTGGGTTCGAGCCCCGCGTCAGGCTCTGTGCTGACAGCTCAGAGCCTGGAGCCTGTCTTCAGATTCTGTGTCTCCCTCTCTCTCTGACCCTCCCCTGCTCGTGCTGTCTCTCTCTGTCTCTCAAAAATAAATTAAAAAATAAAATAAAATAAAATAGAGGGGTGCCTGGGTGGCTCAGTCGGTTGGGCAACCAGCTTCAGCTCAGGTCATGATCTCGCAGTTCGTGGGTTCAAGTCCCACATCTATGCTGACAGCCTAGAGCCTGGAGCCTACCTTGGATTCTCTGTCTCCCTCTCTCTCTGCTCCTACCCCACTCGTGCTCTGTCTCTCAAAAATAATAAATAAGCATAAAAATGGTTTAAAGAAAATGGAAATGAGATCATATTATAATTCATTTTTTAAAAAAATATTTATTTATTTAAATAATCTCTACATCCAACATGGGGCTTTGAAGAGTTACATGCTCCACCGACTGAGCCAGCCAGGTGCCCTGAATTTGTGCTTTTGAGAGGTTTTGACATATGTTGTTAAATTCTCCTCCAGGAAAGTCGCCCTCCTACTACGACGTGTTGTTACTATTACATGAGCTCACTTTTTGCTGGGCAGGTTGGTGAGGACTTTCTAGCCATGGTCTCAACCAGTACTGCCAACTATCTGATGGGTAGCACCCAGCATGGCTCCTGGCACAGCCTAACCCTTTCTCCACTGAACAGATGACAACACTGAGGGATGAAGAGGTCAAATGACCAGTTTGAGAGCAGGAATTCAAACCCAGCCTTGTACCTAGAGCCTGAGAGCTCTTAACCACGCCACAATTTTATTTTTTATTTATTTTTTTAATACACCTTGTTTTCTTTTTTTTTTTTTAATTTTTATTTTAGAGAAAGAGAGAGCGCACACGTAAGCAGGGAAGGGGGCAGGGCGGGGAGGGGAGAGAGAGAGAGAGAGAGAGAGAGAGAGATTGAGAATCTCAAGCAGGTGCTACACTCCTAGAGGAGCTGGACTCGGGGCTCGATCCCATGACCCTGGGATCATGACCTGAGCTGAAAGCAAGAGGCAGCCTCTCAGCCAACTGAGCCACCCAGGAGCCCCACCACACCATGATTTTAAATTAATATCAGAGAATGATGATTGTGGGAGCAGTACTTTTTTTTATATGGCTCTAAAAAATGTATGAAAGAAATCAGGAAAAGGGATTCAAAGTCTGGGGAAAGAGAAGTAATTTGAGGGGAACGGCATAGACATTCCTTTGTAGATCAAGTCTAGTGTGTTATTGTGGGTCTGGGTGATGTCACAATGGTGGTGGCCCTAGTGCGGTGTTGTGTATGAGACCCTTTGTTTCTGTCCAGGGCAAAGCAAGTTAAATTCACAAACATTGAACACTGAGGCGGGTTCTGTGGGAAATACAGAACTACTTGGTTTCTTCAAAGATCTTAAGATCCCCTGTGTCTCCCTTCCCTCAGTTTTATTTGCTCTAGAAACATTGTAACAGTATAATCGAAAGTTCTGTGTAATCCCAACCTCCTGGCACAACAAATAATTTTGTGTTTTTACTTTATTCCCTTCTGTTCATTGTCCATAAGTAGGTCTGTTTTTAAGAGGATATAATTTAGAGGATGTTAAACCCTTACCCACAGGACACAAGGCAGCTTGCCTTCTCCCTCCCCTGGTCCTGTTCAATTCAACACACACGCAGGGAACGCCAGCCGTATGTCGCGTGCTCAGGAGGCCCATGGATGAGACGCAGCTCTTGTTCTCAAGGAACTGATTAACGGGGGAGGCAGACGCTAAAAGGATCATGTCAGTATTCCGTAGACCTCTCCCTGTAGATCTCCCCAGGAGTCTGTGAAGAGGCAGGGAGAATGTTTTATAATTCAGTTTATGGGTAAGAAGACACAATCTCCTAACGTCATTTAGATTGTAATGGCAGGATCAGATCCTGAACCCCCCGGGCCAGATCTGAGATTTCCTTTCCAGCTCTCCTTTGTGTAGATAAGGGACCTCCATAGCAGCATGACTGCGTGAGCCCCAGAGAGGGTCCCCTGCAGACTCTGTCCACCTCCTGTCCCAGAATCTGCCAGGCCAAGTGGTGTGGGCGCTACCCCACCTCCTTCCACACTCTCCTTTCCAGTTGTGTATTTTGTGACCTCATTTTCCCTTTACAACTGCCCTTGGAGTTTATTTCTGCAGAACTGGAATGTGGCAAGGAGCAGAGTACACCCCAAGCTGCCATAACTCTCCCAGAGATCCCCCCACTTTGCCCTGACACACTCTGTGCGGCCTCTCCCACCTGCATCTCCCTTCCAGGCCCATCTGGGGAGGAGTCGGAAAGTTCAGAGGCCAGAAACAAATGGTGGTTGCCAGGGCGCCCATGGGAATGGGGGGTGGGGGGGAGGATTCTGCATCTGGACTGTGAATTTATTTTTCTTTTAATTCTGTTGAAGACCAGCTTAAACACTCTAGTCCTTGGCCTTATTTCCTCTTATCGTTTCCCCTCATCCAGATAGCAGCATCTGCTAAGCCTGGTTCCCAGGCTCTCTGCTGCAAAACAAAGAGATTCTTGAACGCACAGCCCCGGTCAGGGCAGAGGCTCTTGCTTAAATATCAGAAAATAGTAATGGCCTTCCACTTACTGAGTACTTATCAGGTACAGAACATCTTCAAGCATTTTCTTGTATAATCCTCCCAGAAACCCAGGAGACGGGCCTTATTCGTGTCCTTCCAAAAGCAAGGCTTGCAGAAGTGAGGCATCCAGCCTCAGGGCCCGCACAGGGATTTGAACCTGGGTGGGTACAGATTCCAGAGCTCCTCTCCTAACCCCTCCACCGCCATGCCTCCTGGAGAAGGCGTGGGCAAGGTCCTATCGGCCTGTCAGCAGTGCTTCATCTTCGGCATATCATTTTAGGGAGATCCTGAAGGTTCTCAAGCCAGAAAGGTTCTAAATGCAGTTAACTTTAAAGAGTGCCACACTTTGCTTTTAGAACCAAACAAGTCATCCTTGGAGGTTGCCACGTCAGAAGGTCAGGAAATTGCCAGAGAGCAGAGCAAAAGCTCATTATGAAACGTGTCATGATTTCTCAGAATCGTGTTGTGCTGCCTTTCAGAATATGCGTCACGGAAGGGATACAGCATGTCATGGAGTTGGGCTGGGAATGGAGCCTCACTTCGAGGACCCTCCCCCCTTTTTATTTTCGGTTTTGAAATAGGCTTAGCTCTCTGGTCATTTTTTTTAAAGTTTATTTATTTTGAGAGAGAGAGAAAGTTCGGGAGGGGCAGAGAGAGAGGGAGAAAAAGAGTATCCCAAGGAGGCTCTGCACAGTCAGTGCAGAGCCCGACGCGGAGCTCGAACCCAGGAACAGCTAGATCATGACCCTCGCCAAAGTCGGTAGCTTCACTGACTAAGCCACCCAGGCGCCCCCTCTGGTCATTCTTAATAGAGACCAGGATACTGAAGAACGCTTCTCCTATTAGATAAAAACAGTCATGCAAGCATGATAATATGTGGCCACTCTCATTCTACCTCAGGGTTGGGATGGGGGCGGGGGGTTGCAACAGCAATGGGTGGGGACTGTGGCAAGTGAGCCGTCTCCCAGGTGGGCAGCTCCACCCATGAATGGGGACTGGCTGCCTGTGGACACACTGGCCTTCCAGTGTTTCCAAGGGAAACTGGAAATCCAGATTTTTATGTAGGCTCCATGCCTAGTATGGGGCTTGAACTCACAACCCTGAGGTCAAGAGTCACATGCTCTACTGAGCCAGCCAGGGGCCCCCTCTGTGAAATCTCTTGGGTTTTAAATGTTGCCTCACTTTTCTTTCACACACTATAATGACCAAATATAACCCACCTGTGGGTTACCAATTTAAAGCACCTGGAATAAGTTGTTCAGTGCTCAGCTCTGCAACCCGTCCTCTTGGACTCCCATGTGAGCTCTGCTCCTTATCAACTGTTATCAAGCTGTCTTAATCTTTCATTTAATACCTCATGTCCCTCATCTGTCAGGTGGAGATGGTAATTTTACCTACTTCTAAGGGCCGCTATGAGAATTAACAAGAAAAGCCTGAAACCTGGCACCTGGTACCTAGCAAGCCCACAGTAAACATTAACTTTTAGATTTCAATACTTTTACCTACCATTATTTGCGTCTCTTTCTGAAAGTGCTGGGTGACCTTATGTCCTAGTTTGCCTGGGTCAGTCCTGGTTCAGTCTTGTTTTACTGCTGTAATTATTACGAACTCCTCTTTTTATTCATAATATTAGACAATAAATTACATGGTCAACCTACATAAGCAAATACTGGCATTGCGCCACTTAGGACTTCAAACAAGTTTTAGTTCAAATGAAAAGACTGTGGTTCCAGTTGCATGAGGTCCTTGGACAAGTCACTTTCCATGTTTCTGTTTCCACATTCTTGTCAAAGGTTCAGAAAAAAGCAGAATGAATCACTGAAGTATAATTAGTAGAAGTTTCTTGTGCACACACCAAAGATTGCAAACCAGGAGCACTCAAACCAAAACATGGAATGAGGCTCAGAGGTATATTGTTTTAAAGCAGTTTGGTGTGGAGGCAGTGACTATTTATACTTCACAGTGATTAGTTATAATAGTAGAGTTTTCATTTTTTTTTTAAGTTTATTTATTTATTTTTGAGAGAGACACAATAAGTCAGTTGGGGAGGAACAGAGAGAAAAGGAGAGAGAGAATCCCAGCAGGCTCTGCAGTGTCAGTATGGAGCCTGATGTAGGGCTTGAACTCCCGAACCAAACTCAGCAACCGTCAGATCATGACCTGAGCCGAAACCAAGAGTCAGATGCTTAACCGACTGAGCCACCCAGGCGCCCCTAATATTAGAGTTTTCTTAAATGAAAGGGAAATTGTTCGTGGTTACCTCGTATCAATTTGGGGGATCCATTTAAGTTTGGCTTATGATTTTCAGAGGCATACGTTAAGTATTGATCCAGTTCAAGTTAGCTTTGCTTGTGTTGCAAAATAAGCTAAATTAAGCTTTGCTTGTATGACTAAACTGGTTTTGTCTGCTCAGGGAATTTTCAAGTCTGGTCTCCCTAGGTGTTTGATTTTACTCTTCTAAAGGATTGACAACATGAATTTTAAGATTCCACAGTCCACATTCATTTTGTCATTTGACAAACATTTATTGTGAATCCGGACTATGCCTGCGATGTGGAGAGGCCAGACACAGAGGTCAATAAGGACCTCTTGGGCACTGGGGTGGGAATCCCTACCAGGTTTTTCAAGTGTTATTTGAAAGACTTATCTAAAATTGTTCACGAAATATTTCTAGTCAATCGAATGTTTATATTTGAAACCTCAATTTCTAGCAAACAAACCATTACATTCAGTATTATTCTATATGCATTTCTATTTTGTGAGTGGCTATCTAATTTTAAAAAATTATTTCAGTGTGGAAAATTGGGAAATACAGAAAGGCCCAAAGGAAATTCTTTCTTCCGTTGACTCTGCAGTGAGCAAGGGGGCATCTAATGTTTTAGCTTTAGGTTACTCCTCCGCCCCCACCCCCACCCACCTCTGCAGCCACTTTGTCAAAACTAAAATCGAAAAAGCTGCTCCCCCCAAATGTGCGTATTTCCTAATAAATTAATTCTCTCCATCCATCCATCCATCCAACCTCCATCAACCAGGTATGGCATACCCAACCTGGCGCTGTGCCCGCGGCCCCAGACGGCTGTCCTGTCAGAGATTTTATGAAATTGTTCGCGACACCCTCCTGCTGATAAATCAAACGAGTGTGGCTCAGCACAGGCCGGGGCCTGCTTTCCTGAGCCGGCGGGCATTGCTGGGCAGGTGACTTATGCGCCTCGCGGGCTCTGCCCGCCTCCGGTCCTGAATCTGGCCCTTCGCGGGCGGGTCAGCCGGGCTGGACGGTGCCGCCCCAGAAAGCCACTTCCTGCCGCGACCCGAGCGGGCCGTCGTCGTTGTGAAAGCGGCCCCCTGGGGGAAGGAAGTGGCTTTGGGCTGTTTATTTTGGCTGCGGGCTGGCAGACGGCGCCGGGGGCCGCGGGCCCCGCAGACCCCGCGTTCGCAGAGCCCTGCCAGGGAGCTGGCGGACCTCGCGGCCGCGGGTCGGGGGAGGCCTGCGCCGAAACGCTGGGGGCGCGCGGCCGAGAGGGGGCGCCGGGAAGGGGGGCGGCGCGGAGGGGAGCGCGCGGCCGAGGGGGGGCGCTGCGGAGGAGGGGGGCGCGCACGATCGAGGAGGGGGCGCACGGCCGAGGGTGGGGGTGGTGCGCAGCGGCCGCGAGGACCCGGAACTCCAAGGGCCGGCGGCTCCCTGCCCCCAGGTCCCGGGGCGGGTGAGGGAGGAAGGGATCGAGGTGTGCCCGCCCCTGGGATGCTCCGGTGAGGAGGCGAACTGGGGAAAGGGCACAGAGGACATGCCTGGGAGCCGACGGTCCGACCCGAGCTTAGAGGCATGATCGCTTCTGCAGGGGCCCGGCGGCACCCCGGTTTCATCCTGCCTGGTGGGGCCCGGGAAAAGACAGGCCGCAGAGATTGTGGTGCTTTGGTTTGAGGAGACAAAAGCCGGCAGAGGGTGAGATCAAACAGCACGAAATCGCCAGGGGGGAGGCCAGGGCCCGAGAGTATTTGCATTCCCAGAGAGGCCCAGGTGTGGGGGGGCAGGGGGACAGCCCTAGACAGCCGACACCGTTTGGGGGACCCGGGGACCCGGCAGAGCTGCAGGGAGGGTGAAAATTGCCTTTCCGAATTTACGAATAATCCAGGTCCCTCCCGCCCGCTTCACGTAGCCCCTCCCTTGCGTTTATTAGGTGGACGTCATAAATCCACCTCAACCCATTCCCCGCCCAGAGTCTGCTTTAACATCTTCCTGGAACGGAGCAGGCCACATATTGCAGCACATACATTTTAAGGGGGGAGAAGAGCGTCTCTAGAAATGAATGATAGAGGAAATGCACCATGGCTGGAGGGAGAGGGAGAGACTACACACACGTGTGACAGCAGCAGATGGGGGCTCTGTGTGCTGAATTTGGTCACATGCACTTTAAGCAATGGAGAGCAGGCAGTTTGGCCCTGCTGGAATGCAGGGGTGGTTGGGAAGAGGGAGGAGAGTGTGAAAAGCCTGGAGGGTGGAGGGTAGACGGAAGCCCACAATCGCCCAGGATTTGGGTGGGGATATTGCACAGTTGGACAGGACCTTGGGCTCCTATGTCCTGTAACTGCCTTGCTCTTCTATGGAAGGGATGCGCCACCTCCCCCATCCAGGTCCAATGTGCGCATGGACATGGACACAGCCTCTAGCAGAAGGTAGGGCAGGGTGGGGTGCTGGGTCCCCAGGGTTAGCTTTTCAACAGGGCGGGGCTGGCAGCTTCTGCTGACTCAGGGACATTTCCAGGCCTGGCCTCAGGGCCAAGCGGCTTATTGAAAACAGCTGCTCCTCTTGGCTGGTGGCCCTGCGGCCCCTGGCTCTCCCTGGGATGACCCTTTGCCTCTGCATGGCCTGAGGAGGCCTGGGGAGAGGGGGGGCAACTAGGGAGAGACTCAGTGGTTAGAGGTCAGCCCCCAGGGCTCACCAGCTGGTCCCTAGGAGCTGAGCCAGGCTGGTTTCTGGGTCCCCAGTCTTTGCTCTTGCCATTCCCCCGCCTCGGAACACCTTCCTTTTTCTCCTGTCTCTGCTGGTGCCTCTCAGGGTTTTGTTTGACATGCCTCTCATTTAGCAGATTTTGAGAGTCTGCTGAGTGCCAGGCACTCTGCTAGAATTAACTTCCCCTCTGCTTCCTTCAGCACCATGTCTTCCACTTGTAATGGAGAGCAGCCGTCTTATCCGAGGTCAGACCTCTGGCTGCCTTCGCTGCTGGGCCGAGTCCCGGGAAGCTGCTGGGACAGCTGAGAGCTTTGCTCCTGAGAGACAGACAGTTCTGAGTCTTTGCACTTAGCCTCAGGACTCCGCCAAAGCATTGCGTGTACCTTACAGCAGATGGGAAAGGAAAAGAGGCCACAGTGCCGGTCAACAGGGAAGGAGGAGACAGGGGCTACTCAATGTAGGGCATGTAGCTTTAAAACCCAGTTGCTTCTGAGCACAGGTATAAATGTCCAGGCTGATGACCTGGAGATGTCTGAGAAGGAAGGAAGTGTGGACACTGCAGCAGAAAGAAAACTGTTTTCTGGAAAATCCATATTATTCAACACCTTCATCCCCAGCCACGCAGTACGAATTGGACCTGGGGGTTTTACACACTGGCTGATGTGTTGCTTGTAACTTTTTCATGGATTGCTTCGTGCGTTCTCCCTCTCCGGCTTCATTGCAAATGTCATGAAGCCAGAGGCTGTATTGTCTAATTTCCCCGTAGAACTTAGTCAAAAATGCTTCAAAATGCTTGTCATCTGCACGAGTGAGAAAGCCTCTGGGGGAGCAGGCAGAAGGGTGATTAGGAGGATGGGGTGGGGGTCTGGCCACCAATTACCTCCTCTGACAAGCCCAAGAGGCTCATTGCTGGTCTGAGGGTCAGAGGGGATCCTGGAATGATGGCCTCCAGGGAGTAAGAAGGCTGGGAGAGAGGCTGTGGCTCCAAGAGCCAGGGTTGTGTGTTTACCAGGATTCTTTTGGTTACAAGGACAGAAACCCAATGTAGACAAGCTCAGCACAAAAGGGGAATGTGGCTGCAAATGAGCCTGAGTGATTCACAGGCTAGATGAAGAGCCACAGGAACTCAGGGTCTGGGACTGGGTATTCAGCGCATGAAGACTTGTTTCCTCCCCTTTCATTGCTCAGCTGTGTCTCTTTCTCTGGTGCCCCCATTCTTGTCTGTAGCAGGAAGGTCTTTCCCTCATGGTAGGAAACATGGCCATTGGCAGCCGCAGTTTAGCGATCTCAACAGACAGAGAAAATCACGTGTTCCAGGGGAGACCTCTGATCAGTCCTGTTGGAGTTATGTGCCCAGTCACCATGCCAGGGGGGTGGACACTATTACTGGCCAGGAGTGAGCCTTGTGCCCACTCACGTAGCCAGGGCACGGTGCAAGAAAATTATAAATAAGAAGAAGAAGGGATGGGAAGTTTGCCGGGCAGACAAAAACAAAGGCCAGAGACGGAGGGCAGTTCAGTGAGGTTCAGGGATTCTCTTACCATCTCCATGTCTTCTGTGCAGAGCCCAGTGCCAACCAGACCATACGGTGACAGGCCCAGATTATGTCTCTGTTGCTTACCACTGTACTCTCAGAGCCTGGCACCATGCCTGGGACCTGTGAAATTCTCAATACATATTTTTTGGATGGATGGATGAATGGATGGATGGATGGATAGATGTGCTCAATGCATAGTTTCCTGCCTGGTTTCATTCATTTATTTATTCACTCACTGAGCAAGTACACAAGGAACCACAACCTGGCAAACAGCACCGTGCTAGGCATGGTGTGGTTGCAAACAAAATGCAGGAGGTCATCTTTGTCCTTGAGGGACGTACCACAACCCTAGGGCTTTTCTACTTCCTGTGCTGACACCTGATGCTCCCCAGGGCATGTGGAGTGAGGCTAAGGGATGGGTAAGACTGGAGGGGTCCTTCCTGGGATGGGGACATCGGGCCTCTGCACCCTGAGCTCCCTCTGCTGCCTCATGCGGGCTGGCTGAGCACAGGGCTGCAAAGAACAGTCTGTGCTCAAAATACCTTTGTGCCCTTCCCTCTCCCCCTTAGCATTTCCAGCTGGCCAAGGCTGGGCTTGAGCTCTTCCTGCATTGGGCCCTGGAGAAAGAGCCTCCTTTCTGTAAGGGCCCAGGCACAACCCCCTAGACTTTGTGTGGAAAATGCTCTCTCAAGAACCCGACCCCCCCAGTAAGGTCCCAGCTTGGCAGAGTCCTTGGGATCCACCTCCAAGAATCCCCCTCAGCTTCCCCTTTTCTTTGTAGCTCTCCTGCCTTCCACCCCTGTGCTCTCAAATTCCTTATTCTTTTCTCATTTGCTGCCAAGGCAGTTCTTTGACTTGCATTCTTCTCCGCTGCCTCCTCCAGACCCTCAGTGTCTTCAGAGAGTCTCCCACCCCCTCCAGAAGCGCAGCTCCCTCCTATGCCCCCAGACACCTGGCTATTAAGGGCTTGTTTGCCTCGTGTCCTGCCGTGTCCAAACCCACTGTTCTTCTCTAACTAGGATAGTGCTGTGTGTTTCCACCTGGCCCCAGCATTGCCTGGGACGTACACACACAGAGCAGGCATGCCAGGAAGGTATGTGGATTTGAACCCAGAACCTAGATCGTCATAGGAAGGAGGGGACTTGCAGGCGTGGTTCATGTGACAGAGGAGGAAACTGAGACCTTGAAAGGCACTGCAATTAGGCGTCCTAATCTCTTCTCCTCCCTGGGTCTCCGTTTCCTCATCTGTCAAGTGAGGGGAAGGTGGCCTGACCCTGGGACTGCCTCCCCGCGACTGACACAGACACCTTCAGACCCTTCATTTGCCATTTATTATGGCTGCACAGCCTGGCTGGAACGATTCAACCTACATGTGGGTTTTCTGGTTGGGGAGGAGCGGAGGGTTCTATCCCCCTGGGCTGCTGTGGGCTCCTGTGATGTTTTGGGCTCTATTGTCCTGTCCCATCTCTGAGAAACATCTACAAAAGCAAGCATTATTTTCTCCCTTTTCCGGTCTCAGGCCCTTTCCACTTTCTGTTACTACTGACTGTCCTCTCTGGAGGGGACTTTTTGAGAATCAAACAACCCAGTCCTTAGGGGAGCCTCAGGCAGACCTGGATCAAGTCATGGGGCCAGTTTATGGTTCCAGAGGGTGTGGCTGGAAGGGAAGGAGCAGGCTGAGGAGAGGGGGCAGAGAGGACCCCCACCCTGGTTTTGTTGAAGGATAGAGCGACCAGTGTCCCTGCGCCATCATCCTTCTTACCGTGGTGTTTTGAGCACTCAGGGACAGGAGCTGTGACAGCACTCTGTTTTAGTAAAATAAAATTGGCAGCTGGATTACAGAAGAGAAAGATAGACTGATTGGTTGTGATTATTATCTAGGCAGGAGATTCGTTCATTCGTTCGTTCATTCATTCATTCATTCATTCATCATGCATGTGTCCATCCAGTATTTATTAAGCACTGCGGTGTGTCAGGCAGAGTTGTAGGTACATTGGATGCAGTGGTGGAAAAGACTGAGAAAGTCCTTGGGAGCTTATGAACAAGAAGAGAGACACACAAAATAGAAACATGTCAGATAATGAGTTCTGCTTCTGGAAATATCAGTGTAGTTGGTACCAGTCTAGCTCTCTGGTCAAGGATACTTATAGACAAAGGTTATAATATAAAACCGTGGTTTGAGAGCAATCTAAAACAGGCAGATGCTGGGTAGGAAACAATCACCAAAAGAAAAGAAGCGGATGAAGTGAGAGGTTCATTTAAGCAGCGTCTCTCCCTGAGAGCACTGCCCCATTTGAGGACCTCAGACAGAAAGTGGCAGTTTTACTGTTTGGGGCTACCAGAAGTCCTAAACTGTGCATGGGCAGGGTGAGGCATTAGGGAACCCACCAAGAAACAGCAGCTGAGAGCCAGAGGTTTCAGATGCTCCCTGGTGCTGGGGGGACGGAGTTTGGAATTCACGTTCCACTAAGTAAGAGGGGCTTGGTAATTGCCTAAGGTTTTCCTTTGAAACTCCAGAAGGGTCTCACCTTATGATTAAACCCAAGGCTAACGGCCACACCCTAAGACTAAAGGCAAAACCAAAACAACCCCACCCTAGCAAAGCCTAAAGCCAAGCCTCTACAGGATCAAGATGATCCACCAGTAATTTAACTGCCTGCCAGAACAAAACTCAACATTCTTTTTAGGAAGATTAAAAAAAAAAAATCCAGACTCCCTATAACATGTCATCCACGACATCCTGTATACAATAAAAAAGAAAAAAAATCCAGACTCTTTATAACCTTATCCACAATGTCCAGTATGTAACAAAAATTACTAGACATGCAGGCAGCTGGAAGAAGTGACCCATAATCAAGAGAAAAAGTAATCATTAGACAAAGGCTCACAAAGAACCCAGATGTTGACAAAAAAATCAGATGATAATAAATATTGTGAAGAGAACTCCCGTTGAGCAATATGATAGAGAGTAACTGAACAGCTACTTTAGGTCAGAGGGGCGTCTTTAAAGATATGACTTTTTTGAGAAGTGAAATCTCAGGCAGAGGAAACCATGCAAAGATCTTGAGGCAAGGAAGTACGAAGCCTGGGGCACCTGGCTGGCTCAGTCAGCGGAGCATTGCGACTCTTGATCTCAGGGGCATGAGTTGGAGCCCCACGTTGGGTGTAGAGATTACTTAAAAAAATCAAACCTTTAGGGGTGCTGGGTGGTCAGTCAGTTAAGCGTCTGTCTGACTTTGAGTCTGGTTATGATCTCACAGCTCGTGAGTTTGAGCCCCATGTCAGGCTCTATGCTGACAGCTCAAAGCCTGGAGCCTGCTTCGGATTCTGTGTCTCCATCTCTTTCTCTGCCTTTCCCCCAGCTTGTGCTCTGTCTCTCTGTGTCTCTCAAAAATAAATAAACATAAAAAAAAAAAAAAGAAAGAAAGGACCAAGCCTGTTCAAGGAAGGGCAAGGAGAGCGATGTGATTTGAGCAAGGAGTAGTGTGATCCAGGACCAGACTCGTAGGCAAGACCAGATCATGTAGGATCTTGTGGCTCATGGTAAGAAGTTTGAATTTTATTTGAAGAATGTTGAATTAATTGCCTTTGAAGGACCTTAAGCAGGCGGGAAACTTTATCTCACATATGTTATTTTATATCTTACTATGAGTGAGGCTGTTTGAAATAGTTACGAGCCAATTGCATTTCATTTTTTCTAGCTGTGTATATGGGTCCTTTTCTACGATGTTGTTGATATTTTTCTCATAATTCATTCTATTTTTTGTAGAAATTCTTTTTATATTAGGGAATAAGCTATTTGCCACCAGTAAGTTATATATTTATTTGTCATTGGACTTCTGGCTTTGTTTATGATATTTTTTTTGCCATGAAAACGATTATTATGTCATTGAAGTCATCATTGTTTACTTTATGACCTTTAGCTCTTCAATATATATATATTTTTTTAAATTGGAACTTGGGGCGCCTGGGTGGCTCAGTCGGTTGAGCTTCCAACTTTGGCTCAGGTCACGATCTCACAATTTGTGGGTTCGAGCCCCGCGTCGGGCTCTGTGCTGAACGCTGGCTCAGAGCTTGGAGCTGCTTCAGATTCTGTGTTTCTTTTTCTCTCCGCCCTTCCCCTGTTCACGCTCTGTCTCCCTCTGTCTCTCAAAAATAAATAAGTGTAAAAAAAAATTTGGAACTTACTTACACTTTTAAAAAATTATTCCAGCTGACCTTGAGAATGACATAGAGGGATGGGATAAGACCATGGTGGAGCAGACGCAGCTTGGGGTTTGGACTCAGAAGACTAGGACCAAATTTCAGCTCCTCTCTGACCAGCCTCGTGATCGGTCAAATCTTTTCACTACCCTTAGTCAGTTTCTTTACCTATAACATGGAATAGTAATACTAATAAATGGTAACAACAGTAATTTACATTGCTCCAAACACTTTACATGTATTCTCGCATTTAACCTTTACAGTAGTCTGATGAGGAAACAGTCAGAGAGAGGCAATGCGACTTGCCCAAGTCACATGTTAAGTGGCAGAGCTGGAGTTTGAACCCTAGCAGTCAGATTCATGCCTTTAAGACCTGGAAATTATCCTGAGGGGCTAGTGGCTCATGGATGCAAAAGTACCTTGGTGACAGGGATGTGCTGTGTGTGTGTTGTATATACGTAGCTGGTGAAACGTGGATGTCAGACCCGGGCTTGCTTCCTGGCTGTGTGACACCATGAGCAGGTCGCCTTGTGACTCTAAACTAACCATGATCCTCTCTCTTTTTCATTCCTGTCTCCCTCCCTTTCTCCCTTCCTTCTCCCTTTCTTTCCTTCGTTCCTTTGTTCTGTCGTTCCTTCCTTCCTCCCTTCCTTCCTTCCTTCCTTCCTCCCTTCCTCCCTTCCTCTTCTCTCTCCCTCCCTTCCTCTCTCCCTCCTTCTCTCTCTCTTTCTCAGCTTTACTGAAATATAATTCACATCTCAAAGAACTCATCCATTTAAAATATGCAATTAATTCGGTTTTACTCTATTCACAGAATTTGGCAGCTATCATGACAGTCTAACTTTAGAACATGTTCATCATCCCACCAGACACCCCCCATTCCCATCACCCCCAGCCCAGCCCCAGGCAACCACTATCTACTTCCCATACATTTAAGTCTCCATTTCTTAATCTGTGAAGTCAGTATGCTTGGGGGCAGGTTGGATTTCACTGCCTTCCCCAGAGTGTCTGCACAGTGAGGTGACTGGTGAATCGATGTGGGACTGGGGGAAGCCCTCTACAGAGCTAAATGGTGCTTAAAAAATAAGGTTTGCAATGGTTCTGGGAGGCGTGAATGGTTGGATATGGAGGTGGAGGGTGCTGGGAAGATTCTAGAAGCCAGGAAAGGAAGGAGCCAGTGAAGCTGAGGGGCAAAGGGGAAGAACAAGACCAATTACCCCAGGCCAGAGAGGAACTCGTGGGAAAACCACACTGTGTCACGGAGACTGGGATAAAGTTGCGATGTGCCAGCTGATGTCAGTGTGTCCACTGCTCCTTGCAGGATCTTGGGAAAAGTATACAGTTCCCAACTTGCCAGGCAGAGTTGGCGTTGCTTTTTAAAGGTGGGACAGAGAGTTGAGTCCTGCCTCTAGGCTGAGCATGGGGCTAGAGCAGAGGCTGGGCCATGCAGCCTCGGCCTTATCTGGGCACACAGGGACGGCATTGCCCCTCACCCCCACCTGAAAGGGTAGGTAATGAGGACCAAGAGAAGACACACAACCTGGTGCCAGGCTCATGGGCAGTGTCTGAAAGTGGCACTGGCCATCAAGAGCCAGCCAGGAGAGCCCCTGGGATGGCATCATGCCCTGCCTTCCCTTCCAGAACCCAACGTCTTCCTCATCTTCAGCCATGGACTGCAGGGCTGCCTGGAGGCCCAGGGGGGGCAAGTCAGAGTCTCCCCAGCCTGCAACGCCAGTCTTCCCGCCCAGCGCTGGAAGTGGGTCTCCCGAAACCGGCTCTTCAACCTGGGTGCCATGCAGTGCCTGGGCACGGGCTGGCCGGGCACCAACACCACAGCCTCCCTGGGCATGTATGAATGTGACCGGGAGGCCCTGAATCTCCGCTGGCACTGTCGCACACTGGGTGACCAGCTGTCCCTGCTTCTGGGGGGTCGTACTGGCAACACATCCAAGGCCAGCAGCCCTGAGCGCGGCGACCAGACCCGCAGTGGTCAGTGGCGCATCTACGGCAGCGATGAAGATCTGTGCGCTCGGCCCTACTACGGTGAGAGGCCGCTTGCAGGGCAGGGGTGGGCCCCCGCCCCCAATGTCAGGAGGACTGGAGGACAGAGTGACAGATGCAGGAGCGACAAGGCGCTAGGCCTCTGCAGACCTTTGGCAGCCGTATCTTTAATTGTAATGGGAAGCACTTGGGAATAATTAAGAATATTAACCTCAAAGCATTTATTTTTAAGGACTTAAAAAATTAATATATGCTTGCGAAGACCTCAAACGGTACAAAAGTGTATCACATAAATTTAAAATTCCCTTCTCCCAGGCCCACTCTCCGGGGTAGACCCTAGAGTAACCCCATTGGTGTCTGGCTCCCCATTTTGAAGGGGTGACCGGGGACCAGAGTCACCCGGTGAGGGGTCTTTTGCCGTGGACAGCGCTTCCTTTTCCTGTAAGACATCCTGAGTTTTGAGATGGAACTTGTTGCAGGGAGGGGACAGCTGGATTTTGGACATGCATTAGGGGCGCTGGGGGGACCCCTTCCCAGCGCTGTGGGATGAGCAGGAGGACCTCTCCCAGGCTCCTGGGCTGATCTGATGGTAGCGGGGGCCTCAAAGCCTTAAGCACCACCCCTGAGGCGGGAGGGAGGAGGGTAGCCTCTGGTCCAGATGCCAAGACACCGGCTCCGTTCCGCAGAGGTCTACACCATCCAGGGAAACTCCCACGGGAAGCCATGCACCATCCCCTTCAAATATGACAACCAGTGGTTCCACAGCTGCACCAGCACGGGCCGCGAGGATGGGCACCTGTGGTGTGCCACTACCCAGGACTACGGCAAGGATGAGCGCTGGGGCTTCTGCCCTATCAAGAGTGAGAGCAGGGTGGAGAGGGTGGGCCAGGGTGGCTCCTGTGAGGGAGGCAGACCACCAGGGGCCTCAGCGTGGGTGGAAGAACCTTCCGGACTGGGGTGATAAGATGTCCCTCCTCGAAGCGCTGAGCAGCGTGTGTGGGGTCTGCACTCCTTGAGGGACTCCTGTGTGGGACCCATGTCCCGCTGTCGTGGTGGCAGGTAACGACTGTGAGACCTTCTGGGACAAGGACCAGCTGACCGACAGCTGCTACCAGTTTAATTTCCAGTCCACGTTGTCGTGGAGGGAGGCCTGGGCCAGCTGCGAGCAGCAGGGGGCAGACCTGCTGAGCATCACTGAGATCCACGAGCAGACCTACATCAACGGTGAGGAGGCAGGGCAGTCCCCAGGGCGTTGGGGAGAGGGGTGGAGACCTGGGCCAGGCGGCGGGGGCAGGGCAGGGTGGCAGCAGCCTGAGACCTGCTGCCCCTCTTCAGAGGGCCCTGGGCCCTTCCTGCTGGTGGGGCAGGGCTGCCCTTGGTGGGGGCACCCAGTAAGAGGGCTGAGGGTGGGCCAGTCCCCTTCTCACCGTCTCTGTCTTGCTGTCAGGGCTCCTCACTGGCTACAGCTCCACGCTGTGGATTGGCCTTAATGACCTGGACACCAGTGGAGGCTGGCAGTGGTCGGACAACTCGCCCCTGAAGTACCTCAACTGGGAGAGTGGTGAGGCGTGGGGTTCGGGCGCAGGCGGCCTGGGGACCGCACAGGCATTCGGCCTCCTGTTTATGCCTCCCCTGGAGCCCTTCTCCAGGCCGTGTGGGGGAGGGGCGGCGGGGCAGGCTCCGCCCCCTCCCGGACCGGGCCCCACTCCCATCCCTGGTCCGTGCAGTGGCCTTGTGTGAACTAGAATCCGATGCCCTTTCCTCAGCGCGCGGGGCTTGGGGCGCGGGCTGGATTTCCGGGCCCTGCCCATCCCTTCGGATGCACCCAGGGCACCGGCAGACCGGCGGAGGCTGGTCACCAGTGCTGGGAGGAGGGTTTGGGACCACTTGTGGGGAGGGGGGGCGAGGTGAGAGGCAGCGAGGGGCCCGAGGGAGCAGGAGGCTATGGGGTGGGCCCAGGGACCTGGGTGTGAGTATCTCTCTTCCGGGCTGCTGGCGCCCTGCCCTCCCCGCAGATCAGCCGGACAACCCAAGTGAGGAGAACTGCGGGGTGATCCGCACCGAGTCCTCGGGAGGCTGGCAGAACCGCGACTGCAGCATCGCGCTGCCCTACGTGTGCAAGAAGAAGCCCAACGCCACGGCCGAGCGCCCGCCCCCAGGTGAGCCGAGGTCCCGGCGCGGGGGCGGGGCAGGGGCCGGTCTCTGTGCTGATGGGACAAACCAGAATGTGGTTAAATGCTGGTCATCCGCGCTGTCCTTGTAGCAGTCGCACTCAGCTGGAGGTGACAGGCATCTCAACACTCAATTAGAACATCCCGAGTTACCTACCACTATAAAAATACGTGTAATAGATGTTAGAAGAGACATGCCTAGAGAAGAAACCACTTAAGTTCCTGGGAGTTAAGGAGGGTTTCACGAAAGCGACATTTGATTTGGACCTTTCAAGTTGGCTGTAAAGAGGTGTGAGGGAAGGGCGTTCCTGGCAGAGGGAATGGCATCTGCAAAGGTGCAGAGGCATGGAAGTATCCAGCAGCTTTAACTTTGGTGAGTATTGCAGTCCGATTGGAGTGTAGACTCTATGTAGCGTGTGGTGTTTGGACCAGCAGCGTGGCATCATCGCTCGGGGGGCTGTTAAAAATGCAGAATCTCAGCCCCCCCACCTGGCCTGCATTTCACAGGATTGTCAGGCAAGGTGTGTGCAGGTGCAGCTGAGGCACGCTGGCTTCGAGGGCATGCTGAAGAGAACAGTTCAGAAAGGCAGGTTGCAGCCGGTCCCTGAAGGGTCTTGGCTGCTGGGTCAAGTCTGGGTGGGACCAGGGAGGCTGTGGGGAGCCTCTGCGGGGTTTTTAATCCAGGGAGTGTCTTGCTCACGTTTGTGATTCACAGAGATAGCTGTAGGGGCCTGTGGAGGAGGTTGGGGTATTGGGCACAGCATTGCTCTGGGACTGTGCCCCTCTCTGCTGTGTGGCTTTGGGCACACAGCTCCATCTCTGAGTGCAGATCACGAATAAGCTCCTACCCCTTGCAGGATTGTAAGGCTGGAGACCGGGCCTTGCCCGAAGGAGCGGGTCACATGTAGGGCACCTCACCTCTAGCAGGAAGGGGCCTGGGGCAGGCACCAATTCTAGGCCTTCTCAGTCCTAGAAGGAAGGAGGGCCCCACTGTAGCAGGCCTGACCTATCTGTGGCCCCCTTTGGGCCTAGCCCTTCACCAAGTCCTCTGTCCCCTGGATCTCTCCAGTGTGGCCCCATTGGGGGAGGTCTCCTGTGAGGCCTCATGGACCTGCAGATGTGTCTGTGGCCTTGGATTGCCTCTTTCACCCCTCTCTGCATGAGGCATCTTTTCTGAGAAATTTCTCGAATGCCTTCTGCCTTCTGGGTCTCATCACAAAAGGCATGTCATTCCAAAGGCAGGCACCATTGTGTCCCGAAAGCATCCATATTTCCTGAGTTTCCTTCCTCGCAGCAGCCCAAAGAAGGCCCCCTGGGGTCTGAACTTGGGTTTTGTCTGTGGCGGCAGCCTTGGGTCTTAGCTGGGAGGCCCAGGAGATGATTGACAAGTTAGAGCTGAGGAGTGAGTCAGCTCAGGCCTCTGAGAAACAGTATGCTGGACCCTGGAGCGTCTCACAGAATGGAGTGGATCCCAGAATCCCAGTCTGGGGTGATGCTTCGAGTGGGCACATGCTTTCCTGCCTGGCGGGGCAGAATCCTGCCTGAGCCTGACATTGTGGGTGGTTTAGTGAAGTCTTGTTGTCTCTTGCCAAGGCCCAGTGAGGGCTTGTTTGCTTCAGTTGCTCTGGAACCCCGATCCCTAGAGAGTGACCCTGAAATGCGTGGAAGTGGGGGTGAGGAAGAGCCTGTCACTCGTTAGTTTCTTAGCCCTGAGTGGAGCTGAGGGTGGGGGAAGGAGCCTCAGCTTCTGACTTCCTGGGCCTCTGGCCTGGTGGCCCCACTTCCCCATCCCTAACATCCTGTACTGCCAAGGTCAGCACAATGTCCACACTCAATATATGCTATTTGAGATAGTGACAGTGGTCTCATTTATTAAGCAAGGTGGACATAACCTAAGTTTGAATCTTATAATAGGAAATCCCATTGAAAAATGTTTTTAATGTTTATTTATGTTTGAGAGAGAAAAATAGCATGCGTGGGGGAGGGGCAGAGAGAGAGGGAGATACACAATCCTAAGCAGGCTCCAGGCTCTGAGTTGTCCGCACACAGCGCAACGCGGGGCTCAAACCCACAAACTGTGAGATCAAGACCTGAGCCAAAGTTGGTTGCTCAACCAACGGAGCCACCCAGGCACCCCAGGAAATCCCATTTACAAAGGAGGAAACTGAGGCTCCCAGGGCTGCTTTGACCCGAGTCCCCTCCCCCATCTCTTTCTGAAAGCCCTAGCTGGAGGGGCTTTCCTGTCTTAGGTGAAATCTGCCACCACCTCCTGGGCCTCCAGCAGCCCTGGAAGGCTTTGTCTTTTTAGAATCGGTCAGCATTCAGACCTGTTCTGGTGGCCAGGGCTGATCTGAGACAGGTGTGGGGAGGAGGTGACTTCAGGGTCCTGCCTGTGTTGACACTCTACGGGGTCAAGGCCCCTGCGGGCCGGGTGGCTTGGCCCCTGAACGGCACCTCGTGGGTCTCTGCAGACGTGTGGGCCAACGTGAAGGTGGAGTGCGAGCCCAGCTGGCAGCCCTTCCAGGGCCACTGCTACCGCCTGCAGGCTGAGAAGCGAAGTTGGCAGGAGTCCAAGAAGGCATGTCTGCGGGGCGGGGGCGACCTGCTCAGCATCCACAGCATGGCCGAGCTGGAGTTCATCACCAAGCAGATCAAACAAGGTGAGGGGCTGCTCGTCCACACACCTGGGGTGGAGGGCAGGGCCTTCCCAGTGCCCGTCCTGCCCTGCCTAAGAGGCGGTGGGACTGTCCCTCTGCTGCTGGTGGCTGAGGCTGACCTCTCTGTCTTCTCTCCCCTCTCCTCTGCTGCATCCCAGAGGTGGAGGAGCTGTGGATTGGCCTCAATGATCTGAAACTGCAGATGAATTTTGAGTGGTCTGATGGGAGCCTCGTGAGCTTCACCCACTGGCACCCCTTTGAACCCAACAACTTCAGGGACAGCCTGGAAGACTGTGTCACCATCTGGGGGCCGGTGAGAAGCCCCTCTCCCCACCCTCCTGGTGCTACTGTCAGCTTCTGCCTCTATACCACCACCCCATGGCCTCTCAGAAGCCCCCACTTCCCCACCAGCCCCTTCCCTTCCATGTGCAGAGATTGCGAGGATTTGAATCCTCCCCACCCCCAACTAGCTGAGTCACTTCGGGCAAGTTACTTAACCTCTCTGTGCCTTGGTTTCCTCATCTGTCAACGGAACACTAACAGTGCAAACCTCAGAGTGTCATTGGGAGAATTAAGGAAGTTAATTCTCCTGAAGCCTTAGGATGCTACCTGGCACGATCATGGTCTACCAGCTGCTCTTCCCTACCGGCAGGTGGCATCAGAAGCCACATTTTGTGGACACGCTCCATTGGCAGGGCTGCTCTGTAGCCAGCCCTACCCAGCCCAGGGTCCTGTCTCCTCAAAAAATTATGGGGTGATGACTTTGCCATGGTTTGGGCTCAGATGCAGTGTGGGTAGATGAAGGAATTGATGTAGGGCTTCAAGCAGAGATAAGAGACCCTTTTAAGTGACCAAGTCACAGGGACAGAGTATGGACTCCAGGGACAGATAGGACATTCTGCTGTGAGATACTGCAAAACAGTGCCAGGACTGTAGAGACAGAGGCATCTGGCATAAGGAATGCTATTTAAAAATTTACAAACAATTGTTTGTTGAGTGTCTGCCACGTGCCAGGCATTCTCCTGGGAACTGGGACATAGACACCTCTGCCCTCTGGATGGAGCTAAAGGCAGACAAACTACTGGCTGGGAGACTGGGGACACAGGACAGTCTGGAACACAGAGAGGACAAGCTTCTTGCTCAGAATCACACACAAGTTGGAGGTGGGGGCAGGTCTAAAAAGTCAGGTTCCTCGAAGGTTTGGGGGAGGGGGCCTGAGACTCTCCCTCATCCTGTGTCCCTAGGAAGGTCGTTGGAATGATAGTCCCTGTAACCAGTCCCTGCCATCCATCTGCAAGAAGGCAGGCCAGCTGAGCCAGGGGGCAGCCGAGGAGGACCACGGCTGCCGGAAGGTGAGGGTGCGTCTGGAGCTGCCCCTGGGTGGGGCCAACCAGAGGGGCTCCCGGGGGAGGGAGGGGACAGCCTCTCCCCGTACCCTCCCATGCTTGGCACATCCCTTCCTCCTGCTCTCCACACCGCTGTGTTCCAGAAAGAGCGACACTGGATAACGCAGGGTGGGGGTAGAGTGGGGGCTGTTGGGAGGAAGCAGAGCTCCC
This sequence comes from Cryptoprocta ferox, assembly GCA_028646485.1. NCBI lineage: Eukaryota > Metazoa > Chordata > Mammalia > Carnivora > Eupleridae > Cryptoprocta > Cryptoprocta ferox. The sequence continues at coordinate 41,650,070 of CM053565.1, forward strand.
CACCCCCACCTCTTTTTGGGGAAGCTACTTCTCAGAGGCAGCAAAGAACAAGAGGTGGATGTGGGCGGGCCCCCAAGTCCTCACCTGAGTTAGGCTGCACCCCCCCTAGCTCTGTCTCGGCTGGCACGAATACTTGTCTGTCTCCTGGAGGAATGAGGCCCTTTTGCTGTCTCCCTCCTTGCATTCCTAGCCCCAGGGGTGTCCAGATATTCAGGGAGCGAGAGGACCAGGACTGCCCGTGTTAGTGGGGCAGTGCATGTATGAATGAGGGACCCATGTCCTCCTCCAGGCCCTCCCAGGCTCCCCACAACCTGGTCCTCAGCCAAGCAGGGGTGTAAGTGTTGTGGATGAATATGGGGAGGTTACACAAAAAAGACACTTGATGGTGTTTTGGCCCCTGATGGCTCCATCTGCCGAGGCCACGTTCCTGCCAGTCCCTTGCTGCTGGTCTGGCTCCTCGCTCTGTTTTCCTTTGATTAAGCCCCCTTACCACACCCCCACCTCACACAAACCCCAAGCTCTCCCCCAGGGGAGGGGTCCGAAACAACAACAGGCATGATCTGCAGTGGGGAGGAGAGAGAGTAGGCAAAGGCTCTGCTGAAGCATCTGGGGGGCCCGCATGGACAGGGACTGGTCCAGGGGCTCTGTCCTGGCTTGCGCAGGGGAGAGAGGAGGAGTGACTAACGGCCCTGACACTAGGGCCGCCTGAAATGTGCATGCAATGTTGAGCAGCCCCAGTTCATACCTTGGGAGAGTAGGGGTCTTAGCACAGGCTTCCCCCCGCCCCACCAGCTTCTCTTTTGCTCTGGCTCCTGCCCAATGGGGCTGTAACTTTCTCCCAACCTTGAGTCCACCCCCAGGCCTCCCATTTCAAGAGCTCCTGGAGGCTAAGGCCCTGGGAGGCACCTTGTGTTGTCTTAAATTGGAGCAGGGCTGTGGTCCGGACAGGAGCAGCCTTTGTGGTGTGGGTTCAAGTCTGAGCTCCACCTTGACTTGTCTGTGTACAAAGTCTGATCACTTAATTTCTCTGAGCCTCAGCTGCTGTTGTGAAAGGCGGGAGCAGAGAGCTCAGGGCGGCCCAAGGGGCAGGAGGTCTGTTGGGTGAAGCCTCGGCTGGTCTCGTGGGGGTTGGATGGTAGAGGACCGGCCCCTGAGGAGCTGTGGTCTCTTCCAACACTTTGCTGCTCCTTGCTGAGGGTCCGCACCCCCTCCCCCCGCCCCAAGGCCAGCTGCCTCCTCCGCTCACTGAACCTTTTCCAGGACCCGAGGATTACCCAGCCCTTCCGCATCCTGGCAGCTCTCCCAGTTTTTCAGTTCTGGTTTCGCAGCCAACTGGCAATTTTCCCATCATGACTCTTGGTTTAAATGCCCAAGAGAGGAGTCCAGTGCAGTGGGCTGCCCATCGTTCTTCACCGGCCCACAGGAGGGTCACTGGCTGCCTTCAGAGCGGCCGCCCTTGGGCCATGTTTCCACCTCTGGTCTGGCCCTTGTGGCTGATGGTAAGGAGTGGGGATGCGAAGTGATAAGGTGTAGAACACAGCACAGGAAGAGCCGTCTCTGGTGTCAAACCAGTCCCCTCTGTCCTGTGCCCAGGCCTGTGGCACATTCAGTGATGCCACGGATGGCATCCCCCATCCCAGGATTTGTGGCTGAGGGAGGAGAGTCCTCCCCACAGATGTCCCTCTTCTGCCCACTCTCTCGAGCCAGGGTTGGACGTGGCACAGCCCATCCTGCTACTGGCTGGGAGAGGACCAAGTAAGCTACAGTGAGGCCCGGCGCCTGTGCACCGACCACGGCTCTCAGCTGGTCACCATCACCAACAGGTACAGGCTGGGGCGTGTGCCCAGACCAGCCCATGACGCCTGTCTTAATGCCTAATGTGGGCCCTGCACCAAACAGGTGGTGTTGTAACATTAAGCACAGAGGGGCTTGAGTCCTTGAAGCCTCAAATGGCTTCAGGACCTTTTTCTATTATTGTCACAAGAATGGTTCCTGTTTATTAAGTGACTCCAGTGTAAGGCAGAGCCTGGCAGGGGCAGAGGTAGGGACAAGAACAGGTATAGATGTGGGCTGGATGCCCAAGAGAGGCCTTGGCTGTGTCTGATTTTCTCTGCTTTCTTCTCAGCAAGGCACGGAGGTGCAGGCAATAGGCGGGGAGCTTGGTTGCTATGTGTCAGCTGTAGGGTCCCCACGGGTCCCCCAAGTTACTGGTTGGGGGGCGGCAGGGCATCTGGCCTGTGGTCCAGGGAGTGGTCGGGGTAAGGGCGAGCTCCCTGCCTGACCAGCTTCTCACCTACAGGTTTGAGCAGGCCTTTGTCAGCAGCCTCATCTACAACTGGGAGGGCGAGTACTTTTGGACGGCCCTGCAGGACCTCAACAGCACCGGCTCCTTCCGCTGGCTCAGCGGGGATGAGGTCATGTACACTCACTGGAACCGGGACCAGCCTGGTGAGCCCCTCCTGCACGGCACTCGGCCAACCCCTTCTTTGGCTTTCCTTGGTGAAGCCAGGAGGCCGTATGCACCTGCCCAGCCGGGACCGAGTCCCAGGGCTTCCCAGTAAACTGATCATCTGTCCAGCATGGAGCAGTGGTGAGGGTCACAGGCTCTGGGGCCAAACCGTCGGGCGCATCTTTGAGCCTCAACTTCTCATCTGTCAAATGAGGATAATGGTACTTTCCTCCTAAGGTTGATGCGAGGCTTAGATGGATTAATATATGTGAAGTGCTTAATTAGTAGATGGGAAGCGAGCCAGCACCTGATTATTGCCATTTCACATTCAGTATCATTTGTAGCCTTTTCAGTCCCCTAATGAGATAGATAGTCAAACAGCCTTAGAGAAGTTAAGCGACTTGCCTAGGATCTCACACAGGAGTAAACACAGAGCCGGGACTCTGCCTCCATTCCCTTCCGGGTCCCTGCTGACAGCCGAGCTGGTCACCCAGTGTGTGGGACGAGGCTGGGGTGGTGCGCTGCGGGAGGGCTGGGCCATGAGTCCTCAGCAGACAGGTCTCTTGCTCCCTCCTCCAGGGTACAGCCGTGGGGGCTGCGTGGCCCTGGCCACGGGCAGCGCCATGGGGCTGTGGGAGGTGAAGAATTGCTCTGCGTTCCGGGCCCGCTACATCTGCCGGCAGAGCCTGGGCACGCCAGTGACGCCCGAGCTACCTGGGCCAGACCCCACGCCCAGCCTCACCGGCTCCTGTCCCCAGGGCTGGGGGTCAGACCCCAAACTCCGGCACTGCTATAAGGTAGGCAGCCTGCCAGCGTGGGAGGAGGGAGAGAAACTGGAGCAAAGGAGCCGCATGCCTGGGGCGAGGGCAGCCCCAGGCCCCGATCCAGGCAACTGGGCCCCCGGGACACTGTTTCCCCACAGTGGCCTGCAGACAGAGGTAATTTCTGATGACGGTCTTGTCAGTGGAATGTCAGGTGTGGCACATAGTAGGTGCTCGATAAACATGTGAGGGATGAAAAAAAAACCATGGAGATAATCCATTTCAGAGGTTCCCACATGTTGGGGCTGGGCTGTCTGCATTTCAGCATCATCTGGGCAGCTTGATAAAAATAAATGCCTGGGGCTGCCACTATGGAGACTGGGATTTACCAGGTTGGGGTGGGTCCTGGTACTCTAAATTTTTAAACCCTGCTGGGTTTGGGAGCCACTGATGTCCAAGGACATTTATTACATGAGGAAACTGAGTCCAGGGAGGGGAAGGGACTGGCCCACAGCGCACTGTGGCTGGATCAGGGGTCTCAGCAGGGGGTATTCTCTAGGAGCTGGCTGTGCTGGCTCCCCTCCTGGGGGCTCATTCTCTGATGCACAGGCTTGTCTTAGCCAGCCTGCACCCCAGTCCAGTGAGGCCCCAGCCCCCCCTCCCAGTGCTGTCATGGAGGGTGAGTGGACCAATGGGGACAGCTTGGACACCTGGACTTTGTCCCCGTAGGTGTTCAGCTCAGAGCGGCTGCAGGACAAGAAGAGCTGGGTGCAGGCCCAGAGGGCCTGCCAAGATTTGGGAGCCCAGCTGCTGAGCCTGGCCAGCTATGAGGAAGAGCACTTTGTGGCCAACATGCTCAACAAGATCTTCGGGTACTGAGCCTGGGGCGGTGGCCTGCATGCACCTGTGTGGGCTCTTGGTTCTGCCGGGCACAGGGCAGGGGGCAGGATGAGGGCGCCCCTGGTGAGGCCTGTCCGAGGGCTGGGAATGACCTGTGTATCTGCAGCTAATGCCAAGACCATCCTGTCCTCCGTCAGGTAGCCCTCGTCTCCCTGGAGTTGGAGACTCTGTTGCTCACCAGTGTCAGGGAGCCAGCAGTGGCTCCCTCAGACTCACACACTTTTACAAAAGTAACTGCCCTCCCTGTCCCTCCGAAAGCTGATCCAAGTTGAGCATCTCCCCGCTCCCAACACCATCCTGTAGCGACCCACTCTCCTCAATAAACCGGTTTTCCTGAGAGAGAGGAGGACAGAAGCTACAAAAGTAAGCATTTGCCCATGGGGGTCCCTCCAGGACCCTGTGACTGTCCTGTGGGCTCCCAGCATCCTATGACACAGAGCACCTATAATCCCTTAGCACTGGGAAAAGTCCAAATGGACCCAGGCTTCCTGAGATCTTAATTCCTGGGCCATGTCTTTCCAGCAAACGTCAGGATTACATTATTTGACTAGTTATTACAGCTCTCGTTGATGACCTCTCACCACGTCTAATCCTCATTCAGTCTTTTCCTCAACTCTACGAAGTAGACATTGTCACTGACCCATGTGGGCTGATGGAGAGGTTGGGCTATTTGCCTGCTGTCACGGAGCTGCTCCATGGGTGACCCTGGCCTGGAATCTACTTTTATCTGATTCCAGAGCCCCAGGTCTATGCTCCATCCCCATCGACTTACTAAAGTCCTGAAGGGAAAGCCTACGGAGCCTTGCTGGCAGGGCAAACGCCACCCGAAGGGAGCCACCCTTCCCCAGTGAGTTGGGCGCCTGGTCCAGGGAGCTCAGTTCTTTGAGTGTGAGAGCCCATACTGAGACCCCAGGCCCTTGGGACTCTTTTCATCCCCATCTCTTCTGTCCCCACCCCTGTGTTGTGCTGAAGTGAATCAGAGCCCGAGATCCATGAGCAGAACTGGTTCTGGATCGGTCTGAACCGTCGGGATCCCGGAGCTGGGCAGAGCTGGCGCTGGAGTGACGGCTTGGGGGTGAGCCCGCCTGGAGGGGACAGGTCAGGCGGTGGGCGGGGCCTAGATGGGCGGGTTTCGGTTTGCGGGCGTGGTCTTTCCGGGGCGGGACTGGACTTGGAGGTGGGCAAGGTTTAGCCAACTTCCAGCATTTGGCCGACCCCGCTGGTAAAAGGAAGGGGGGTGGGGCGTCCATCCCGGTTTAGGGGGTTCCCAGCTCAGCCCGGGCCTCCGGTTCGTCTGTCCTGGGGACGCTGAGGCCTGCGCCTCGTGCCTGACAACCCTCTCGCACTCCGACCTGCAGTTCTCTTACCACAATTTCGACCGGAGCCGGCACGACGATGACGACATCAGGGGCTGCGCGGTGCTCGACCTGGCCTCCCTGCAGTGGGTGGCCATGCAGTGCGAGACGCAGCTGGACTGGATCTGCAAGATCCCTCGAGGTTGGGTGGGATGGCGCTGGGAAAGAGGGGATGGGGCGAAGGGCGGCGGGGCCGGGAATCCAGGGGAGGGTCTCCTTTCCCTGCAGCGTCTCTGTCCCTGTTGTCCCTGTAGGCACAGACGTGCGGGAGCCCGACGTCAGCCCACAAGGTGAGGCGCTCCGCCACCCCCACCCCCACCCTGGGCTGTGTGGAGAGGGTGAGGGACGTCACCTCCGAGCAGGGCCTGGCTGAGATGGAACCTAAGGAGTTAGGGATCCGGGCCCAGGGAAGGGGAATCAGGACGCCTGGAGCCCCGTCGGCCTCCCTCGCCAAGCAGGGGCAAGCTTGGGCCTGGAGTGGTTCCTGCCCCAGGTCCTAGCGGCTCGAAAGCCACATGCTGCCTGCCCTTGGACCGGGCCTTGTCCACCCGGCCAGCAGGCAAGCCAGTCCTGGCCGCTACTCTCATGCTCACACTGCCCCCGCAGGCCGGCGGGAGTGGCTGCGTTTCCAGGAGGCCGAGTACAAGTTCTTCGAGCACCACTCCACGTGGGCACAGGCGCAGCGCATCTGCACGTGGTTCCAGGCCGAGCTGGCCTCCGTACACAGCCAGGCCGAGCTGGACTTCCTGGGGCACAACCTGCAGAAGGTGAGCACTTGAGCGGGCAGGGGCCTGCGGGCAGGGGGAGGGCAGGCCCTGGCGGAGAGGCCCTGCCACCCCTCATCTGCCTGACCGGTTTCCCCAGTTCTCCCGGGGCCAGGAGCAGCACTGGTGGATCGGCCTGCACACTGCAGAGAGTGATGGGCGTTTCCGGTAGGAGCCTGGGGGGATGGGGGGCAGCGGATGTGGGAGGGAGTGCATGCCTGGATGGCCACCCAGGCCCAGGTGGGAGCTAGGGAGGCTGCCCACAGAGGCAGATAGACCTGAATTTGAATCCAACTCTGTTCCTCACTGGCTGTGTGGCCTGGGTCAAATGGGCCTTGATTTTCTCATCTAACAATGAGAATAATAAGGTCTGCCTGGTAGAATTGCTCTGAGGATTAGAAAGAAGGTATGTGAAGTCCTGAGCGCAGCATCCAGCGCATAATTGGGCACCAAATAATGGCAGCTCATATTATGCTGGGGTCACTCATGAATAAGTCTCCCTCAGGACATGGGCAAGAGCATAGGATGTCCAGAGGGGCCTCTCTGTATTTAATACCCACCTACCCTGCATGAGGGGGCTGGAGGCAGCGAGGACTCAGAGCACATAGATATCTCAGCACACTATTGCTCTTGGACCTCTGCTCTGGGATTCTGGGGCTTTTCTAGTTAGAGAATGAGAGCGCAGGGAGGACTGGGCTTTACTTGGAGGCACCAGCTGTGCTGAGCTCAGTAGCCTCATTCTCAGCCTGGAGCCCCTGGACTTGGACTCTTCCGCGCCCCCCTTTTGGTGGCCTTCATTGCTGCATTCAAGGGAGGTTGGGTCCAGGGCCAATGGTGGAGTCACCTCTGCCTGGTGCCATTGCAGGTGGACAGATGGTTCCATTATAAACTTCATCTCCTGGGCACCCGGTAAACCTCGGCCCATCGGCAAGGATAAGAAGTGCGTGTACATGACTGCCAGCCGAGGTGAGAGCAAGGTGGGGGCAGAGAGGGTGCAGAAACCCAGGAGAGGGTTGATGTTGGGGGCATTGAGGTGAGCCTAGGCAAGCCCAACGTGTCTTCTCATTCTCTTCGTTCCCACAACCCAAGAGGGACTAGACCCAGAGAGGGGACCTGTCCCCATGGTCCAGCAGCCAGAGGACTAGAGTTCAGAGCTGGACACAGGCACCTGACCCCTGTGCTCTCTTCTTTGGGTAAGAGGCAAGGGTGCTGCCAGCCCTGTCCTATGCTAGAGCGACTGCCCTCCTCTTTCTGCAGAGGACTGGGGGGACCAGAGGTGCCTGACAGCCTTGCCTTACATCTGCAAGCGCAGCAACAGCACTGGAGAGCCACAGCCCCCAGACCTGCCACCCACGGCCCTGGGGGGCTGCCCGTCTGGCTGGGACCAGTTCCTCAACAAGGTAGGAGATGGGGAGGGGGCCCCGAGGGAGTCAGGGGAGAGGATGTGAACATGGAAAGGCCGAGTTTCAGGAGTCCTGGCCCTTTGACAACATCAAGTTCATGGCCTCTTGCCTATACCCACCAATGTCTCTCCAACTTCGCCCCAGTGCCGGGGCTAGACTCCCTGGAAAATAACTCCTTTTGGTAGCACCTTCCAATCCACCAGGTAGAGTGTCCACATAGTGTGGTGAGTTTTCGAGATTAGTGGTCGCCAACCATTTTGATACTGTTTGATAATTTTGATAATTCCTATTAGGAAAACAAAATATTGAACATACAAAGTATGTGTATGGGGACGCCTGGGTGGCTCAGTCAGTTAAGCGTCCGACTTCGGCTCAGGTCATGATCTCATGGTTCATGGGTTCGAGCCCCATGTCGGGCTCTGTGCTGACAGCTCAGAACCTGGACCCTGCTTCAGATTCTGTGTCTCCCTCCCTCTCTCTCTGCCCCTCCCCACTCATGCTCTGTTTCTGTCTCAATAATAAATAAACTAAAAAAATGTTTTTAAATAAAAACATTTATAAAAGTATGTGTATGTTTGTACATTATATATGTGTGTGTGAATACATATATATTTACTTCTGTACTAATGTGATTAATGTTATATATAGTAAAGCATGCACAAGAACAAAAGAATGTAAAGCATGAGCTAAAGATTGAAAGAGAATACTTTTTGAAAGAGTATTTAAAATTTTTTTTTAATGTTTATTTATTTTGAGAGAGAGAGACAGAACATGAGTAGGGGAGGGGCAGAGAGAGAGGGAGAATTTGAAGCAGGCACCAGGCTCAGCTGTCAGCACAGAGCCCGATGCAGGGCTCGAACTCACAAACTGAGATCATGACCTGAGCTGAAGTCAGACGCCCAACCGAGTCACCTAGGCGCCCCTTGAAAAAGTGTTTTTAATTTTAAAAATGTTTCTGTATTAGTGGTATGAGAAAAGCACTAAAAAATGACCAATGATAATTTTCCTATTTAAGTAATTTGGATAAGAGCAAGGTAATTGCATATATTTCATTATTTAAAAAAATATCTTGGTCTGACACTTTGTGATTCAGGACTTCACAGGTCTTGTCTGAAGTTTGAATTATTTTAAAAGATGGATTTAATGGTTATTGTAGCTGAAAAGTTCGCCTCACAAAGACAAATACATCAAAATGAAAAAGTTCATTCATCGTTGTCTGGACTTTCTTCATTTTCCAGTCCTTCTACCAATTAAACAAAGGTTTTTGTTTAAAAAATCGGCTACTAAGTTTCCACTTTCTAAACTAGTCTGCCTCATAAACTAATCAGAAGACCTGATTAAGACGGTTTAAGAATAAGTCTTTGGAAGATTTTTTGAAACATCATGTAGGAAATTCTTTTCCCAAGGGTTTTGAGTGTGCAGATAGGAAAGTTTGGGGCAATAACATGAATCAGAAGGGATATGTTTCCAAACAGATCTTGAAAGTGTTCCTTTGAGAGTGTGAATTTCTTTCCCAAAGTGGTTACTTCTGTACTCCTGGGCTGATTGATCAGATCTGATTAGACCTTCATTGTTTTTACCTCGTGGCTGACAAGAGCTTGTCCCAGGAAGAGAGGGGCATGATTTTCTTGTCTGCGCCGGCATCAGGAGTATGAGCTTCTGTCCATGCTTGCTTTGCCGAGGTTGTAAAACCACTTAGCCAGATTGTGAGGATTAGATTAGTTAACACTAGATCATATAATCATACATCTTTGTCCTGTAGTGGAGTGCAGCCAGCCCTTGGTGTCAGGGAGCTCTTACAGTCTTCAGAATATTCAAGAGAATATTATACCTTTTCTGGAAACAAACACGTGTATTATTAAAACTTTGGAAAAAACAGAAAGAAAGAAACTGAAACTCATCCTCTCTAGAAATAACCATTATTAATATTTATTACTCTGCTTCCTGCCTTTTCCCACATAATTGAGATCATACTACCTAATGCGATCCAACTTCTCAGTGCTGTATTTTGAGCATTTTTCTCATGTCATTATCTTTTCTCAAAAACTTATTCTTGTGGATTCTTGATATAAAACAATATATTGTATGTATGCTCCAGGCTCTGAGCTGTCAGCACAGAGCCCAACGCAGGGCTTGAACCCACGAACTGTGAGATCATGACCTGAGCCGAATACGGATGCTCAACCGACTGAGCCACCCAGGCGCCCCCAACTGGTCTCTTTTAAAAAAAACTTTTTAAAAAATATTTATTTTTGAGAGAGAGACAAAAACAGAGTGTGAGCGGGGGTGGGGGGCAGACACAGAATCCAAAGCAGGCTCCGGCTCTGAGCTGTCAGCAAGGAACCCAATGCAGGGCTCGAACTCACGAAGCGTGAGATCATGACCTGAGCCGAAGTCAGATGCTTAACCGACTAAGCCACCCAGGCACCTCTAGCTGGTCTCTTTCTTAATGTATCAACATCATTGTAAAGATACCAGTTACTCCTCAGCCAAAAGCCTTTGAATTATGAGAGGCTGTTTGCCCCTTCACTACCTGGCCCCAGACACCTTGCTCTACTCGTTCTTTCCCCTCTTTGCAGCCCCATAGCATTTGGATGTGGGGAGAGAGGGTAAGGGTCTGCCTCTGCCACTAGGCTTAAGCTCCTGGAGGCCAGAGCCAGTGGCTCCTGACATATCACTAAATACACCTGCACGTGATAGGAAGTCCCTTAGTGTTTGCTGGGCTGAGCCAAATACTTCTCTTTAACTGCTGATACTTGCTGATACTGATGTGACCTTGCTGCTTCTCATTTTATGACTAATTTTGCTAGTTATTTAGAGGAGGCCTCAGAGTGTCTCTGAACTACTTCTGTGAAACCAAGTGCATGGGTTTTGTGATAAGCCTCCCTCAAACTCTTGCATTATTTCTGGGTTTAAAGTTTTCTACCCCAAATCTGACATTTGCATCAGTAAGCTGATGCAAGAGCTAATCATAATAGCAATAGTAAGAGCTTTTACTTGTTAAGCACCTGCTCCACTGTTCTCTTTAACCCTTAAAATGACCCCAAAAGACAGATTGTTTTATTCCCATTTTACAGAAAGGTTCAGTTAGGTCTGGAATCTGAGTGGCACGCCTCCCCCCCCCCCCCAGCCCTCTGTGACTCCAAAGCTTCCTTCCTTTCTTTCTCCCCCATCCTACCGAGGAAGAAATCACTGGAAATTATTCATTTCAAATAGTCTTCACTTGAAAGATTTCCCACACAGGGTTCCTTTGACCTTATGGAAGTAGTGGAGGTGGGAACAGAGAAACAAAAATTACAGAGTTACAAGCTGCTGCCTAACAAAGATTATTCAGAAGTAAAGATAAGGATGTGGTTACAGGTGAGCATTAAGTTCATGGAGTAAAATAGCGGATTTCAGGCAACACTCAGAAATGTGTTTAGCTGAAATTGAGACAGACCTTGTCTCCATGCGTGGCCCAGGTGCTGCTGTCATAGGTAATAGAGACTTTGGTGGCCCAAAGAAATCCCGCCACTTACAAATTCCCCCTGGGCATAGATAAGTGTGTGTGAACGTGGGGTGCCGGGCTGAGAGGGCACCAGAGCCTTGCACAAGGAGCCCCAGATGTCCTGGTTCTGATTTATTGTTCTCACAGCCCTCGAAGCCTCCCAAGGCCTGCCGATGAGGGCTCCACAGTGGAGTTTCTGGGTTTGTGGGGCAGGGCGCTGGGGCAGGACATCACGCCTCCCCCTCCGCCCCAGTGTTTCCGAATCCAGGGCCAGGACCCCCAGGACCGGGTGAAGTGGTCAGAAGCACAGTTCTCCTGTGAACAACAAGAGGCCCAACTGGTCACCATTGCAAACCCCTTAGAGCAAGGTAGGGACAGCCCATGGGAAGGCCCCATTATCCTCTGACACGATCCCCCCAAGATGGCTAGAGCTGAGCAAGCAAGGGGCTGCCCTGTCGCTCATAATTCTCTCTTCTGGGGGGCTGTAGCATTCATCACAGCCAGCCTGCCCAATGTGACCTTTGACCTTTGGATTGGCCTCCATGCCTCTCAGAGGGACTTCCAGTGGGTGGAGCAGGAGCCTCTGCTGTATACCAACTGGGCACCTGGGGAGCCCTCTGGCCCTAGCCCTGCTCCCAGTGGCAACATACCGGTGAGGAAGCCCCTCCCTCTGCACCCCCACCCCAACCTGCTGCACTTGCCTTCACTCCTGGGGTCCCCCTCTCTTCCAGCCTCTTTGCTCAGAGTGGCACAAGGGGAGAGCTGCTGGGGCTCTCCTGAGCAGTTCCTTTCCCCCAGACCAGCTGTGCGGTGGTCCTGCACAGCCCCTCAGCTCCCCTCACTGGCCGCTGGGACGATCGGAGCTGCACGGAGGAGACACATGGCTTCATCTGCCAGAAGGGCACGGGTATGTGTCACCAGTGAACTTGGAGACGTCAGCACTGGGGCCAGATGCTGCGGGCATGCCAGGAGGAATGAAACATAGTCTCATAGACCCGGGACACCCCCTGAGGTCACTCCCAGAGTCTAGTACCTGCTTGGGAAGCAGATGGGCAGAAAGGAAGGCACCAGTCAGAGGAAAAGGCAGTGGAGTGCCAAGGGGTCTCGGGAGGAAGGTTTGTGGATATGGAGGGCTGATGAGGGGCAGCTGGACACTGTGCATGCCTGGCGTCAGGGACCTGAAGTTCCGCATCTGAGGCGCCTGTGGCCCCATGCATGTTCTACATGATTCCTGGGGTAGGACTAGGTCAAGGCTCCAGTCTGTGCCTATGTTTATCAGCGAGAATGTATTCTTAGTAACAGCGGCTAACACTTCCTGTTAGTCTGCCAGGCACCGTGCCCAGCGGGGACCTGGTCTCTGCCCAATGGCGGGTGCTCCCTCAGCTTGGTGCTTGGGCGTGAGGTGGGGGAGGCAGAGCCTGGCCTGAGCTCCGCCCCCTTCCCTGTAGACCCTTCCCTGAGCCCATCCCCAGCAGCGTCGCCCCCTGCCCCCGGCACTGAGCTCTCCTACCTCAACGGCACCTTCCGGCTGCTGCAGAAGCCTCTGCGCTGGCACGATGCCCTTCTGCTGTGTGAGAGCCGCAACGCCAGCCTGGCCCGCGTGCCTGACCCCTACACCCAGGCCTTCCTCACGCAGGCCGCCCGAGGGCTGCGCACCCCGCTCTGGATCGGGCTGGCCAGTGAGGAGGTGGGCCCCCAACACCTGTCCTGGCACCGGGCCAGGGACCGCTCCCCTGATTTCCCTCCCTGTCTCCCCCCACTTCCCCCTCCCCGCCCCCACTCCCCGCTGCCCCCCTTCCGCCCACCCTGATGGCTCCCTCGTGCCCAGGGCTCCCGGAGGTACTCCTGGGTCTCAGAGGAGCCGCTGAGCTACATGAGCTGGCAGGACGGGGAGCCCCAGCAGCCGGGGGGCTGCGCCTACGTGGACGTGGACGGAGCCTGGCGCACCACCAGCTGCGACACCAAGCTGCAGGGTGCTGTCTGCGGCGGGAACACTGGTGAGTGCCCAGCCGCTGAGGCCGAGGGGTGGGCAAGGCGCAGGCTGTCCCGGCGAGGACTCTGGGACGCCTCTTCAACCGTGCACCCCCACAGGGCCCCCTCCTCCCCGAAGAATAAGCTACCACGGCAGCTGCCCCCAGGGGCTGGCCGACTCCGCCTGGATTCCCTTCCGGGAGCACTGCTACTCCTTCCACATGGAGCTGCTGCTGGGCCACAAGGAGGCGCTGCAGCGCTGCCAGAGAGGTGGGCCGGGGCAGGCGAGCGCCCACGCGTGGGCATTTCAGGTGGTGACTCCTGGCGTGGACACTTACAGACTCCATGGATGCAGTCCCCGTCCCCCCACCCCCTACGGTCCACCCGTAGGCCGCACTCACACATAAGTGCCCCGTCACGTTCCAATTTATAGAGACCACCTGTGACATTACATGTATGTAACCCCCGCCACGCACAGACACACAGACTGCGCACCATCCTCTACCCAGGCTGCGGGAGAAGAGGGCTGGGGACTCTGGGGGGAGGGTGTGGTCTCTGCCACCCCCCCTCCCCAGGGAGACCTGTCTCCCCTGACATGGGCCTCCCTTGTGTCCAGCGGGTGGGGCAGTCCTGTCCATTCTGGATGAGATGGAGAACGTGTTCGTCTGGGAGCACCTGCAGAGCTCCGAGGGCCAGAGTCGGGGTGCCTGGCTGGGCATGAACTTCAACCCCAAAGGTAGGTACCCTGTGTGTGGCCTCGGGAAGGTGAAGCCTCAGGATGTAGCAGGGGAAGCCCTCCATGAGGGCTTGGTGGGGGTGAGCACCTGTGGGAGGTGGGCATTCTTCTAGAACAGGCCTGCTCTCTTGCACCCACTCCTGCTCCACCTTGTCTCTTCTCCCCCACGCCCCCTCAGTGCCTTGTTTCCCGTAGGAGGCACCCTAGTCTGGCATGACAACACAGCTGTGAACTACTCCAACTGGGGGCCCCCGGGCCTGGGCCCCAGCATGCTGAGCCACAACAGCTGCTACTGGATCCAGAGCAGCAGCGGCCTGTGGCGCCCGGGCGCCTGCACCAACATTACCATGGGCGTCGTCTGCAAGCTCCCTCGAGGTGAGCGCCCTGGCGGCAGCAGGGCCTCCTGCCGCCCCCACACAGCCGGTGCTGGGCCTGGGACAGGGGACTGCTTCTCATTCCGCCAGAGACACAGCGGACGGGAGGGCGGGCACCGACAGGCCCGGGCCGCCGGGGACCCTCCCCTGGGATAAATTGGTCTGTAGGAGGGACTGGCCCTTCCTACAAATTTCCAAACCAGACAGCAAACCCGTCATTTTGTAGCGGTTAAGGGCAGGGACAAGGTTCAAGCCCCAGGCAAACCACTTTACCAACTCCGTGACCTTGGGCAAATCACTTAAAGCCTGTGGCCTCAGTTTCTTCATCCGTAAAATGAGGCTAAAACAGTACCTACGAAATTAAAGGAGCTCATACCGCGGCTGAGCACCACTCAGGAAGTGCTCGCTCAGCGTTTGCTTATTATTCTGTTAAGGACTTCGGTTATTAACTGGTCCCTCCCTCTTCCCCGCAGCTGAGGAAAGCAGCTTCTCTCCATCAGGTGAGTCTCGCAGGGCTGAGACCAGCCCTCTTCCCGCTTTTCCCCTGCATGCAGGGCAGCGGGCGGGCGGCTGGTGGGCAGCCTCTCCCCTGAGTGTCCGGCTTGCCGCAGCAGCGCTCCCGGAAAACCCAGCGGCCCTGGTGGTGGTGCTGATGGCGGTGCTGCTGCTCCTGGCCCTGCTGACCGCAGCCTTGATCCTCTACCGGCGGCGGCAGAGCGCGGAGCGTGGGACCTTCGAGGGCGCCCGTTACAGCCGCAGCGCCTCTGGCCCCGGCGAGGCCACTGAGAAGAACATTCTGGTGTCTGACATGGAAATGAATGAGCAGCAGGAGTAGAGCCAAGGGTGTGGGCAGGGTGGGCACAGGAGGAGTGGGGAGGCTGGGCCCTGGGTCAGCGGGGGCCCCCACCAGCCACCAGCCCAGGTGGCCTATGGAGGGCTGCCTTTGGGAGCCACTGCCGGGAGCTGGGGCTGAGCAGGGCCTGGCTGGTGGGGTCCCTCCCTCGCATGAGGGCTGGGCTGAGACCTGGCTGAGTGCAGAGTGGTGTTTCCCTTTTGGGGGGCCTAAGGTCTTGTCACCTAGGCCTGTTGCCCCCATGTTGACCAGAAGCAGGATGGGAGCCTCTTTCTGCCCCTTTCTCCCCAGGCCCCCCTGCCCAGGCCTGCTGACCCATGCCCCAGGACCCCCTTCTCGTTGCAGAACCTGAGGGTCCTCCCTTGAGTCCTCAACCAGCCTCTGTTGCTTCTCTCCTTCCTGGCAGCCTTGGCTCTGAACCCCTCTCTCCCGCATTCCCTCTTCCTGCTTCTCATGCAGCCCTTCCTTCTGAGCCAGAGCCCCAGGGTTTGGGGAGCCCTGTTGCTCATGGTGGGTGTCAGCTGAGGGAGCCAAGCATCTGTCACTCCTGTGCCTGCTGGGGTGGCCCATGGGGCATGGCAGGAGGGGCCTGGGTTGGGCCTGAGAACCAGGGCACCACTGGGGTGTCCGCGGGGCTGGAGACAGGACTGGGAGAGACGCCCTGACCTTCTGGGGGTGACCGGGCTGAGGTGTCATCTCCTGCCGGTTAGGGGAGGGCTCTGTCCCTAAACAGTCCCCTGTGGGGACCAAAGTAAGTTCCCTAACGTTTCCAGCTCCTGGCTCTGGTTGGGAGAGAGAGGAGGGGGTTGCCAGAGTCCTGGAGGCCTCAGAAGCAGGAGGCCGCCCTCTAGTGGGGCCCAGAGGAACAGTGCCCAAGCTCCTGGAGGGGCCCGGTCCCAGGGCACTGACTCAGTGCCTTCCGGAACCCCGGCGGAGGCTGGGGCGGACGGCCAGTCCCTGTGCCACAGCACGGGGCAGTGTGAACACAGACTCAAAGACATGGTCCTTTTTTGTAGTTCTTAATTTTTTTTAATGTGCCATTATTGTGAAAAAAAGAAAAGAGAAAAAAGAAAAGCAAACAAATAAAACACCTTTAAGAGGCTTGAGAGAGAAGGGTCCCTGCTTTGTTCTGTTGTCAAACCTTGTTCCTCGTATGGCCTCAGAGATAAATGTTGTGTGGTCTTTCTGCAGTCTACCATTTTGTTTCTATGCCTGGGCCCCATGGAGACCCCTGGGCCTTTGCCTTCCTGGGGCTGCTTTAAGGATATTTGAGGATTAAATGAGATCATCTGTGCAAAGCAGTTAGCCCAGCACCTCCAAGCTCAGGCAGTAAATGCCTCATAAATGCCAGCTGTGACTTATTTCTGGGCTGCGGCTCCTAGGGCAGCCTTGGAGGTGCGTAGGCCAGCCCTGGGTGGGAAGTTGCACCTCACCCTCTTCCCAAGGCAGCCACATACCTGCTTCTGAGCTTCGAGAAAGCGCACATGTGTTCTTGGGGAGTTTGGGGTCTGAAACCCCCCAGAGGCCGGGGCTGTGGCCTGCAGGACCTCTCCCACCAGCATTCACTCAGGATATTTGAGCTGGGGACAGAGCAGCGAACAAAGAGAAGGCTCTGCTAATAAATGATGGTCAACGATGCCAGGTACAAGCTAGGTGCTGCCAGGAAGACTGAAATAGGCCGTGGGAAGGGGGTGTTAGTTTGGCTGGTGGGGTAGGGTCTCATCAGAGGAAGTGAGATGAACCTGAAGGAGGTGAGGGAGTGAGCAGTGGAAATAACTAGGCAGGTCCAGGCCGGGGGAAGGGGGGGAGCCCGGGCCTGGGCCCTGCCGTGTGGTGGTCCCCGGCGCTTCAGAGGACCAGCAAGGAGGCCAGGCTGGCTGGGGGGTGGGGAAGGGGAGCGTGGGCGAGTCCAACACCTTGAAGGCAGTGGTAGCGAGTATGGATGGTTTGAGGTGTAGTAGGAAGTCGGTGGGAATGGCTAATCCGATTGTCCTCTGAGGATGGTGGTGTAGATCAGTTCCTCAGCGTGGTCAGGTTCTGGGCGCCGGCATGTAGAACATGTGTGTTTTACCTTGTTTGTGATTTTTTAAAACAAGTTTCTGTTTTTCTGAATAGGTGGTAACATCACATGGTCCAGGGTCTAAACCTAAATTTAGGGTATGAAAAGATGCACATGAGAAGTCCAAAGCTTTTGGCCTGGACAGCAGAATAAATGGGGTGCCATTTTTTGAGCTGGGGGGCCCCCCGAGGTTGGGCTTGTCAGCTGCTTCCCTGAATCCATGACTGAGGCCAAACCCGAGGCCCTACTCCAGCTTTCACCTCCCTGCCGTGGCTCTCCAGATGGCAGCAGCAGGACCCTCAGAGGGATCTGGTCACTTTGGGGAGGGAGCCCCAGTCCCACAGGGAAAAGGTCCTTAATGATTAATCCACTTCACCCTGAAGTGATTTGCTCTCCAAATTGGAGAACGGCTCCCTTTGTGCTTTAAGTACCCTGCCATTATCTGCAGCTCAAAAGACTGCTTGATGGGCCTGCAGGGAGCCACCTTGGGGCAGAAGCTCGCTGGGAAGCCCGCTGCTGACCCCTTGTCCTGGGAGGGAAGAGACGCTGAGGGGTAAAGTCAGGGTCACGGGATCCCTGGGGGTGGGAGGAGCCGCCGAGACACTGAGGACACAAATGCCCAGTGCTGCCTGGGGGTAGTGATGGTGAGTGTCCAGAGGTTTAAATCACTCCAGAAATACCCGCCCTGGCTCCTCTATCCTTCCGTCAGGTGTTGGCTGTAGTCCTCACCGGAGCCCTGCTCCCCGCCCCCCCCAGCCCAAAGCTGGGCTTCACAGGCACCTGGGGGCTCCCCATAGACTTTGTTCTTTAGGCCTGGGGACTCCTGCTGGCCCAGAGGAGGGGAAGGGGCGGCTCTGGCAGCTAGCTCTCTGTCAGGGCGGGAAGAAGGCTCTGGGCCAGGAGCCATTTCCCTCGGGCTTCGGATCAGTGCTGGTTCTGATGGAGTCTGAGCAGAACCTCAGTAAACATTAAGCACTCCTCTGCACCCCCTCTCTGCCGGGGGCGGGGCCTCACCCCGGGGGGCCTGGCAGAAGGCACTGTGCACCAGGCACCAAGGCCAACCCTCACCTGCAGGGCTAACCTGGCTCCGGTCTGGCCCCCTGGATGGTCAGTGACAGCTCACTGAATCCATGAATGAACGGGAGAATGGGGCCGCCCTCCAGAGAGCAGTGTCAGGCCTTTCCTCACAACCTCTCCTTGTCGAGGCAGGGATGGCCTCCTCCCAGGTGTCCTGGCAGAGCTGGGCTGGCCCAGTGGGCAGCACTATGAGGCCGCAGGGGTGAGGAGCCAGCCAGCCACACCACATGGCTTTTCTGGAACAGGCTGTCCGAGCCCTGCCAAGCTGCACTGGGGCTCCAGTGTGTGACAGGGACAAGGTAAAGAATTGCATCTTGAGGGCAGACCTGAGAAAGGAGGGCAGGAGGGGAAAGGAGAGGAAATAGGGAGGGGCCTCAAGGGGCGACAATGAGATCACAGTGCCCAGACTTTCAGGCCTTTATCTTAGGGCTCAGGGCTGCCAAGAGGCCCCAGGAAAAGGCTGACCTCAGTCTTGACTGCCACCAGAGTCGGCACAACCCAACGTGTGGATTTCAGTCCTTCCTTGTCCAGGAAAGCAGGCGGGCAGCCAGCCCTGGAGGGAGGAAAGGAGCTAAGCAGCGAGCAGGCGCCCTCCCTCCTCTTGAAATGGATTCGTCGCTGGCACTCAAGGCAAAAAATTGACTATCTTCTGATATCAGAAGATGGCGGAAGTTTAGTTTTAGCTGTTTCCTGGGAATCCTGCTTGGCTAAGGCTTTCTGGTCTACTGGGCGGTTTTCCTCTTCCCTCCCCTGCACCTCTAAGTTCTGTGGTCCTATGGAGTGTCCGGGGACATGGTCCCTGGTCATTGCATGTCTCTGCTGCTTGGTGAAGAGATGCCCTTCTTTTGCCCCTTTGTGTCTCTCTTTGGGATTTGGGAGACTTTTGGATGGTGTCTTTCCCCATACGGGGGCTGCAGGGGGCTCAGGACACTGCCTCAGACATGCCATTCTTCCATGATAATGATAAAAATCAAAATATTCACTTGAGTATTTACTATGCGCAGCCCTGTTCTGTTTACCATGAATTAACTCATTTTATCCTTTCAAAACACCAAGAATAGGTGAGGAATGGAGGCAGGAGAGGGGAGGACTTGCCATGTCACCTCTCCCCCCAAACCCTGCTCTATAGGAATTGTGGCGGGGTCAGCCATGGGGACAGAGAGCCCCTGGGATCTTGCAGCCAGGCTCTGAGACTCAAGAATTTTGTCTCAACCTATCATCTCTGCTGAGGGTTTCAGAAGCCTATTTTGAGCTTAAGGGCGCAGAAAGACGGCTTTCTTTTTGCCCTTCCAAGGCAGCGGAGGAGGGAGACGTGGGCAGCCTGGGCTGAGGTAGGACTGTGGGATATAATATACAATGACGGAATTGCATGGAACACACAGAAATGAGGCAGGGACTCGGTTGATATATTAGACTTTTGCAAGGTTAGGGATATTTTAAAGCTCATATTTGCCTCCTCAATGGCAGTCAACTCACCCAAGGCACTATCGTGACAGGGCACTCTCCTCTCTTTCCTACTGCCTGCTCTTCTGGGTCCTACTCCCACTGCACCAGCCTGGGCTGTGGCTATGGAAGCTCCCTGCTGTTTGTGTGTGGACTCTCAGCTTCCTGTCGTGGCCCCAGGGTCCCCCTGCTCCCCTGCCCAGTGAGCCCTCTCTAGCCAGTGGCTCCCACCACACCCTACATCTGTATGTGCTCCCCACCTGCCCTTGCCTCCACCACCTCTCTGCTTATCAGAGCTCCACCATTCTTCAAGGCCCTTTTCTCCTCCACAAGCCTTCCCTACACCCTTGGCCCTCCTGGAGCTGGTTAAGGATGTTACCTCCTCTCTCAGGCAATCTAGGAGCCTGGCCTTGGCCAAGAGACTGCATCCTATAAACTTTGGCATATCACATGAGGTTAGGTTTGTGAGGGTTAATTTTATGGGTCAGTTCGACTGGGCTAAGGATGCCCAGATAGCTGGAAAAACATTACTTCTGAGTGAGTCTGTGTTTCTGGAAGAGAGTAGCATTGGAACGGGTAGACTGAGTAAAGAATATCTCCTTCTCCAGTGTGGGTGGGCATCACCCAATCAGTTGAGGGCCTGAATACAACAAAAAGGCAGAGGAAGGGTGAGTGTTCTCTCTGCTTCAGATGGGACATCCATCTTCTCCTGCCCTCGAGAGCCAGCTCTCCTGGGTCTTAGGCCTTCAGTTTTTGGTGATTTTTTTTTTTTTTACGATTTTTATTTTTAAGTAATCTCTACACCCAACATGGGGCTTAAACCCACAACCCTGAGATCAGGGTGTGATCAAGCCAGCCAGGCGCCCCTGGCCTTCAGGTTTGAACTGGAACTACTTCACTGGCTTCACTGGGTCTTCAGTTTGCATATGGTATATGGTGGGACTTCTCAGCCTCTGTAATTGCGTGAGCCAATCCTTCATAGTAAATCTCTTTCCATATATTTATAAATATATCCTATTGGTTCTGTGTCCCTGGAGAACCCTAATACAGGTTTCCTCTCAAGTAATGTGGGGTTAATAATATCTGCCTCACAAGCTTATTATGAGTCCCCAGGCCCAGCTTATAGAAAGTACTCTATAATTGGCGTCTGTAGGTTCATATTACCTTGATTTGACATTTTCTGTATACGTCCTATTGCCCCAGAAAGCTGTGCTCCTAGGGGGTGGGCATCATTCATTTCTCGTGTGTCCTCACAACCTGGCACATGTTTGATGGTTGATAAATGTTTGAGGGTCATGGTGAAGCCAAAGGCTTTAAAAAAAAAAATCCACGTTCCATCCACTGTGTCTCAACTTCTAATAGATTCTGACAATATTTACTCAGTTAGAAAGGGGCAAGGTAGCCCTTTTCACCAGGGTCTTCTAATAAATGAGACCTGATCCTTGGGGCACCTCAGGCCATGAGAAGTCCCATCAGAGGACCCCCGGGCCACAGCAATGTTGAATTAATGGTGCAAGTAGATATTAGTTCTGCTGTGTCTCTCCAGACCTCAGAGGAGGCACTCTGAGGCAGCCAAGGAGGGTAAATCCTTGAAATAGTTTTCAAAAAGTCAACGTTGGCTGATGTAAACCTGTCACGGTCTCAGGGTGGCTGCCTCAGACACTGTCACATCTTAGAGTGGGCTTGGCCTGACAGAATGTTTATACGGCCACCTCAGATTCCGTTAAGCTGTCTGTAAAACTTATTTTTTTTAATTTATTTTTTGTTTTAGAGCGTGTGCAAGTAGGGGAGGGGGGTAGGGAAAGAGAGAGAGAGAGAGAGAGAAAGAGAGAATCTTAAGCAGGCTCCACGCTCAGCACAGAGCCTGATGCAGGGCTCTATTCCATGACCCCAGAGTCATGACCTGAGCCAAAGTCAAAAGTCCGACACTCAAATGACTGAGCCACCCAGGTGCCCTAAAACTTTTTAAATATGTATTGTTCCTTCTTAGGCATTTCTCAGTATTGGCTCTTGGACAAATCTTTTCTCTTCATTCAACCTTTGAGTGCAGTTGAAAAATAAAGGCCCACTTTCTCATAGAATGATTAGGGCTTGAGGCTGCCTTTGTGAATGGAAGAATTTGAGGTCTTAGGAGTTTTATTTACATCAAGGAGATATTTTCAACTGGAATAGCTCTGTAGGTTCTATTAACATTCAAAGGCGTCCCTTTGCTTTGCTCTTGGAGCTCGGCTGCCTGGCCACACCCACCAGTTTGCAGTAACAGAGTCACTTTTAACTGTGGATCATGTCACGGACGGACAAGCTTTTGAGGGAATTCACTCAAACCCAGATTTCAAAACCCTGCTGGCACCATCACTCATCTCAAATGAGACCATCTTTGGGGCAAAATCTGCAATGGCCACTCCTGGTCTCTTGGAAGGTGGGAGGGAAAAACACCTATTTTTCCTCATTTTCCTTCTCTCTCCCTCCTCTCATTCTCTGTCTCTTCTTCCATTTTTAAAGAAAACTTATTGAGGCATATTTTGCAATTATACCACAGAGTTCGCCCATTGTGAGCACCCAGGTCAATGAGCTTTAGCGAATTTGGCCAGCAGTGGCAGCAGCGTCAGGACCCAGCTTTAGAGCAGACTCCTCACCCACATCCTCTTGAGCCCACATTCAGTCTCTCCCTCTAGTCCCAATCCTGCCACCACTGATCTGTCTGTATAGTTTTGCCTTTTCTAGAAATTGTGTGTAAATAGAATCCTACAATGTTGTCTTTTGTGCTTGGCTTCCTTCACTTAGTGGTCATGTTTTCACATGTATCAGTACTTCATACCCGCCATCTTTTATTTTTTTTTGACCTTTGTCTCTCTCTCATACATACACAAACCTTCTCTTTTTTTAAAAAAATTTTTAAATGTTAGAGAGAGAGAGACAGTGTGTTAGGGAGGGACAGAGAGAGAGGGAGACACAGAATCTGAAGCAGGCTCTGTCAGAGCCCGATGCGGGGCTCGAACTCACAAACCATGAGATCATGACCTGAGCTGAAGTCAGACACTTAACTGACTGAGCCACCCAGGCGCCCCTGACCTTCTTCTTTTTCTTTTTTTTTTCTTTTTTTAACCTCACGTCTTGGTTTGGTCTTTGGGCCCTAAGGTGTCAATAGGAGAGTACTGTGGAGTCCACAAACCAAGCCTGACCAGGAGTTGTCACTGTGATGGTGGGAAGCACGGAGAGGTGGGGGTGGGGAGAGGGCTGAGATACACTTCCCTCTTGCCCAAGTTTGAGCCTTTGTCCAAGGAGACAAAAACAACAACAACAACAAAAACCAACCAAAAAACAACAAAAAAACAAACAACAAAAAAACAGAAAGCACACAAGGAAGCTGGGTGAATAAAGTCAGTTTACTGAAGATGTGGCTCAATTCCACTCAGGGTGGAGGAAGGCCTGACCAGGTGCCCTCAGCAGAGGGCCCCCGGCTGCTGGGTCACCTGCGGCTTCTGGCCGAGGGGGGCCAGCAGCAAGGCCGCCTGCAGGGACCCAACAAGCCCCGGGCTGCTTGGCTTGTGCTGTCTGAGACCGCGCTGGTCGCTGCTGCCGTCTGTATTGCTCAGGCCAGACCCTGAGAAGAGAGGGGCACGGGGGAAAACGGTAACGCAAACACTTTGGCTTCTGCTTCAGTAAAGAGGGGGAGGAAGGGAGGCATGTGGGGACGTAGAAGAAGCGGCTGTGGGGCGATGTCTTTGCGGAGCTCCCGGGCCAGCTCCCTTGCTAGACCATGTGGCTGCTGCTTTCGTTTCCATCCCCCAGCTCGGAATCTGGAAAGGAAGAAGGTGTCTCAGGCCGTGGAGCCGTAGTGGAGAGCGACATCTGTCAACAGGGGCGTGGCGGGGCTTCCCCTCCTGCCCCCACCCCAGCACCTGTGCCCGGGCATTCGTGTACACACACACACACACACACACACACTCACTCACTCGCTGCAGTGCCGGCAACAGCGTAGGCAACACTGTCCGGGGAACCCTCCAATGCCCCTCCAGGCCTTCCAGCCAGGCCAGCGCAGAGGGGACTGTGAGCCCCTCAGCAAAAGCACCTTAGTCTGCATCCTCACCTGCCCCGGTGTGGCGAATGTTTGCAGGCTTAATCCCTGGAGGAACCTTGCCGCCTGTTAGGGTAACAGCCCCCCATAAACCCCCACTTCCTTAGCTGGGCAGGGGAGTGGAGGGAGGGTTGACCTAGGCCTTTAAGAAATCTTTCAGAGATCAAATGGCTGGAGGTAGAGGGTCCTGCGATGGGAGGACGGGGAGCAAAGAGGCAGTGGGGTGGCAGTGGGGGCTGTGTGAAGGAGGTGGAATATGGGGGGGTCGTCTTTATTCTTGGGGGAGCTCTTAGTCTCAATATACTTTACCCATTGGCATGAGCGAGTGCTCCCTGACTTATCTGGAAACCACTGAAGAAGGGCAGGGGGCAGGAGCAATTGACACCCCCCCCCATACCTACCTGGACCCTCTGTACCTTTGTCTTTGCTACAAGGAAGCCCCAGCCCCAGGAACGGCCCCTGCGCCCTGCCCTATTCTGTTCTTTCCCCCAAAGCTAGTTGCCTTTACGCAAGTCTATGGGGGTGAGGTTGGTGGTCTGGCCCAGCTTTTGGCCTGAAGACCCTGAAGCCTGCACCCGTCCACACCTGTACAGATGGCTGCAGGAGGCATGGTTCCCCTCCCAGGCCTCGGACTTGGCTGTGGTGACAGTCATTTGTGCCTGCTGGGAAGTGCCTGTTAGGGGGGCTGGGTCAAGGAGCCATATGGCAAGTGGTGGAACCTGGGCACACCCACCCAGGAACTCTCCCTACCTGCCTTTACCTCAGCGCTACCGGTGGCATTTGTGTGCTCCAGGTGCAGGGGAGGGGGAACCCAGTGAGAAGGCTGGCATGGGCACCACAGACCCCCAAAGAGATTGGCATCTCCTTGTGTCACCTGGTGAGCTCCGATGTTTAGTCTTTTTCCTCCTTTTTTACCTGAACTGAGCCAGAGCGGCAGGTCACAGGTGTGACTCGGTTCTGGCAACCCAACTTAACAAAGCGCTGCCGACCAGGTGAGCCATGCCAGGCTGCTGGGGAGCAAAGGAGAGTGTGGCCAGAGGAAGATGGGTGGCATGTGCATCTGCCTCTGGCTTCCCTGGCTTGTCTTGATCTTGGCCCAGGACGGAAGCCAGGCAAAACGCGGCACCTGACCAGCCTGCCAAGATAGCCCCTCTGTGCAGGGCCCCTCCTCCACCGGGGCTGTACCACCCAGTGTCTGGGATGGTGCAGGGAGAGGACCTAGACCCGCATTTGCAGGAGAGCACTGGCTGTCCCCGCGTTGGGGCAGATCCTAACAGCTAGTCCCAGCTTCCTAAAGAGGGGAGGGAGGGCAAATGACGAACAGCGGGACCATCTGCCTCTGAGTAACGCAGGGGGGCAGCAGCGCAGCGCCAGGCACTTGCAGGGAGGGCTCCCGCAGGTCTCGGTGGAGACTGGTTTTTGTAAGCAGCGCCCCAGGGATGCTCTTCTCCCGCCCTCCAGAGAGGGCAGGCTCCCCTGCGGCCGGGGCGAGGAGGCCCCCAGACTCCCCGGGAAAGTCGCCCCCGCCCAGCCCAGCCACCAGGCGCGTGAGCCACGGGTTTCCAGGGACTGGGAAGAGCCGCCGGCGCCTCCGGGGCGGGGGCTGGGAGGGGCGCCGCCGCCGCCGCCCGGCCCGGAGCCGCGGGCCCCCAGCTCCTCCCCGGCCGGAGCGCGGGCCCCGGCGCCCGAGGTCGGCCCCCGGCCGCGCCCTTTCCGAGCAGCGGCTCCAGCCAAAGGCCGCCGCTGGGACCTGCGAGCGAGGCGCAGAGGCGCTTCCCCGAGACACAAAGGTCTTTTCTAGATCTCCCCGCTCCCTTCCCCGCTGCCGCAGGGGGAGCAGCGGCTCCGGGTGGGCCCAGGCGGCAGGGCCGGGCGACGGGGCCCCGAGCGGCCCCGGGACCTGGCGAGGGGGCGCGGGGAGGGGGGCACCGTGGCGCGCCCCGGGCTGGCGCACTGGGCTCCTTTTGTGAACGGAGGGAAGCGTCGCCTCCCCGCGTCCGTGAGAACGGTCAGCCCGGGGTCTCGGCGCTGCGTGCCCTGAATAATAAATCGGGTTCTCTGGGGTCGTATCCGGGCCCCACCCTGTGGGTTGAGAAGGTCCGAGTTCCCCGAAGCATCGCCGTGCTCGGCTGCGTCGGCATCACCCGGGGTCCACCCCACGGTCTGAATCCGAATCCCTGGGAGGGGCCCAGGAATCTGCCCTTTTGGTAGATTGCCCAGGTGATTCTGATGGCGAGGCCAGTGTGGGAGTCGCCGTGCTAAACCTTCAACCTGCCTTAGGGCGGGCGGTTGTACAATTTCCCCCCAGAAGAACTTCTGGAGATGGGATTGTCACACCCGCCTCAGTCCACGGTAACGTTCGTTCTCCCTGCTGTTGGAGAAATCCTTCCTGAGTCTGGCTGCCAAGCCCTCCTGCTTTAATTAAGCACATTTTCTTCCGTTTGGGTTTTTTATGGGATAACGAACGTGTTGGAAGACAGCTGTGCTGCCTCCTTTGCGGGAACTTTCTCGGGAGACCTGCTCTCCTGGTTCAGCCTCTGAATCTGGCTGACCCACCTGACTGGACCGCGTGGTGGGAGGATTCAGGACAGCCACTAGCCCTGAATGAATGTGGTCCCTTCCCGTGAGGGCGCAACAGCTCCCTTCCAGGGTTTAGAAGATAACTCAAGAGGCTCTCCAAGTACTGGATACCGGAAAATCCCAGCACAGGCAAAGGGGGAAAAAGCCTGCAGCCCGCCTGACGAGCCCATCTTCCCTGTGGCTGGCCCTTGTCCTTGATTTCAGGATGAGTTAAAATTCTTATCTGCTGTGCCCCCAGCCTCCTCCGAGTCGGCTTCCTGACTGCTGCAGCTAGACTTTCCCAGGCTTGGTGGGGTTATTTTTGCCTCTGGGTGGTGGTCATTACTTCCTTCCACAGTATGAGGTTCAACACAGCCAAGGGGGGAAAAGAGTAAGTTAGCAAAAACACCCTCAGAATGGCAGGGCTGACCCCCAAACCTACTTTCATTTTCTTCCGGTCTGGGTTGTGGGTAGTTTCTTGACAACTAGGAGAAAGAAGACAATGAAAAATGAATTTTTTTTCCCCTCCAAAGCAATTGTGAACGGATGTATAATTCCCCCGTCTCCGGAATGTTCTAGGAATCCCTTATATCACCTTAAAGGGGCAGAGGTGCCAAGGGCGGTGTTGATATTCAGCACCTGCAGGGCTTAGCCTCTCCTAAAGACAGTGCGGAGACACCCCAGGTCACCTTTGCTGGTGGTTCAGGGCTTCTAAATTTGGCCATGAGCACAGACATGCTTCCTTTCAGCAATTGATCTGAGTAGCAGAGTCCCATTCTCAATGGCCCGAATCACATCTACAAGCCATGGGGGTGAAGGCCGTGCTAATTGGCCACTTGCCTCACCACTGGCGTTTAAACAATCGGTTGTATTCTCTGCCCGGCAGGAAGCAGCAGGCCCATCAAGGCTCTGGGCTCTCTCTTTGTTCTGACTTTATGGCATTTTATGCCACAATAAGAAACGCTGTGTACTCGGTGGGAGCCCAGTGTGCCAGGCTGCAAGGATGCAGGCTCCTGTGTGCAACGGCTGGTGCCCTTCCCCCAGCAGAAGAGGGCCTTTGTGACAGACTGGAGGACAAAACAAGGGGTGCCAGACACTGTGACTGCTGGCCGAGGAGGCAGCTGTGGCCCCTGGGTCCCCGTCACCCGCAGGCCAGGGGGAGGGCAGGAGAAGGATGGACTCTGTCCCAAGCAGCAGTCCTGGGTACCTGGTAAAAATCTACGTCAGGACTGCGCTACCCACAGCCCCCATGGCCTCCCGGCTGCTGAGACGGCCTCACCCCTGCCTAGACTCAGAGCCAGGTGACCGCATCTGTATGAGCCAGGTCTCATTCATTAAGGAAATGCCTTCTGGGTGAGTACGGAAGTTTTCCCAAAAGAGGGCCAAGCCTGGGCCTCAAGTATTTTGGGTAGACTTGGTCCTTTGAGGCATGAGTTTTGGGGTTTGTACGGAACAGTGTGAATGGGAGGGCCTGGAGAAAGTCCCTGGGGCCCCCCATGTGAATGGGCCAGTGGGGTTTCAGTGCTCCTTCAAGACCGTGCCCACCTCGCAGGTCAGCCGCTGCTCCCCCTGCCCCTCCTCCCAGTTTTACACAGGTGGACGTTTCCCTGCAGGTGAAATGTCAGTACAGCACACCTGGGGCAGGAGGCCAGGGCGGATGCTCTCTCCAGGAGATCACGGGCACTGTCATGATCCCAGGAAGGCCTGGGGTCCCTTCTGCTCTTTGCCTCTTAGCTCATGGACCGAGATTCTTTCTACTGTTTGACGCAGTTTATGGAAGTCGGCACTTAGGGGCAGAGGAGAGCTGCCATGGGCAAGCAGGGAGAGGAATACAGGGCACAGGTACATTTCACTGAGGAAATGGAGGGCATGATATAGACAAAACCTATGGCTAGGAGAAAGCCCAGGAC
Organism: Cryptoprocta ferox; assembly: GCA_028646485.1. Classification (NCBI taxonomy): domain Eukaryota; kingdom Metazoa; phylum Chordata; class Mammalia; order Carnivora; family Eupleridae; genus Cryptoprocta; species Cryptoprocta ferox. The sequence goes on from CM053565.1 coordinate 41,678,249, forward strand.
AGGGGACTTTGGCGGTATGGGCCCTGAATAATGGAGTACCCCACATGGGGACTGGGGGAGAGAGAGGTGAGGGAAGGTGAGTCCATTTAGCGTCCCCACACAGGACAGCTCTGTGTCCCCATCAGTTTAACGGGCAGCTGGTGGGGTCCTGAGTTCTCTGGAGATACTTCCACCGTGGTCGTCTGGAGAAAAGGCCAGTTTCCTGCTGGGCCCTTGCAGAGAGTAACAGTCAGTGTTTCCTTCAGCCTGGACCCTTCCTGACTCCAGTGCCCCCACCTGGGCCCCCTTAACCCATCCCACTACCCTCCATGTAGCTACTCCATTTTTCACTCAAAAATGCAAATCTCCTGGCCTGCCAGCCTCAGGCTAGAAACCCTTCCGAGGCCTTCCAGAGCTGCACCCAAACCCTCCACCCCCTGTCCCCTGCCTCTGCCTCCACGCTCACTTCCTGCCAGCCCCAGCCACACTCACCTCCTCTACTCCCTCAAACATACAAGTCTTCCTCATTTCTCTGAACCTCTGCCTTTCCTTCTGCCCCTAATGCCCTTTCCTTCATCACCAACCCTTGTCCAGCTGCTAAACTCTCCAAGATTCGGTTCAGACAGCACCCCCACAGGTGGGGAGAGCTGGAATGGCAGCAGCATTGGCACCAGACTTCCCAGGCAGTGGGAAGGCCGATGGCAAAGGGTACAACCCAACTGGATTAAAAGCAAGCCCTCTTGAAACTTTAGCTTATGTCTCTGAAGAGCCTGCCTGGACTGTCAGTCCTGGAGAAGGAGTGGTAGGAAGGGGTGAGAACGGTGGTTCCTCCAGTGACCCAACTGCTGTGCTCTTCGGCACGTGGCTCCATCTTCCGTCATAAAGCACAGTTTTTGATACTCTTGGTTACATGCTTATCTCTCTTCAGAGCCCCTTATAGGCAAGGAGTTTGCATTCCCAGAATTTAGTTTAGAACCTGGCACATAGTAGGCATACAGAAATTCTTTGAATAAATAAATCTGTATACCCTTGCACTTGAGAGGGTTCCTTTACCTAGAATACTGTTTACTCTGCACAAGTTTGTGCTGTCTATCACGTTCTCCAAACCATAACTCAAGACTCAATTCCTGCAGAATAGGTTTTGGTTTATTAGTTCATTGATTTGAGCATCAAAGGTTACTGAGCACCTACTATGCGTCAGGTATTTTCTAGGCACTGGAGGGTGGTGGGGCACAAAGAGAGATGAGTTCCATGCCCAAGCTGCCAGTGACTGCCACCCTCCCCCAACCCCCATGACCTCATTTGTCAGTCATTTAGCATTTTGTTAATCACTCAGTGCCTCTGGAGTCCGCAGTGCCTAGGACATGATCATCAAAGATGATTTACTGTATGCCCGGGTCTTCAGACAGGTGTAGAAGGCCCGGCTTTGCCTTCAAGTAACACAACCTCATGAGGAAGACAAGTTGTTTGTTTATGGGATCACTGGAAACCCCAGAAGTCCCAGCCAGGGGAGATCTTGTTAATTCACTGCCTTTGGAAATCACTGGATCTACTGGTTCTCTTGACCAAGGGCTACTTTCCAGTTATTTCCAGTCTTTATAAATATATGAGTCTCATCTTCCAACTTGGTCACAATGGGACAACATGGCATCCTGTCTGGTGGCCACTTTCCCTGATTCCCATCCCGGCACCTGATACAGGCCAGAGCAATCTGCGAACCAAGAGTTTAGTGAGTGAATGATCATGGCCATGGACAAGCACTCATCACTGGGTTTCTTAATGAGACACAACCAAAGAGTCGGATGTGAATGGGCTCTCCAGTTCTGATAGGTAAAGGAGAGAAGGTTTTTTTCCCCCAACATAGTGCCTTTTTTTTCCCCCTGCGTGTTACCCTCAGATTTTTAGTATTATCTACAATAAGATACTGAGACTCAAATCCAGGAGAGTGTGAATTTGACAAACGCCATTTGTTTTCCTCCCTCCATTTGGGTCCTTCTCAACTGGCTCTTTGTAATGGTTATTGCTTGGTGGTTTTAGTGTGTGAGATCTATTTTGGGGTTTCTCAAATTAAATGGAAGCCTAAGAGCATTGCCCTGTCCATTCTGCTTCCTTCTGCCTTGGTTCCCAGATTGCTCCTGGTGTCACTCCTACCTTCTCTAGAATAGTGTTACCAGAAAGTTCTGTAGACTCAATGCCTTAGGGCCGTGTTTTTCACCCATGGGTTGTACCATACATTGTCCTCTCCTCTTCGCCCTGCAGTCCCCGAGGCTAGTGTTGCTTACATTAGCCTGCTGACGCTTTAGCCATCTGTAACCTATATCAAACTCTGGGTGCTTTGAAGTTCAATGTGCAATAAAAAGTTCATTAAAAAAGATGTGGAATCATGAAAATAAGGTTACAGAAATGTTAACAAAGGATCGTTTCCTGCTTCCTGTATTTTTTTTTTAATGTAGTTCTCTGAGGAATTTATGTCACCATTAAAACTACGGAAGAGTTAAAGGAAGGACAGGCCTGGGTCAAAAAGAGGGTGAGATTCCTGAGGAGATATCTTGGCCAAGACCCAGCCTGTTTTCTTAATTGAGAGCTTGAGGTCCAAGGGGAGAATTTACACCAGAAAGAAAAGGAGGGACAAATCTAGAATTCTTAGGACTAACGGTTTGAACCCGGCATTGCTAATAGGGATGGCTTAGCAGCTTGCTGTCCTTGCAAGGTCTGTGGCCGTGTCAGGACCTCTCAGAATCACTGGGTTCCAGCCTCCAGGCAGGTGCCTCTTACCCACTTGAGGAAGAAGAGGAGAGAGACAGGAAGTGGTGGACAGAGAAGAGAAAGTCAAGAGAAAGAGAGTTGCATGGGGAAAAGGTGGCAGAATGTCACTATAACTGTCTTGTGACACCACTGGTGGCTCGCCCATTGTCCACATTGCCTTGCTTGCCACTCACAACATCCTGACAGGAGCAGAGGTCAAGTTTCAAGCCTCGAGGGGCGTTGAACACTAAAAGAAGACCAGTCCCTGGCATGACTTTAAGGTAAATGAGGCACCCCTGTCGGGCTACGGAGTGCGCTTTCCTGGCCTGGCCACAGACAGGCATTTAGCCAAGAGGGAAGTCCCTCGGGGCTCTACGTTCTGACTGGACAGTGACCAAATGTACATTTTGCTGGACTTTGCTAAGTCCAGGCTCCAATTAGTAGCAGAGCCAGGCTTCTCCCTCCAAACTACGTGGCCTCCTAGAGGGCTCCTGATTCTCCTGTGAAAGGAAGGGCAGTCCCAGATGACCATTCCTGGTAAATACATTGTCCCCTCTCTAATGACAAATGGGACACCGCCGACACCTTTATTTCCTGGTCTAACACATGCAGAGACAACGGAGAAACACTCTGGGAGCCAAAGCAAAATAAACCGTTCTCTGTGAGCGAAGGCCCCTGTTTTTCACAGGCCCTCCATGCTTGGGCCATGGGCGTGTCTAGCAACCTTGCCGGCTTCTATTTTTGGGGGGCAAATATCTCTAGAGATTCACTTGCTTATATGACCATGAATGACCATTTAATTGCTATTTGTGTTTAATAGGAAGCAATTATGTGATTATCCCTTACTTTTCAGCCAGAAGGCCCACTGTGCATTCACTTAGCAGCCACTACATCTTAGTCCTAATGATGACAGTGCCGTATCCTACCAAGTGACTGTGAAGGCCTCAACACGTATTAAACACATGTATTAAACAGTGCTGCAAGGTTTCGGGGACTGCTGCCCGACGGCCCAGGTAGGAGCCACACTCACCCTCTCTCTTACGACTCGGTTGTAGTTGCGTCTCATGAGTTCTGCAAACCTCTGCTCGTAGAGGTGAAGCAGCAGCACCAGGTACAAGCCTGAATTCATCAGCTCATTTTGTGCCTAAATATGGAAAAGAGACTCCTAAGTACATCTATAAAACACTCCTTGTCTAAATAGCAGGGTGGACGGTAGTAAGGACACCGGGTGACAAGAAGTGGGATGAGAACCTAAACCCCAAGGCAAGGCCTGCCTTTGGGGATCAGAGAACAGAGCAAGAGCAGGGGGATTCAGGGTTGAGCCTGGAATTCTTTAGTGCTTAGTGGAGGATGCCCTGAAAAAGCCCCGTGCTCCAGGCTCAATCCTGTGCCATGAACGTTTATTGAGCAGTTACATGTCAAAGCCATGAGCTGGGTGTTATGGGGAACGTGAGGTCCAGCTGGGAGCCCATCGTCTGATATGGGATGGCCTTGTTTAGAGACAGTTCCAGTACCAGCCACAGGTGTCACGTGCCACAGCAGAGATGCACAGGGCAAGAGAGACCAGTTTACTATGACCTGGGGAAAGCTGCTTGGATGCTTCCGAATGGATGGGAGCACCTTGGGTGGGCTCTGAGGGTTGGTGAGGGCCTTCCAGACAAAGCCACTGAATGCCAGCAAAGGCGTAGGGACGGAGAGAGCAGAGCATGTATTGGGTAACATTCCCTACTCACTGGTGTGGCTGGAATATATGGGGAAGGTGTTTGTCTTGGATTGAAAAATTGTTTGGGCATGGGCTGGTGAGATGGGAAGGGGCGTATCAGGCAGGAGGGAGCATACCAGGCAGAACCAAGAGTTTGGATGTCCTGCCGTGTGTGTATACGTAGCTACTGGCCCCTGAGCAGAGGAGTAAACACAATGAGAAGTGCGTCTCAGGAAGGCAAACTTTTCTGTGGGAGAATTTGGAACACAGATGCCACGGACATATTGTTTTCCTAGATCCCTTGTTTGCCCAAAGAAGAGGCCCCAGGCCTTCGTTCTATATGTTTCTGTCTCTGTAATTGGGCTTAATGATGGTCTCACCTAAGGCCCCCAGGCCCTGGCTGGTCTATTAGTATTTAACTCCCAGAGAGTGAGCTGAGCATGTGCCCAGTAGAGTCCCAGATGGACTGTGAACCTCAGGGCCTTGGCTCGCCTCTTTCTCATTCCGTCAGTGGGCTTGTTTTGTGCTTCTGTTTTGAATGCCTGCCTCCTCCTTTCACACGATATCCTTCACATTTCCTCCTTGCAGAAGTCTTCCTGATGAACCTCTTTTGTTCCAATCATTCCTTTACTCCCTGATTCCTAAGTCTATTTTGTACACTGCATCTTTCACTTGGTAATGTTTTTGCTTTTCCTCGGCGGGTGGGTTGTGTTTTATTTTTCTCGCAGGTGCTGGGAACACAGGGAGGTCCGCAGGGAGGGTCTGGCTGTCTGGCTTGAGGACAGCTCCTCTGTCCTCAGCACCTTTGGTGGTCTGTGCCGCAAGGCCTGTGCACCCTTCCCGGACCTTCAATAAATTAGGGGCATTAGTAACGACTCCTCCCCATCTGCTTTGTTTCCCAGCCTGGCCTCCCACCCAATCCCCATGGGTAGGGAGATGGGGAAGGGCCAGACCAAGCTCAGGAAGCCCGTGGGAGACTAAAACCCCCAGGAGAGGACATGGTCCTCTGCATCACCCTGGGGGAAGGTCAGAAGTGTGGCTGTTCCCTAGGATAACTGAAGCTTGGACCTGACATGGTGACCACTCAGTGCTTTTCCCTTCCTTCCGGGCCCATCTCCCTGTTCCCACTGCATCGAGGGCAGCTCAGGAAGCAGGCGCAGGCCACACCTCTTCCAGAACAAAACAGCTGCCAGAAGAGGTGCCCAGGTTGAGCAAGGATTGGTGTGTTCTTCCTTCTGGATCAGGTCCAACTCTGGATCTTGACCACTGGCCCCAAGGTCACGGCTCAAGGCCCCTCCGCTCTCCTACAGACCTGTCTTTAAAGGCTCTAGTCAGCTGTCCTTAGCAGTTAGCCTCCTATTTTTAGCCTTTGGTCCTGTTTTCTGTGCTCTCCTGACCTTGGCCTAGAGCGGGCAGAGAGGAAGTTGCTCGTTTTCACTTTTTTTCTAATTGCCTCCTCCCACCTGCCTCCTTGCAGTCTGTCTCACAAGCTACCGCCTCTGGGAAGCCTTCCCAACCCACCCTTGTGCTCTTCCCCGTACACCAAGCCTTCTCCCTTGCTTGCTTCTCTCGCTGGCGGTGGCCTCCCTCGAGCTGCCGCTGGTTTTCTCTCCAGCACCCTCTTCGCCAGTAAGCCTTTGTGCTCAGAGACACTCCGATGCATAATGGCAAATCAATCAGCTAGAAAATGGCTTGGAACTATCAGGTTTGTCAAAGCATTCAGGGAAATCATTTACTTTTTATGACTCAATAAGGCCCGGAGGCATGCAGATGGGGAAAATATCCACTAATGTTTTCTGCAGATAATCTGAAAAGTCACTTCTAGCAGATTGTGTCTCTTCTCTGGCCTGTGGGAGGAAACCTGTCACGTGGCGCCATAAATCTCACTGGCCGGGGCCCCTTGATGTGCGCCCTTTGCAGAGTGTGTGATGCACCACAGAGGGGCTGGGCTGACCAATCAGAGCACGCATTTGCTGGTGAACTCAGTCATCTCATGCTCTGAGCCACAAGTGGGAGGGACTTGTTATCAGAGAGAGTTCCAGGGCATTTGTTGGGCAAGGGCAAAATGAGCTAGGTTTTGGAGCAATATTTTTGGTAGCTGCTCCCGACCCATTCTGGTGGGGCATTGATACCCATGTGCAGTGTAGGGAGGGGAGGCGGGGGGGGGGGGGAGTCAGGGAGACTTGGAAGGGAGGAGGCTCGTGAAGCCGTGGACATGAGCCCTGAAGCAGTCAGGCTGCCTGCCAGATGTTTTTCTTTCTTTTCTCCTGCCTCCCCCCCATCCCCCCTTCATTTTGTTAATATTCATTTGGGCCAAGAGATTTGCTACCTATGGAAATTCTCAATATAATCCACTCAAAGAAGCAGACAGCCTGGCTGAATGTCCTATCAAGTCTTCAGATGTGTTCAAGAGATGCTCCCAGGTGTGAGGGTGATTAGGTGGCTGCGTGTGTCCAAGGACATCTGTCCGTGGCTGAGATGGAGCAAAGCCAGGCCTGTGCTTCAGAGCAATGACAGCCAGAGGCCTGCTGTGACCCTCCTGTGCTGCCGGGCAAAGATGACAGCAGCACATCTCCATCACGCAGTGGGTGCGGGCCCCCAGAGTGGGCAGCCTGGGGCCATCGAGTGCTAAGAGTTTGGGCAGAGTTTTAACTGGTCCTGGCCAAAGTGACTCCATTTATAAAAAGAGGAGAAGTAAACTCTATCCTGCCTGTTTCCCCAAGGTGTTTATGGCAAAATGAGCTATTATAAGTGGACATGGTATTTTGCAAAACAAAAATATCCTCCGAGAGGCAGGAATGAAAGGTAAGGACTCAGGGCAAGAATCACATGTGCCTTATTCGGTCCTGTGCTCGTGCCTAGCCCGGTACCCGGTATGTGGCGTGTGCTCAATAAATATATGTACAGGTGAAAGGATGACAAAAATGTATAATTTCGGACCAGACAGTGGCCCGTTTAGCCATGTCTTTTGACCCTAGTCACTCCCAACTTGAATATGCATCAGAATTACTGAAAGCGCCTTTAAAACATAGCTCCTGGGGGTCACGTGGGTGGCTCAGTCGGTTAAGCATACTCTTGGATTTCAGTTCAGGTCATGATCTCATGATTTGTGAGATCAAGCCCGAGCCCAGCATCAGGCTCCATGCTATCAGCATGGAGCCTGCTTGGGATTCTCCCTCCCTCTTTCTCTGCCCCTCTCTTGCCCCCACTCATATGCAGTACACATGTGCTCTCTCTCTCTCAAAATAAATAAATAAACTTAAAAAAAAGTAGTTGCTGGGCACCATCTCTCCCCCTCCCCCAGATTCTGATTCAGTGGGTCTGGGGGGTAGAGCCAAAGAATGTGTATTTCTAACACGTTCCCAAGCGATACTGACGCTACTAGTTTGGGGACCACCCATCTTGGAGAACCACTGCTCTAAGCTAAGGATCAACAGTTAGTGGCCAATCCGCTGAATGAAGCCTGGGGATGTGCCCTGGTTTGAAGGAAGGATGGAAGGAAGGAAGGAAGAGAGGAAGGGAAGAAAAGGAAGGAAGGAAAAGGAGGGAGGGAAGGAAGGAAGGAAAGAAGGAAGGAAGGATAGACATGAACTTCTCCAGTTGGGAGACAGTACTCTCCATTTTGCCTCAGTTGCCACCGCTCTTTATTAAAATGACACCTGCAGGATTCCGACCATTTGTTACGGGTCTGGCCTCTGTGGCGTCTGGGTGTACAATCTGTGATCTAAACTGTGCTTGAGGCTGCTTTCTCCTGGCCCGTCTTGGAGTTTGGAATTTAGTTCGAGCTCTATGCAGGGGTTCTTCCTTGTAACCCAACACTGAGTGCCCCAGCCAGAGCAAGGTCCGAGGCCTACTTCCTGGGTGAGGAATGTCACACAGGACTCATCCTTCCTGGGAAGCACCCACAGAGGGTACGGATGCTTTTGGGCTTACTTTTCAGGCGTCCTTGAGTAAGCAGGGTGGGATGGTTGATCTCTCGCAAGCCCTGACAGGCCTATGATTGGGCCACCAGGTGCCAGTGGCCTCAAAGTGCTTAGTCCAGGTCGTGGGGCCTCTGCAGTCACTTCTGTTTCATGGGGCCACTCTGCACAGAGCCCGTAGGAGCTCCTACTCCAGCCACTGGAAGCCGAGTAACAAGCCTTGACCCTACAGGGCCTACAGGAACAACCCAGGGTCTGAGGGATGGGGGATAGTCACATTCCAGTTTCCTATTAGGGCCCATGGTCAACCGCCCCTACTCAGGTGCATTGAACCAAACCAGGAAAACACTGGTCTAAGCCCCTCCACACCCTCAAAGCCATTGACAATGCTGACTGGACAGCCAGTGGGCATGAGTGCGATCTGGGATCAGACAGATGTCTGTCTCTGATGTCTCAGATTTTGCCCTCAAAAGGGCACGTGGATAGAGGGCTCTCTCCTCTTTTTCCTTCTTGGTCTTAAACGTCTCTTCCTCAGGGAAGCCTTCTTTGGTCCTGAGAACGGGTCAGACCTCTTTGTGGCTGTTCCCACAGCCGCTTGCACATCCCTTGTGATGCTCCCCCACTAGGGTTACCCTCCCTACGCCCTTCCCATTAGAAGAAAGTGACTGTATTGGTCTTGGGCACCTAGGTATCTCCAGCAGAGCATCTGATATACAGTAGGCACTCAATATGTGTTTTAAAATTTAAACTTTTATGTATGTGTATTTTGCCACACTTAAAAAAATTTTGATACCTGGGCCCATCCCAGATCAATTAAATCAGAATCTCTGGGGCCCAGCCTAGGCATGAATATTTTATTTTATTTTATTTTATTTTATTATTATTTTTAAAAATTTTTAAAAATGTTTATTTATCTTGAGGGAGAGAGAGACAGAGTGCAAGCAGGGGAGGGGCAGAGAGAAAGGGAGACACAGAATCTGAAGCAGGCTCCAGGCTCTGAGCTGTCAGCACAGAGCCCAACGCGGGGCTCGAACTCACAAACTGAGATTGTGACCTGAGCCGAAGATGGGCATCTAACCGACTGAGCCACCCAGGCGCCCCCCTCCCATAGGCATGAATATTTTAATAGGAGAATAAAAAGGCATGCAGCTAAATGTTAATTGTAAGGGATTTTTGTGTGTTTGTGATTTTTATAATTGAGGAAAAGCCAAAAAAAAAAAAAAAAAAAAACAAACCCAGGAAAACAAAACCCAAAAAACCCCAAACCCTCTGAAGAGAAAAATGCATAACAAAATAAGTTAATTGTTAATTAGTAAGTTAGCAAGTTAGTTGAGGTCAAGTGAGACCCAGACTGAGCTGAAGTCGGTTCTAAGCTTCTTCTGGTTTTGACCCTTTCTTTGTATATGTCTGTTTTTGGCACCAGCTACCCCACTTCTCAACAAAGGAACCTGTTTGCCAGGAGTGAAGAGCCCCAGGCCTCGGCTAAGATGGCCCAGAGGACCAAGGTTTGGGAGTCGGGAAAGGCCTGGACCTCAGGAGCCCATGTAGACACAGCAACTCCAAGGCCAGGTCTAGGGGCCTTCCCGGCTGGGGACGAGCTGAGGGCATATTACATCCTCCATATCTTTCTGTTAAACAATAGTTACTTCCGCCTTGGTCCACGGAGAGTTTCTGAACTTGTCTAAGTCATGCTTCCCTACTGTCTCAAGTTTAACTCAGACTGTTGGCAAACTGGCTCTATTAAATTCACAAGGGGCCATTGGAGCAGTCAGAACCACTGTAAAAGGGTGCGCCCCCAACTGTGTGCCGCCTGCGGGTGAATACTGCCCGTGGGTTCTTGGGACCATTGCTCGCCCACCAGGGCAGGTCTGTCGATCTAGTTTCCACCTGTGATCATAATGAAGGGCATTTTCAAAAGGCTTTGATGGCCTGTCAGCTTCTTACTGAAACTCATTTAAACTCTTTTCTTCTTCCATGTAGAGTAATCACTGTGCTGGTGTTTTCCACTTTTGCCTCCAGATCCGCTTTCCACCCTGCGCTGCGGCCTACAGGCTGATCTCAGCAGATCATATTAACTGGGCCCCTTGTTCTCTGGCTTCCCGTTGGGTTTGGCCAATGGGAGGCCCTGGCAGGGGACCATCCTTGTTCCCTCTCTGCTGGGCAGTGGCGTGGTAGTGACTGCTTTCCTCTGCTGAAGGTCACAGGCCATTGCAGACTCTCTCTCCTATAACTATAGATCTCCTGATCCTGGTGGTGGCCCCCTCCCTTTGTCACTTGAGGCCTAGGAATGGTCACAATGCCAGTCCCAGGATGCTTTGCCCTACTTTGTTGGTTTCTCTTCCTGCCCATTTCTGTCCTTCAATCAGTTCTCTTCACTCACCCCTGTTGAGGGTGCCACTATCTCTCCTGCCCAGAGTCTGGCTGACACAGTTACTTCCAAGGTTCTGGTTAGGATGTGCTTGTAGATGCTTCTCTCAGCTGGTAGGATGCAGTGAAGCCAATGTTACGGGTATGACCCCTGCGTGGTCTGGTTGGCTTTTTCAGTGATGGACTCTAGCCTTATCCTGGTGCACTTAGCTTCCTCCCTTGAGTCCAGAGAGGTTGGGTATCTCTGGGGCTGTAACACAGTGGTTCTCGTTTCCTGAGCGCCTTCTCCTCACAGGCCCTGGATTAGGGGTCGTCCTCAAGTCTTTTCCTACTTCCCATCCTGCAGGCTAGGAACTATCTCCTCCTTCCTACAGATGAGAGAACTGAGATCCAGAGAGCTTGTGTAGCTTCCCCGAGGTCACACGGCAACTTCGGGGAGGGGAATAGGATTTAGGTTCACATCTTCATCAAAGCTGGTGTGCTCTTCGGTGGGGTAGGCTGCCTCTATGTGCAAATGTTTTAGTACAGCTCGAAAACTCTGCTGTTAGTAAGTCAATTCTACAAATACTGTTGATAAACCAACAGTGCACAGTGGCAGGAGCTGCTTTGCAGAGTTTGAACGATGCAGAAATACTTGGAACCAACAGGGGTCTTTACTAAAGGCAATCCCTTAGTCTGCACTGTGTGACGTTTGCAGATCATTCTGGTAGTATTCCACGTAACCTGTCCTGTCTGGACATGTCCCTCTCAGGAAGTCCTACGGGCTCTATTCCCTGAAATAATCTTCAAGATGGCCACCTGGAGCTTTCTTTACCCTGGCTAGCATCCTGATCTCAGGCGCTCATGGGCCCTGGTGCTTTTCAATAGCGTGGCTCCAAAATCACTTCTGTTTCTCATCTCAGTGCCTGGGGTTTGTGACCAAGTGATTCAAGACCCTCAGGTCTCAGAAAGGATGGACTCAAAATACATTTATGTCTCAGGAAATTCTTTCTTCCTTTTTTCCAAGTTTTCTAAGAAACTTCTTGGTTGTGCTATTCAGATCTTTCATTCTTGCCAATAGTTTGCGCTTCTGTCTTGAAGCCTTAGGATTTTAAAAAGGTAACTAAACAATTGCCCGGACTCACATGCAGCATTTTGACTCAGCTGTGCTTTTTGTCACTCCCTCCCCTGGACACAGGCTAATGATTTAAAAGTCAAAGGAACTCCTCTGAAGGATAACATTTTAGTTACAATGATTTTATAGTTTTAAAATAATGTGCTTTACAGTTATGTTTATTAATCCTTTTTTTCTAATCATGTTAAATTATAACGGTAATGATGGCTATTTTTATTCGATAAATATTTATTGACTGCTTATTATGTGCAAGGCACCTTATAGATAAACATCACCCAATGGAAATACAAGGTGAGCCAGGTATGCAAACTGTTTATTCCCAGTAGCTACATTAAAGAAGTGAAAAGAAACTGATGAAATTAATTTTAATAATATGTTTTATTTAACCCAGTATATTCAAAATATTATTTCAACATATAATTAATATAAAATTATTTATGTGATATTTCGGGGCATTTTTTCAAATACTGAGTTTTTGAAATCCAGTGTGCATTTGACACAGCACATTTTTTTTTTAGGGGGGGAGCAGGAGAGGGGCAGAGGAAGTGAGGAAGTGAGGAAGTGAGAGAGAGAGAAAATCTGAGGGAGGCTCCATGCTTAGTGTGGAGCCCAACATAGGGCTTGATCCCACGACTTTGGGATCATGACCTGAGCTGAAATCAAGAGTCAGATACTCAACCGACTGAGGCACCCAGGTGCCCCTCACACTGCACATCTTAAGTGGAAGTTGCTACTTGTTTATTAGCCACATATGGCTTGTGGCTTCCATATTGGACAGTGCGGTTCTAAAGAAAGGATTGTTTGCCTGAGAACTGAACAATTAACTATTATTCTGAGCACAAATCACCTTCCCATGTAAGGTTACCTAACTTTTCCACAGTATTAGAATTGCAACCCAAATGCCCCAGGAGAATTAATTCAGGGGTTAAAAAGCACACACTAGGTGCTTACTACCTGTTTGTTGTTGACCTTGAGTAAAGCAGTTTCTTCTTACCTTAGAGTTATTTGATATGTAAATTAGGGACCATTTCCTCCAAGACCCTTTTTTTTCCTTGTAGCTATTAAATTTAAATTACTTCAGCAAATTGGGGCATGGAGCTTGCCAGACTATTCCTGTTTCTGTGTCCAGTCGGCTACTCTGCCTTCCTATTTTTGCCCCTGACAATAGCGGGACCTCAACCCAAGCTGACCAAGACTTTCGAACCCTCCCGATGGTTTGATTTAGTAGCAGATCTTCTCTGAGAAATGAGCTCAGGGGACACTCCCAGACTCACCCCAAGCACAGGCCGAATACCATCTTTTCCTTTTATCAGGGAAAGCGTGTCTTCCCACCACACGCCTCAAACCCACTTGAGCCGGTGGAGGCAGACTGGTGTGAGCATCTCTTACCCGGGATCGCTGGTGCTTATGGTAGAGGTCAGTCACGTTAAAATCATCCAGATCGACCAGCAGGCTTTGCCTACACATTTCGCAGGTCTTCACGGCGCCTAGATCTGCTCCTTAAATTAAAGAATGCTTTGTTACATGTAGCCCTGGGTCTCTTTGTGCTGACATTTTGAGAGTGAACTTGTGTATGTTATGAATTCTGAATTTCAGTGAGCTTTTTAAAATTTTTTTTAATCTTTTATTTATTTTTGAGACCAAGAGAGACAGAGCATGAGCGGGAGAGGGGCAGAGAAAGAAAGAGACACACACAGAATCCGAAACAGGCTCCGGGCTCTGAGCTGTCAGCACAGAGCCTGAAGTGGGGCTGGAATTCACAGTCTGCGAGATCATGACCTGAGCCAAAGTCGGATGCTTAACCAACTGAGCCACCCAGGCACTGCTTGGTGACCCTTTTAAAGTCAGCCATTGTAGAAAAGGGCCTTGAATCTGAGATCTGGAAAATTTCCTTCGTAATCACTTTTACTGTTATGCATGCAAGCTTCGTATAAGTGAAATTCTCATGACTTTTAAATAATAGGTCTTGCTTTCTGTTTAAATATAAACACACTAGTTCATAAAATTGGAATTGCTACACAGAGGCAGAGAATCTGTAACACAGGTGTTTGCCAAAAGAGTGAATATTGGCCTATGTTGTTGTTTTTCTTACCTAACACAGGTTCAAGAAAATAAATAAATGAGGACCACATTGATGGCAGAAGCTATTCTCAGTCTGCGGCTTAAAAATCTGCCTTTGGGGCGCCTGGGTGGCTCAATCGGTTGAGCTTCTGGCTTCGGCTCAGGTCATGATCTCGCGGTTTGTGGGTTCGAGCCCCGCGTCAGGCTCTGTGCTGACAGCTAGCTCAGAGCCTGGAGCCTGTCTTCAGATTCTGTGTCTCCCTCTCTCTCTGACCCTCTCCTGCTCATGCGCGTGCGCGCGCTCTCTCTCTCTCTCTCTCAAAAAATAAATAAAACGTTTAAAAATTTTTTTTAAAAATCTGCCTTCACTCTTGCCCAGGTGACTTCCCACCTGAGAGGGTGAGGGAGCCAGGGGCCATGTGTGGAAACTAGTACAGCAGTCTCTGCGGCCAGCACCTGAGTTCAGTCTCATCTGGGAAAAGAAACATGAGAAGTCTTCCTTTGTTGTTGTGGGGTTGTTGGTTTTTTAAATTTTTTAAATTAAAAAAATTTTTTTAAAACATGCATTCTAAATCAGTATTTTTTTTTTCACTTATCCTATTCCCCAAAGCAAAGATGGAAGATGCAGAAACTGTGCTGTGTTGAAGCAAACACTATGCCCAGCGTCTTTTCCCCGCATGTAGGTGCTGCGGTTTTGCTAATGATGTCCTGGTGTTTATTTTTATGCATTAGAAACTAGAGGACTGGTTAGCTACCTGCATTTACTTGGGAAAGATAGGGTTGGTGCAGTTTTTTACCCCAGGTTTACTTTGCCTCCCTGGGGACATGAAGAAATAGTACAAGATAGAGAACTTCAAAAGACAAGGATGAACGGGAATCCTGTGTTTGCATTTTGTTTGCGTGATTTTTTTTAGCGCCTTTCTGTAGTACTTTAGGCTACTGAGTGTTCCATGTGCCTTCCGATCTTGATCCCACTCAACAAACCCTTACTGACGCTGGCGTTTACAAGCATTTAGCAGCGCTCTCATTGCACATTTCACGAGTGATCTTTTCCTGTGCTAGATGTTTAATTGGCCCAAATTTGTAGTAAGATAAAACACTGCACGACAGGGTCATTAGTGGCCAAAATCCCCTTGTTTCCTCCCTGTCTGAAGGACTGAGTACCACGCTCACTACGTGGAGATGTGTTTAGGCAGCTTGGATGATGGGGCTAGGTTTGTTTCCCCTGCTGGGGAAGGTGCAGAAAGTGAACAAGGGATCAGGGAGGAGACCGTTAATCTGATTGTCCCACTGTTCATGCCTCTTTCTCTGGAGGGGGCATGGCCACTCCCCATGGGGACAGGATAAAGCCCTCAGGTCTCCCAGGCTGCCTGGAAGAGTGATAACCAAGGAGGAGAACAAGGAAGAGGAGAGAAATAGGATCCAGCTATGCGGTAAAAGGTTTTCAGGGAGTTGTCTCTGAAAGACATAGCAGCTATTTTGTAATGAGTTCTTTGCATTGCTGTTCTCTGTTTTGGGGTTTTTGTTTGTTTGTTTTTGTTTTTGATTTTTTTTTTTTTTTTTTTTTTGCTCAAGTTGCCCTTCTTCCTAAAACCATGTTTTAAAGAAAGCCCCCCTGTTTTCTGCCAAGAAAACCAAAGCTGACCTACCCATGTGGCTATATTTAGGTTATAACCTCCCCAGGGAGTTGAGAAAGGGCTTCACACCCAGTTACAAGATCTGCAAAAGACAGAGCTGACAAGGCCAGCACATGGAAATCTCTTTATCTAATACGGTTCTAGAAAATTAGATCAGTGCTCTTTTCCTGCCCCTACTGCCAAATGCAGCTTTGCTCAGTTTCTTAGGTGACACCCCCCTTCCCCCACAAATAAATGGATGCAGAACTGTTTTTGCCAGGTGTCTATTAGCGGGCATGGCTGCAGTGTGCTTGCTGAGGTTCAACCACTGACCTATTTTAGTTTCCTTCCTCCAGGGAGGGAATCTTAGCATCTCTGCTCAGGCTCAAGCGGGGTGAGATTCAATAGCATACCCAAGATTCTTCTCTTAGACTTGGAAAACAAATTCATTTCCCTCCCATAATTTAAAGGCAGCATTTAGACCCGCTATTATCCATCAGGGCTGTGAGCAAGAGCCCTAGGCTCAGGGGCCATGGTTCTTCCGGCTACTGCTTACGGAGGAGAGGGAACGGTTGTCCTGGCTCGGAGTCCCACACGGTGGTGTCTCAAATTAATTATATGTTGGCGCACATTCGCCACTTCTGCTTCCCCACCTACCTGATGTTATTTTCACTTTCAGCCACTTTTTCAGGCACTCCTGATGAACAAACCGCAGGCTTCCCACACAGCCGCAAGGCTCCAGGAGGGGGTTGGTTGGGGAACCCCCGGATATCTGACAGATGCGACACAAGTCTCCCTCCTCCTCTGAGTCCTCCTCCAGGAGACTAAATGGAAAACAAGACCTGGTGAGCAGGGGTCTGCACATTTGCAGTTTCTACAAACCACAAATACCATTTCCCAGGACATTCAAGGGGGAGGCCCCTCCAGGACTCCCCGGGCCCCCTGCTCCCTCCCATTCTGCTGAAAATTCTTCCAGGTTACTGATAGCAAGTGCACAAAGTCTTGTATCGGGCTCCTCTGCAGCTACTGGGACATGTGAGCTAACCAGGAGAACCAGCAGTGCCACCATAAATCTAGAGGTGTAGGACAGGGCTACAGAGGAAAGCCATGGAAATGCCCGGGTGCCCCTCCCCCTGTCGTGGCCACTGTGAAGGAGTTGGCAGTGTGGCCTGTGGTTGAGTAAGTGGGATTTGCGGGCATGGGTCCTGGGTTTGAAGCTTGCCTCTGAAACGTGTGGGTTTGGTGACTCTGGACAAGTTCTCAAAGCTTCTCAGGTCTCGGTTTCCTCATGTATAAAGCCATGTGATGCCAACACCACCACTACCTACCTAACAGGGTCATGGGCATCCCGGATGCAATGACAGCAGTGTCACTGATCTGCAAAGTGCATCGAGTGTCTGGCAAAGTATTTGCACACAGAAACCCCTCAATAGATATTGGTTGGGATGATGATGAACCAATGAACCTGGACATGAACTCACCAATAGCATTAACACTTGTCAAGAAATTTTGCCAACATTCTAGAATGTAAGCTGCTGGAATCTGATGAAGATGGAATTAGTGAAAATGTAAGAAGATATGTTTGTGTCTAATCAATGGTGAATGAAGACTAGCTGATTGATGTTCATGTAGGGAGGACCTTAAGAAGCTAAAACGTCTTATTTAGAATCCTCATGGCCTGGGGACTGTCTAGTCAAGGAAAGGAAATTGGCTAGAGACTAAAATCAAAGGAGAGGAAGAAATGGGCATTGCTCTGGAGATAGATGTGTATGCTCAGTTTCTTAAGAGACCTTCCTTCTCAGGAAAGAGAAGTCAATGAAAAGGAAGAGAATTATAGTTTTCTATTATTACAAACAAAAGAAGAGATAAATCATATTTTTCAAAGACTCAATATCTCCAAGATGTCAGTTCTCCCCAGAATAATCTACAGATTCAACTCTGTTTCAGTGAAAATTCTAACAAGCTGATTCTGAAACATGCATAGCCCAGGACTCTTAAGGAACAAAGTGGGGAGGGCTACCAAAGTGCACCACTGGCTACCAAAACTTAGAAAAGCTACAGACATTAAGGTGATGTGGCATTGGATTTGGGAAAAACAAAAAAAGAGGAACAGACCAGAATAGAGAGCTCTGAAACAGTCTCATACATTTATAGTTATGTTATAGGATGAAGGTAGCTCTTCAGGTGAGCAAGGAAAGATCCTGGGACAGTTGGGCATTCATAAAATGTACCCCACATCACATATTAAAGATCACTTCACATTTACGTCCAAAATCTGTTTCACACTAAACCCTAAGTGTTCAAAGTGAAACTGTAGAGATTTTAGAAGAAAATAGGAAGAGTATCTTTTTAATTTTTTAAATGTTTATTTATTTTTGACAGAGAGAGAGACACAGAGCATGAGTGGCAGAGAGAGAGGGAGACACAGGATCCCAAGCAGGCTCCAGGCTCTGAGCTCCAGAGACCAACAAGGGGCTTGAAATCATGAACCATGAGATCATGACCTGAGCCAAAATCAGTCCAGACACCCCAAATAGATAGACTATCTTAATGATCCTCCGTTAGGAAAGGATTTCATCAAGATAACAAGATACAAATCACAATTCATAGAGATGGATATATTTGACTTCATTAAAATTAAGAATTTATTTTCATTAAAAGACATCAAGAGGGGGACCTGGCTGGCTCAGTCAGAGGAGTGTGCGGCTCTTGGTCATGAGTTCAAGCCCCACACTGGCTGTAGAGGTTACTTAAATAAATAAGAAAATTTAAAAAAATTAAAAGCAAAGGAATGATAAATGCAATGCAAGAATGGTTTCCTGGGGGCAGAAGGAGTTGGGAGGGGGTAGATGAGATAGGGTAGGTAAGGGGCTCGAGGGCTCCAGTAAAGTTCTATTAGCTGGAAGGTAAGCACAGTGGTATCTGGTTTTGCTTTATTTTGAATTCTCTAATTATTTGTATGCATTAAAGTAACTAACTAAGGAAAAATTTTTGAAGAGTATAAGTGGCATTGAGAAATGGGCTTGAAATATTTAAATGAGGCATATTATAAAATATGAGCCAATGCTTACTAAAAATTGCATTTATATGCAAAGATAAAAGACGGGAAGCAAAGTTTTTTATAGTGCTTATCTCTGGATTATAGGATTACAGGTGATTTTCCTTTTAAGTTTATATTTTTCATATTTCCTAGAATGAACATTTTTGAGATAAACAGAAAAGCATAAGGTTTATCATATACAGAAAAAAAAGGTGTCTGATAGACGAAGTACATAACTCATAGCTGTTTAATGCATTGCCATGCCGAGAAGCGGGTATATTTTTAAAATAAATCATTTTTAGCTCCAAGGCATCACTTTGGGATGGTGGAAGACCAGACTCCTGACAAGTGGGTCTGAAGCTATATTTTGGGCAGGGGTAGATGGGTGAGTGTGAGGCCTTTGGCCCTTAACCAGGAGTCAGTTGGTCTGCTGGTAGCTCGTATAATAGGGAAAGGAAAAGGTACTGCTAACAGGAGAGTGACTTAATTCCTGCAGTTGGATAACAGACCTCCGGAGGAGTGGTAGGTGTGAGTCTGCGTCCTGTGTCCTATCTTACCCTCCTGCATTCTAATTCACTGCCTTGTAATTTTCCCACTCACAATGAATATCAATAGGATAATTAATGGCCCAAATGAGCCATACTAACATACACAAAGGCGGCTTGCATTCACAGAATCCATTTCCAGATCAGTAAGCCAACATTAGTGCGTGGTAACAATTATCATAAAGGAAACAGTCGAATCCTGACATGGTGTCTGATGATGGCTTTAAAAAGTGTCAGATTTCATATATTGTGAATATTGTGAAATATCCCCAAATCATCTTACAAGACAGGAAGATCAGAGAAAAGGGCAATCCAGAAAAAAGACATATTTCTCTCTCATGCGTGAGAAAGAACACACAAAATGGAAGCAGTGGTTACCCCAGCATAGCCCTTCAGAGAACGGAGGTAACCATGGTAACAGTTTGGGACAGGCCTTTTGGTTGGAAAGATTCAAATTCTAGAACTGTCGGTTGGATTTGCACAGAGTGCCATGAGGGAGAGCTGGTGAACTTCAAGTGTGGAATGGCTCACTCTCTGGGGAAATAGCAACCTTTCTGTAAAAGATCCTGGTTCCTAATTGCCCATGAGAAGAGCTAGCTCTATGTAGCAGCCAAAAATCCCTTATGTCTACCAAACTAGCCTTCCTTAAAGTTATGGTATTCAAGGAAAAAACATTTGGGGAATACTGGAGAGATTGAGCTGGAACACCAAACTTTTCCTCATAGATACATATATTTTAAGAGCAACAAAATAGACAATTGTGTCAATAAAAGCAATCATTAAAATGTCAAAGAAGGGCCTACCTAGGGTTTAAAATTCCCATGATGCTCTAATGAAGGCACTGCTAATTTCTACCTGGAAAAAATAGAATTAAAAAAAAGTATATACATATCATTGTGAAAATTCCTCACCTTTCTTGCAATTTCTTGAGTTTCTCAGGGTTTGCCTTTATCTTATTGGCCTCCTTTTCATCTGTGAAAGCAAAGGCTGCCATTCTGTTCCTGTTATCATTTTGACTTGGGAAATCAGAGACTGCAAAGAAAGTAAAAGGTATATTTTCTTGCAGGGACCCAGGCACATGTAAGTGGCCTTGTAAGTTCATTCTTGATGGAGAGGAGCTGGAAGATTCTACCAAGGACAGGTGGCTTTGAGGATTTAGTAAGAGCTCTTCTGTGTATGCTGGGGTGCCCTGGGATGGGTTTGTTAAAGTAATATCTTCTGCTTCTCTGTCATCAAATTCAGGTGCTCTGTATACTGGAAAATAACCATGGTTTTCAGCACTGGCAAGTGGATTCCTATTTCTAATGGGGGACAATGGTTGGCGAACATTAAACCTTGAGTTTCCCTCTGGGTCTGAACTGTGAACGAACCCAGAGGACACTGACGAGTCTCCTGGAATATCATCTCTCATGGCAGAATGCATTAATGATCCAGGAGTGGTATAAGATGAATTCACTGGTGATCTCGGAGCTGTTGGTCTACTGGAAAGAAAATAGTCAAGAGAATTACTAGAACTGTTTACATAGGCATGCCAATCTCTTTCGTAATCATGGGTACCAGGCCTATCTTCCGTGGAAGTACAATCTCTAAATCCATTTTCAGCATTGAGGGCCTCACCTAGACTAGCTGTGGATTTGGTGTCCCATGAAGGAGAGGCGCTTTTCTCATGTTCGCTGTCATCGCTGTCATTCTCTTTAGGAGGCCCTCCATCAGGCGGCTTGGGGCCTTGAAACACCATTGCCCCCCTAGGAAGCTGGTCTGTCACTGGTTCCATCGCATTGCTCATTCTTAATGAGCCACGACTAGACTCAGTTCTTCTTACTGCATTAGTGCTGCAATTTTCAGGACTTTCTTCAAAATTTTTACTTTTGGCCTGAGTGGCTGATGTCCTAAGAAATCGACTTCTCTTATGACTGGGAGGAGAACGAGGCGGGCGCATACCAACCAACAAAAGTTCTTCTTCTAGGAGGATCTCCTCTTCGGTGTCATCATTTTCCCCTTCAGGGTTTAATGATAAAATGGAATAGAAGTCTTTGTCTCTGAACCTAAAGGGTGACCTTCTTGGCCCTCCCATGGTAGTGGTCAGGAGTGGTGGTCCCAAGGACTCACTCGACACTTGAGGGCTGTTTGTTCCTTGGAAGGCCTGAGATAGGCCTGGATGTGGCTCATTCTGGGAAAGAACACTCGAGTTTCCTTTTTTGGCTCTCTCAGGGGTATTCTCATTCATAATCATTAGCTGTGAGGATGGGACTAAGTGTCTTCTCTCTTGAGTTGGCCTCTTCAGCTTAGTGCCACTTGCCCACATTGGGCCTTCTTGTTGAACTATTGGATCTGCATGGAGAAAAGACAAAGTTTATCATTCGTCTATAGGTGTTCATGGATGAAAGGGCTTGAACACTAAGGGTGAGAGTCCTTCAAGGCAACATGTGAGCCTAGAGAAGAAAATCTGCATGGTTAAAACAGTTGGAGGTACAAAAGCAGGACAGTAGCAGTAGCTTCATTTTACTGCTTCTGGATTCTCCTTTGTACATTTGTGGAGCTTGGGCTGGTTCTGGGGAGACAGGGTGACCCTGAGGATACAGGTCTTTTTTGTGGAAGCTTTGGGAAGACCGTCCAGCCCAGGTCAGTCAGGGCTGATCATGGGGAAATCTCTCAAATGATAGTTTGCATAACAGTGTTATGGATAAGAAAAACCAGTGCTCCAGGAATGGCTTCTACAAAAACCACCAGTGCCTTCTCATCTGGATTCATTCAGCGTGCATTTATGACCCTCCTGCACCACACACAGCTTTAAAAAATCTTAAGAAAATGTAACCTACCTGGGCAGATTGGGAGGAAGGCTCTAGATGCTGGTGTCCAGTTACCCTGATGATTTGGATTACATTTACTGCTTAGTGCGATAAAAGTTATAACTCTCTCATGAGATCATTACCTTCTCTTTGTCACTAGCTCCTAGTCGATTTGTAACCTCGAGCGATAATAGAATTCCTCCTCCGCCCCCTGATTCTAAAGTATGAAAAGATGTATGGAAAAGAGGAGGCAAAGTGCCCACATGGGTAGGAATTTCTAGTGGTGAAGTCACTTGATCAAAACTTGCCTTATAAAAACAATGAAGAAGCATA
Organism: Cryptoprocta ferox; assembly: GCA_028646485.1. Classification (NCBI taxonomy): domain Eukaryota; kingdom Metazoa; phylum Chordata; class Mammalia; order Carnivora; family Eupleridae; genus Cryptoprocta; species Cryptoprocta ferox. The sequence continues at coordinate 41,700,460 of CM053565.1, forward strand.
ACTTACTGAGGCCTTATACTGAATGGGCCAGGCACCATACTAACTTTATTACATACACACATGTGGACCTCAGAATCCTATGGAAAAGGTACCACAATCATACCACTTTATAATTGAGGGCACCCAGGCTTAGGTCACATAACTTACCCAAGGGCGTATTTCTAGTTTGATCATTCAAACTCAAGCCTTCCTGACGCTATGGTTTGTTTTAACCCCGACCCTGAGTCCCCTCCTGTGACTGGACTTCCAATTTCCTTGTGAAAATGGAAGGAAATTTAATTCATTGTGATGTGCATGTGCTGTTCAGGGTTTGTTTTTTTAACCCTCTCATTGCAGATAGGACACTGAAAGTACTTCCCTAATTCTACTTCTCTTGGTTTCCTCCTGGCGTCAGCCTCCTCCCAGCCCCGCCCCCTGCCTCCCCTGTGCAATCCTGCAGGATCTGATGAGATGCTGTGGTCCTTATCATTTACCTTCCAGAGCCATTCACCCCCTAGAGTGGACAGGACTCCACAGGTTTGGAAAGGCCTGTGTGGTAATAGCCCAGGCAAGTGAAATGCAAATCCTTGGAGCATTAGGCCCAGCCAAGGGCCAAGTCAATACTGACTCACTTTAATCAAGAGCCTCCCAGGAGCACCAGCTTCTAAGTCCTAATACTCTCTAAGCCTCTTTTATTGTTAACTGCATGGGACACTCAGCAACGCAGTGCGAAGTTTTACTCATCAGCTCTTCCAGAAATCAGTTAAGCTCTCCTGATCAGGCCCCTCATGGGGTTTTATAAACCCCAGTAAGAGATGTGTCAGCAATTCCAGGAAGCTCTGAGCATCTGGCTGTGTGTTAGGAGTGGCGCTGGTATGCCCACTCGGACCCCATTTGGGGGGACAAATTCTTCTACATGACCAACTGAATTCTCTTGATGATTTTTTTTTTTTTTTTTTGAGAAAAAAAAGTGATACAGAAGATTCAGAAATGCAGGCTCCGGTCGATTACTTTTCATTTTGAATTTGATGAAGTGCCTTGGAGATTAGCTAACAGGTTGCTGGAACCTGAATCTTCCGGTCTGTCCCTGAACACATAGCCGCCCTTCGGCCCTGAGCCGATTTAGTCTGAGCTTCAGGAGACGCCTAAGCAAAATGATCAGCTAGGGCAACTTCTCCAAAATGGAAGTGGACACTCAACAGGAACAAGTTTATTTCACAGAAGCCAGGGAGCTGTCTGCCCAGCAACACTGGCTTCTGAATACTGCAAGGCAGCTCCTGTGTGTCCCCAAAAACACACTAGGGAAATGCGTCTTCACTCTTGTCACCACCACTGCCTTCCTCTTTCAAGGTTCAATCAGCTGTTCCTTGGTGTGTTTCCCCTAATGGTGGCAGACTGTGCCATTCTATACGCTATTTTAATCCTATTTCTTGCATCCATCAGATAGGGAGCAGACTTCATAGCGCTCAGGCTGGGAATAAACACCCCACTTAGTATGGCGGGATATGCTATTCATAGACCAGGCCCTACAGATGCTGCTGAATGCCTCTTGGGCCCTGTGTGGACTCCAGCTCAGAAGGGAGGGGCTCCCATTTCCAGAAGTTCAACCAGGTGCAACTTAATGTTCTAGGTGCAACAAGATGAAACGAGAAAAACCATCCATCCTCCCTGTCTTTGGTCTAGACTTCTTCACGTGTTTGACCAACCTACATTCCAAAAACCATATACTTTTACCCATTTTCCTCTGGTTACACAAGTAGCTGATGTTCATTTGGAGAAAATATGGAACTTTCAGAAGAGGATGAAGAAGAAATAAAAATCACCCGCAATCTAAGCTTCAGCTGGCCTTTGCTCCTGTTCTGGAATTCAGGGGTGGGTTGCAAACCTGAGACCCCCGGGCTGTTTTCATCCTGCAGTCGTGCTTTGCCTCACCATCTGAACATTGAGTTAACCACCCTTAGGTGGGGCCTGTAGGTTTTGGTTTACCTCCATCCCCACGGCATCGGTTATGTGTTTCTCCTTCCATTTCCACCTGTTCCCTGAAGGTAATTGAAATTACAAGTCAGCGCTCTTACCTTAGAAATACTTTTTTTCAAGAAAGCCAAAACTGGAATATTCGGGTACATACAACTTTATGTCCTGCTTTCTTTCCCTAAACTTTTTATTGTGAGCATTATCTCCTGCTATAAATTCAATTATTCTTCAAGAACAGGATATTAAGTACAGGTTAAGATACATTATATAAATGTATCATAATTTAACAGTTTTCACTGTTACAAAATACACTCTGATAAATATTCTTGCTCGTACATCTTTGACTATGTGTCTTCTTAGAATAGGTTCGCAAGCGTGGAATTGCTAGGTCACGTGGAATTGCTAGGTCAAAAGGTATGACCCTTCTAAAGACTTTTCACACATGTTGCCAAATTCCAGTTTGTACCAAATTACCCTACAGGTAGGATATGAAAGCATCTCTTAAAGCTGTGTCGCCAGCAACTCCTGCCAAGGGCTTGGCATGACATCGGCACAACAGTGCCCAGGAAATGTTATTCGTTTCACGACCAGCATTGGATATTATTTTTAAAACCTTAGCCAATTTCATAGGCCAAATTGATCTTGTGCAAATTTATATTTATTACTTAGTGAGGTTCAACTTGTTTTTTTTCTTCCAAATGTTTATTAGCTATCTGCATTTCCTCTGTGAAATTGTCTGCTATGCCTCTTCCCATTTTTCTATCAGGTACTCATAGGTTTTCTTATTGATTTGTAAGAGCTTTCTATATATTACCTCTTTGTCACATTGGCTTCAAATTTCTCACGGATACAATTCAAACATCTGGCTCCTACTCCAGTTTATGCAAACCACGTTAGAATGTGAGAGAAAGAATGAAAGACAGACTAGTGAGGAAGCAAACTGAGGGAAGACAAGAAGCCCTTGTCCTTACATAATAGAAAGCTGAATATATACTAGAAAATTGGGACAAATTCTCAGTGAATCTCAGGATAACAGAAGATGCCTTCCAGGTATAGGTGGAGGATTGTATGAGCCTCATGGGATGTTTCATGCCTGGGGAACCTCACCGTTCAAATAACATTCAAGGGTTTACCAGGACCATTGGCGCGGTGCAGGACAGGAACTAACAGTAATTTGGTGCCTACTTTAGCTAGGTGCTGATCAGTGTATTATTTCCTTTAGTTATGATAGCAATGCAGTGAGGTAGATTATATTATTTTTTAAGGTTTATTTATTTTTATTATTTTTGAGAGAGAGTGAGCTAGCAGGGCAGGGGGAGGGAGAGAGAATCCCAAGCAGGCTCTGCACTGCTGGTGCACACAGCTCAACGCTGTGAGATCCCAAGAACTGTGAGATCATGACCTGAGCCAAAGTCAAGAGTCAGACACCTAACCTACTGAGCCACCCTGGTGCCCCTCATTATTATTATTTTAAGGCCAGGGAACTGTAACCCAGAGTGGCTACTTGACCAACCCAGGCTCCAAGGCAGGGAGGAAGAAGACCTGACATTAGAAGGGAGGTCTGCCCTTCTCAACAGGAGGTGTTACATGCTGGGGGCCTGTGACATCTGGTTGCTGCAGGTTCACACATGCTCTAACTGCCCCTAATTCCAAGCCATCCAAACCCACTACCCTGTTTGATATTTACAGGTGTCCATTGGAGTATATATCACATTTTAAAATAAAGCCTACTACGTTCATTGGGTGGTGAGGAAGTGTGAGCTCAGTGGTTTCTCCAAGGGGAAGACTAGGTCCCTGGCAAGGTTGGCTGTCCAGTGTCACTTTCTTTGAGTCCCATGGAGACTCTTCGGGTCCTATTCCTTCTGCCATCACAGGGGAGGGTAACGTGGTCAGCGTGCAGCATGGCCTGGGCCTTTGGATGAATGCTCAGGACTGAAAGAGGACTTATCCACCAGACCAGGGTTTTGAAGCAAAACACAGATTTTCTTTGATGTTATTTCTTATACACTGAGATCTCGACACCCTGGATGGTGAGGCGAGAAGATCCCTGTGGGAGGTGAGCAGTCTGCCACCCACAGACACCCCGCCTCCCCTCTCCGCCAGGTGAGATAGCCCCAGAGCTGCAGATTGCTTCTCCACCCCTTGCTACCTACCACCCACCGCCCAGATGTCCCCTCCAGAAGCTGGATGGCTGGCCTCCACTCGAAACCACACACAGTCATGCCTATGGAATAAATGGGAGAAAAAATAAAAACAAACTCCCCACCCTACGTTTTCTGGCCAGCCTCTCTCCTAGAAGAAAACTAGATCCAATAGTTTGTTTTCAAAACCTTTTAAGCATTTCATTTTAAGGTACACTGTCCTCCACATAAAAACCCAAGTGTCTAAAAACCATACAGAATTCACCAGGTAACTGCACAAGTCTGTTCTCTCTGAGGACCAAGATGCATGAGCCCCGGATCCTTACCTGGTCCCCTGATGGCCGGCGCCTTCGCCGGCAGCTGCAATTTCTGTCTGCTCCTGTCCCCGGGCACTCGTGGGCTCTGCATTTCTGGGCTGACTGTCAGTCTTCCCAGGTTTGGCCTCCTCTTTCTTGACAAAATTTGTGGTGCCTGGGCTGCTGAAAGGTGCAAAATCTTTTCAATAATTTTTTACAGGGAAACAGCTTCTGCATAAAGAATGGTCCAAAGGCCTAGTGAGGAGGAAGGCAGGTAAGGGACTGGGGCCCAGGTGGTCAGAGAAGAGCTGGATTTGAAACCTGATTCTGTGACCTTGTAGCTGTGTGAACTTGGGCAGATCACATCACCTCTTGCAGCCCCAGTTTCCTCACCTATTAAATGGAAAATCATAATACCTACTTCGAAAGGTTGTTATCACCATTAATGAGCACCTGTGACATTTGCAAGCAGGGTCTATAAGGGGTGTGTCCTTCCGCTAAGATGCTTCCAGCTTCCCGTTCATAGATGTTGGGATGGGCATGCTGGTAACACTGTCAAGAGCCCTCTACAGTTGGGATACGCAAAGTCCCTCTCCCCAGCTGCTCTTCCAAGGTTTAATCACAGCCTATTTTGTACCTGTATATCCTCAGGTTGTTTATTAGCAGCTAAGATGGCCTTCCAGAAAGGTTCCAAGCATCCGGGACACCAGGTATACCTATTTGCTTGGCTATGTGCTGGAAGGATAAACTCACTGTAAAGACAGTAGTGGGAATGCTAATGCGGATTGAGTTCCCAGCGAATATATTTTTTAGAAATTCACATTTTGAACTAGGTTGCTAATTGGTTTGAATAATCACAAATCTCTTCTGCACATGTAGGAAGCGTCAGTGCCCGTGGAGTTTGGGGCAAGAGTTTCAGTATTTTCCGTGCCTCTCCGCAAGTTCTTGAGTTTACAAGGCAGTTGAATTGTGAATATCGGAACTAGATCTTTCCAAGGCAATTTGCCGGGCCCATCCCCTCTTGGACAGTTCAGAAGTTTCACAAATAACCGCAGCCAGCGGGCAACACGGGTAAAGCTGGGAAGGTCCTTGAGTTGTGCGCGAGAGAGCAGCCGTTCTTGGCCTGTGGAGACAACTGGATTTATGTTCCAGAGTGTGAGTTGTGGTTTTCGTCCAGATTCCGGAAATGAATGAAAGCGTTCCCTGGCAGCTCAAGAAGCTGAGTTGAATACAATGATTAGGTACAACCAGCTTCTCCCGACAGGCCCCAGGAGGGGAAGGCACTCGGTTCTGTGCCCCCAAGACAGAGGGGACCATATTCTACTGGGGACGTGCTAAAAACCACCTGTCGCGGCTCATGTAGGGTGAGCTGGTGGGGCCTGGAGAGGTTGTGGGCGTGACCACAATGGAGAGAAGAGAGTTCTCCAGAAGATGAGGATATATTCTTCAGAGAGTGTGGGGTGGTGACGAGACACAATTTCACCAACCTGGAGGAGAGTGAGAGGGGCTTTTCAGTATGGGGGCCAGCACGGAGGAGGTGAGCGGAGGCACTTTCTCAGCACCAAGAGTTGCTTTCCTGTAATCCAGAGGTTTCTCCCTAGTCACCTAGGACCTCATCCCTCCAGCTCTCAGCAGTCAACGACCGCCTCCTACCTCTCCCCTGACGGACAGGGCAGGAGGCAATGGGATTCTTACTGAGGAAGTAACAGCTGGAGGACCGAGGAAGGGGCAGGCTTGAGATTCAGGCCCAAAGGTTTTGGTCACAAGGATTGCACTTTGATTCCTAGCAGGAATCCCATTAGAATCTTTGCATTTCCTTCGCAGCCCAGGGCAGTGGAACCTTACGCTGCCCGCTGCCCCATACCCCTACCCCGTCCACACCCCCACACGGTCCAGGGGGCTCTCTTCCCTAGCCTGCCCCAGCTGGCAGGTACTTCGAGGTCTGTTTCCAGTTTTAGGCCCACCCATGCGGCTCTGACTCTGCTTTGAGAACTTTCAGGATTCCTAGGACCTTTAGCATTGAAAGAGTCTAATGTTGCCCGAAGTATACATCTTCTCTCTCCTTAAGGATGAGGACCCTGCCTTAGCTTGTGTGTTGCCTGGTCTCCTTCAGGACAGAATAATTGCTTAGTGTGATGTACGGGGCTCACGGAGATGCATTCGGCTACTTGGCTACCACAGGGAAGTCCGAAAGTAGAACAAACTTTTTCTTGCGCTAAACATCCAAGATGACTTAAGGTGATTTTGTCTTCTTGTTAGAAAAAAGCGCCTTCCTCAAAGCATCAGCTCTTTTAAATGATTTTTAAATGATTTCCAGAAATGAGCATATCGTCTCTAACTGAGGGTTTCAGCAAACCAAAGTAATAAAGCTGGGAACTCGGAGATGGTTTTACCAGGTCTGGCAAGCAAAGCTGGCAGTGTGGGCAGAAGCCTCTGACTTTGGGCAGTTTGGACCTCAGGCTCTGCATCTCTGAAATGGGAGCATTCCTATCTTGTTGAGTTATTGCCAAGTTTTGCAATAATGTATGTAAATGGCCTCGCTCAGTGTCTGGTGCTTCTCAGCCGCTCTCAATGGTGGCTGCAGTGTCTCCCGTAAATAGTTTGCTGCGACTACTGCTAACTGGGGATCTGAAGGTGCTCCCACAAGAGACTTGCGCTGGACCAGAAACGTGTTCTGCAGGTTTCACCTGTTGAGAAGAACTCACACAGCAGCCTTCATTTCTGTGCTGTTCTTGCCGAGGCTCCCTCCCTGGATCCTTTATAAAATCCAAAAGGCAAATAGCAACTCCTTTTCTATTATAATCTGTTCAACAAACACCCGTGTGCCTTTGCTTATGTAATAATTTGAGGGTTCACAAAGATGAGTAAGACGGTTTGGTCGTGACCTTAAACACTGTAATCCAACTTGGCTGTCCCGCTGACTTCTTCCTTGTGATACCCTCTCAGATTCTATGGAAAGCAAACTCTTACAAAATATCCCTTTGTCACCACCTGCAATTGCAGGCACAAATGAGGTGACCTGGGCCACACAGCTTGCATGTACCCTGATTCTGGGTCCTAATCACCCTCCCTGTACCCAAATCAAACCAAACTTCAGACCTCTGGGGTCTTTTTAGCATGGTCTTCCCTGTGGCACGGTACATACATTAACCTGGAGAGAGACACAAGTTAGATCCACACTGGAAGAGGAAATAGAACTTCCTCTTCAGGTTGAGGACAGACCCTTTGCCTTGGAGGGAAGGGATTTGTCCTCAGGAGTCCCATTGCTGCCACTCAACACCTGAAGTTGTCGGTGAATTTGGGGAAGACTTTGGTTTGCTTTGCACTGTACCCTCTTCTAATATCTGAGTGAGGCAATGCCTCCAGTGACAGAGAAACCAAATGGCTGTTTCAATAAAAGGTTCCTGCCCTGGTTCTCTTGATGATGCTGGGACACTGTAATTGTTGATTGAATAGTTCTTAATTTGACTAGGAAAAAAAAAGGTAGCAATCTCCTATTTATACAAGGCCCTGATGACTGAGAACCAAGTCCATTTAATGGTGCATGTTAATTCCATGTGCCCCATCATTGATCAGTTCTTCACATTGCTTGCCGGACATGACACGGTTCCTGACAGACCAGCTCGAAAAGAGAAAAATACAATTCCTAAACTCTTACTCTCTCCCCTTGTCTTTAAATTTTTTTTAAATGTTTTTATTTATTTTTGAGTGACAAAGACAGAGTGCAAGCAGGGGAGGGGCAGAGAGAGAGAGAGAGAGGGAGACACAGAATCTGAAGCAGGCTCCAATCTCTGAGTTGTCAGCACAGAGCCTGACATGGGGCTCGAACTCACGAGATGTGAGATCGTGACCTGAGCCAAAGTTGGACGCTCAACCGACTGAGCCACCCAGGTGCCCCACCCCTCCCCCTGTCTTGACAAGGAGGTGCCAAGATTCTGTCTGAGAGATGGCTTCTTAAAAAATGTCTTGCTTCCTTTACTCTCTCAAAATAAATAAACTTTAAAAAAATGTATTGCTTCCTTTAGATCGTGGGAAGAATTACAGCTTAGTCGCAAGATCTGGTGTTGCCCGGGGGTAATAGGCAGCTTTCTGTACAGTCACAAATAACAGGCCACGTTGATTTGCCTATTTGGGTGTGCTGGAAATGTGTGTTGTCTCACATACCCAGAGGAGATCTTAATTAAAGCTTAATTATGTACCATAAATATGTTTTATTTTGGAGCCCAGGAGGTGGGATTTTTGATTTTGGGAAATGTGGTGCCTAATAAGTAGGCAGGAAAGGGAATGTAAACAGTGACTGAGCCTTTTAATTTGTCCCCTCACCACATGGTTCTGCGTGGCTTCTCAGTCCCAGCGTGTGTCTTGGGAAGGACCTGCCCTCCCACCCCCACCCCGTGCCACCTTCTCGGGGGCCACCATCGGACACAGGAGGGCCTGCTCCTGTTCCAAAGCGTGCCAGCCACAGGAGTGAAGAAATCAGATGAGTCTCGAGAGATGACGGGATTTTATTGGTCGCTCACACCTTAGCGCTACCAGGAGGTTGAGTCAAGTGGCCGCTGTCTGGTCTTCCTGCTCCCCTGCGCACCTCACCGCCTGGGTGTTGCTCGTGACCTTGCCCTCCGGTCCCCCTCCCGTCCACCTGCCTTCTGGAAGCCTGACGTCCCCCTCTCCCTGACTCCACTGTGCTATGTGCCTGGCCGAGGGCCACTTACCACAGGAGGTAAATCTTACTGGGCCTCCTGCGGTCCGGCAAGTACAGCACAGGGATCTCCGCCGGGGTCGGGCAGGAGATGGGGAAGTAGCACAGGGTGGCTGGGGACTGGGGCACGGGGCCAGGGGACAAGGAAGAGGGACTGGTGAAGGAGGGAGAGGGGACAGGAGAGGAGGGGTCCTGGGCCACCGGGGAGGCGGGCGGCAGGAGCGGCAGGAGGAGGCAGCAGTAATTGGTATTGGGCTGCAGGACAGGGGAGAAAGCAAAGACGGAGCAGTAAGGGGAATATTCAACACAGAACAGGGGGTGCTCGCTGCTGTCACCTGCACAAAAGAAAAAGAGCAATCAGGCAGCAGCACTCATGGTGGAAAAGGCCTTTAAAAAAGCCTGTAAATGAATGGAACTCAGTGTTCTTCGGGGCTGGCCTGTCCAGGTGTCATTGGGGCAGCGGGATGGGATCTCAAAGTCACCAAAGAGTTAACTGAGGGGCAGGGCCTCATCATCACACCCTTTTGCAGCCAATGGTCTCTGGCGTCCCTGACAGATGCAGGAAAGTTCTTCCCCCACTAAGTTCCTTCGTGGAAGCGCAGGAGTCCCTTCTCCGCCCCACGGCCAGTCTAATTAGCTGTGCCGGCAGCAACATAAGGCGGCTGGCAGGGCCTCACCTCGGTAAGGCTCTCCCCCTCCAGTCCTCCAGCTGCCCGCAGGAGGAGGTGGCGGTCATGCCCTAATCTGGCCTTTCTGCTTCGGAGGGGAGGCTTGGGAAATGAGAAAGAAGCAGAGAGATCCTGGCGGAATCACAGAAAGGGGGAGGGACCAAGGAGGGGAAGAAGCAGGTGGACGAGGGAGGTGTCCAAGGGAAGCTAATGATTTGCTCGCTAACCTCACACTTATTCTGCCAACCTTGCTGGAGGCGGAGTATGGGCACCTGATGGAGACACGATCAGAGAGACCCCCTCGTGCATAACAGATCTCTCAGCTCTACCACTAGCCAGCTGGGTCACCTTGGATCATCTGTTTACCTTCTCAAAAACTGTTTCCTCATCCACAAAACAAGACCAATGTTTTCTCTAGGCCTTGTTCCTCCAAGGGCGGTCCTTTGACCTCCTTTGGCATGGAGGTCCCCTGGGAGTTTCTTAGAAAGGCAGAATCCTCAGCACCCCCCAAACTGAATCAGAACCTGCAGCGTATCAGGATCTCCACGTATCTCTCATTGACTTTAAAGCTCTAGAATCAAGGCTGTGAGACAGGTGTCCAAACCTGTGTGATGAGAATCACCTGTCCTGCTTGTTAAAGATGTGGTTTTGCAGGCCGCCTCAGTGGAGATGCTGATGCTCTGGGTCAGGAATCGGAACCAGAATTGCGTGTTTTCATCAAGTACCTCCCCTGGTGATTCTTATCAGAGAAGTTTGGGAAAGGCTGCAGCTGCAAACAGTCCCCATTCTAAAATGCCATCATTGGAAGCATCCAGTTGAAAACCATTATCATTACCTCCTGTGTACTTGGGGGGCGGGGGTGGGGAGTCGAGGCTCAGTCCCTACCCCTATCCTGTGTAAGATCTGACACAATTATCTGTTCCTCCATTTCCCAAAGCCTCCCTCGGCTTCTGGAGTGGCTCCTAGTTCTTGCATTGTTTCTCTGTGGTTGTCTTCTGTCCTGTCCCCACATCATCCCTGCTTGCTCCGTGAGCTCTCATGGGCTCTCACAGGGGAGACCCTCTTCAGCTCCCTTGTGCTCCTTCTAGGTCCTTGGATTCCTGCTGGTGGCTGGGAACTCTCTGCCCAGCAGCAGACCTGGGTCCTCAGGTGTTTCCTGGCGTTTCCTCCTGGCTGTCCCGCCTTCCCTTCAAAGACAACACTCACGGAGTGGGACCCATTCTCTTCTTGCTTTCTCAGCCTTGGCAAAGGCAACCTCCACTAGCCTAATTTTCTGGGCCAGAACTCCATCTTCTCTTTGGTTCCTCCTTTTAGTTATCCCCACACCCAGGAGCCACCACCCAGTACTGCCGGAAGTACTTCCTTAACATCCCTCAAGGCTGGCCCTCTCCCCCATCCCCTCTGCTTTTAATCCAGGCCAAGCCTTTCTTGCTTCTGTCTGGCTGCAGTGCACCTACGGCTTGTCTGGTCTCTAGGCCTCTGTAAGACTGCTCTCGCCCCACTTCCAGCCCCCTCTCCGTGCCACAGCCGGCTTGTAAAAATGCCAGTTGGATTGCACAACTTCCCACTTAGATCCCCTCCCAGGTTGATGCTCTAGTGCCTTTCTGCTTGACACTCAAGGCCCTCGGGAACCTGGTCCTTGCTTCCCTGTAGGGTGTCAGCGTTATACTCTACTCTTCCTGATTTATAGGCCGACCCTAAAGCAGAGATTCTCAAACTCAACGGTGCACACAAATATCCCAGAGATCCTATTAAAGGCAAGTTCTGGTTCGGTCAATCTGGGCTGGGATCTGAGGTTCTGTATTTCTAACAAGCTCTCAGGTGATGCCTCTGCTCCTGGTCTGGGGATACATTGAGGCTCAAGGCCCTAGACTACTTCGAGTTCCTCAATTTTTTATAATAAAGTTATAACTTGTCTTACATCTCAGACTAGAATGGCTTTGGTTGAGCAGCTTATTAAAAGAATGCCAGGCCTGGGGCAGCAGGGGGTGGGGGTGGGAGTAGGGCTTTACAAGCAGAGGGAGGACTGGGGACTGACCTTTCCCTAAGGCCTAGTCTCCCAGCAAGGCTTTAATCCTCCCTCCTACCTGGTGAGGTAGGTAATAATTCGACTTTACTGATGAGGCAACTGAGTTCAGGGAAGTTGCCAGCTCACACGTATGGGGCTATGAAGAGGGAGACTCGGATGCTGGGCCACGGCTTCCGGTTCTGGGTCCTGTGGCCTCCCTGAGCCCCATGGTCTCAGAAGCATTACCATAAACGACTGAGAATTATGATTCTCTACATGGAAGTCAGAGCGTTCACTTACGGTGTTTGTTTTCTAACTTGGGCAGATGGCCTGGAAACTTGTTGGGACACCAAGGGACCTGCCTGGAAATTCATTCATCTTGGCCTTTCGAGAAAACCTTCCACAGAATTCATTTGCAAGGTAGGTTATGAAGATTTGGGATTTGCCTCAAATTTCTCTTCCAGGCCACCCTTCAATGAGTATTTCCCGACTCACAAGAGACCACAGTTATGTTAGATGTTTATCTTTTCAAATCTGAGTTCACTGCTTCTTCTTGGTTTTACAAGAACACGTCCTCACGAGAAGCCATTATTAAGCTGAATAGGCTTTGTTATTCCCACAAATGTGAATCTGGTAATGACTAATATTGAACTCAGTAATAAGTGAGGATAATTTCAGAATGCTTGGCTTTGTTTTAAAGGGCAAGATTTTGGAAGCAGTCTCTAGGACTCCATCCAGATCCGTTTTCCTGGCACAGAACTAGGAGACAGTGCCCAAGCTCTAGGTGACAGGAGAGGGTACACTCCTTTCCCATGTGCCTGGCACTGAGGCAGAGAGGTCTGCAGGACTCCAGGCGCCAGAACCCTGCAGCACAATGGCCTTTGGATGCCTCTACGCATCCTGGAAAAGGAAGGTGGCTCCTTTACAACTCAGGCTAGCACGGGGCGGGGTCTCAGGGACAGGCAGGAGTCCAGGAGTTGGAGTCCACAGAAGCTCCCTGTGCTTCTCTGTCCCCCAGTGTCTGTTGGGGCTGCAGACTGCTCAGCTTCTCACAGATCCATGCACAATTCTGAACTAAGAATACATAGCTCTGCTCCCATCCCTCCCTGGATCAGGGTTCACATTGATCATGAAATAGGATTTCTGAATCCATTGCACATCAGACACAGCTGGGTCTTGACTCACTGCCTGAATTTTCCATGTCTTTTTGGAGATAAAGCAAATCTCTGGCTTGGTGAATGCTTTCTGATTATTCATTCCCCCCTCCTTTTGTGTTTTGCTCTGGAAATTCAGGGTATAGTAAAAGTGTTTGAACCTGCATTTATATTAGGATTTTTAAAATATAACTTGATTTTTGGTAAAGGAGAAAGAGGATTGTGGGGAGCAGGGGCAACATTAAGACAAAGAAAACAAGGTTTTATAACTCATTCTCTACTAAATACAGTTCTTGCGTCCTAGATATCAATATGCTATAATTTACCAAGTGCTTAATGGTAACGGGCACTGTTCTAATGGCTGAGCATACGTGTTGTCATTGAAACTTCACAGCAATCCCAGGAGGTGGGATCTATTTTGACCCCCCACTTTACAGATGAGGAAACTGAGGCACAGAGACGTCACTTGCCCAAAGGCACACAAGCAAATAAGAAATGGTATCCAGATGCTAATCCAAGCATTTTGAATCTAAAGCACTTGCCCCACACCACATGGAGGGGGGTAACAGGGAGAATTACAAGCCAACTCATTTAGCAACAGTTTGATGGAATATATGATCTTACTTAATTTAAAATGCGTGAACTCCTTCTAATAGAGTGTGAAGAACAATGAAAATCTGACAGCTACTCAGTTATAAGTCTATTTGTGGAGGGCACCATTGGTTCCTATTTTGTAAATAGCCTTCTTGGGGGTTCTAGATGGTAGGTCACATGGGTATAAGGAAAAACTCCTTTATTTCAGTGGATTATCATTACATAGATTTGCATGTAAGGCAAGGCACATTTCCTAGCTATATTATTTTATTCAGGAAAAGTCTAGCATAACTTGGTATGGAAGGTTAGTCTATTACATAGGCGTTGCAAAGGGATTTCACTGGCTTTGATGCTTCAATTTTACACAGAATCTCAGTTCTGAAATGGGAAGGAGTTTTGGTGACTCACCCCCAAAATGCTTTAGGAAAATATTTCTCTACAGAGGTGAAGAAAAACAGGAATCTGGTGAACTGGATCAATGCGTCCAGATAATTCGGGCCCCAAATCTCCCTTTTTCTAGAACCACAGGAGATTCATTTGAATTTTCTGAGTTGCTAGCGCCACTCAACTAGACGTTTCCTGAAAAGACTCAGCTTAAATTCTCACCATGTCTCTGGGCTCTCATTTCACTGTGCTAATTAAGGAACTCTGAGGGTGCATCTACACATGTAGGATCTTAACACACCAACGCTTTGCTTTTAGCCAGCTTCGTGAATCCAGTTTGCCGTACAACTGATCAGGCTTCTGTAGCAACCGGCATCAATCACCAGGACGGCTGTGCTCACTGGACAGCCAGGCCCCAGTCCAGCCCCTGCCCACATGGGTCCTGGACATGGTCTAGGGTCATAATAGGATGATAAAGCTGGTGCTTTTTAAAAGCATTTACTCCAAGTAACATCCCTCATTTGATGAAATAGGTATCTTCCTGCCAACTTGGCTCTCTTGCCTAAACCTTGGTGTTTCCAGGCTAGTAATTCTTCAAACGTGACATTTTATAGAATGTAAAGTGAATTAATTCTTCCTTTTGTCAATGTTGTAAGGTCCATCTGGAGTTTGCTCAGTCGGAAAAGCATCTGTATTAATCACACAAACTAAGACCATCTAGTGGGCCTAAACTGTACATTTTAATGATTTTTCTTGACGGATGACAAAGCAGCCCCAGCAAATGGCTACCCAGTTTTAGCTAGAAGGTTAGAAATCATATCTAGTGGATGATATTGCATTGTTTAAACTTCAATTCAAATTTTTTTCTATTTAAAACCTCCCCAATTCAATAAATTACAACACATATTTTGAAATATTTGGGGAATCATCTTATCTGCCCTATTCCATTCTTAAACAGCTGAATTAAAAACATACTCCCTACTGGGACACCTGGGTGGCTCAGTGGGTTAAGTGTCTGACTTTGGCTCAGGTCATGATCTCACAGTTCGTGAGTTCCAGCCCAGCGTTGGGCTCTGTGCTGACAGCTCAGAGCCTGGAGCCTGCTCCAGATTCTGTGTCTCCCTCTCTCTCTGCCCCTTCCCCACTTGCGCTCTGTCTTTGTCACTCAAAAATAAATAAACATTAAAATTTTTTTAAATATACTTCCTACTCAAAGTCTTAAAAATGAGAAATTGTTAACTATTAATGATACTTTTCCCCTAATTAAATAAGGAAAAAGCATTGGAGCTTTGCTTGGAAGGACATCATTTCAGAGTTGTTTTTTTTTAACCTCATTAAAGCAACAAAATGTGGGTGGTTAATCTGAGGGAAAGCTGCCATTTTCTAAAAATGCATTAAGACTTAACTGGACGGGTGGTTGCATGACAAGAGCTATTTAGGATTAGAAAATAGTTGTGATTTGTATTTAAATGAATTGCACGCGCTATTTACAAATTCTTCGGCAGTTAATTTGGATCGTTTCCATTCTACTGCAAGCAGAAGGCAGACCTTTCTGCCTAGTTACCCCAACTTCGAAGTCAGTTTCTGGAGGAATCAAGTTTGTCCTCCATATGTTGGCTTTGATGGGGATGAGCCCGAGGGACTCTATGCTTTCACTTGAATTTATCCTCTTTCTGGATACTATTAAATCACTCCTGCCTCAAGCAGAGGACTGGTCTCGGCTTCAAAGGCAGCTAAAGAGTGAATTATTTACCAAATTGCACAAAAGGGAGGATTTATCAAGCCCGTTTTCTCCCAGAGAGGACAACCCCAGAAGTGGAGGACTTTATTACTCTCTCTTTCTTGGCTATAAATTATGCCATTCAGATGCTTTTGAAAGCTTCTCTTCATGCTCTTGCTTGAGTCATAAAATTTGATACCTGGGGCCAAATGCCTTCCTCCATCCCCACCCCAGAAGGGTGAGGAAGAGGAAGAGGTGCCAATTCTAGGCAATGCCACACAAAGCCAATGACTGGGCAGCAAATGTGGGGCAGTGGGAACAGTTGCTCTGCATAAGTCACACCTTCTTGTCTTGCTCTTCTAGCCTGGAATGAATTTTACTATTTGCATAAGATCACTGGACCCTCCAAAACGTGAATTCACCACTTGGAGAACATTTGGTGTAGCCAATACCGTCAGTCTGAGTGTTGGCATTACCTATAAGGCTGGGATTTTAGATTTTGTGAATTTCCACATATCAGCCACTCACCTGAAGAGGGTTTGCTGGCACCCGCCTTCTCCAGTTTCCTTGGAGTCATGGTACTTTTATGTTTCTGTTTGACTGGTGTTTGGTCAATTGCTGGAAGTCTGGAATCACCCTTAACCACAGAACTCTTGATGGATTGTCTTGGTTCGGCTACAGAATCCTCCTCACCAGAACTCTACCAGAAATGAAAGGTGTGTGAGTATTAGTGGCCAAATCGGTCATCATTGCTGGGCAGAGGGAAAAAGAGATGAGCTGACTGCAGAGATCCCTTCAGCGCTAATACTGGAATATCCCGCCATGCTTCATATGCCCTTTTACCAGTGAGGTTTCGATGGACTGTATCAATTTAGAAGAATCAATTAGAAATAATAGCAAAGTTAATGAGACTATTTTGCAAAACACCATAAAAAGGAGGCACTTCTACGAGTCTATCTTGTAGAACGTTATGAAAAGAACACATTTCTGACCCTTAAGTAATTTGATGACCAACAAACACCTTATGTTATAAAAGCTACATATGAAAGCAAGAGAAACAATCAATGCCCTTAAACTTCTTGCTCTTGTTATTTGAACTGCTTTGGGGGTGGATGAGGAAAGATGTTCCTAATGGTAATCATATACTTGACAATGAAAAGGAAATTTAGATGGTGTGTTGGGACTGAAAAAACTAGATCTCCATTTACTGTTCTGAATTACTGGGTACAATATAGGACAGACTAATCTTTTTAAGAGTTTCCTACTTGTCCGTCTTCTATAAAGAAGTCAGTATAAATCTACGCACAGCCAAATCATGATTCCTGCAGCGTCAGAGTGTCTCAGCGCAGCCTTGCCAACACAACAAAAATTATCCAGGCATTCGATAGTTTTCTACTTTGCTGCCACTACAGCCACCAAAAGAATAATGAAAGCAATTAACTGGCTATGGGAAACCTGGTCATGGCGGGTGAGTCAAGTGCTACCTTATGGTTTCAGGTCCTGGTGTTATGATTTGTGATACACTCTGCAACACACTAAACCCCACTCCAGGGTGGGGGGGGGGTCGCTCAGTTCTTCTACAGGCACATGAGTCCAGTCTCTGGAAAGTCCTCTGAGGATGTGCGGTCATCTGCAGACAGAGTGCTATACGAATACTGCCCCCCCCTTCCCCAAACATGGCAATTTGTATTGATCTCACTCATAGTTCCCGCTGACAATTGTGGCATTTTCATTTCAAGGCTCCTGACTCAGGAAAATACTCTGAGTAGCTTTGAATTATTGGGTGCAACGGAAGACAAACTAAATTCTAAAAGAAGTCTCCTACTTGTCAGTCTTCTCCAAAGAAGTCTGTATAAATCTACAGGTGGACAGATCATTATCCTCTAAGATTATAAGTTGTTGTTTTGTAATTTAGAGTCTGGATACAGCCTTCAAACAAATAATTATTGTTTCTCCCTGTGTTTTCAGAAAACAAATCAGATAAAGGGACAGGAAAAAGAAAGGACTTAGTGAATTGGTTGTTCTCCATTTTCCTTTTCCATTCTGGAATTTAATAGAAATCCTTGAAAATGATTCTGAAATGTCCAAGATGAAGCATTAGGTCATTTTTAAAAGTTTATTTATTTATTTTTGAGAAAGAGAGTGCGATCAAGGGGACGGCAGGGAGAGAGGGGGAGAGAAAATCCCAAGCAGGCTCTGCACTGTCAATGCAGAGCCCAACATGGAGCTTGAACTCATGAACTGTGAGATCATGACCTGAGCCAAAATCAAGAGTCAGACTTTTAACTGACCGAGCTACCAAGGCACCCTATGAAGCATTAGGTCATTTCTGAACATGAGACAGGCTCTCTGTTTTCAGAGAAGGAAATGTGGGCAAATTTTAATTATGATGCCTAAGACTGTCCTAGGCAAGGAGATTGTCAGTGAACCTGGGATGGAGTATTTTCCACAAACTGCCCAACACAAATACCTTCCACGTGTAGGTGGAGAAGCCTGATCATACAGGGGTCTATTCTTCAGCCCTTCATTTCTAGCCAATGCAAAGTCAGGAAAGATGTTCTGGGCTAAGACTACCAATATCCATGGTTACAGTATCAGGAGCAATAATAGTGGCCACCATTACTGGTGGGTCTGTCACCCTCAGCCAGGGCTGGATTCTTTGCTTGCCCCGGGCAGTGGTGAATTGGGAGGAGTTGGTGACAAGACTTTTGACTGGGCGTGTGTTAAGCCATATGTTATCCTTCCTTCACTCACTCATTATACTTCAAGCCTTTAATAGCACCAAACGTGAAAGTTTGGTCCACTAGACAGTGCCTATTACGTAGGGAATAGTGCAGCTGCACTCTGAATATGTCCTTTTCTGGTTCCTAGTTCCCTCAGCCTTACTTACTTCCAGTTGCTAATCGTTCTTAAGAGTCCAGAAATTGCCGCTTGGAAGGGGGTGTTTTGTCAGTGGGAAACTAAAGTCGCAATGGCAGAACTAATAATACTTATGATGAATGTGCTTGCCTCACTAATCGTCAGTAAATCATTTCAACTTTTTGTGCCTTTATTCACGTCCTCTTAGGTTCTCTGCCATTCTCTCCTCTCCTCTCTTATGAAAACCCATCATATTAATCAGGGAGGATGAGTTGTAGGAACTCATTCTGGCACTAAAGTGTGGTATTTAAGACTTCCTGGGAGGAAATCCTGGCCTTTTCACAGGTTATTGTGCGACATAGTGTTAGTTTTGGTTCATCTCTCTGCATCTCAGATTTTTCTATCCATGAACCATAGTGTCTACTTGTGGTGGTTCTGGGAGAATTAAATGAGTTAGGACGTGCTGGTGCTCATAGCACTTAGAACAATACCAGGCACGCAGTAAATGCCATGTGAGTGTTGGCTTTTGTAATTAGCCGCTTAAAAAATTAACTCACTAACAACCAAATGTTAACTACCTATTGTTGAAAGCAAAACCCAAATCTTCGGTGAGAAGTACTATTGGATTTTCACCTAATCTGAAGAAATGTGAGCGGAGAGGTGGATCAGATCTTACATCGGACTCTTGGTTTCTTGCACAAGCTATCGAATTTATGATCGTCTTCTAAGTATCCAGTTGAAATTTGTCTAGTCTTAAGAAAATATGGCATGATTTCTTTTTCAGACAGTAAAGCTCTAATGGAAAATATTTAACAACATTCAGAGATTATCAAACAATAATCATTAAGTTATTTTGATTTAAAGTTGATTTTAAAACTGTCTTTTCCCCTTGTAATTTTGAACAGTACAATTTTCATTTCTTCCCCCATATGTTCCTAAGTTGAAATGTCACATGGAGGTGGAGGCAACAGCACATTTTGCTATTCCTTTGGGGGAAGAAAACCAGCTTTGTCTTTCAAAATCAAAGTCTAAAGCATTAAAAAAAAACTAACTAGAAAGAAACTTTTAAAAATCAAGCTCCAGGATACATGTGAGGATTCTAAGTCCTAATAAAGCCATGTGAACAGAAATAAGTTATTGTCAAAATTAACATTTTTATAGAGTGTTATTACTTTTGTATTTATCATTCTCCCCCAAATCCCCAACTTGCTCCTTTGGCAGAGTAGAGATACTACCTTGCCCAGGGTGAGGCTCTCTCCAAAGTTCAGAGAAAGACTCCTGTCCAGGAGTCCCATTACAGACTTCCATAGGGAACAGCTTCTTGATGTTAGACCTCCTGGAAGATGGAGACCCAAGGGTTGGGAAGTGGAATGTATTTCCTCAGGGACGTGAGAATGACAAGATTATTTCACCTAGGACCTAACAGTGTTGAGTCTGGAATGGCAAGGTGGCAGTGAACAGAACTGATTAGAAGAGCAAGGAGATCTAAGTAGTCCGGGATGGACGAGACCAAGTTATTTTCCAGCTCTTGTCTGGTGGCTCATTTCCAAGACCCAGGAAACTGGTTCTCAGCTGGTATGGCACCTGCCTCCCTCCCTCCCCCAGGGTGTGCTACAGCATTCTGACTGATGTAGACCACCCCTATTTTTGCCACGTGTCATGTGATGGAAAGCTGGGCTGAGTGGATCTTCTGATATAGTGTAGATCAGGGTACAACGTGCTGTAAGCAAGAGGCAAAGAATAGTGTCGGGCTATTGCCAGAGAAGGACCGTGTGTTTATGACACTTGAAATAAGTATGTTCTCATGAGAATATGAAAGACAATGATCAACACAGTGACTCTTGACGTTCAAACAGTAACAAGATGGGAAGGGTGACTGAGGGACTGTGGGTACAAATGTGTACCTTCAAATCTCCAAAGTCTGCATTCATATTGTGCCTCAAACACAAAAACAGCCTTAGGGAATCGAGGGTAGCTTGTATACATAGCATTCTGGGTAGGGTGGACCTCTTTGTGCCTTCAAGAAACATAAAAGCATGTTCTACTCAGAGGGCTGGCTGTATCACAAAGCAGGCTAAACTTTTTCTAATCTAAAAAAAACCTCTAAAAGCGTCAAAGTCCTCCACACGTTCAGGACAGTTTTGAGCTCCATTTTGCCACAAGATGCTTTTTGGAGTCAGGTGGGCTGCCACGTGTGTAAATATCACGTGCACCTGTGTCTACCATTGACTTCGGTAAAGAGTGCCGCACCCCCCACCTGCCACGGTCTCTGTGATTCTCATGTTAGCAAGTTGGAATGACTCAGCTCGAGACACTGATCTGCCAGTAGTGGCCTTGATAATTAAGTCTTCTCAATGTTTCATGACCACTGCATCTGATCCCTGAAGGAGGGGCATGTGGGATTACAGAATTGCTTTGTGATTACTCTCCATCTGACTGTGGAATGGCCTCTGGGTGAAACTTAGAGCTGCAAGCTACAGAAATGGCAAACATGACAGGTTTTCTGACACTTGCTAGGTATTCCTTGTAATGTAAATTAATCCCTTTTGTGTGTTGTAGAAATCACTCTTGTGGGTGGTGACACATTTTCATGCTTTTGGGGACAGGTGCGAGTGCGCATGATGTTCTCTGGGATGGAGTTCTGTGTGGTGGGCAGTGGGTGAGGAAGTGGTATGTGGCCAGAAAATGTTGGATTTTTAAAATTTGAACACCAAAGTGTAGTGTTTAGTGGCACATTGAGACTGCCCTCCATTGGGTATTTCTCAAGTAGAGTTTGGCTACAATAAATTTCTCCTCCTTTCTTTATTTAAATTCATGTTCCCCTTTTAGCTGAGAGGAGCATCTGAGGAACATGTAAGATTTGGCCATCAAATGGAGATCATCTACAAAAGTACCTCCTACTAAAAATAATATGCCATACAATGTGGGAATTAATTGAGGAGAATCATTTGCAACTACTATGTCTTCAACCCCACGCCAGGCACCATGAAGGCATTTAAACACAAGAAGCTTGCAGTGGGAGAGATGAGATTATAATCTCATGAAATGCAAAACAACATTTAATTAAGTGATAAATTGGGTGGCACCAATTCTAAATTCCAAAGGAATGCACAGAAAAAGATGTGAAGTCAAGGCAGGGTTCGGGAGGTTTCTGGAACTTGAAAGATGTGTAGTGACTGGATTAGGTTGGAGGCAGCACAGGAGCCAAAGTATGGATGGAGAAATGAGTAGGGCATGATTCTCAGACAGCAGGGTAAGGGGCCAGAGCAGAGAGTGGGGGAGGAGGGGGAGAAAGAAAGCTGGATGGCAGGGTGGCGTCAGATTGTGGTGGTGGGGGGGGGGGGAGGCGCTGAGATGCAAGCAAAGAGTTGAGAGTCAGTGTGACAGAAAATGGGATCCAACTAAAGGTTTCTGAGTAGAAAAATGCTTAACATGGTATTTAAGATGAGCATGTATGTTTCTCTCCGAGCAGGAAAATGAAGCATCCTGAAAATTTGCCAGTGAAATGATCTTTTTGTAGTTTCAATGGCTTTTTTTGGTGACGAGTAACTCCTCATTACAAAAGAAATGCATGCCCATAATGGACTATAAAGAGAAGCCCAAGAAAGAAAATTTAAAACATTAAAAGCCCCATTAATGTTGAACTAAAAACTGCAAGTAGCTTGGTCTATATTCTTTAAGACTCCCTTTTAATGACTGTGATGGATTTCCACTGAAATCCTTTCTTGAGTGATAAGGTGAAGCTGGCACATGGCTACCCACCCTGAACAGAAAGTTTCCATCTCCTCTGCCACTAGGTGTGGCCTCCGGAGGAAAGTCTCACCCACCGAGTGGGTGTCGAAGTGATGTGTGCATTCTGCCTCAGTGTCTGGCCCAGCACTTCAGCTTAGAAAGGCAACAACTTTGAAAGTCATGTGTTGAAGACAACCCAACTGTTATTAGCCTGAGTCTCTGAAAGTCTTGGTGAAGGAGAGCTGCCTGACCAACTGGTTCATCCAGCCTGAACTGTCACAGGTGTAAGAACGAAACGGTCTAGATTCACTCATCATATTTTTGGTCCTTTTGTTACAGCAGCTGATATTGCTCTAACACACATTTATGCCTATGCACAAATATGATTAAAAAATAGAATTGTACCATACATACTGTTTCACTTAACAATACATTGCATCAACAGATACCTTTTAATAATTTTTCAATCTTATTTTGAAAACATCAGATTTATAGAGCAGTTGAAAGAATAGTACAAATAACAGCCATTACTCTTAAGCTTTTCAATTCACGCTCTGTGCTCTCTTGCACCCGCTCTCATGCGAATATGCGTGCACTCTCTCTCTATGTGTTCTTTTTCTGAAGAATTTCAAAGTCACTAGCCTTCATGACAGTTCACCCCTAAATACTTAAACATCCGTCTCTTATCAAAACAGACATTCTCCTACAAAGCCACAGTACCATTTATCTTACCTAAAAAAGTGTAATAGTTCCATGATATTATCTAATATGTAGAGCATATTCAAATTGTCCCCAAAATGTCTTTCCAGCTGTTTGGGGTTTTTTTAGAAAATTAAAACAAATTTTTTAATGTTTTTATTTATTTTTGAGAGAGAGAGAGAGAGAGAGCGAGCATGAGCAGGGGAGGGTCAGAGAGGGAGGGAGATACAGAATCTGAAGACAGGCTCCAGGCTCTGAGCTGTCAGCACTGAGCCTGACATGGGGCTCGAATCCACAAACCGCGAGATCATGACCTGAGCCGAAGCCGGACGCTCATCCAACTGAGCCACCCAGGAACCCCTCCAGCTGTTTATTTTGATCTATGATCCAGTCAGGGTACTTATATTGCATGCAGTTTGTATGTCCCTTTACTCTTTGGTTTTCTGACTTTTTTTGCTTTTTCATGTTTTTTACTGTTTTTTTAAGGATTTTATTTATTTTTTTTAATATAGTTTATTGTCAAGTTGGTTTCCATAAAACACCCAGTGCTCATCCCAATAAGTGCCCTCCTCAATGCCCATCACCCATTTTCTCCTCGCCCCCACCCCCATCAACCCTCAGTTTCTTCTCAGTATTTAAGAGTCTCTTATGGTTTGCCTCTCTCCCTCTCCATAACCATTTTTCCCCTTCCCCTTCCCCATGGTCTTCTGTTAAGTTTCTCCTGATCCACATATAAGTGAAAACATATGGTATATGTCTTTCTCTGCCTGACTTATTTCACTTAGCATAATACCCTCGACTTCCATTCACGTTGCTACAAATGGCCAGATTTCACTCTTTCTCTTGTGCATGTAGTATTCCATTGTATAAAAAACCACATCTCCCTGATCCGTTAGTCAGTTGTTGGACATTTAGGCTGTTTCCATGATTTGGCTATTGTTGAAAGTGCTGCTATGAACATTGGGGTCCATGTGCCCCTATGCATCAGCACTCCTGTATCCCTTGGGTAAATTCCTAGCAGTGCTATTGCTGGGTCATAGGGGACTTCTATTGGTAATTTTTTGAGGAACCTCCACACCGTTTTCCAGAGTGGCTGCACCAGTTTCCATTCCCACCAACAGTGTAGGAGGGGGCCCATTTCTCCACATCTTCACCAGCATCTATAGCCTCCTGGTTTGTTCATTTTAGCCACTCTGACCGGTGTGAGGTGGTATCTCAGTGTAGTTTTGATTTGTATTTCCCTGATGATGAGTGATGTTGAGCATCGTTTCATGTGTCTGTTGGCCATCTGGATGTCTTCTTTGGAGAAGTGTCTGTTCATGTCTTCTGCCTATTTCATCACTGGATTATTTGTTTTTCGGGTGTGGAGTTTGGTGAGTTCCTTATAGATTTTGGATACTAGCCCTTTATCCGATATGTCTTTTGCAACTATCTTTTCCCATTCCATCGGTTACCTATTAGTTTTGTTGATTGTTTCCTTTGCAGTGCAGAAGCTTTTTATCTTGATGACATCCCAATAGTTCATTTTTGCTTTTGATTCCCATGCCTTTGGAGATGTGTCAAGTAAAAAATTGCTGCAGCTGAGGTCAAGGAGGTTGTTTCCTGCTTTCTCCTCTAGGGTTTTGATGGTCTCCTGTCTCACGTTCAGGTCCTTCATCCATTTTGAGTTTATTTTTGTGTGTGGTGTAAGAAAGTGGTCTAGTTTCATTCTTTTGCATGTTGCTGTCCAGTTCTCCCAGCACCATCTGTTAAAGAGGCTGTCTTTTTCCCACTGGATACTCTTTCCTATTTTGTCAAAGATTAATTGGTCTGTTTTTACTGTTTTGAAGAGTCCCAGCTTCATAGAAGTTCTTATGTTCTGAATTTAATTGTTTCCTCATAGTAAAATTCAGGTTAACCATTTTGGGTATGCATATCCTATAGGTGGTGTCATGTCCTTCTTCATAACATCACACATCAGCACCTAACAATGCTATTTGGTGATGCTGTTTGATCTTTAGGGTAAGGTGGTAACTGCCAGATTTCTTCAATGTAAAGTTACATTTTCCCTCATTGTAATTAGTAGGGAATCTATGGATGATTCTTTGACACTGAATAGCCTATTCATAAAAAACATTTTACCCATTGATTTTAGCGTCTCTTGATGTAGTTTTCCTGAAGTGATAATCATTTGGGGGTAGTAGCAAAATAATTATTTTTCTAATTCTGTCATTTCTTCTGCAATTTATAGCTGGCATTCTTTAAAGAAGAATAATTCCCCCCATTCTCTTTTATTTATGTGTGTATTTAATTTATTTATTATCATTGAGGTCTCAAGGATATATTTTATTCAATTACCTCATCACATTCTTTCATGCTCAAATTGTACCAAAAATGGTGAGTGGGAGTCCACTGAAGTTGACTTTTGACATGAGTCTTTGAGCACTTCTTTGCTTTCTGTTACAATAAAAATACCATAGCTTCACCTTGTATTTTACGGGTCTCAGACCTGGAATCCAAGAAGCTCTGGTTCCTTTTAGTTAAAATGGTAGTTAGGAATTAATACGGACATGCTGGGTGTGTTCATTGCTATTGAAGTGACACTGTTCCTAAGTCCTTTCAACAGAACTCATTAGAAATATGTACTTAGGGGCACCTGGGTGGCTCAGTCGGTTGAGTGTCTGACTTCGGTCAGGTGATGATCTTCTGGTTCGTGGGTTCGAGCCCCACGTTGAGCTCTGTGCTGACAGCTCAGAGCCTGGAGCTGCTTCAGATTCTGTGTCTCCTTCTCTCTCTGCCCCTATTCTGCTCATGCTCATGCTCTGTCTCTCTCAAAAATAAATAAACTTAAGAAAATATGTATTTAAAAAAATCATGAGTTCACAGCAATATTTCTAATTAAAATTTAACACTATATGGAGATTTCCCTTCCTTTAAAAAGTTTTATATTTGTATTTTACAGTTAGCATCTTTATTCCTTATAAAAATATTATATTAATATTTTTATTCATGTTTTGCTCTGTAATAAACATGAAATAATACAGAATTACAAATACAAATATTACTGTAAGAATAAACTCACTAAGTAAATTTCATTCTTTCTTGGTAGTTTTCTTTGTTTTTTAATCTTTGTTTACAATTTCTTTTTTCAAGTTTTTATTTATTTAAGTAATCTCTACACCCAACATGGGGCTCAAACTCATAATCCGGAGATCAAGAGTCACATGCTTTACTGACTGAGCCAGCCAGGCACCCTAGTTCTCTTTGTCTTTTGGAATATACTTCTCACTGAATCGATCATAATTCTTTTTGTTGATCATGTACTTTGCTTCCAGCTTTTTGCTATAATAAATAGTGCTATGATGAATATTCTTCTAGATTTATGCACATCTTTAATTATCTCCTTAAGTTTCCCGAAGTGGGAATTTATATTAGTAGATTAAAAACATCACAAAGATTTAAAATTTTTTGTTCCCATATTGTCCTCCAGAAATATTGGTACCAACTTATATTTGTAGATGTATGTGAGAATGTCAGTTTCTACATAACTTTTCCAACTATTATCTTTTTTTGAAAAGTCATTTTGGGGGGCGCCTGGGTGGCTCAGTCGGTTAAGCGTCCGACTTCGGCTCAGGTCATGATCTCACAGTTAGTGGGTTTGAGCCCCGCGTTGGGCTCTGTGCTGACAGCTAGCTCTGAGCCTGGAGCCTGTCTTCAGATTCTGTGTCTCCTTCTCTCTCTCTGACCCTCCCCTGCTCACGGTGTCTCTCTCTCTCTCTCTCTCAAAAATAAATAAAACATTAAAAAAAAAGAAAAGTCATTTTGGGAGATTATAATTTTGATTTGTAATTTTAATTATTACACAGGCTTGTTTATTTCAGCTATTTAGAATGTGTATTCCACCTATTTCTAAAAAGGGTCTGCGATGACTTAAAAGTTTAACTCAAAACCATTTTTAAAAAATGGAACAAGAGGGGCACTTGGGTGGCTTAGTTGGCTAAGTGTCCGACTTCGGCTCAGGTCATGATCTTACAGTTGGTGGGTTCGAGCCCCATATCCAGCTTTGCGCTGGCAGCATCTAGCCTGCTTTGGATCCTCTGTGTCCCTCTCTCTCTGCACCTCCCTTGCTCATACACTCTATCAAAAATAAACATTAAAATAAATGGAACAAGAAAAGACATAAACTAATTTATGGGGAAAATACTCAGAATAGCGGCCGCCTCTCAGAGGGACAGGGGAGGGAAATGGCTAGAAGGGGGCATAAGGCATCTTCATGCGGTGATGAAAACTTGATGGGGGTTTGGGTTACAGGGTACATGCATTTGTCAAAACTCATTAAATATTACTTTTAAAATTTGTACAATTCACTGCAGGTAATTTCTACCTCTAAAGGAAAAACTGGAAAAAACTATGAATAATCAAAACCACAAAAGCCATAAACAGGTATTCAGTGCTAGTTAATGATGTACATGCTGAAGTATTTTGGGGGCAGAGTACTGATCAAGTTGGAAGTCTGTAACTTGCTTTGAAATGCACCAAAACATGGACACCTGGGTGGCTCAGTCGGTTGTGTCTGACTTCGGCTCAGGTCATGATCTCGGGGTTTGTGAGTTCAAGCCCCACATTGGGCTCTGTGCTGACAGCTTGGAGCCTGGAACCTGCTTCAGATTTGGTGTCTCCCTTGCTCTCTGCCCCTCCCCCGCTCGTGCTCTGTCTCTCAAAAATAAACAAATGTTAAAAAAAAATTAAAATGAAATGCACCAAAACTCAAGGTGGATCTGTGGATGGATAGATGGACAGATAGATATGTGACAAAGTAAATATTGCTAACTGTCAACAATTGTCGAATCTAGGTGGTGGACATATGGATATTCACTATTCAATTCTATCAAATTTTCTCTGTGTTTTGAAGCCCTCAGAGTAAAATACCGGGGGGAAATGGAGCAGAAATAGAGATATTGCCAGGCTGCCAGGATAAACTAGGTACTTTGTGGGAACACTGCCAGTTTCTTTTTATACTTCATAATAAACATTTCATTAGATTTAAAATGTTTCCTTCAGGGACACCTGGGTGGCTCAGTCGGTTAACAGTCCGACTTTGGCTCAGGTCATGATCTCGTGGTTCGTGAGTTCGAGCCCCATGCTGGGCTCTGTGCTGACAGCTCAGAGCCTGTGGCCTGCTTTGAATTCTGTGTCTCCCTCTCTCTCTGCTCCTCCCCCGCTTGTGCTCTGTCTCTCTCTTTCACAAAAATAAAATAAACATTAAAATGTTTCCTTCATAGCATCTGGTAACAATGAGATTAATGATCAATACAGGGAAGTCAATGTAGGATGAATTTTTAAAAGATTTAAAATTAAAATTTAAGATTTAAAATGAATTAAATTAAAGATTTAAATGTAATTTAAAGTTTTAAATTTAAGATTTATCTTTTAAATTTAAAAGATATGTCTCCTCTTATACTTGGTGATTGAGGATGAACATAAATTCATACTAACTGGGACCCTCCATGGAAGAGACAATACAGCCACATATGTTGGGATATGCGAATGACGAGTAAAACAAAGACTTGGCTCTTACAGAGCTTACAGTCTAGGCAGGAAGGTAGATCATTTAATCAAATAATTATTAATGTAAAATTATAAGTCCTAAATTAAAAAACAAAGGAATCATATGGAAAAGCATAGAAGATAGGGCAGAAGGGTCTGAATCTATTTGGGGGAGGGGACAGTTGGGAAAAACCTCCCTGCGGAAGCGACCTGGGCTGACATCTGAGGCATGGTGGGAAGGCAGGGTGTGTGTTGTAAGAAGAGGAAACAGCATGTACAAACACTCCTTAACAGGAGGTGGCCTGGCACGTAGAAGACCCAGGGCCAGGGTAGATGGCCTTGGGGCCGTATAGAGGCCCAGATCCTGCAGGCCCTTATTGGCTCCATGATGGATTTTGGTTCCCATTCTGAAAGTCACAGAAGGCTGCAGAAGGGTTTTAAGTGGGCCAGAGACATGATCTGAGTTCCACTCATCACTGTCACTCCATGTGGTACGGAAAGTGGGATTTAGCGGAAGGAGTAGAAATGTGAAGATGGGCTAGGAGGTGTCCACAGTAACCTAAGTAGGCAATAGAAGAAAAGTACACACAGATTAAAAGGTTATTGGGGGAGGGGTGCCTGGGTGGCTCAGTCAGTTAAGCATCCAGTTCTTGAGTTTGGCTCAGGTCATGATCTCATGGGCTCTGTGCCAACAGCATGAAGCCATGCTTGGGATTCTCTCTCTCCCTCTCTCTCTGCCCCTCCCGTGCTCATGCTCGTTCTCTCAAAAGTAAACATACATTAAAGAAAAAAAGCTATTGGGGAAGTAAAATGGCATAGACTTGGTGATTGAATTGAATATGAGGGTCAGGAGGAGAGAATTGGATTTGGATGATGCCACACAAAAGGAAGTGTGAAGGGCCAGGCTGGGAACTGTAGCGTTGGGCCTGTTGAGATTTCCAAGCAGACGTATTGAGTAAACAGTTGAATATTCAGAGCTGGAGATTACAAGTGAGTTTTGGGTTGGATATGTAGATCTGGAGGTGTTTGGCAGTTAGCATCTTGACTTTGGCAGTTAACATCTTGATGAGGTGACTTAAGGAGAATTTATAGAGCAGGGCTTCTTGGGGGGGGGGGCGGGTCGTGAACTTGGATGGGGAAAAAAATTATATCCTTATTTCTACTAACCCCCAACTGACAGCTAAGCTTAGCTTTCATTTTTGAACACAAGCAACGAACCATGGTGGTATTGGCAGTACCTGTGACTTTGTCGCCAATAGAAATCACAGATATTTTCACATTTCATTAAATTTGTTGCAGATGTCTCAAAATACCCTTTACGCCCATCACTTGTTATTTAATGTGTTAATAAAGAAGCACGTACATTACTGAATCACAGATTTCTAAAAATATTTTGATGACTATTTTGATAAAAGTGGCTTCCTTTGAAATCCTATGTATTACTATTTTATGCGTTTGAAAATATTCTGAGGATCTAAGAGAGTTCACCATAGTGCCCACAAGGTCTGTGATACAAAATTGGGATAAGCCCCCAGGTATGGAGTTGGAAGAGGGCTCTAGCCTCGAGGAATCCTGGGCTCAGGGCCTGGGCAGCGGGGGAGGAACAGCAGGAAAAACCGCCTCCGGAGACATGGGAGGAAACCTGGAGGAAAAGGCAGGTTTGCAGGAGCTCAGGGGGGTTGTACTTCAGGGGGGACTGAGTGAGGGGGCCAGAGGAAGCCGCCAGAAGGGCAGATGTGGCGAGGACCCAAAGACCTGCCCCATTCATAGACGTGGAAGTCGTTTGACAAAGTGCCATTTCAGTGAAATGAGGGAGCATGACAGCCAGATTGGAGTGGGTTGAGGAGTGAGTGGGAGGTGGGGAAATGGAGTCAGTCAGTGTAAATAATTTTTTTGAGAATTCTGACTGTGAAGGAAAAGACATAAGTGGAGGGACAAGATCAAGGAAGAACTGTTCCCTTTTTTATTTTTATTTTTTTTGCAGGAGACCATGGATCACGATTAGATGCTGACAGAAGGTTCTGGGTCAGCTGGAGGTGCAGACAGGGCAAGGGAGCTGGTTGGATAAGGGTCTGTGGGCAGCAAGGAGGTGGGATCTTGAAGAGAGGGTGGTGCACAAAGGAGGGGATGGGTGGGCAGGGCAGCAACAAGCTGGGGAAATCTCTGTCTGAGAACCACTAAGGTGTGGGGTGGCAGGGAGGAGGGACTGAAGACTGGGCAAAGAGAGAGAGGATTGAAGTGAGAGAGTTGAGCAGGGCAATGGGGCAGCACTGAGGGGTTCCAGGAGATTCGTGGCTGTGCTCTTTCAGTAAGACCATTCCTCAAATTTGAGTGCAGCAGTTGCCAGGGGCCTGGATATGGACCCAGAGACCACGGAAGGCTGAGACTTTGCCAGAGAGGTGAGAAAAAAGACAAAGGCCAAGGGGATTATTAAGAGGATTAAGCATAGAATCTAGGCTGCTTAGGAAGGGAAAGTCAATAAGGGGATGGGCACCAGAGGGGCAAGGGCCAAAGGACCAAAGGTTCCCAAGAGGTGGGAGAGATATCGTAGTAAAAGCAGATGAGTGGGAAAGCTGGAAGACTGGTGTCATCAATGGATTTTGGAGATGGAGACCTTTTGGTTGACGGTGCAGTCTGGGATGTGCCGCTGGCTAGGGGAGGTGGTGGCAGAGGGGAACGGAGGGGGGCACTTTAGATGCATCAGGAACTGAGAAGCCAGGGTGTGGCCTGGTGGGTGCCAAAGTCATCCAGGATTGCAGCAGGAGATCAGGGTTGGGTGAACAGAGACCAAGCCACTGTCAGAGTCTTCATTGAGTAAGAGAGAGTGGCCAAGAGACAAGAGGGATGTGCGGTGGCGGAGAGGATGGTGGAATGAAACAGCACAAACCTTAGTGCACCCGTGTTACCATCAAAGCCTGGGGAGCAGTGGTCTGGGAACAGAACTGGGAGCAAAAAGGGCACCCTCCTGTGTCCTGATCCTAAGGAGAGGGTGCAGGAGTACGGGTACAGGGAGGTGAGCTCTGAAGAGAGGTCTGATGCACATTTCCTGTGCTGCAGGAAGACTGGGCAGCTCACCCTTTCCCAAATGTGCCCATCTCTCTTTGATTTCAGCTCTTCCTTCCACCTGTGATGGTGCCCTGCCTCAGTTTCCCACCCCCACTCCCAGTTCCCCAAATCCTGTTGTGCCTTAAGATCCAGATGAAGATCTGCATGCTCTAGGAAGCTTTTCCGGGTTTCCTTTTGCCTTTTTATTATACCCATCAGATACTGTCTTGAACTGCAGGCATTAGTGTAACAACTTACTTCGCCCACACTGTGAACTACCCAGTGGCGGGGGCATGGCTTAGTTATTACCGTGTGCCCACAGCATCTAACACTGCGTCTTGGACACAAAGTGGTCTATAATTCCTTAATGAATAAAGTGGTATAAAAGCCAAACAAAAGAAGGTTTCAGGATGAGATACTGTATGTTCTAAATCATGTTTCACGCACATATGCACCTGAATAATATCTTGCAATTGAAAAAATTTTTAAAGTTTGATAGCTGAATTTTAATTGTTTTTTAACAAGTTTTTTTGTTTTGTTTTTGCTTTAAAAATTAATTAGGGCCATTTTTTTAAAGTAAGGAATTTTAATAAAATGTAATAAACCAAAATACATAGTGCTGCATAAAATGGGCAAAAAGCTACTTTGTTATAATCTTCTCTCATGCAATTTGGGAGCTGCTGAGTCCAATTAACACTAGGAACCCTCTGGGTCAGAAGCCACCAACTCTCGGCATCCACAATTTTACTGAACTGGGATAACAATTGGTGTTTGTATCACCCGGCCACATGGCAGAATCGCCCCTAGTGGAAGGATTGACTCTAGGCTGTCTTGCTTATCTGTTAAAATAGGCAGGACAACATTCTGGAAGCAGCTGCAATTTGAACTGACAGTTGTCCCATTTTACTGCCATGGCCTATTTTTAAATTACCTAGTGGAACTCAGACAAAGCACAGAAATGAAGGAGAAATGAAGAACTCCTGGCTTTGCCCAAGATAGTCATTCTTTGTTCCATTAACGCTGTTGAAGACCTCCAGCACCCTGGTTTGCCCACAGAAGGGTGTGTACGCCAATATATTCCAATGAATCTATAACCTAATCATGAGAAATATCCAATTTAGTCTGGTGACGTATCTGGTGGAACATGAAATCAATCTTTATAACAAGATGACTTCTGTTATAAAGTACAACTGAGTCCCAGGCCAACTTTGGGCCGTTCTGAGTTTCCTCTGTCCACAGAGAGCCTTCAACCCAGCCCTTCTTATGTCCCTGTGTTCTTGCCTATCTGTGGCAAAAGGAACTTACCCAGAGCTTTGAAGAAGCCATCTGTCCATTTGCAGAAGGGTATGCCCAGAAAAGAGTGCTCTCTTTCACTGATCACTCTCTGGTCATCACCAGTGTGGAGGTTTCCAAGTGGTTGATTGGAATGGACTCCTCTTCAAGCCCAAACTGGCCATTCCACATTGGCAGCCTCACTAAACTCCTTGCCTCTCAATAATTGCAAGCAAGATCAGGGAGCACTCACCACTCTGCTCCAAGTAACAGCATCTCCTATTTTCTCTCATCTAGGGTGAGGATTCCTATTTGGGCTGTTACGACTATATCCCTATGACTTTAACATGAGCACATTCTTAAACCATTCTTATAACTGTCAGCCATCCCTTGAGCTCCCGTTACATGGTGGGCATTGGAAATATGACAATCAATGGCACCTGCTCTTGAGTGGCCTCCAGCCTAAGGGAAGAGGGAGATAGGAAGAGGTACCCCAAGGCAGACTTGAGTCCAGAGGATGCTATGAGAATACAGAGGAGAGACAACAGCAAAGTCACCTGAGCCCCAGGAAGACCTCTAGAAACTTCACAGAAGAGGTGCCCTCAGGGTTGAGGGGAAGACCGTCAAGGGCCTTGAGTACCTTGTTAATGTGTTTGAACTTGTTCCCAAAGACAGTGGGGATCCACTAAAGAATTTTTAATAGAGGAGTGACATGATCCAATTTGCTTCTAGAGGGATAACTCCTACTACCGGCTGAAAGACTGACTGGAAAGGGTGAGGTGAAGGCAAAATATCTAAGGAAATGATGCTGACAATTTCTAGGCAAACAAACAAACAAACAAAGATGGCCCTGCATTGGGGAGTGCTGATGGACAGATTCTCGAGAAAGGAGACAAGATGATCTGGCTTTGGTGTGTGATTACTGTGAAGTGTGAGAAAGAGCAGCAGAAGGAATCCAAGATAATTTCTGGAATTCTGGCTTGGGCAGAAATTAATTCAGGAAGAGGACCATTTTGAGGGAACCAGATGACGCAGTCAGCATCTTGAGTCTGAGGTGCTTGTGGGACACGCCATGGGGAAAAGATCAACAGCTAAAATGGGAAACAAACTCAGTTGAGAATTCCCACAGATCTGCACTTGTCAAACTGTGAGCTCTACATTCCCTCTCCATGACGCACATTTGGAACTTGAGATGTCGTGTGCAGAGCTGCGTTATTACTCAGGTGCACCTCGAGGGTGCAGAATCTGAGCTACAGTCAAGAGGGCGGCTAGGACAGACACCACACCAGGTGCTAATGATGACTCACAGCCTCCCAAGGTGGGGCCTTTCGGCAGTTAGAACCAGTGTGTGTGAGTGTGTGTGTGTGTGTGTGTGTGTGTGTGTGTGATCTGCTTCAGCCACATACTGGCCTGGAGCCAGAAAGAAGGGAGGCCTGGCCCTTAAGGAATCCGACAATGGACAAGCAGAAGTTAGGGGAAATTAGAAGGGTGAGTCATGGAACGCATATGCCATGTGCTAAGCCCTGGCTGCTTTTGTGATACCGGTAAGAGTGTTGGTAGGTTGACATTGACAGATTAATGAGAGAATAACTCCCCAAGAGCTGTTTGAAAGAGGAGAAGCTGAAGGTTTCACAGGCAGGGTAGGCTGAATAAGAAGGTAATGAAAGGAAGCATGCAAATATAGCGAGGTCATAGAAAACACAAAATGCAAATCGAGCCAGCCTTCTTGGACAGCTGCACTGTCATCAGAGAGCTGATGTTTGCAAAGAGCCACAGTATGTAAAGCACTGTATTTTGGATTATACTTCCTGGCCCATGGGCTCTTGTCTTGTTTTGTTTTTTTGAACTTGACCACAATCTGGAGCAGCACTGTCGCATAGAACTTTCTGCAGTGGTGATGTCCTATATCTGTGTGATCCAATATGGCAGCCATGGGACACATGTGACTACTGAGCATGTGAAATGTGGCTAGTGCATCTAAGGAAGTGAATATAAAATTTTCTTTTAATTTAAAGTTAAAGGTAAATAGCCACACATGGCCACTTTATTGGACGACACATTTCTAAACTTTCGCTGCCCTCATATATGGATGGACATTCTGACTTTTTAAGCCATTGCAGGTTACTTGAAGAGCCTTTGTTTTTAATTTTAACCTCCAAAGTTTGTGTGGGTCATTATGGACAAAACAATTAAGATGCTTATGTTGGGTAATTGCCTTCACACTTGAGCGCACTGTGCTTTCTGGGAGGTTCAGGCGATCTCACTGGTCAACATCCCACTGAGCCAGGCCTGGGGAAGAGCCAGTTGCTGCTGGTATCAGGTTTCCTGCCTCCTTCCAGTGTAACGTTGAGTCCTTGTGACCTGGAATCTAAATATTTAGTTGCTGGTTGCTGATGGTAAAGGACAATGATGTTGTTCCTATTAGCAAAGCAAACAGAACTCTTGAAAAACCAAGAGCTGGGTGGTCTCCACCTTCTTTGCCGACAAAATAAATGCAGTGATGACCTGTCCTAAGTCCTTGAGGTTTGTGCATTTGGACCAGTGTCCCTTCTGACAAGGATAGAAGATGAGAAATGCTCATGATGTCCCTTTTCATAGAAGGTTGCCACCCACAAAGTCCTGGGCTTATCATTTTCATCATTGTCTATGGGGAAATCAGGGCTCCTGTTTCTTTGAAGGTTTGAGAAAGCAACATATCCTGTCAATCACAGCAGGGAATGATCCAATCCAGCAGCTGTCCTGGGGACACTGTTTCCTGCTCGTATCAAGAGACTGCTTTGCTTTTCCGTCTGCTGTTCATCCAACTCTTAGTTGATGACTTTGTGGAGCTGTTATTTATTCTAATCTGATTAAATAGTTAACAAGGTTACATGTGACTTTGAAAAGGGTCTAAAATTAAGTTGCCGCATTAGGTTGGCTTTTAGTAATGTGGCCTGGGATTGGACTGAGGCAAAAGAAGGTATTCTAGAAGTCTCAGAACCTGATACCTATTGGAGCACCATTTGTAAGAACAGCTGGACACCAAGGCGGTTTATAATGTAATCAAATGTTAGTATGAATGCAAGAGTCTCACTTGTTCTTGCGTTGATCCCACAAGATAAGCATTAATAATAAGTACCTCCGTGATGGGAATTGAAGTGCTCAGAAGTGGTTTGTCTGAATTCACACTGTAATGAGGGACAAAGATGGCCCTTGACAGTAAGTGTTCTTTCTACTATGCCACACCATTAACTTAAATGTATTTAGGAGGTACCACTTTAAAGAACATCTCAGCACGAACTGGATGGTTATTGCTTTATCTTGGATTTAGATGTAACACAACCTCAGCCTGAGGCACAGTTAAAGTCACTGGTTGTGGTGAGGCGGTTGTGTAGAATGGTGTGGCCACCACGTTTGGAGATCTGCTCCCTGCTAGGGAGGTGTCTGGAAATGATGGCTTGATACTGGATCTGTTACTTGATGGTAAAATTCACACTTATTAACCAGGTTCATCAGAATTGTGACAATCTGAGGCTGGGCCAAGGAAGGAACGAGTGATAGAAGTTGCAATACCAGCGTCAAAATATGGTGGCGGCGCACTTCACGTATTGACTGTGTGGCGGTAACCTTCCCGTGGATTAAGCAGTCCACTTCCCTACCCCCTGCTCAGTCAAAACAAACTTTCCTTCACAAATCAGAGGCAAAGCATTCCTTGGAGTTTTCAGCCACAGGAGTCTCTAAAAGGGAATTACTTCGGGGAATGTTTACCTGTTGAGGAGGGCTTTGGTCAGGTTTACATCAACTCATGGAACTGTATCTTTCTCCTGGTCTTTTCTCATTGACCAATGATCTTTTGCAACTCTAATGATATTTTGCAACTCTAATCGTTTGATGTGACATTCAATACACTGAGCTCTGGAAATTGGAACTAATCTGGCCTGGGTTCTCCTTTGGGAGGTACCC
Source organism: Cryptoprocta ferox (assembly GCA_028646485.1). Taxonomy (NCBI): domain Eukaryota; kingdom Metazoa; phylum Chordata; class Mammalia; order Carnivora; family Eupleridae; genus Cryptoprocta; species Cryptoprocta ferox. The sequence goes on from CM053565.1 coordinate 41,737,152, forward strand.
ACGTTCTTATATCCTGCTCTAGGAGACTTCCCTGGCACTGAGAATCCTGGAGAAAGAGGTTTGATAAGTTCTGTCTCCCCTCCGGATTCAAAATATCTCAGGGCAGGCTCAGACTATGAAGGTTTAGGAACAGCCAGATTTTCATAGAAATTTGGGTGGGGGTCCAAACCTGGGAGAATGCTCCAAACCAACCCATGTTCCTGGGGGTTGAAGAGTTCTGGATATGGTTTGTCTCATAAGGAATCTCTGCCTTCACTTGTACCAAGCAACCGTGGCAGGACTGAGCGGGGGATGAGGGGGTGGGGTCAACATTAGGAGCACACAAGTCATATGACTGTTGAGTGATGCTTTCAGTGACATTTTTGCTCCCCCTGCCTTCCTGCGTGTTTGTATCTGGGGGCAAATTCTCCAGTATCCCCCAAAGAATATCAGTAATACAGAGAGCAAAGCAGAGGTGAATTTCACTGTGGAAAATTCTGATTTTGTCACTCTTCTTGATAGAGAAGATGTGACCTTGAAGGCACTTATACAATCAAGGCACAAACCCTTGGGATATCACTACCTGGAAAAAAAACCTTGAGATTATTTAAGTAGAGTTGTTTTGGGTTTTCTGGCAGATTGAGGTACAGTGACATAGTGCAACATGAAAGATCTTGTTCTTATACTTTAGAAATTGCCAGCTTTATGCGTTTTACCACATATTTTCATCCTTATTTCATAATTACTTTTATATGTACAACCATACCCTTTTTTAGATGTGGTCTGAGCATTTTGCCATGATGATTTAAAGAATGAATAATTTTTTATAGCATAAAGAAGAAAATTACAGAAATCTGTCACCAGCCCGTCCCCCAAACAAAGTTTATGGAGAGGAGCATAAAACTTCTAGTCCTAGAATATCCCAAAAGTGTGAGTACTGCCATACAAAATGGCCACGGCTATGCACGTGAGGCCTTGCAGGAAAATAGAAGAATCCAGCTGCCCGTTTCTTTACCAATCTAGGAAGATTGCTACATGCTATCATTCAAGTTAAATTGCATTTTTTCTTATCCGTCGTTGAGTTTTGTTTCTAACTGCAAAAAATGTGAGAATTTATCTTAATGCTAAAAATGTGCTGTTCGAGCCAAACTAGATTTAATTTTTGGATTAATCTCACTCCCTAAGTTCAATCAGCAGCAGGCATTATATTTAGAGCATAAAACTTCTTTGACTAACAGGGAGTGATCCAGGCGATGCGTTCCTCTCAATGCTGCCAATATTAGAAGATGGTCTCTTTCACCTCCAGACTCTAGGTGGAATATTTGATTGTGTGATTTTACGTTCCTTAATAGGGAGTATAGATCTCACCCAGGGACACATCTACACCCATATACATCAATCATTGATGTTTCTGAGGTATCCTTTGAACATTAAATAACCGCAGTGTGAACATCCTAGATTAAACAAGAAATCCCAACAAGAACTTGATTGATATCAGTATCCGGGATCTATCTCAGGGATCCACGCTGCTGACAGAAAGTGAGAGTCCATCCTCTAGAGTATATTGCAGGCATAAAATATTAAATAAGAATTCATAAAAGGCGTATTACTCATCTTAAATCATTTCACCATGCTAACAAACGGGTGTTGAACGCAGCTTGCGGTATTTGGTGCTTACATAGGATAAGTAAAATTCTTACTCAGATAAGGTCTTAAACATGAAATATGATCGTATAGTTCAGTGGTTCAGAGTGCCTTCCCCGGGGCTGGGCTCCTGGGAAAGGAACTCTGACTCCACCACGTACTGGCGATGGAGTCTTAGGTCAAGTTTCTTGTCTTTTCTAAGGCTCAGTTTCTCATCTGCAAAGTGAGGTAAATATACAGAGATTTAAGAGAATTAAACTAATATGTATAAAACGTTTAGCTCACTTTTGTTTCTAAGTGCAAAAAAGTGAGAATTTATCTTAATGCTAAAAATGTGTTGTTCGAGCCAAACTGCAACCACTCAGATGACGGTGATGACAATGACTAGTATTATCATTATCTTATCACTATTAATTGGGTCTTATTCTTTCTTATTATCATCCACCAGCAATATTTGAACACTTTCTAGTTATGACAGGATCCAGTTATTACTAATTTTAACTCTATTTGAAAGACCAGACTAAGCAATGCAATGAGTTATACTATAAGTCCATGTACAAATAAGACATATCTTTATACCCATATCTATGTATGGCTGTGGTTATATGGACCGATCAGGGAGACATAGGTGCAGGTGTGTAGAGAGAGAGAGGATGCTGCGCTTTAGAAGGCCCAGTGCCTCAACTCTTGAAATGAAAGAGTTGTAGCATTTCTGATTTGCATGGTGCCTCAGAGAACATCTCCATCAGACCCATCAGGAAAGAAGAGCGAGGCTCAACCAGGGTGAAGGGGGGACAGTCACACAGCAGAGAAGCAGCCCAGGCAGCACCCAGGATGGGCTCTCCTGCCCCTGCATCTCCCTGCCCTGAACTGTAGGATTCATTGATACATTCATTCCTTTATTAATTTATGAGAGAGGGTGCACGTGAACATGAGCAGGGGAGGGGCAGAGAGAGGGAGACAGAGGATCTGAAGCAGGCTCCATGCTGACAGCAAAGAGCCCGATGTGGGGCTTGAACTCACAACCCGTGAGATCATGACCTGAGCTGATCAGGTCAGTCCAACTGACTTTCCACCCAGGTGCCCTGACTTTCAGGATTCTACAACACCTCCTTTTGGAGTTGGCTTTTTCCTAAGTGACATATGCATGTGCATGCACGTGTATACATACACGCAAACGGCAGCAGGAGGGTACCTCCCAGAGTTCTAAGTACCTGTTTGGAAGATGACCCACTTGAAAACCTGGATCTCTCCATATTTGTCTCTTGCCCCCCAAATTGATCTCGTTTCTTCTCATTTAGGTCTCTTCTGTGTTCTTGTCGTCTCAGACAAGCCTGCAGAATTAAAAAAAAAAAAAAAGGTTCTTTGGCTTAGGTCTGCGACAAACTTTCATGACTTTTTGCTTAATTCCTATGGTGAGAAACATGAAATACACAATGTCCAGCTTCAAGGGCTCATCAGCACATTTACCAAGTGTGAAGACACTCAGCCAGGCGTCAACCACTCGGGTCAAAAACAGTCCTCACTGCTTTAATAAGTAACAATGGCAAACACACTAAGAGTCGTTTTGACAAGTATGTCCCCAACAATTGCCTCCTTAAGGCAGGAAGTACCTGAAAGGCAACATTCACTTCCCCTCTGCTCTCACTCTCTTCAAAGCTCCGTGCATTCCATCGGGGCTCTCTGTCCCCCTGGATCACTCCCGGTTCCGGTTCTGGGGTCAGACTCTTCCTGAGAGCTTACGCACGCGTCCTTCCTTCTACTTGGAATGCCTTTCACGAGGCGTTCACAGCACGGCAAATCTGCGGGATCTATTAAGATCCAGCTCGAGAGACACATCTCTTGCCTTGCCAAGCTCTTCTTCCCCAGACCGAATTAATTGCTCCTTTATACATACGCAGCTGGAATTATGCAATTTTCTTTTGTTGTATTTAGTTGCTTTGTTTTGAGCCCGTGTCTCCTGCTGATCAGTGAGGACCCCTCAGGGTAATGACCACCTTTTTTACCTTTTGAATCCCCCCAGCATCTAGCATTTAATGTTAGCTGAGCTGCATTATTGTTTGAGAGGGAAAGATCAAATGCAAAATAATAAAAATAAAATAAACAACCAAAAAAAATGTCCATTTTAAAAAAACAAAATTAAGAGAAAAATCTAGTACCAAAATATTTCTTCTCCAGTGTCAGGACTGAACAAACCCCAAGGATATCATGTGCTATATGGGGGTTTCAAGTGATATTTTAAATAGTTTAAAATAGGAAAACTTCTTGGAGCATTTCTATAGATCCAGTGCCCAGATTCACCTTTGCGCAGTTAGAACCAAATTATCCCCTGTCATGGTAAAGAAATGCAATGTAAAGACCTGACAATACTGTTTCTAAACAGGGCCTGACATCTCCCCTTCCTGGCTGGGTTGAGAAAGGAAAGATTCCTTCCACACTTTCCCCCTTTGTTAGAAAATGCATCTCCTTCCTTGATGTGGAAGGACGTGCCAGAATTCCACACCACTGGGAAAGCCTAATATCATGCTACATGGTTAAAAATAGAAATGACCCGATATTAACAAAACATTTACCACTTGGAACTGGGAACAGCAAGTTGGTTACATTGTGCATCACAACAATTGCTGGTGAGGCACTGGCCCTGGGGGCTCATGCACCGTGGCCAGGTAGTTCATGCAGCAAGTGGAATCCTGGATTCCCAGGGGTACAGTTCTACCCTGCCTTCTTTGGGAAGGGAGAGCACTCCAAAACGATTCCTTTTTTTTTTTCCGTCTCACCGTTAATCTTATTTTCAAAAACTATGCTATCTAGATAGCAAGCCATTTTAATAAATCTTGCACAGTGTTTGTTTTAATCAATAACTGAAGCAAGAACCCCCCCCCCCTGAATACTGGACAGCAACTATAATAGTAAGTGAAACAAACTCCGAGTAATAAAATAAACCAAGGTAAACCTAAAGAGAGTTGGCCAGAGAGTTCAGTGATGTTCAAGTAAATATGGGCCTCTTCTTTTCCATTCCTTTTACAATGACTTCAGATTGGAGCCCGTTTGGGAGGAGCCCTGGCTCCCAGTGTTGTTTCCTGGAGCGGCAGATTTCTGTGTTACCCTAACCGACTGGGATTAAAGGCACAAGAGGCAAATGCTGATAGGCTCAAAGTGCAGGATGGTGTTAGCAAATGCACGCAGGACCAAGGCAGCTTTTGTGGGATGAACAGAATTCTTGTGGGTTGAGTGTTTTTTGAAAATTCTCTCCAAGAATGCATGCAACTTAAATATTTCTTTACCAAAAGGGGAGGAGGAGTAGAATGGTTTGCAATGTCAAAAAAAAATTTTTTTTCTCCCTCTGGTTCCTTATGCCTCCTCTCACAGGGGAGCAGGAGAACAAACAAGCATCAGGGTAGGTACTTCCTCATTTTTATCTTGATACAGCCAAGTAGTCTTTCTGTGTAAATCAAGCATTAGTTACAGCTTTGCTGAGTTGAAGGGACACAAGGACAGAGAGGCAATCCAGATTTCCAGTCTTAGAAACAGCAAGAACCTAGCTGTAACTGCCCCCTCGTCCCCCAGGGGCTGGTTTTCTTGTTGCTTCCTTTTTCCCCCCTTTTTTAAATGTTTATTTTTGAAGGGGGGGGAGTATGTGTATGTGTGTGTGTGTGTGTGTGTGTGTGTGTGTGTATGTGTGTGTGAGCAGGGGAGGGCCAGAGAGAAACACACACACAGAATGCGAAGCAGGCTTGAGGCTCTGCACTGACAGCAGAGAGCCCGATGCGGGGCTTCAACTCACGAACTGTGAGATCATGACCTGAGCCAAAGTCTGACACTTAACCGACTGAGCCACCCAGGCGCCCCTGGTTTTCTTGTTATTTGTAAACGTGAATGATTGTTGTTGTTGTTGTTGTTGTTGTTTTTGATGTTGCTGTTGTTTCCTCTTTGGGGGTCCTGGAGTGCCAAGGGCAGAGGGTGGAACCCGGAGGATGGGGAGGTTGAATTGATTTGTAACTCATGATCACCAGGGGCTCCCCTTCCTCTGGAACTTTAAAAATATTCCCCTTCCAGTTCCACATGTCTGGAGCTAGATTGCTATAAATAAGTTTCTGTTCATGTGACAGAACTGGCTGAGGGCAGTCTTAAAATGGAAGGCTTCAGGTAACTCCTCATTTCCTCCTTGGGTTGGGGCGGCTTCTTCCTCTGCTTTTCCTCTGGCACAGCAGCCCCCCCACCCTACCCCTGGGACCGCAGACACCCAGCAGTCCCCACCCCCCAGTCCACCCTGGGACTACAGGGACCTAGCCCACTCCTGGGACTGCAGGCACCCAGCAGTCCCCACCCCCCAGCCCATCCCTGGGACTGCAGGCACCCAGCAGCCCCCCACACCCCAGCAGCCCACCCCTAGGACTTCAGGCATGCACGGAGCACAAGCTACCACTGTGGGGGCAGAACACAGAGCGTGCACATGTGCCTGTGGGGCATGATGTGGTTTCTGTGACTCACAGTAACTCAATACGGGTAAACACAGCAGACCCAGGCTCTGCCACTTTCTCGCAACGTGACCTTGGGCAGGCTGACTAACTCCATTGATTCTTGCTTCCCTCATCCTTACTGGGAGATGCCCTGTGCAGCCAGACTGCTGGAGAGCCCGGGGCCCTGTTGGCAGGACGCTCAGCAGAGTGAGTGGCTTGGGGAGTGTTCAGTGAAAGGCACTCATCACCACCGTCATTGCCATCATTAGCATCGTTTGGCTTTAATTGTCGTTTCTGATCCCATTTCTTGGTTTACTTCTATTTCTAAAGTCAGCCTTTGCCAAATCATGTGACTCTGATTCTGGTCAGGGAAGAAGAAAGGATCTTTCTCTCCGGGCCTGAGGTTCATCCTTGTTTTTGTGCCCTGGGAGCAGAGGTCTGTTTCCTGAGCCCGCAGTTTCCCCACCAGACAACTGAGGAAATCCTACTCTCCATCAATCAGGCTGCCTCGGAAACTGCTTTTTCTTCAGTGTTACAGCTTCCTTCCTTCCTTCCTTCCTTCCTTCCTTCCTTCCTTCCTTCCTTCCTCCCTCCCTCCCTTCCTTTCTCTCTCTCATTTTCTTTCTTTCTAAGTTTATTTATTTTGAGAGAGAGAGAGAGAGAGAGAGAGAGAGAGAGCGCGCACGCGCATGAGCAGGGGAGGAGCAGAGAGAAGGGAAAGAGCAAATCCCAAGCAGGTTCCGCACTGTCAGAACAGAGCCCTACAATGCAGGGCTCTAACTCATGAACAGTCAGATCATGACCTGAGACAAAATCAAGAGTTGCATAGCCTACTGAACCACTCAAGCCTCCCTCCCCCGCCGCAAGTGTTAACAGCTTTCTGAACCCACAGAGGTGCTCAGTTTCTCAATCAGTCCCTCCTAGTCGCCATCCAAGCTCCTGGTGCCTTAAGAAGCCACGTACCCCAGGACTGCTTCCCAGATACACGGTTCTGGTCTGAACCACCCCCCCACATTGCCCCCTCCCCTGCACCGCAGCGAATCCCTGCCTCTTGAGCGCAGTGGTCCCTGTCATGGTTATTGATGCTCGAAGTCTCCAAGCAATTTGAAAAGTGGGAGTTGTCAGTTTCAGTGGGTACGTTTTTCTTGTTCTTATGATCTAATATCTGGGGATTTAATTATCATTGGGGGACACTGTTCAAGCTCATTAGTATTAAGAGGTTAAGAAATCAAAGGTGTAGAAACAATTTGACGTGGTAGTCCCCTCAAATGAGTTTCTTTTCCTGTTCTGTCTGTGAAGAGTGTAGAAACATGTACCCCAGAGGTGAGCTGAGCAGAGAACCCCCCCTGGCTCCTATGGGAGAGGAAGCTGAATTATCTCCACTCCCTCAACCCCCTGAGTGGATGGTCCCCGAGCCCCTGCCACCTGGTCTAATCACCTAGGCATGTCCTTGAACAAGTTTATATTGTCATGTTGAGTTGTTTGCTTGGTACTTGAAAGATCAGGATGAATAAATGACAGGAAATGAAACCCATCTGAACACATTTGATAGATTACAGAATATCGTTCTGAAACACGAAGTGTAATCTTTCTCCCCAGCTCTCAGTAGACAGTAATGGCTAAAATCTGCCTCAAGTTACATAAACACATTTGACCAAAAGAAGGACGAAAGAAAAAAAAGCCTATGGAGCATGAACACCCTTGAAGAACTAAGAGCCAAATCCTGAGATGGCATATAATTATGTACTAGTTACCAGATTCTGAAATAGCATGTATTATGCCAAATAGATGTTTATTTCCTCTTGTTTTTTTCGAAAGGGTCCCACCCAACCACTGAAAGGAGTGGCATCAAAATAACTCGGGGTGGGTTTAAGCCACCTCTCCTGTTGCCAGCACACAGACCTGTAAAGGCACTGCTAATTTGGTGCATACCAATCCTTAGCATATTTTAGGATGTCGCAGGAATAGTGCATACAGGAGGTTTCTAAGGGGTTCAATTGGAGCCAGTTCATTAAAGGCGAGGGAAGCACAGGAAGGGATCTGTGGCAAATGTATATGATTTAGGAGTCATATCTAGTTATTAGGTCTTACGCTATTTGTACACTCTGAAATAGGGAATCCTGGGAGTCCAAGCAGGTTGCTCTGCGGTGAGTGAGAGCTGGGATTTCCTGGGCCACAAGTAACTGGCCAAGCTCATTGATGACCCAGGGTTTCAATATCGACCTTAACACAAAGTCTACCTTGATTCATTATCTAGATACACACAGGTCATATACAGACCAAGTTATTGAGGGGCTATAAAGCTTATACAACAGACTCTTAACTCCCTACTTTAAATCCTTTCTGGAACAAGACAAGGGATAGACTAAGATCATACAAATAACTTATTACTGTTCCCTTCAAAGTAGTTTTGGTGGGTGGCTACATCCTTCATTCAACAAGGCTCAGAACATATTAAAGACAACCATAATTATTTTTTGCAGACCTTGTGGTGAATGGTTTTGAAAATGCTCCATGGGGGTGGACTTGGCCTTGAGGAATAGTTACAAGTCAGCTGAATCTAAGTCTGATAAACAGAGTTGGTGGTCAAGTTGGGTAATGCTGACTCACTTCAGTGACAGGGCATTCAGTTCAACACAAAGAGTAAGACTCCATCCCTGCCTTTAAGAAGCTGTGGTCCGAACTGAGAAGAAGTCACACAAAAGACAATTTCAATACTATTTCATAAGCAGTGTGAAAGTTAGGAATGGGTGCTTTGGTATTGGGAGTGATGGAAATGTTTTAAGACTGGATGAGGGTGATGGGTGCACATTTGGTAAATGTACTCTAAGTGATTAAATTATACACTCAAAACAGGTGAATTGTAGGATATGTAAATGATATCTCAGTAAAGAAAACAGTGGTTTTCTGTTTTTTTTAATGTTTATTTTTGAGAGTGAGCGCAGGAGTGGGGGAGGGGCAGAGAAAGAGGAGACAGAGGATCCGAGGCAGGCTCTGCCCTCTCAGTGTAGAGCCCGATGTGGGGCTCGAACTCACAAACTGTGAGATCATGATCTGAGCTGAAGTCAGATGCTTAACCGACTGAGCCACCTAGGTACCCCTAAAGTTGTTTTAAAAAAAAATTTTTTTTTATGTTTTTATTTTTGAGAGAGAGACAGCCTGAGCAGGGGACAGAGAGAGAGGGAGACACAGGATCCGAAGACAGTCTCCAGGCTCTGAGCTAACTGTCAGCACAGAGCCCAACGCGGGGCTCGAACCCATGAACCATGAGATCATAACCTGAGCTGAAGTCGGATGTTTAACTGACTGAGCCACCCAGGCGCCCATAAAGTTGTTTTTTTAAAGAAGGGTGTGGTGGGAGTACAGACATTCTGTTTAGTTCTAAATTAAAACTACGGTCTTCACCACCCTTGTCAAGAGAGTAAAGAAGGGGGAAGAGGAGGTCAGAGAAGTGGTTAAGGTTTAGGCTGGTCTTGCTGCGGTTCTTGGGTCTTGGACCTGCCTTTAAGTGAGGGGAAATAACTCAAGGGCTTCATGTCCAACCGCATAGTCAAATTCACATTTTAGATCCATTTCAAAAAAGCAATCTGAAAGATGCCAACGTTGGAGACAAGGAGACTGGTAATAAGGACATTGGAACAATCCTGGAGAGAAACAATGGAGGGTGGAGCCAGAGTGGCAGCAATGGCATGAAAAGGAAGGCACAAGTTCATGAGCGTTTGGGTAACGGTGGCAGGACTTGGTAACTGGTGGGATGTGGGTGGTGAGGGGGAGAAAGAAGTCGGGGAGGGCTTAGGTTTCTGTCATCAGGGAGGGAATGCAGAGGAGGATGGCAGGGGGTTGGAACAGGCTGGCACGCCTCTGCGACATCCAGCTGGAAACGCCCAGCAAGCAGGCGTGCACGTGATCTCGCCGCTTTGGGGGAGACCCGGGGTTACAAGTCGTTAGTCTATGAGTGGTGGCTAAAAACACAGGAGGGACAAGATGGGTCACAGAGACCTTGTGAAATAGAAGAAAACTGGGCTGATGGAAACCTGGGGAAATTAATACTTGAGGGGCAGAGAGAACACTGTGGGAGAAACAGAAGGGAAATCAGAAGAGTGCGATGTCAGAAGGCCAAAGGAGTAAAGTTTCAGGAAGAAAAGAGTTTATAGTGTCAAATGTAGATAAAGCTTGAGAAAACAAAGCCTAAAAAAGTGTCTGCTGGATTTGGCTACTGACCTTAGTGAGAGAAGTTTCCAGGGAGGGGAGGTGACAGCCAGGCCATGATGGGTTAGGAATGAATGGGGAGCCGGGGAAGCTGGGGGGAGGTGATAGAAATGTAGCTGTTTGGGGATATCTTGGGCTGTGGCCAGAGAAGGACACAGGGTCTGTGGGCAGCTTTGTTCTTTGGTTCTGAGGACAGCGGGGGCTTGAACATGTTTGTAGGCTGAGCCAATCAGAAGGAAGGAAATGTCCATGATCCAGATGAGAAGAGCCTGGATGGAGAGGGGCTGGGCACATGGGGGCGTGGACCAAGAGCTCAGGCCAGGCACTGGCAGGGAGAGTGTCACTTCACCCTGGGGAATTGAGGGGCTGGATGGGTGTGCAGCCTGGAATGGAAGGGGAGGAGTGCCGTGGCTTCCCACCTGATGGCCTTGCTTTGTTTCCTGTGGGTGTAAAACAGGAAGGGAAGTTCTTTGTTGAAAGTGTGGGGATTGGAGGTCTGAAAAAAAAAAAAGTCGAAAAGTTTAAAATGGCCGATAACAGAGGGAGCTGATGGACAAGTAAACATGTTGATGTGAGTCAACCTTCCCTCCGTTCTCTCCCCCACTCCGCCTCTCTATCTACCGGCAAGATGTCTCTTCTACTTCTGTTTCCTGGGTTGGTTCACTTCTCACCACCTCCACTCCTACCCTCTGGGTCCAAGCCACCACAATTTCTCTCCTCAATTTCTACCGGGGTTTCCTTACTAAGTTTTTCTGCTGCTTCCCTAGGCCCTTTTGGTCCTTTCCCCACAAAGCAGCCAGAGTGATCTTTAAAAGCTGTAAATCAGGGGTGCCTGGGTGGCTTAGTCAGTTACGCATCTGACTTCGACGCAGGTCGTCATCTCATGGTTCCTGAGTTCAAGGCCTGCACCGGGCTTGTGCTTTGGATCCTCTGTCTCTCTGCCCTTCCCTCGCTTGTGTACTCTCTCTGTCTCTCTCTCAAAAAAAACAAAAAACAAAAAACACCCCATAAATCAGATCATACCACTCCCTTGCTTAAAATCATCCAATAATTCTGAGTTAAGAATAAACTCCTAATACCAAGTTTGTCCTGAGAGATTCGGGCATCATCTGGCCCTTTTTGCCTCTCCTACCTTGTCATGTGCCACATTCTCCCTTGGTCAATGGATTTCAGCTACTCTAGCCTTTGTTTGTTTCTTCCAGGGCTCCAAGTTAGTTCCTGCCTCAGGGCCTTTGCACTTGCTTTCCTTCTACTCAGGATGCTCTGGCTGGCTCTTTCCCATCTTTTACCTCCATGACCAAATGTTACTACCCCAAACCTCTGTTTATTTGCTTCCTTATATTTATCAGCAATCAAAACTATCTTACATATTTATTTACTTCTGTGTAGCGATTGTTTCTCAATCCCAGGAGAACTCTGGGAGAGAGGGGACTTCATTTAGAACATAGTTGGTACTTAAGAAGTATTGTTATCTATAAGGACAGTGTTCAAAGTATCACTATTAATAAGGACAGTGTTGAAAGCTCAATGAGATTAGAAAAATAAGACCACGGTGACTTTAAGCCACACATTTGTGTGATTTCTTAAGCACAGACCATCAATAATGATAATCATCTTAATAATGATTGATTTTCTTACATGCCTGTTCTGGAGACAATTTCAAACATGTATTTCCAAAGGAGGGTCAGGTGGCAGACACATCTCGGTGAAAAGTAGATGGATTCCCAGGGTGACCGGTTCAGATATTTATGTTCTTATTCATTTTACAGAAATTCCCTCAATTTTACAGTCTTGTACGTGGGTTGGCAAGTTGTGGGAGGAAATTGCTGACTCTGTTTCCAGTCCCAAAGCTAAGCTGTATTATACAGGTGAAATCAGGTTACTGAGATAGGTCTGGTTTCCTTGGTGACCCAGGAGGTTTGGTTATATTTGAAATTGCTAAGAAGGAGAAAAATCTGATAATGACAGTTCTGTGTTTTCCTTAGGGAAGGAGCACTTTTCAATCCTTGGCTGACGCTGAGGACATGCCTACTTGATTGGCAAGGGTTGACCTCCGGCTAGCCGGCTGAGCGACACTTTCTAACTGCTCCCAGAATCCCACACCCAGTCTGGCAAGTTTGTCCTATGCCAGCTCTGGGTAATTACATCATGACTCCTCAGGCTCCCTGTCTGGTTTGTTTTTGCATGTAAACACTGTAACTAGGGTGACGAATAGTTAGCTTATTGGAGAATGTGCTAACACCTTTTTTTCTGGTGGGATGACAGTGGAAGGGCATATTATTTTATAAATGGTAGGTCGATCCAGTTAACTCTTTGACGGTTTTTTTTTTCTCGATAGCTGGTTTATCAAATACCACTCACTTGTTTATCAAAGGTTTGTGTGCCAAGCTCTGTGCTATTATTTCATTTTCATGACAATATTATGAAGTAGGTACTATTATTTAAAAAAAATTTTTTTGAGTCTATTTACTTATTTTGAGAGAGACAGGGACAGTGGGCAGGGGAGAGGCAGAGATAGAGGGAGAGAGAGAATCTCTAGCAGGCTCTGCACTGACAATGCAGAGCCTGGTGTGGGGCTCGAACTCACGGAACTGTGAGATCATGACCTGAGCCGAAACTGAGAGTCAGACGCTTAACCTACTTAGCTACCCAGGTGCCCCGAAGTAGGTACTATTATTAACCCCATTAAATTTTTTTTAATGTTTATTTACTTTTGAGAGAGAGAGACAGACACAGAGTGTGAGTGGGGGAGGGGCAGAGAGAGAGGGAGACACAGAATCTGAAGACAGGCTCCAGGCTCCGAGCTGTCAGCACAGAGCCTGACGCGGGGCTCGAACTCACAGATCATGACCTGAGCCGAAGTTGGATGTTTCACAGACTGAGCCACCCAAGTGCTCCATTAACCCCATTTTAAAGATGAGGAAGCACAGAGACGTAAAGTAGCTTTCCATAGTCACGCATCTAGGAAGTGATAGGTTTTGGATTTTAGGAAACGCTTACTGCTGATCAAACACTGACGCTGTACCCTGAATGCTCTCAGAATACTGTAAACAGAGGGGGAGGATGATTCTAGTTTTCTACGATTACCTGATACTCAGACTCCACCTTGTGCTGCAGGTCCCGCAGATACTGAATATCACTCACGAACTTCTGCCTGTCCCTTGCTTCATGCAACATGATTCTCAATCCCCAACCTGCATATAAAAGATAAATAAATGTGCTGTGGCACAATCCTTTGTTGCTTTGCCGTATTTGGATTTATCTTAGTATAATTGCTCTATTCTCTTATTAATCCAATTTCCATTGTTTGGAAGGCACAGATGCTCCTTTCAACCTGCAAAGACTCTTTGTATTGGTGTTGATGCCCTTAGAGCCCTCCTGGCCCTGGCATAAATAATGCAGCCACGTTCATCAGCTGGCTTCAGTGACCCTGTCCTGGTTATTCAGAGGGCGTTAGGCTGACAGACACCTGCTTCAGGAGCAGTTCTACAACTTGACAAAAAAAAAAAAAAAAAAAGAAAAGAAGAAAGGAAGGAAGGAAGGAAGGAAGAAAAAGGAAAAAGAGAGAAAGAAAGAAAACCTAGCTAAGTTAGCAATGACTAAAGTTATGAGCCCCTGGTAACTTAAATTCACTCATTCAACTATTGTGTCCCTATTCCAGCTAAGGCACTAGGCTGGGCACTGGGATATAGCAGTTGGCCAGAGGAACATGCCCTTTGCCTCTGGGTTCAAATCTCAAGCCTTTGAGCACTGACAAGGGAACCTTACTTGTGATAAGTGCTATGGACTGGAAATAGGGGCTTCTTTGAGAGATGGTTGTTATGGGGAGGGCATCACATGATCTAGGGGGCAAGGGTTCCCTGAGGAGAGGACACTGGGCTTGCTAAGGAGTGAGCCAGGCGAGAAGTGCAACAGAAAGAACAGCAGGTGCAGGAGCTCTCGGGGCAGCAAGGGGCTGGTGCGATTGAGGAGCAGGAGGGCCGGTGCAGCTGGAGCAGGGAGAGGCGAGGGCAGCACTAGGAGGGCTGTAGGGTAGGCAGGAAGTGGTTCACTTGGCAGGGGGACGGTTATGACTGGAAGAGCCACACACCACCGCTGGAAGGTTCCAACCTGGGGAGTAAATAGTTAGATTTGCATTAAAATTTTTTTTAATGTTTTTATTTATTTCTGAGAGAGAGAGAGAGAGACAGCATGAGCAGGGGAGGGTCAGAGAGAGAGAGAGGGAGACACGGAATCCAAAGACAGGCTCCAGGCTCTGAGCTGTCAGCACAGAGCCTGACGCGGGGCTCGAACCCCTGAACCATGAGATCATGACCTGAGCCAAAGCCGAAGCCGGACTGAGCCACCCCAGGTGCCCCTAGATTTGCATTTTAAAAGGCCCCTCCAGATCTACCGTGGAGAATGAAGGGGGGGGAGGGGGAGTAAAAATGGAAGAAGAAAGACCACTGGGAATATATTACAATAATCCAGATAAGGTGGCTGACCACTTTGGTAGCAACAGTGGAGAAGAGGAGGAGGAGGGGGAGGAGAAAGACGCCATAGCTACTATTTACTGAGCCTCCTGAAGTACTGGGCATTGTTCTAAACATTTACACACCTGAACTCATTCCATCTTCAAGACCATGCTTGAGGCAAGCACTATATTTCTATTTTGCTGATAAGGAACCCGGGGCCCAGAAGAAGTGAGTCACTTGCTTAAGGTTACAGAACTGGTAAATGGGGGAGCTGGGATTTGAACCCAGAGGGCCTCACACCAGGGCCCCCACTCTAACCACGATGGGTTCGAGGACTACTCAGGACTGGTGATGATAGGATGGTGCGGGAGAGGGAACGTGGAGGAAGCGGCCCAGGCTACTGGCTCCAGCCCGGAGCCGGTCAGGGAGAGCCTCCCCTCGGACAATTCTGGAGGAGGGGCAGCAAAAAAGCCACACTGAGTTCGCAGCAAATGGGGATGTCAAGCGAGCAGTCAGACGAGGGGCTCTGGAGCTGGCCCGAGAGGTGATCTGGGCGCCGCTGGGATCTGGGTGACGACCGGAGTTGAAGGCAGAAGGGGCACTGGGAAGAGGAGAGCCGAGGCAGGGTTCGGAGGCACACTCCAGCCTACGAACACGGAGCGGAAGAGAAACTGCAGAGGAGCCAGAGAAGCAGGAGGACAACCAGGTGGGTGCAGTTTCCGCGACGCTGAGAAGAGCAGGTTATTTATAACCGTGGTGAGAGCACTTAGCCGGGAGCTGCGGGGCTGAAGACAGATTGCAGGGAGCCGCGCGCGGGAGACGCAAGGAAGGCGAGCCAGTGCTTCCCAGGGCTTGGGCTCCGATTGGTGTGGCCTAAATTTATGGCCAAAATATTTAAGTTCAAAAAGTTATTAAACGGCCCTGTTCATAACGAGCCTGCTAGACCTCAGCAGTATGGTCATCTAAGGTCCCGCACCTCCTGCTGATTGGCTTGTGCAGCGCTCGCGGTGATTTCCGCACGTATTTTTTTTTTTTTAATTGACATAACATTTCCTGCCTATACGTATACGTTTCCTGCGTAGACCGTTATGATTCAATAAGTCTAGTTAACATCCGTCACCCACACAGAGTTAAAATGGTTTTCCTCTGTGAAATGTGAACTTTTAGGATCTATTCTCTTAGCAACTTTCAAATATACAGTATTATTTTATTTTCAATGTTTATTATTTTTAAGAGAGAGAGAGAGAGAGCATGAGTGGGGAAGGGACAGAGGGAGAGAAGGGGGCAGAGAATCTGAAGTGGGCTCTGTGTTGACAGCAGCCACCCCGATGTGGGGCTCCAACTCATGAACCAGGAGGTCATGACCTGAGCCAAGGTCGGATGCTCAACTGACTGAGCCACCTAGTAACCCGAAATATACAGTATTATTAACTACAGTCCCCATGCTGTACATTACATCCTCAGTACTTCTTTATTTTATAATGGGGAGTTTGTGCATTTTGACTCCCTTCATCCATTTTGCCCACCCTCCCCACCCCCTGCTTCTGCCAACTGCCAGTCTGTTCTTTGAATGTTCTGTGTACCTATGAGTTCTGTTGTTGGTTTTCTTTTTTTAGTCCACATATGAGATTACACGGTATTTGTCTTTCTCTGTCTCTCTCACTCTATATATAATATATATATCTCACATTTTATCTATTCATCCATCAATAGATACCTAGTTGGTCTCCACGTCTTAGCTCTTGTAAATAATGCTGCAGTTAAGTTAGCGTTTTGGATAAATACCCAGATGTGGAATTTCTGGATCACATGGTAGTTCTTATGTTTAATTTTTTTGAGGAGCCTCTGTACTGTTTTCCATAGCGGCTGCACCATTTTACATTCCCATTAACAGTGCGCACGGACTCCCTTTTCTCCACATCCTCACTGACCTTTATTTCTTATCTTTTTTGATACTAGCCATTCTAACAAGGGGGAGCTGATATCCCATCGTGGTTTTATATGTATTTCCCTCATCATGAGTGATGTTGTACACCTTTTCATGTACCTGTTGGCCACATGTATGTCTTCTTTGGAAAATAGAAGTCCATTCAAATCTTCTGCCCATTTAAGAATCAGGTTTGTTTTTGTTTTTGTTTTGCCACTGAGTTGTTTGTTTTCTTTATATATTTTGGACATTAATCTTTTATCAGATACGTGATTTATAAATATTTTCTCTCATTCAGTAGGTTGCCTTTTCATTTTGATGATGGTTTCCTCTGCTGTGCAGAAGCTTTTTAGTTTGGTGTGATCCCACTTGCTGTATTTATTTGCTTTTGTTGCCTTTTTTAAAAAAAGTTTATTTATTTAAGTAATCTCTTTACCCAACATGGGGCTCAACCTCATGACCTGGCGATCAAGAGTCGCACGCTCTTCTGACTGAGCCTGCCAGGTGCCCCACTTTTGTTGCCTTTGGTATCAAATCTAAAAGTATCATTGCCAAGACTGAGGTCAAGTAGTTTACCACCTATGGAGTATTACGGTTTCAGGTCTTAGGTTCAATTATTTAATCCATTTTGAGTTCATTGTGCATATACTGTAATATAGTACAATTTCATTCTTTTCCATGTGCTCATCCAGTTTTCCCTGCACCATTTACTGAAGAGACTGTTCTGTCCCCATTGTAAATTTTTGGCTCCTTTGTCATAAATTAATTGACCGCATATACATGAGTTTTCTGAGGCTCTCTCTTCTGTTCCACTGATCTGTGTGTCTGCTTTTATGCCAGTAGCATACTATTTTATTACTCTAGCTTGGTAATATCATTTGAAATCAGGAAGCACCATGTCTCCAGCTTTGTTCTTCTTTCCTACACACATTTTTAAATAACTATCATGTGACAGGTGCTGCCGTAGGCTTGGGGAAGCATCAGGATAAGATAGACAACATCCCTACCCTCAGGTGTGTCTGCATTCGGAACCTTTCCTTCCCCTTTCCATTTTTTTCAGTTGTGGAGATATTGGCAAAATCAGGTTGTCCCTGACTCATGGTGACTCCGTGTCTGGACTGGTCATTGTGAAATCTCACCAGGTTTATCACCTAGCCTGGAGCAATATCATCTAGCAACTTAACGCTGCTTCCTGGGGAGTTATTGTCTTTCTCCTACAGAAAGTTAGTCTTTGAGGGTCCGAATCTAAAGCTGTAATCCAACAGATAGTTCCACAGACTACACACAAAACCTAAAGTTTGCTTCTGAGCAGTTTAGTAGTCATTTATGGAACTGTACTTTAAAAGATCACTTTCAACTTTTCCTATGAATTTGTACCTGCACAGAATGAAGTTATGTTCCCACTCTTTTCAGAAAACAATGGTGTTAAAACAGGCAGAAAGATGAACCCTTGCTGCTACTGTTGGAAAGAGAAGCCTGTCTGAATATCAATCAGGCAGAGAACATAAGGATTCATAATGAAAATATGTTAATGGTCACTAAAGGGTCACATCTCAGAGCCCACTTACTTGGATAATACATTTTGGTTACGTAGAAAAAGTAGCTAATAGAGCCTGGCTTTAATGTGGTGTTATGTTAAAGAGGCTCCTAGGTCAAGAGGCATGAAAAAACTTTGTCTAACTAGGTAGGAAATAACACTATTTGAACTACTTGCTAGATTACCTCTGACTTCACAAACACCTACCAAATAAAGGACTTTAAAATTACCTACAAAAGTCTCTTTACCCTCCCATAAACTCCCTATTACTGTACTTTACTATAAAATGAATATCTAGAAGCCTCATGGTGCCACATGTGCTTTCTTATTTAAATACATCAATACTCTGTGAGAGTAAACAAATACCACAGGCACTGGGCAAACAGATTATTAGGAGATCACTGTAGTTTAGGTAAACACTCTCCACCTTTCTGAAGTATCACTTGAACTTCATACTGCACTGCAGGTTTGAAAACTGCCCAGGACGAACAAGAAACAGAGATAACTGTTTGGAAATAAGTTCACATGAGATCATGCTTAATTTGCAGATCTCAGTTTAGTGGGCCTCTCAACCAGATGGCCATCTGAAGCCCCCAAATTTTTCCTCAGCAAATACAGACAGGGGCGTGTCTATGTGTGTGAGTGTGTGTGTGGGGGGGTGATCATAATAAAATGTGGGCAAGGCACATGTTTCTAAAATAGCACCCTGTATTCTCTCCCATTTCTTACCTTTGAACGGCTTCTCGGTTTAAAATCCACTCATGGTCATGCACGCTTCTGTTTTAAGTCTCTGGTGACAGTAGATTGGGCCAAACTTGTGCTTTAAAAATCAACATAAGAAGCCATGTTAAATTCAGAGAGGGAGAAGGAGAGAAGGGAGTAGGAGGGATGTAGGGAAGGGAGAGGAGCCCTGCTTCGCTGAAAGCAAGAGCGAGTGGTTCTTCTTGGCCTCAAAATTCTACATATCTGTGAAATTTCAATGAGGAATATTCTAAGAACTTTGTGACATATGTATTCCTCTCTAGTGTAAGATTGCGATGAATTCAAACCAAATTTCCCTGACTAAGGAGAACAGACTCTGATTGCAGAGTATATTTCAGTTCTCTAAAATATCATACATACTGTCCTCCTCAGTGACCACATTTATCAAAAGAATTGAAGGGAGTTCTTTTTAATGACATCAAGCTATTTCACTGTTTTCTTATTAGAAGTTTCTAATATGTTCTTTTAGAAGTATTAAAGTGAATATTTTTGTTGGTTCAGCGATAAAGAAAAATGTAAATTTAAGCCCCTCTTTAGGCTGAAGATTCCTTTGGGCCAAAATCTAAATGGCTATATTAATACCTGACAATCAGGTTTATGAATTCCCCCTTTTCCACAAGTGGGTGCTTGGAAGAAAGACTTCAGAACTTAGTTCTCCTTTTAATTAATTTGTAATGACAAAGATTATGGGATTCCTTTAAATCTTGGCTTTAAAAAATCTTAAGAGTTTTAAAATCTTATAAAAATGACTTGAATATAAGCAACAAAGATGAGTGATCTGGGGCCAATTTTCCTAACACCCTGGTACTGAGAGAATGCTGTGGCTGAAGGGAAAGTGGGGGAATTGAGATGGATGGGGTGGGTGGGTGGGGGGAGATAATCGGACTCTCCCAGCCAATTTGGTTTAAGAAATCAAGGGTTGGGTTAGGGTGTGTGTAAGGGGCTCATAAGAAAAGCTCTTTGGCGTTGACTCTTCATTTTATTGTGAAACTGTGGCAGAGATGGGCAGCCATACCCTGGGCTTGCAGACCAGGGGAGCCTCTGGGGAAGGTTTGTAGCTGCGGGGCGGATATAGAGCCGCCCCCCCCCCCCCCGCACCTGTCCTTTTGAGGCAGGAAAGCACAGGGGACAGCCGGGGGACAGGGAGGGGCCAGGCCTCCAGGCTTCCGTCCGATTTCCCTCTAGAATGGCAGAAGTCAAAGGCGAGGTTGTCTCCCTCCTCGGAGGAGGAGGAGTGGGGGGCGCAGGGGGCGCGTGCGGCCAGGGCGGGTGGGCCGTTACCTGGCCGGTCAGTCCTTCCCCACCTGCGAGGTCTGAAGGGGCCGAGGGGCGGGGCAGGCGGGCCGGTCCTGGGCGGGGGAGCCGCCCATCAATCGCGTGGGGGGCGTCTCGGTTCTCCTTTTCCTCCTCCTGTCTCGTCTCCCCTCCCTCTACCTGGCCCCTCTTCCTCCTCCTCCCCGGAGGCAGCTTTCCGCGGCGGCGGCGGCCGGGCTTTCTAGCGGGCGGAGGCGGCGGGGGCGGCTGCCTGGCGTCCTCCCGTTCCCTTGGCAACGCGACCTCCTCGCCCCGCGCGCGCGCGGGCGTGGGGGGCGGGGCGGGGGCCGCGGCCTTGGGGTCCAGAGCCCGGACGCGCGCGCGCCCCGCGGTTGCCGTGGGAACGAGATGCGGTCGGGAAGGCCTAGCGGTGATGGCGGCGGGCAGAGAAGACACGCTGAAGGAGGCCGATTGGCTTTGTCTTGATGCCCGAGCCCAGGCCCAGATAGTGAGGCCATCACTTCTGCCCTGAATCAGTGCTGGGCTGTATAAAGAACGTGGTTAGAAAACGAGAGGGGAAATGTTGTTAACTGAATAAAGTAATATTAAAGGGCATGTACAGGTAGAGGAAAGATAGGGCAGCCCTGGAGTTTGAGCTGTGCGAGGGATCTTGGAAATACCTGCTCCAACATAAGAAGAAGTAAATGATCTAAAGGGGGGAACCCCTGCCAGTGGTAGAAGGAAGACCAGACCCCAGTTATCTCCTGGTTATCAGTAATCTGGCTGCCTTTCCCAAGCAAGGAGATTCTTAGAGCTTTAGACTAGTGCCCACAGATTTGGAAAGAAGGACCAGAACCTGTGCTAGCCTCACCTTCTCTCTGCCAGGTTTATTTCTGTCTGTGTTTTTTGGTACGGAAAGATGACTCTTCCATTTATTTTGCACATGTAGGCACTCAACGACTTGCCAACTGATGTCAAGTTAGGGCGTTTTTGATTGGGCGGAGAATAGGGGGAAAGGAGAATAGAAATTCTTGAACTTTTCGTCAGTGCCAAGCATCCCTAGGTGTCTGTGGTTTGGGTGTCTTCTCAGCAAACCCCCAAATCCAGTCGGCATCCATATCTCCAGCATTGCACCATTCCTTCTATTCTTTTTTTTTTTTTTTTAATTTTTATGTTTATTTGTTTTTCAGAGGGAGAGAGAGCAAGTGGGAGAGGGAAGAAAGAGAGGGAGACACAGAATCAAGAGCAGGCTCCAGGCTCTGGGCAGACAGCAGAGAGCCCACACAGGGCTTGAACCCGCAATTCGCGAGATCATGACCTGAGCCGAAGTCGGCCACTAACTGAACTACCCAGGCGCCCCCCCCCTTCTTTCTATTCTTGTCACTACCATCCTACTTTGGGGCTCCAGGACCTCATAACTGTATTATCGTAAGGGCCTCTTGCCCACATCTTGAGCCCCTGTCTTCCATAGCCTGTCCCCACCATTTCCCTTATTCCATAAGCAGCTTAGGTCTCACGGTGTGGTCCCCTTGCTAAGAAGCTCTCAAAGATTCCTTACTGACTGTGGAATGAAGTCCAAACTCTTGACTATGGTTTTCCCTATACCCTCCCCCAGGGCTTGCTTTCTTGGTTTTCCTCTGTCAGCACTTTTTCATTCATACTTCAGCCAGACCAGACTGCATATTATACCCTGAACCTTACTCCCTGCCTTCACGCCAACTTCTAAGGCATATCCTGAGCCGGGCAGAGTCCAGGTAATATGTACTTAGGTAAAACCTTTGTTTGGGGCACTTTGTCATCTAACCTTCATTGGTCCTTCAGCATTCACTAGTACTTTTCCATCCATGGTAGCTCAACCCATGCTCTCTTGTTTTCAGCTGGCTATCAAGTAATCCTTATCAAAGCATTAACAGGTAAAGCATTAACTGATAAGTACTAACCTAAGACCTCTCCCCATGGTTTTTACCTCTCAATCTTTTTAAAATTATTTCTTTAAATTCAAGGATAGTTGACACACAATGTTACATTAGTTTCAGATGTACAACATAGTGATTCGACAAGTTTATACATAACGCTGTGCTCACAAGTATAGCTACCATCTGTCACCATGCACCGCCCTTACAATATCATTGACTATATTCCTTATGTTGTGTCTTTTATTCCCATTACTTATTTATTCTGTACCTGAAAGCCTGGATCTCCACTCCTCTTCACCCATTTTGCCCATCCCCCTGCCCCTCCCCTCTGGCAACCAGTTTGTTCTCTGTATATATTAGGTCTGATTCTGCTGTTTGTTTGTTTAGATTCTATGTATGAGTGAAATCATATGGTATTTTTCTCAATCTGACTTATTTTGCTTAGCATAACACCCTCTAGGTCCATCCATGCTGTCCCAAATTTGCCTTTCAATCTTTTTTGTTTGTTTTTAAAAGTTTATTTTATTGTTTTAAAAGTTGAGAGAGAGGTTGTGAGGGAGAGGGAGAGGAAGAGAGAGAATCCCAAGCAGGCTCTGCACTGTCAGCGCTGAGCCCTATAAGGGGCTCGAACTCATGAACCGTGAGATCATGACCTGAGCCAAAATCAAGAGTCGAATGCTTAACCAACTGAGCCACCCAGGAGCCCCTGCCTTTCAATCTTTCTGTAAGGCAGAAACTGTAAGTGAAATTATAGATGTAGACCTTGTTCTGTTGAAGCTAGGACCCCCTTCAAATAAAAATAATCATAATGATTAATGATAATCAGTAATTAGTAATGACTAACAGAAAGAGGAAGTGGAAGCCAGGTGAGATAGTTGAGAGACATGACAGGCTGGAGGACACCTGGTAAGTAGCATACCAGGGGTCAAAAGCTTTGCTTCCCATTCTCAGCTCCTGATTTTGCCTACTAGTAAGAAAAGCACCTTGGTATATATTAGACCCAGATTTTTCTCCTTCCACTTCAACATCCATATAAAATAATACTATCCACCTTAAAACATTGCTGTGAGGATTAAACAAGAGAGGACAAAGCATTTAACATCATACTTAGTATATAGTAAGCACTCAGTAATCGGTACCTTTACTTTCTGAGGCACATTGTAAGATTTTATTTAATGCACATGAGTGCAAACCATAAATATTTTCAGGTTTTTATTGTACATATATATTTAAGTAGGCTTCATGCCTAGCATGGAGCCCAACATGGGGCTCGAACTCACAACCCTGAGATCAAGACCTGAGCTAAGATCAAGAGTCAGACATTTAGCCGACTGAGCCACCCAGATGCCCCTATTTTTTAATTTTTAAGTAGTCTCTACAGCCAATGTGAGACTTGAACTCAGAACCCTGATATTGAGTTGCATGCTCCAGTGATTGAGCCTGCCAGGTGCCCCAGTATTTTCAGATGTTTAAATAATAAGGTTTGGAGATGTCACTTCATATCTCAGTTTTAAACTCTTCTACATTTCAAAGTGTTTCTGAAAATTAAGTTCCATGAAAAGAATCTTGGTGCTCTTGAAAGAAGGTGACAGTGCTAGGGGTCAGCCTGTAAACAGTTACCCAGCGACTCCAACTTTAGTGTTTAATGAGTAAACTTAAGTTTGGCATGTAAGTAACAAAGAAGTCTAGCATTAAGAAGCAAAGTGCTAAAGAAGAGAAATATTAGCGTGAGGAAGAAACACAATTTCTGATTGGGTAAAGATTCCTACTCTTCCTTTATTCTTTGCAAAATGTCCCTGGTAGATGATGAGTAAGTGAAGAAAACAGAACTTAGACTCAAGTAGATCGTGGGTTCTAAAGAAAGAGATAGTTGGTGTTTACAAATAAATGTCAGGAAGTTCTTTAGCTTAATCTAAACGTTCTGCAAAGGGCAGCTTCGAGTATAAAATTTCAGAAATGTTCCGTGTCTTAAATTTCAGAAATAACATTTTTGAGGGAAATAATTTAATTCATGCAGAGAGTAAGCTGTCTAGAGGGGGCAGCTATGCATTCTTAGCCTCCCAAGGCTGGGACTACGCCCTCAGCCCGGGCTATCCAGGAACCTCATGGAGACCTGGCTCAGCTACTCACTCCATCTGGAACAACGTGTTCTCTTTGTCCCCCTAACATTGCCTCTTCCTAAGAGAAGAGTCTAACTAGGTCACTTTGTTACTGTCTAATCAGGAGCGCTCCTGAAAGGTTGTACAGCTGTATGCTAAGTGGCCCCAGAGGCTGATGGGCTCCCTTACACACAACAGGGTCATTTTTGCCTTGGGCCTCGCCCTGACTAATGGGTTTCTCTTCTCATCAGTTAAGACCAATGTGGCGATGTTGCTTTCATGCAATGCACAGAGCATGAGCCATGACAATTTATTTACAGGAAGCATCTCTGGGAGGGGCTTCCCTGAGAAGGGGACTGTGGGCATGGTAGTCCTTTAAAGCTTCATGTGTTCTCCTCCAGAACCCCTTTATGTAGGGGGATTCATCTGATTATTTTTATTTATTTTTTTATTTTAGATTTTAGTTTTGAGAGAGAGAGAGAGAACAAGCAGGGGAGGGGGACAAAGGGGGGGGGGAGAGAGAGAGAGAGAGAGAGAGAGAGAGAGAGAGAGAGAGAGAATCTTAAGCAGGCTCCACACTCAGTGCAGAGCCTGATGCAGGGCTCAATCCCATGACCCTGGGATCATGACCTGAGCTAAAATCAAGAGTCGGATACTTAACCAACTGAGCCACCCAGGCTCCCCTTCATCTGATTAATTTTAAAAACTGGCTGATGGCTTATTGAATTCGCCATGGGCTATTGTGACATTCTGCACTCATCCCATAGCTATATTTGGCCAGGCTAAGCAAGCAATGTGACAGTCTCTTAATGTCACTTATTAAAAGTGGCCTATAGAGATGTTGTTGAGGGCTAGATAGAAAGCTTGGGTAGGCTGGACATTTTGAGGGAGGTCACTGAAGACCCAGGATTAGGTCCTTGATTTTCTAAGACCAGAGACACCATTTTAGTTAATTTGGAGCTGATCTTTTTAGGAAATGATTCCCAATAATTCCACTCAGCAGAGACTAAATGCCTTCCACCTGACCAAGTCATTTTATCTCAGAGAGTATAGCCAGTAGCCAACCATCCCTGGTCACATAACAGAAGGTACTTTCCCCGGGGGGTGGGAGGGGACGGCATCCCCAGGAGATCAAATTAAAGATCAGAAGGTTTGGTGAATATTGAATTAGATCAAAGGGACTTGAATATTCTTAAGGGATATCTCTGGAAGGCTATGGAGGCCTTAAGGAATAATGTGTCTTCCCTCCAGAGTTGTTTCAGTCTGGATAGTTGCTGTGGATTATTCACCTCAAAGCATTCAGAGACTTTACCACATCTTTGTTTCAGTTAACTGACTTTCTGCCTAACTTCATGGGACCATTTGTCTTCCACTTATCGGCTTAACAGCATAGTTTGGGATTGAGAAGAACGGGGTTGGAGTCCCAGCAATGACACTTGGCGTGTGACAGTGAACATTCAGCCCCCTCACCCTTCAAAATCCTCATAGTTAAAATGGGAATAGTCAGAGCCTCCTTGCCATCCTTGTGAGGAGTAATGAAATAGCAAAGTTTCTGACACTGAGTCGGCTACGTAATAGATGCTCAGCAAACGTTGGCTATCATTATTATTTACATTATGTAGATTTAATTTTCCTGAGGACACACCAGGGTCCATCACCTACAAATTTACCAAACCACTCCAAAGGCTTGTTATTTCTTTAAAAATGTTAATAGTATGTTGCTGATGTCATGGTGGTTAATTTCATACTGATATTTTTCATACTGAATTTCAGAGACTGACATTTTATGACCTCATCCCTAATTATGAGGGTGTATCCAATTTGGGGCTTGCAGCCATCCATGAACTATATGAAATTTAGTAATGCCTTTTGGGCTTTCATAGGTCAAATATCTGAGATCTGATTCTCTCGTGGAACAAAGCAGACTCTAGTAAAGATTGGCAAACTCCCTACAATTAATAAAAAAAAAAAAAAAGCATGTCCTTTAGGGGATCCCTTAGAATTTTCCTCATTTGAAATTGTAGCTGGCCTGTTGTGCTGTTTTACAGAGAGAGGGCAAACTCATTAATGTTTTTGGATCCTACAATGTTGAGATATTTCTCAAAAGTTCAAGCAGGCTTTGATTTCTTTATCCATTTTGGGAGCCTCGGACTTTTCAGAACCCTTCATTATGGCAATTGATGCATCTCCTACAAGATTGGATGTGATTATAAGAACTTTGAGGATACAAACATACTGCTTTTCTAAATTTTTGAGCAATTGTTACCAAAGGAAAGCATTTGACTTCTTTCTAGGAGGAGTATCTGATTTGTTTGGACTTTGGATAAACTCAAGCCATACATGTTTTTGGCCAAGAGTTTAATTTGTGGACTGATCATAAAGCTCTGGGCAAGACCCCGGCTTGAGAAAGCTATGACAGCGTCAGGATCGCACCACACATGATCTTTCAACATGTTTCTGGAAGGAGAAGTACTCAGGCCAAAAAAAGTCCTTATCGAGAGGGCAGAGGAACAAGAGAACTATCCTGGACCTTCATGAAGTAGATGTCACCCTGGGAGGTTTGTTTGGATAAAAGTGCCAAGCGAGCAAGGGAGAGAGCAGGATGATACCCAAGGTAGCTGGATGGGGGAGCAGAGGCAGCGTGGGATTTGGGGGGGCAGGCAGCCTCCTTTCTCATCATCCATTTCCTGACGGCGGCAGTCAGGGAGCTTTGGTCTGAGGAATGCCGTCTACACTCACGGCGGGGAGTGGGGATCCCCCAGAGAACTGTACCACACAGAGGAACATTCATCTCTGACAGAGAACATTTCTAATCTCTGTGCTCTTTGCTCTACAGGGCTCGCTCTTTGTGATGTTCTTTCTGTTTTTCTAATTATACGGATGGAGCATCCGATTAGTTGCTAACTCTAATGTCCTTCTTTAACTTCTTGAGGCTTCTGATTGAATCTGCCCCACCCAAAGACAGCTGCTTGCCTCCCCTTGAACTAGTGGGTGACCAGGAATAGCTTCACTCAGCGGGAACAGCTTCAAGGCCAAGGTGGGAACTAGGCGTGGGGCAGCAGAGACGAGGAGGAGACACTTAGTAAAGAGGGGCTGCTGGGGATTGCTACCAGAGTTCAAAGCTGGGCATCCCAAATCAGTGAATCTGGAACATTCCACCTGTTCACTTAATTCACAAATATTTGAAAGGTAGGTGTCAAGGACAATATACAGGTAGACAAATCAATAAATGTACACTGACAAATGATAATTGGTGCCAGGACATTAATAGGTGCAGAGATGATATACTAGGGGTGGCGATGGGGAGCATGGGAACCTCTTGAGACAAAGTAGTTGAAGATGGCCTCTCTGGGTGAGGCGTAGAGGATGAAGAGGAGCCAGCTCTCTGAGGGTGAAGAAGGGGCACAAGTGGAAGAAACAACATTGGGAAAGTCTTGAGGTGAGAGGGAGCTCACGGGACTTAGGGAACTGTAAGGCAGTGGGTGTGGCCACAAGGCTGTTGTGAGGGAAGGCTGGTGAGACTTCAGGAGTTGGGGTTGGGTTTTATTCTAAATACAATGGAAAGCCAGAGAGTGGTTTTAAAGTGTGAGTGTGTGCCTCTGTGTGTGTGTGTGTGTGACATGTGACATATCATGTGGAGACCTGTGAGGAGGTTCCTTACCAGAATTGCTAGTGATGACCTCATGATCCCTCTCCCAGCCTTTGAGGAAACTTCAAAATGTCATTCAAGCCCATGCTTGTCCCTTGACACGAGCCAAGCTGATTAAAGATGAATTGCCAAAGCTACTTCTCCTAGTTCCGGGATGCTGATACAACTAGAGGTGCCATATTGGGTGATATATCTTGATATTTCACTTCCAGGCTCTCATCACAGTGCATCTCCTCATCATGTCCCCTAATGATGCATTTGTGTCACACACTGAGTCTTGCTGCTTTTACACCCCTGCCTGTCCTCCTTTCTCGCTCTCCTCCACCTCTCCTTCCTCTTCTCTCCTTTCCTCAGTGCTCTTCACCTCCATTTCCTCTTTCTTCTCTCTCTGCCTTTCTCATTAAGAGTCAGAATTATAGGGCGCCTGGGTGGTTCAGTCGGTTAAGAGTCCGACTTCGGCTCAGTTCATTATTGCACGGTTCATGAGTTTGAGTCCCACGTTGGGCTTTCTGCTGTCAGTTTGGAGCCTGCTTCAAATCCTCTGTCTCCCTCTCTCTCTGCCCCTCCCCCATTTATACTCTCTCAAAAATAAATAAATGTTAAAAAAAGTAAAAAAATAAAAGAGAGAGAGAGTTACTTGCCAAACCACAGCTCTTCAATTTCTATTTTCCCAAATTTCTTGGCTCATCATTTTTGTCATTGCTTTTCTCCTCTCATTCCATGCTAGTCCCTCCCCTGGTTCCATTCACCTCCCCTTAAGGGGTTTCTCCCCACGCTCCCCTCCCTCAACAGGCCTAACCCCCAGATCATGCAATTTAAAAAATGTCATCAGGAAAAAATGCTCTTGCTCTAGCCCTGTCAAAAGTTGTGACGGAATGAACCTTGGTGACATCAGTCTGCGGCTATCAATACAGTGGAAGACAGGTCTTGAAAACCAGACAAAACAGAAGGTATCACTGTACAACCTTTCTGTGGCTCACTGCGCCCTCTGAGTCAGGATAATGAGAGAACATTCTTAGAACATGACTTAACCACACTCAGGCCTCAAACAAATTCCTGGATGTGTGCGGAAGACACGCTACCAGCAAGCCTGAGCACAAACGTGCGGGCGGGCTTGGTAGCATTCTTCCGAGTTGCTACCTGTACAAAGCTACCTTCTGAGCTGGTTAGTTTGTATTACAAAAAAAAAAAAAAAAAAAAAAAGCCACAACATGACAGCCAGTTCATCTGTACAGTAGACACCCTCTGGGGCCGCTCATGGCTGTGTTTTCATGGTTTTTTGTTGTGTTGCCTGGGTCTCTGTCTTGGGGTATTTGGGAACCCTTGGCATCATACTTTAGCAGGAAGAAGTTATGGGAAATTCTTGTCAGATATAGAAAAAAGAAACAGGATATTGTCCATTTCCAGAATAAAGTAGGGGTAGAAAGTCACAACACAAGTGCAGTTTGTCTTTTATTTCACTACACCTGGAGGTGCGTGTGCGTGCGTGTGTGTGTGTGTGTGTGTGTGTGGTTAACATAGGCGGCTTATCTGAGTGGATTTTAAGAAATTAATTTAACTGAAAAATGATTAAATTACAAAGAGGAAAAAGCATTCAGTTGGCATCATGCGGGGTCAGAGGCCACTGCTAATGCAATATTTCATCAATTGACTCATTGCTATTCTTCCGTTGATGTGATTTAGTTTCTCAAATAGCTCTCTTATCGTGGTAGGCTTGCAATGGATACATTGCACAGATGCCTTCTAATCATTTCAGTGTGTTTACTTAAAAAATTTTAAAAGCAATTGAGCGATTTAAAATGTATTTGTGTGTGTGTGTGTGTGTGTGTGCGCGTATGCGCACATCGAGAGAGATTTTCTAAATGTTCAGACAAGGGTTCTGAGTGAACACTAGGGCAAGTGTTAAATTTATACACTGTAGTGCCCTTCATGCATTTCAAAGAGCCTCATGCAGACTAATGTTAAGCTTTCTTCATACCCATTGAATATATCACTATCTCTTTTAATCCGCTGAAGAAACCAGAAGACAAAGAATCTCCCTGTATTCCTTGTCCAAGGCTACACAACTGTTGCTGGAACCTTGAGCTTTCCGAGTGCCAGCCACTTATTTGCAGCATATATCGTAAGTGCTGGAAAACGGCGGTGGGTCCGTTTGTTAGAAAGTATAGTAATCAACTGTTGTGGGGGTAGGGCTTTGATATACTCTGCTTTTCATTTATTTTGATACAAAATAGAGCAAAACAAGTCATCCTTATGGCTTTTCTCATAGAAACCTACCGAGATCAGGAGTAAAAGAGTAACACATGTCCATGGGAAAGGACAGAGCAACAGTAGGTAAGTAGGTATGTGTGCACATGGGTGGCGGTATCTTCATGCTCTGACCTGTCCTGTGCCTCTTCCCCTTTATCTTTGTTGCACAACGTTGTGTCCAGAGTTGAGAAAGGCAGGCATAGTTTGATGCAGAGGAGCCGAGTGCCATTGGCAGGATGATGGACTGTCCTGCTGTCCCCAAAGAGGCAGGGAGGCGTGGTGACATATTCATTCATCAAATGCTTATTAAGCACTTAGGTGCCAAAAGTAGTGTGCTGGGTTCTGGGGACTCACAGAGGAATAAGGCCTGGCCTATGTGCCTGTGGGGGAGGAAGGAAAATAAACAAGACCATGAGTAAGTTCAATAGCAGAGGTAGGTGTGGGCCTGGGAGAGGGGGAGGGGGAGATGAAAATGAGAAGAAAGGTTCTCACGGTGCCTCCATCGCTTGAGGCCCTACTCAGTGTTGCCTGCTGGGGCCAGTTCCCTTTAGATGGAAGCATTTCTCACAGTGCCAGACGCTGGCTGGACCGTGAGCAAGATGATGCCTGTCGTCAGCTCTCCCAGACTTCCCGACTCTGCCCTCTTCCTCCCTCCCTCCCTGCCCTATCTTTCCCTCCCTGTCTGGAAGGGGGGGGGGTCCTCACAGTCTTCTAGGAATCTGCTTAGGGCAGCCACACACAGTCAATGAGGGCTCCCTGAATCGAATTGATCTGAAAGGTATTCACATTAAGCCATAAATGACTAATGTGGGGTGCGCCTGGGAGCATGTGCGTTTATGAGGCCTCAAAGCCTTAAGCAGAAAGGGCTTCAGCCAGCTAAGGAGAAAAGCGTTTGCTTAGTGGGCTGAAGTGTTCCTGGCACTTCTGAATTCACATATTCTGGACAGTTGCCTACTCTTTCTGCACTTAAAGCTGGCCCTGTTTCCAAACATCCAGTCTTACATGTTTCCCCTCCCGGCCCTCTATTGTGGCTGCGCGATAAGGCAAGGGTGTGGGCTGACAACTGCTAATCTGAGACCTTCTGGCTGGAAAGCCTGTTAAGACTGCGGACACAACCACGGTGAAGCATTTGAGACACAAGTGATGAAAACCAAAGGTGGGTGAGTAGGACATTGAGATGTTGTCCCTACTAAATGCACTCATTCTTCTAGTTCATCCTTGACTGTGTGTATGCTTCATGCACAGTGCAGGGTGTGCGTGAGCAGGCAGCTGTTTTGAAGTCACATTCCTAACGATAGGTGGAAGGAAGGGGGAAATGACCAGTAACTTCCACGCCATTCTCCCCACAGTTTTCCACCAAGATTCTCCCAAGGGTCATATGTGGGTACACAAGACTGATGTAAAGTACAGCTTTTGATTTGTCTATCCCCATCCAGTTGAGGCTGGGTAGTTCCAGTAAGTTCTATTAAGAATAGTCCCCTTCTAGGGGTGCGGGGGTGGCTCAGTCAGTTAAGCGTCAGACTCTTGATTTTGGCTCAGGTCATGATCTTCCGGTTCATGAGTTTGAGCCCCACATCGGGCTCTGTGCTGACAGTGGGGAGCCTGCTTGGGATTCTCTCTCTCCCTCTCTCTCCACCTCTCCCCTACTTGCATACTCTTTCTCTCTCAAAATGAATAAACTAAAAAAAAAAAAAAGAATAGTCCCCTTGTGGGAGCCTGTGCAGTAAAGACAAGTAAATGTTTTTCAAACCCCAACTGAGTTCATTCTGAGGAGCTGTCTTTTTTTAAACACTATCAACTTCAATTAAAGTTTCAGAAAGTAGACATCTCTTAGCACTGTCCAATAAAAATATAATGGGAGCCACCTAATTGAAAGTTTTCTAGTAATCATATTTTGAAAAGTAAAAATAAAGAGGCAAATTAATTTTCATAATATGTCTTATGAACCCACTCTATTAAAACATTACCAGTTCCACATGTGATTGATAAAAGAATTATTAAGGAGGTATTTTATTTCTTTTTATACTAACTATGCAAAGCTGGGTGTGTATTTTTCTTTTTAAAAAATTTTTTTTATATCTTTTTTTTATTCTGAAAGAGACAGAGAGCAAGCGGGGAAGGGGCAGAGAGAGAGGGAGACACAGAATCTGAAGCAGGCTCCAGGCTCTGAGCTGTCAGCACAGAGCCCAACGTGGGGCTTGAACTCACTGACCGTGAGATCATGACCTGAGCCCAAGTCGGACGCTTAACCGACTGAGTCACCCAGTGCCCCAAGGGTGTGTATTTTTCACTTCCGGTGCATCTACAGGGACTAGTGACATTTTGGGTGTTCAGGGCAACATGTGGCTGGTGGTTACCTCATTATTCTGGGAAGGTCTTGGTATCTTTCAAATGGCAACAGTGTAGGTACCTTCTCCAGATAAACATATTTAATTAGAAGGAATCAGTGTGCTTTGGACAAGTGATACCTGAATATGGTTGTAGAGAGTGAATTTAAGGGAGTGGGTGTTTGAATTTCGGTTTTGTGGCTTTATGAAAATGAAAAGCTATGACCACACTTTCTTTTTCTTCCTCCTTCCTTCCTTTCTTTCTCCCTCTCTTTTTCTTTCTTTATCTTCCTTCCTTCCTCTCTTTCTCTTCCTCTTTTTCTCTCTCCCTTTCTTTCTTCCTGTCTCACCTCTTTCTCATTCTTTCTCTCTTCCTTCGTTCCATCATTCATTCCTTCCTTCGTTCGTTCCTTCCTCCCTTCCTTCCCTTCCTTCTTTCCTTTCTATGAAATAATAGTCTTGGCTAGCAATCTGTTATAAACAAGACATTACCAGGGCAAATAGCTGTTTTCCTGGCACCTGCTACCAAGCCGTGAGACCACGAAATTGAAGAATGGAAAGGAATCTTGGAGATCATGTTGGACCTTGTCTCTCCTTGGAGATCATGTTGGCTTATGTCCCTCTCTGTGCCTCAGAATTACAGAGAGGAACGTCAGGAAAATACTGATTTTTGGGTCCCCCTCAGTTGATCTGGGATGGGGCCTAGACATGAATATTTTTAAAAATCCCCCAGGTGATTCTAATGTATGGCCTGGGCTCTGAATGCAGAAACATCCCCTTCCTTTTACAGGTGAAGAAACAGAGGCTGGGTTAAGTGACTCACCTAAGTCCCACAGCTGGTTAGAGGTAGGAAGCGGGGCAGAATCCGGGTATTCTCTACCCCATCTCATATACAGAAAGACATTTCAATAATACCTCCATAGTGGGTCTTTCTCCTGTTTGACCTCAGAATTATTCTCATTCTAAATTGAGATACATTACCCAGTTCAACTTAGATTTGACACAACCTTCAAGAAAAGACTCTGAACCCTTATTTCCCAGAAGAATCTCCAGATCAGTAACTTTGAAGCGATTCTCATCTGGGATGATGGCCCTAAATGCCTCCCATTTTAGGTCCACTGGGTTTTGCAACTCTATACTTTAAATTTAGAGTTTTATTGGAAGAGTAGGGACGAGTCCCAAAGGAGCAGACACCTGAGCCTGATCAGTCTTATCTTCATTGATTCACAGATAAAGCCAGAGCGGCTCATTGACAATGGCCTTTCAGGTAAATATATCCATGCACTGAGCACGCAACGTGTGTGAGTCAGGTGGGCTGGGGAGACTCTGGGAGGGGAAGCTTCATTGCCCAGCCTTCGCCCCTTGATGCTTTGAGACGATGACACAGGGGCTCTGTTGCCAGACCTTCCAATTATTCCAGAAGATAGAGATGGAGGTTTGTGTTTGTTTTTGTTGTGTTTTGTTTTGGTGAAATATCCCTATTTGCGATGTTGACAATGAATTCAGTTTTTAGAAAGACACTCTAAGGGTCAAATAAAGCCCACTCTTTCATAAGCTCTATTCTACCTGCAAGCCGTCTGAGTGCAAACTTCTAGATAAGCCTAAGACTTCTTTGTACGCAATATTGAGTTGTATTAGTTTGCAAAATGTTGATCTAATATCATCATGTTTACTCTTGCCCTAGACCCTGTGAAACTGATGAGCATCCGTACCAGAAGGAAAAATAGTAGAAAAGTAAGTACCTCAGTTCCCTTTTAAATTTTATTCATTTTCTCACCGACCACATCATTCCTTTTGGGTTTGGCACCTGTGACATGTCATAAATTTTCACAATGAAATTGAAAGTAAAGATCATTACAGTTCCTAAGATCTAGTATCATTTATTTTTAAATTCTTTTGGAACATAAAACAAGTCAGGCAGTCACTAGTGCTTGCCGTGGGGGAGACTAGTTCCTCCATACACGTCTATAGAAAGAACATGTTTTCCTTCACCGTAAAATGAAGTGGAAGTTTTCATTGTAGCACTACAGCAAACTCTTAGCCAATGAAATGGTAATCCAAATAGAAATCAGAATTACTCGTAGCCACATTTTTTATGTCAAGAAAGAAACACCCTGGGTAAGTACACAGCGTTTATATCGAGAGCCCTTGATTTCAAGTAAAGTGTTAATCACAGGTGAAGGCTTTTCAGCGAACAATTTAAGAGTTGATGCGAAATTACCCTTTGATCCAAAGTATTCAGACAGCAAAAATAAATGTAAATTATTTGTGGAGCATGTTAGAGATTAACGTAAAATATGTATGTCATTTGTATCTTGGTTCTTCTCCCTACACATAACCTTGAATTTTTCTCAGTTCTTTTCTTACATGTAAAAACCTTAGAATATGTACTTGTAAGAATCTGTTTCAGGTATATTTCTGTGAACAGCTTCACTGTCCTCAAATAACCAGAGATGGGTTACAGTTTCTGACAAAAGCTGAAGGGAGCAGGATTAAACAAGAATTAGAGAGATTATATTTTCTTTATCGAAAACCTTCACGTCTTTGGAAAGCTTCTTGGTTTCTATTTTGAGCCATGCTGCCCACATATCTTAACGACAGAATTGTTGCATAATTTTGCTTTTCCTCTTTTTATCTCTGTTTGGGTATATTTATTATTTCATACGTGATGATGCAAAGCTCATGAAAAGGTCCATTTATATTCTTGTTATCTATATGGGGATCTAGCTGTTTTTTTCTTACTGTTTATAGAACCTCACTGTAATATTCAAGATTTTCTGGCAATGAGCCTTTGCTAACACAGTATACATTCTATTCTCCTCTGTGACTCTATTTATGGGAGGCTATGTGATTTATTCAAGACTAATAAAGACAGTGTAAAAGGATGGGTCATGGATTTATCCATCCTTAGAATTTTAGTACTTTCGGAGGGAGGTTTATCTTCTGTTTTTTTTTTTTCCAATTTAATTAAAACAACAGCAAAAAAGCGTTAGTTCAAATGAGTGACAGTTGGCAGATCTGCATTATTCCACTGGAGGGACTCCAGAGTTTCTGATGCTTGGAGATGGACAAGTAATTACCTCCTGTCTGTGACTATTTTCTACCAGGCTAAGCCCAATGTTTATTGTAAACTGTCTGCCATTAAAAGCTGTAATAGCAAGCCTTATGTTCCCACACCATATATTTGACTTGCACTGTTTTTTTATTTACCTTCATGTTTTATTATATTCTTTGAAACGTTTCATTTTAAAGGAAGATAACAGAAGAGTGAAAATTGAACAAATTCCAAATTCACGCTTGAAAAAAGATATGCTTAGCATACATATTTTCTGCATACACCCGGACAGCCTGATGGCCACTTTCTGGATATTGGCAGCTTCCGTGTAGTTAACTATTAGATGCGGTTGCTATTAGTATATCACTTGTTCAATGGTCTAGAAAATAGCCTACAAATTAAAGTTGAACCAAGCCATAGAGGGCCCAGCGCAGTGGTTCTCAAACTTTTTGGTTTCAGGACCTCTTAATACTCTTTTTTTTTTTTTTTTTGGATCCCTTTATATTCTTGAAAGAGTTTTGTTTCTGTGGATTTGTTTCTGTGGATTTTATCGGTCAATATTTCCTACATAAGAAATGAGACCTTAAAAAACTCATCATTTACTTAAAAATAATGTTAAAAACCCATTACGTGTTAACATAAATAGCATTTCAAAAGAAAATTATTTTCTAAAGAAAGAAAGTTTTGTGAGAAAAGGATTGTTTTAGATTGTGACTTAATAGAGGAAAAGTGGGTTCTCCTATCCATTTTTCCATTCAATCTGTTGTGATCTGTTGCTTTAGTTGAAGTATATGAAGAAAATCTGGCCCCACACAGCTATGTAGCTGGAAAAGTGTGCATTTTAACAGCTTTTACAAATAATTATGGGTATTATTCTTGGATTGCAAACCTAAATTTGACAAGTGGTAGTTTTTTAAAGGTTAGTTACAATGAGGAATCTGAAATCCCATCAGTGGACTTTTCTTTTTTTAATTAAAGGACTTTATTTTTTAGATTTTATGTAAGTAAATTCTACACCCAGCACAGGGCTCAAACCCACGACCCTGAGGCCAAGAGTCATACACCCTACTGACTGAGCCAGCCAGGCGCCCCAACAGACTTTGTTTTTTGTTTGTTTATTTAATTTTTAATGTTCATTTCTTTCTGAGAGAGAGAGAAAGAGAAAGAGAGAGAGCGAGCGAGCATGCATGTGTGCGTGAACGGGGGAGGGGCAGAGAGAGAGGGATACCCAGGGTCCAAAGCAGGCTCTTGGCTCCCAGCTGTCAGCACAGGCCTGACACAGGACTTGAACTCATGAGCCGTGAGATCATGACCTGAGCCAAGGTTGGAAGCTTTACTGACTGAGCCACCCAGGTGCCCCAAGACTTTATTTAAAGCAGTTTTAGTTTTACTGAAAATTGAGCAGATAGTGCAAGAGTTCGCATATTACCCCTGCACCCAGTTTCCTCTATGATTAATGTATTGCATTAGTGTAGTCTAACAGGTGTTACAGTTGATGAGCCAATATTACTATATTATTAACCAAAGCACACAGTTTAAAGTAGGGCTCACTCTTTGTGATGTATAGTTCTATGGGTTTTGACAAATGCATGTTATGTATCCACTGTTACAGTATCACACAGAATAGTTTCACTGCCCTAAAAATCCTTGTGTTCCACCTCTTCACCCCCTTTCCTCTTCCCCTGAACCTCTGGTAACCAATGATCTTTTTATTATCTCTGTAGTGTTTCCTTTTCCAGGCTATCTTAGAGCTGGAATCACATAGTACATACCAGACTGGTTTCTTTAAGCAATATGCATTTAATGTTCCTTTATGTCTTTGCATGACTTGATAGCTCATTTCTTTTTATAGCTGAATAATATTCCACTGATGAGTATATAGCACTTTATTCACCTTTGATGACATCTTGGTTGCTTTCAGCTTTTGGAAATTCTGAATAAAGCTGCTATAAACACTTGTGTGCAGCTTTGTGTGTGGACATAACTTTTCAACTCATTTGGGTAAATACCAAAGTGATTGTGGGGTCCCCTAGTAAGACTGTTCATCTTTGTGAGAAACTGCCAGACTATTTTCCAAAGTAGATTTACCATTTTACATTCCACTAGCAATGAATTAAGGGTTCCTATTGTTGGGGTGCCTGGGAGGCTCAGTCTGTTGAGCAGCTGATTCCTGATTTTACCTCAGGTCATGATCCCAGGGTTGTGGGATGGAGCCCTGTGTCAGGCTCTGTGCTGAGTGTGGAGCCTGCTTGGGATTCTCTCGCTCACCGGCTCCCCTGCGCTCCCCCTGCTCCCTCCCTCTCCCCCTCCCTCTCCCTCTACCCCTCTACCCAACTTGTGCTCTCTCTCTCTCAAGTAAAAAAAAAAAAAAAAAAAAAAAAAGAGTTCCTATTGTTGTACATCTTCATCAGCATTTGATATTATGAGGGGTTTGGGTTTTTTTTTTTTTTTTTGAATTTCAGCGTTTTAATAGATATATAATAGTACCTGATTGTTGTTTTAATTTGCAATTCCCTAATGACATATGATATTGAGCATCTTTCCAATGCTTATTTTTTAAAAATGTTTATTATTTTGAGAGAGAGAGGAAGAGTGTATGTGCATACCTGCACATGAGCAACCAAGTGGGGGAGGAGCAGAGAGAGTGGGGGGAAGAGAGAGAGAAAGAGAGAGAAGGAGAATCCCAAGCAGGCTCCATGCTGTCAGAGCAGAGCCTAATGCAAGGCTGGGTCTCATGGTTCATGAGATCATGACCTGAGCTGAAATCAAGAGTTGGATGCTTAACTGACTGAGCCACCCAGGGGCCCCTCCCATGCTTATTTTTTATCAGTGTATCTTCTTTGGTGAGGTGTCTGTTGAGATCTTTTGTCTGTTTTTGAACTGTGTTTATTATTGCTGAGTTTTTAAAGTTATTTGTATATTTTAGATACTAGTCCTTTGTCACATATGTGTTATGGAAATATTTTCTCCCAGTCTGTGCCTGTCTTTCCATTCTCTCAAGTCCATGGGCCTTCCATACTAGGACAGCGTGGCACCATCATGCTGATTTATGCCGCAGCACCAGCGGTTTTACCCAGCATTGTCGTGGGACATTGGTGCAAATTTCAACACAGAGAAAAGGCAAATAACATTTTAGTAGTATAGTAAAGACAGTTTTGTGGACACTGCCAGAAAGTCCTCCCAATTCCCGAGGGCCCACAGACCACACTTCGAGAACCATTGCCTTAGAGCAAACAAGTACAACTCTTAGGATTTAGTTCAAGCCTCAGAAAGACCAAATAGAATTGGAAATCATGAGCTTTCCAAATGCAAAATGTTAACTTTGTTTTCTGCAAAAAGTATTTAGAAGTCACAGAAGAAATATCATGCACTGAAGTTAGTGTTCTAATTCATCGGGCAGAGTCAAAACCAATTTTGTTTAGGCATTTTTTCCCAATGATTCTTGGCAGAATATTTTCCAAGAAATACATTGTGTGTGTGTGTGTGTGTGTGTGTGTGTGTGTGTGTGTATGTATGTATGTAAAAATATCAACTAAAGTTTGTGAACCAATGTCTCCCAATAGCCAAAAAATTGCTAGCTGATGCCCAGTGATGGGCTTATAACATATTTGTATATAGAGACAATATATGGAACCTTCAACTTTTTCATTTTTATTCCTTTAATAGTGTCCAACCAGCATAGAAACAGGGAAGGAACTCTAGCTTGGCAAACCAGACAGACATGGATTTGAATCTTGGCTATGTAATCTTATTTAACTTCTCTGAGCCTTCTGTTCTCCATCTGTAGAAGGGAATGGATATTATGGCTAAGGCTGTGAAGATTATATATATATATATATACACACACACACACACACATATATATATGACACATATATGATAATATGTAAAGGAAGGGTCTGAAACTTCATGGATATCACTCAAATAATCAACATCATCACGAAAGCCATCCCCTCCATTTTTAATAGTTTCATAATCTTTTCTTATTTTCTGGCCCAGGTAATTATGCCTTCTTGGGAGTTTACTGGAGAAAATACTAATAAGTCTTAGTGTACCTCTCTAGGAATACTAAGTTTTCACAGGGACCAAAACCAGAGCAAAAAATCTCTAGCATCGTCCGTCCTTAGCAGAGGGACTACAGATGTAAATGAACATAGAAACACCTAGAACAGAACCTAAGGCTAGGACCACAGGAGGTGTGATGTACAGCTGATGAAATGGCCAGGACCCATTCTAAAGGCAAAGGTCTAGTAATGGTCAAAAGTTCACCCTGAAGGGTGCCTGGCTGCCTCAGTCGGTAGAGCATGCGACTTGTGATCTTGAGGTTGTGAGTTCAAGCCCCATGTTGGGTGTAGAGACTCCCTAAAAATAACAACTTTTAAAAAATTCAAGATGAGACCAAATCGCGGAGTGTGTCCCAGAAGAAGCAGGAGTGAAAAACCAGTAGCCACCCACCAGGGAAATGTCACAGTGATGTACTTGCCCCCACAGAATTCCCATGGGCAAAATTAGTTGCATCTTCTCTTCATCCAGAAACACCTTAATGCTGCTTTTGGCAAGGATGACATACCAAGAAACAGCAGGAAGATTTTTAGGGCAGAGGAGGTTGCCTTGACACCCTTGAAATGAAAAGTTTGAGTTCTGGAGCCACACTTACTAAGCGTTAAGTTCTGGCTCCCTTGCTTGGTACTGTGTGACTGAGGGCAATCACATAAGGCTCTTCTGCCTCTGTCTTCTCATCTGTAAGATGGGAGAAGTATTGTGAGGACAGCATTCCATGCAAAGCATGCAGAACAGTACCTTATGGGAAGCATGGGCTCAGTCAGTGGCAGCTTTTATCATTAGTCTGCCACCCATGTAGCTCCCGCCTCTGACCAATGCTGAATACAGCTATGTGAAACTTCTGTGCAGCTTACGTGCACGCCTTTCACCCTTGGACACCACGATGTTTTTATGAAGTGACACATCCCACTTACGCTTTCACTTCTATTTCCAAATTAATGCAGGGCCAGGATTGCCAGCTAACTGACGGGCAGCATGGTGTTTTTTTAAAAAATTCTTTAAAAAATTTTTTTTCAGTTTATTTTTATTTTTGAGAGAGAAAGAGACAGAGCATGAGTAGGTGAGGGGCAGAGAGAGAGGGAGACACAGCATCTGAAACAGGCTCCACGCTCTGAGCTGTCAACACAGAGCCTGACGTGGGGCTCGAACTTCACAAACCCCACGAGATCATGACCTAGGCCAAAGTCAGATGCTTAACCAACTGAGTCACCCAGTTGCCCCAACATTTACTTATTTATTTTGAGAGAGAGGCTGAGAGAGAGCATGTGAATAAGGGGCACAGAGCATGAGTGTGTGTGTGACAGAGAGAGAGAAAGAGAGAGAGAGAGAAAGAGAGAGCGAGAGAGGATCCCAAACTGGCTCTGCGCTGTCTACACAGAGTCCAATGCAGGGCTCAATCTTGCAAACTAGGAGACCGTGACCTGAGTAAATATCAAGAGTCGGACGCTTAACCAACTGAGCCACCCAGGTACCCCAAGCATGATGTTTCTTAATGGAACCTCTAGACCCTCCACCAATGACCACAGCTTTAGGTCCCTGAGTTTTAAAAACTCTTCCATCTACCGTTAGAATGATTTTTGTTTTGCTCTTTTCAGATATAGCATGTGATCTTTGCAGAAAATTTAGGACACTAAGAAATTTACAAACACACATCATCTGTGTTAACCCTCGGATTTTGATAAATTTCTTCTAATCCCTATTTGCACCCATACCTGGAAAGCTAAGTTTTTTTCCACCATAAAATGCAAATACTGATGGAGAAGTCATATCTCAAGGCTTATCAGTTAATAGGTTAATTTTCAGCCAGTATCGGTTCTAATTGTTGAGGTTTTAAGTCTGTTCTTGATGTGGTAAGAGTCTTTGAAGCAATGAAGCGCACACTAGGTAAAGAAGGAAGTAGCACGTTAGTCATGATGCATTTATTCATTCAATAAACATTTATTAGCTTGGCATTACTGAGCCCTGGTGATACAGAAATGAAAAACAAGCAAATACCCAAACAATCGACTCCCTTGTTTATTGCAGTGTTGTTTTTAGTAGGAAAAACATTATATTTATTAGCAACTTAAATGTTCATCAGTCATTTATGGCACAGACCTCCACAGAGTCCTTACAAAATAAGTAGCAGGATGGTAGAGTTGATCCACTTTTCTGTATTCTTTCCCTTAAGTACAGCTAAAACCCTAGATATTATATATGAAATGGTTCTAGGTAGTTTCACTGCAAACATTTTCGCTGCTTAACTAATTTGCTGTAAGGCAATCTTGCCATAAGAGATAAAATTATGGAAAATAAGAGGGGCGTTCATTAAAAAGGACATAATGAAACCTGAAAAATCAAGAACAAGATTAAAAAGACTTTCCTGCGAAATACAGAATAGTTGAATACATTTAAAAGGTATGTAGATCTCTGGCAATACTAGGCAAATAACTGATTTAATTTTGTGGATTGTACCTAAGCACCTGTCTTTGAAGTCTTTCATTTAAGGTGTTAAACTGTTTTTCCCCCCTCTCTTGTTGATTTATGTCCTCATTCAGCATGGAATGTTTTCTTTTTTTGCTACAATTTCTTCATTAAGAGAGGTATCTGTTTCCACATACTAGGATGCACATTTCTTTTTTTTAACATTTAATTTTTTTCAATGTTTATTTTTGAGAGACAGAGACAGAGCACGAGTGGGAGAGGGGCAGAGAGAGAGGGAGACACAGAATCCAAAGCAGGCTCTAGGCCCCGAGCTGTCAGCACAGATCCCCATGTGGGGCTCGTACCCATGAACTGTGAGATCATGACCTGAGCAGAAGTTGGAAGCTTAACGGAGCCACCCTGGCTCCTCCTAGGATGAACTGAGCTTTGTGTTGCATTATGAAAGCCTTCTGCGTGGTTGTCTGTTCTTGGCGTATTGTCACATGTCTGTTGATAGACATTATGAAGTTCTATGGGAAATATGGGTTCAAAACTCTGCACCACTGTATATAGATCATGATAAGGGCTAAAATTTATATAATATAAAAATGTGAGTACTGCATCAATGGGGGAAATGAAACCAAACTCAACCAGTTGATGAAACTAAAC
Organism: Cryptoprocta ferox; assembly: GCA_028646485.1. Lineage (NCBI taxonomy): Eukaryota > Metazoa > Chordata > Mammalia > Carnivora > Eupleridae > Cryptoprocta > Cryptoprocta ferox. The sequence goes on from CM053565.1 coordinate 41,779,808, forward strand.
TGCCAAACAAACCAAACTGTCAACTGGTTATTTTTTCTCCTTCATGACAACATTGCCTCACAGTCAATTAGTTACATGGCAAAAATGCTTGTAGCAAAGATGCGTACAGTAAAAATACAGGACGTGACTTAAAACATTGGACTCCAAAAGGTGGAGAAAAGGCAGAATGGCTAGGGATTTCAGGACCCAAGGAACAATATGGCAGCAAGTTACTTGAGTTTTCTTTTGGCCTTCTCCATCCCAGACTTGGAGCTGAAGAAGCTAGCAACCTAGAAATGTCAACAGAAGTAGACGAGAAAACCCTAACAAAAACATGCTGTCTCTAGCCAAAGGACTGGAAAAGGGACCCGCCTAGCAAGGCAGGAAACTTCTAGATAATGCTATGGACTGAACTGTGTGTCCCCAAAATTCATATATTGAAACCCTAACCATCAATGTGATACTATTTGGAGATGAGGCCTTTGGGAGGCAATTTGGATTAGATGAGGTCATGAAAATGAGGCTCTCATGATGGGATTAGTGGCTTGAAGAGGAGAAAGTGAGAGATTCTCTCTCTCTCTCTCTCTCTCTCTCTCTCTCTCTCTCTGCCTTGTGAGGACCCAGCAAGAGGTCACCATTGGCAACCCAAGAAACTGTTCTTACCCAGGCATGGACCTTGTTGCACATTGACCTTGGACTTTCAGTCTCAAGGATGGTGAGAAAAACTTTGGTTAAGTTACCTAATCTATGCTGTGTATTTTGTTATAGCAGCCCAAGGAGACTAAGATAGATTTTGGTACTGAGAAGTGGGGTGCTGTTGTAATAAATACACATGTAGAAGTGACTTTGGAACTGGGTAATGAGTAGAAACTGGAAGAGTTTTAAGGTGCATGCTAGAAATACAGATGTTAAGGGATTCTGGTGAGATCTCAGAAATAAGGAACAGGTATCTGGACACTGAAGGAAAGATGATCCTTGTTATACCATAGCAAACAACTTGGCTGAACTAGGTTCTGGTGTTTTGTGCAAGGTAGTACTTGTGAATGATAGAATCGGACATTTAGCTGAGGACATTCTATACGAAAAGTGTCAAAGAAGAAACTTGATTCCTCCTAAATACTCACAGTAAAATGTGAAAGAGGAAAAATGAACTGAAGACGGAATTATTAAGCAAAAAGGAACCACACTTGAAGATTTGGAGAATTATCAGCCTATCCATATTGCAAAAAATGAGAAAGGTTTTCCCAAGAGAACACTAAGAGTGTGGCTGAACAACTATTTGATAAAGAGATCATGGGTGTGATTCATGGAATTAATCTGGCATTTCAACAGAAGGCAGGAAAAGAGATGGGATTATATCAGTAAAGACACTGCCAATTTGAATGAAACAGGACATTTAAAAATGATATGAAACGAAGGAAGGCTGTCAGATTGCTTAGTTCCTACAGGACTGGACCATAGAGCTATTCAGTTGCAAACAGGGGCTATTCAAAAAAAAGGGAAGAAGAACCCTGAAGGCAATTTAGAGATAAAGGCCACCATCTGGGTTTCAGCAGGCTTCAGGGCCTGACTGAAGCCTGGAGGAGAGGGTCCCTGAGTCCTTGGGGGCATGATTGATTCCTGCCTGGTGGAGCCAGAGAGGTGGTACTCCTGTTCCAGTGAGTCCAGAAGGCAGAGCATTCAACTAAAGAGGATTATTCTCAAGCCTTCAGATCTAGTGGAATTTTCCTTGGTATGTTTGGGATTTGCTTGAGATCCATAGCCTCTTCCTCCTTTCCTATTTCTCCCTTTAGGAATGGGAATGTCTGTCTTTTGCCTTTTAGGCATCTAGAAAAATCGACAACAGGTAATATTCTAGTTAATGGTGAAAGACTGATGCTTCCCTTTAAGTTGGGAACAACACAAGGATGTCCACTCTCACCATTCTTAATAAACATAGTGCTGGAAGGTCTAGTCAGTACAATAAGGAAAGAAAAGGTTTATAAATTGGGAAGGAAGGAATAAAAATTCCTATCTGCAGATGACAGATTGTCCACATAGAAAATCTCAAATAATTTGCAAAAGGAAAAAAAAAAAAAACCCAAAAAGCCATGTGAGACTAATAAATGAATTCAACAGGGTGTGTGATAGAACTTATTTTTGTATGTGGATCTTATATCTATATACTATCAATGAACACATAGATACCAAACTTAAAAATACAATACGATTAATGCTCAATCAAGTACCTAGGTATAAATCTAATAAAACAAGTATAGGACTTATATGTTGTAAACTTTGCAACATAATGGAAGATATCAAAGAAGATCTAAATAAATGGAGAGATATTCCATGTTCGTGGATTAAAGTCTCAGCATAGTAAAGGTGTCTGTTTTCCCCAAATGGTTATAAAGGTTTAATGTAATTCCTATTAAAATCTCAACAAGATTTTTAAAATAGATATAGATAAGGCTATTCTAAAACTTATATGGAAAATCAAAAGCTAAAACAATTTTGAAAAAGAATAAATTGGGAGTAATGACTCTACCTGATTTTAAGGCTCACTACAAAGCTATATAGCAATTAAGATTGCCTAGTACTGGCAAAAATACACATTAAACACAAATTAATGGAATAGAAAAAATAATCTAGAAATGGACCCACACAAATAGGCCCAAGTGATATTTTACAAAGATGTAAAAGCAGTTCAGTGGAAGAAAATCTTTTCAAGAAATGGTGCTGGAGTAACTGGAAATCCATTGGTGGGGAAAAAACAAAAACAAAAACCCTTGACCTAAATCTCACATTGTATACAAAAATTAACTCAGAGTCACAAACTTCTGTATGAAATGTAAAATGATAAGATTTTTAGAAAAAATAGAATCTCTAAGATGTAGGACTAGGCAGATTTCCTAGATGACATGAAAAGTGGGATTCATAAAAGGAAAAATTGGTATTTTATTAAAAAAATTTTTAATGTTTATTTTTGAGAGAGCATGAACAGGAGAGGGGCAGAAAGAGGGAGACAGAGAATCTGAAGCAGGTTCTGCGCTATCAGTACAAAGCCCAACCTAGGGCTTGAACTCCCGAACTGTGAGATCACGACCTGAGCCAAAGTCAGACACTCACCTGACTGACCCACCCAGGTGGCCTGGAAAAATTGATAAATTTAGACTTCATCAAATTTTGCCCTGCAAAAGACTCTATTAAGAGGATAAAAAAAAACAGCTGTGGACACATTTCTACAGAGAAAATATTTGTAAGCCATATATCTGGCAAAGAACTAGTATATAGAATATATAAAGAATTCTTAAAACTCAACAGTAAAATAAGCAAATATCCAATTAGAAGATGGCCAAAAGACATGAAGAAGATCTTGAGGGCAAATAAACACACGGAAGGGTGTTCAACATGATTAGCCATTAGGGAAATCCAAGTCAAAACCATGAGATACTACTATTTCCCTGTCCAAACAGTGTCAATATCTGGCAAGGATACAGAGAAACTGGATCACTTGTATATTGCTGGTGTGAATAAAATGGTGCACTCTCTCTGGAAGACAGTTTGGCAGTTTCTTAAACATGTAACAATCATATGACTCAGCCGTTACACTCTTGGACACTTATTGCAGAGAAATGAACGTGTATGTTCAATTCACACAAAAATCCCATATGCAAATGTTAATTACAGCATTACAGCCCCCAATTGGAAACAACCCAAATGTCTCTCAACAGGTGAATGGTTAAATAAAGTGTGGTACAGCCAAAATACTACTGAACAATATAAAGAAATGAACTAGTGATACACAAAACGACCCCTGCATGACCCTCCAGAAGATTCTGCGGAGTGAATAAGGCCAATCCCCAAAGGTTATATATGATTCCATTTACACGACATTCTTGCAATGACAAAGTTACAGAAATGGATTAGTGGTTGCCAGGGGTTGAGGAGGGGAGGGAGCAGTAAGAGAAGCAGATATAGTAATAAAATGGCCAACATGGGGGATTCTTGTGGTAAAGGAAATGTTCTGCATCTTGACTGTATCATTGCCCATCCATATCCTGGTTGTGATACTATGCCATAGTTTTATAGGAAGTTACCAGTGGGGGAAACTGGATAAGGGTATGTGAAATTTTTCTGTATTACTTTTTATAACTCGTGTGAATCTACAAAGATCCCAGGATAAACATTTAATTAAAAAGAGTCAGGTAATGTTTTTACTGGTTGGGATATGGCCAATATCTTAAAGGGTCCTCCAGCTTTGTCCCTATTTCAAGCCCACCCCAGAATGACTGTTCAGCTGCTCACTGTCAGTGGTTCTCTGTTGACTTTATCTAGAACATTCCATTTAATGCTTACTGCAACCCTATGAAGTGCCATTATTCCTAGTTCTCTGATGAGGAACCTGAGGTCAGTAAGGTCCATCGACTTGCCCCAGACCACACAGGTGCAAAGCCCAGTGTTTTCAGACTCTGACGACCATGTTCTAAACCACCCTCAGGATACAGAAGGTCACAGTTAAAGTAGGTAAGAAGTGGAGAAGAGAATAAAACAGTTGAGGTGTTCAGGGAACTCAAATTAGGCAGTTGCAAGCCCAATTATAGGTCTCCACCCATCCCATACTGCCTTTAAAAAATTTTTTTTAACTTTATTTTGAGAGAGACAGAGACAGCACAGACAGGGGAGGGGCAGAGAGAGAGAGAATCCCAAGCAGGCTCCGCACTGCCAGCCCAGAGCCAGACATGGGGCTCAAACTTAAACCGTGAGATCACAACCTGAGCCGAAACCAAGAGTCAGTTTCAACCAACTGAGCCACCCAGGTGCCCTGCATCCCATCCTGCTTTGATGATCCTGCCCAAAGGCCACTCCCTCCAGGACCCCTTTCTCTAATTTCCAACCCAGTGACCTCTCGCCCCTTTCTCCCAGACCTTAGAGCCTCTGGTTCAGTGCAGTCCACACTGCTTGTCGGTCAACCTCAAGGAGATATATCTCTTGAAGATGATAAACGTGTGTCCATGGAAAACCCCCATCCTGTGTGGCAATGCCAGAGCACTCCAGGAGTCCAGAGGGACCGGGTGCTGGCTGAGGGGAGAGGGTTGAACAGAACAAAACCTCCAGGGGAAGCAGGTCAAGACTGTGGGTCCCCAGAGCTATAGTTCATTGTCACACAGAACTCAAGGGCAGGGGATGGGGGAAAAGAATGAAGAGGTTGGCAAGAGCCAACTGCACATTTTAATCACCTGATGGAGGGTTAAAGATAGCACCACTTGGGCACCACCTTCAGAGATCCAGAATATAGCTCATCTGCAGCAAGTGCAGCCTGGTGGTTCCTATAGCTTTCCTATAGTTTCCTATAGCTTCCACATCCAGTCCGGTATGAAATTATGGCTATGCTAACAACAAAAAATCATGGTTTAGAAATACATACAGAAGTATTTGTAAATGAGATAGCTTATGAGGAGTGTTGAATTCCAAGCTGAGGAGTTTGGTTTGTATTTTGAAGGCAAAAGATGTCTTTTGAAGAATTTTAAGGAGAAGTGGTTATAAATCAAATTTGTAATTTTCAAAGGTCATTGGCATTTGTTCCAGTAATGTACTTTATAGCAAAAAATCCAAAATTGCGTTTTATTGTTCCATCTCTTTAGTTACCTTTAATCAGAAATGCCTCCTTAATGCTTTTGTTGTCTTTCATGAACTTGACATTTTTGAATGGTCTGGCCAGTTATTTTGCAAGTTTGTGTCTTGATTTGGGTTTGTCAGATGTTTCCTCATGATTATATTCAGGTTATGCATTTTTAAAAATGTTTATTTATTTATTTTGAGAGAGAGAAAGAGAGAGCATGCAGAGGAGGGGCTGAGAGAGAGAGAGAGAGGGAGAGAGAGAGAATCCCAAGCAGGCTCCATGCCCAGCATAGAGCCTGATGCAGGGCTCGATGCCATGAACCGTGAGATCATGATCTGAGCTGAAATCAAGAGTTGGATGCTTAACCAGTTGAGTCACTCAGGCGTCCCTCAGGTTATGTGTTTTGACAGGAATTCTCCAGACGTAATACTGTGTCCTCCTTAGTCTATCACCTCAGATAATGTCAATAGATCTCATTAATTGTGTTAATTTAGCTCACTTGGTTAAAGTGGTTCCTATCTAGTATTTTCATTGGAAAGTTAGTTTTCCCTTTGTAACTTAGAAGATCATTCTATTTTGGGGAAATAGATTTTGAGACCATTGTAAATATGCTCTTACTCTTGAAATTTTTACCCTTTAGTTTTAGTAAAAATGGATGATTTTTACTTGGATTTATTATTGTCATGTTGGTTGCCAAATGGCAATTTTCTACTTCCATCATTCCTTCCATATTTATCAGTTGGCTTTATTCTGTAAGGCAGAAATGTCCCTTGTCTTCCATTTATTTCTTTACACATGCACAGACTCATATTCCTATTTTATTCAATGAATTTCTTGATTTTTAATCTCTCTGCATCATGTCTTAGATGTTTCTCTTATAATCAGCATACAGCTAGGCCTTCCCCTCCACCCCCGCCCCTAGGCTGTCTTTCTAACCTTTAAATAGTAAGTTTTATTCATTTATATAAACAGTAAAATAGTATTATGGATTTATTTGTACAAAAAAAAAAGAGAAGAGATGGATATCTACATGTAGTGATGTAGAAAAATGGCTAAGATGTAGTCAAGGGAAAAAACAAATTGCAGGAAAGTATATATAATATGAGCCCATATGTTGGGGGAAGAGTGCATGTACGTATATTTCCATAGTCCTAAAGTCCAGAAGGTGACACAAGAAGTGGGTTAACATTGATTACTTCTAAGGAGCTGGGGTGGAGCTATTCATACTTTTATACATTATTTGAATTTTAATATTAGTGAACAGTTTTGTTTTGTTTAATAATTAAGAGGTTCAACATCTGCCTCCTGGAAGCTCACAGCACAGGACAGAGACTAATGAACACTTGTAATGCATGTTACCCGAGGCCAGTAGAGGAAGGGCTGGCCAGGGTGGTGTAAGGGCAAGCAACCTGATGAGTGAGAGGAGGCCCCCAGAGAAGACATCTGAGTGTAGTTCTAAAGGGAGGTATCTTGGCTTCATGAAAAGAATGTAGGCACTGGAACCAGGCAGGCCTGGATTGAAATTTACCCATCAGCTACATGATCTTCAGCAAATTCTGCAAGTCCCATAGGGTTGGTGGGAGGATTAGAAATTAGAATATATATACAGCACCCAAACAGTTCCAGCATCAGCAGTCCATGTATTTTTGAAGAATGAGTAGGTATTTAGCAAGGGAAGAAGGATGGCCAAGAGGGGAAGACCATCGTTCAAAGGAATAGCAGGTGGTTTACTGGGTGCCAGCCAGTAAACAGGAATTCAGGAGGAGGGGCCCCTGAATTCCAGGCTAAGGAGTTTGATTTGCATTCTGAAGGCAAGAGGCATCTATTGGATAATTTTAAGTAGAAATGGTTACAAAATCAGATTTGTAATTTGGAAAGGTCATTGGCAAGTGATTGAAGGGAGAAGGGCTAAAAGTGGACTTAGGAAGTCCAGTTCGATTATTGCAGTAACCCAGAAGGAAGATGAAGAAGGCCTGGACTAAAGCACTTAGCTATGGAGGAGGCAGAATCAAGACCTTAGCATCTATTGGCTCTGAGAGTCAAGAAGAAGGTAGGAGTCCAGTTATCTTGGTCTTAAGCCTTGTGTATATGGTGATGGTGAAGGTAGACAGAGGAGTAAATGTGGAGGAAAGAAGAATCCAGTTTTGGCATGTTGATTTTAAGGTGCCTTTGGGACATCTAAGTGGTGATTTAGCAAGCCCCTTGGTGTATGAGGCTGGAACTCAGAAGGAAGTCCGTGCAGGAGTTAAACTCTACTTCATTTAGTGGAAGAGAGGATAGATGGTGAGAAAGGCAATGATAATTTTGGGTAATGATCAAGCATGACAGAGTATGGGCTTGGTAGATTACTTGGTCTTAAGGTTCTAAATAAAAGGCTCATTAAAAGTTTTAGTATCGATAACAATGAAGACCTAAGAGAGTATGAGAGGTTTAAGGATGACACTGGGAGGCCATTGCTGTTAAAATAACCAAATAATTTTGGATGTCTCTGTACCAACTTGAACTGTTTGTGGTTCCAAGGGGAGCTATTAACGAGACAACTGTTGAACACATTTGGCAAGTGGTAGACTTCACCTGAAACTGACAATTATAGTATTTCTTCCAATTAGAGAGCTAAAGATATGGTTTGGAGAGTCTCTGATAAAGGCTATTAAATCAGATAAGAATCCTGAGTGAAATACTCAAAAGTCCATGCTCCAAACTTTAGGTGCGGTTCCTGGTCACATCTACATGAGAATTAGATAAAATAAATGATCAGAGCAGTATTAAAGAAAAGTTAAGAACCCAGATTTTTGCTTCCACAACCAGCACTATATAACTAATAGGGTAACCCAAGGTCATTGTATGGGCTGATGATGCCTTCCCATGGAGGTTTTCAACTTGGGTCCCTAAGTGACGGACTTCACAGTCACAGAGACCTACAGATGATTTGCAAAGTATTAGGTGAATATGTGTGCATTGCTGGGGAGAAAGTCTGCCCCCCAAAAGTACTCTGGAAGCCGTTGTTTTTTTTCTTTCTCTGACTTCCCTCTTTTTCCTTTTACCTATTTCCCTTTTTGTTTTTTCTTTCTTGACTATCCCTTGGTCTTAACAGGCCATGGAAGGAATTTGCATATCCCATCATCTAGCCCTGTTTATCCCACATATGGTTCAAATGACTGCTGACCCTTCATCTAGAAAAGTGATTTCAAGTACCCTCACCTCTTTTTTTGAAAATAATTATATAATAGAATCTCCTCTAGTCTTTTCTTTTTATCGAACAAAATCTTTCATGGAGACCAGTTTAGCAAACAGATTTAAAATACAAAGAACAGCCAAATGTGTACCAAAGTGGGGAAGCTGGTACCACCCACTAGGCCATCCCATCGATGTGTATTTGAGGTACATTTTCGAGCAGGGCGTTGAGATGGGGATCAAAAGGACAACTCCATGATAATCCCTACAGGGGAACTTCATTATCCAAGGTGCCAAGCAGTGCAAGATAAGTATATTTCTGACCTACTAGGCTTAAAAGCTTATCCAAATGGGGTGGCCCTTGAGGAGGGAAAGGAGGCAAACTCTGGCTCTCCTGTTGGTTGAGTTTTAGAGTATAATGTGAGTAAAATGGAGGCTTTGCCTGATTTCTTCCTCGGTTTGGGAAGCACCAGGTTGCAGGTGGGCTATTTGTGAGCTAGATAAAGTAGGAGAGCTACATGCAAATCCATCTTCAATGCCAGGGAAGGGAAAAACCAACGTTGCAAAACTGTGCATATGGTTTGTCGATTATGAAAAAAGGATCCTTTTGTACACGTGTGTCTTCTGATGGGTACAGGATATTTAAGAAATCATTAGCAAATCATGTCAAAGTCCTTAGTCCCTGTTCCATCTTAACCCTTTATTGACTGACTATAACGAGCACACCATTATCTTTATGCTCCTTCATCTTCTTCTTGGGACAAAGGAGGGGCCAACTGGGTGGTCTTGAAGGGTCTAAAGTAGCCGTGGCTGCTTCTGCAGTAGAAGTGCCAGATACTTCCAGAGCACCAGCCATGTTGCCTGGCCACTTCCTCATCCAGCCCTAGGTGAGGCCGGATCATCTGTCTAGCTCCTAGTGGCCAGGTTGTCTTGGGTATCGTGGAAATTTCTACTCTCCTGGGCTTTGAAGAGACTCCAGTTTTAGATGGGTTCTCTTCCATACTTAGCCAAGTCTCTCCAATCATCGGGGTTCAACTCTCTGAAGCTGGCCTTATTTAATGCTTTTCTCCCTCATGATCCATTCCTTCCTCTATCCAGGGATTTTATCACCTGCCTGGACTCAACTCACCTAGTTTCATGCCACATCCTCTCCCCTGCTTCTTTCCTGCCACCTTGCTGCTGTCCCCGGGTAGATGTCCTTACTCCCTTGTAGGAGCATGGACTACAGAAGAACTTGGAGAGGGCAAGCCTTTATTCCAGTGATGATGGCACTACCCAATTTATTTGTACAGCAATTCTCTTAAAGCCTGTATCACATTACTTTGAATATCTTCAGTGACTCTACTTTAGGGACTGACTTTTTTCAAATGGCCATACATTATTCAGGATCATGCACAGTAATGAAGACTGTGATCAGACACAACACCATTATTTATGTCACTAAAGTAATCAGATTGATTTTCTTTTTCAGTTTGTAACCTGGGCTCCAAAATAAATTCCACTAGACTGTAGGTGTGACGGCAGAGGCTGTGTGTGCTCTGCTCACCACTTTCTGCTCAGCTTGGAAAATCGTAGGTGCTTAATAAATAACGTTGAGTGAATGAGTAGAAGGACTTCCAAGAATGTCTGGAGCAGAAGCATCAGCATTGGAACAAGCTCATGACCTCTCAAGGTGATGGCCATTAGAGAACCCCACTGGCTTAGCACAGAAATCCTGATATGTCTGGTTCTTTTATGCTCATGTGGAAATATACTGCCGACAAGTTGCAAGCCCGAAGAGTTAGTAACAATTAAATCAGGAATGTAAACCTTGGGATCATCTACATGTTGAAGCCATGTGTGTAGACATTGTTTCCAAGTGAACTGCTGTTGAGGCTGATGGTCAGTACCATGTGCCTTGAGTCTTTCCATTGTAAATCATTATTCCCAGAAATTTTTTAAAAAATGTTTTCAAGTACAGCTCAGTGCTTTAGATAGATTTGTTTTTTGCTTCATGTGGTAGACTCACATCTGGACATTAGTTAGATATATTTCATCTAAAAATAGCATCTATCCAATTTACTGTCACTTGAGGAGAGAAATCTTTTCTTTCTTTGAGGCAGACTCCACTTCTTATTCTCTGCAGTCTTTCATGGCTCACTGCCATTTAATATGAAAAAAAAAAGGTATCAGGTTGTGTGTGTGTGTGTGTGTGTGTGTGTGAGAGAGAGAGAGAGAGAATGTGTATGTGTGGAAGTACAATGAAATAATTATTTTATAGCCTGCAAAAATACGACCACTGCCTTTTCATTCTTGTTCTTGGTGGTTATGTTGTTAAGCCCTAAACTCAGCACTGGTATGAACCCCATCAGACTTTCCTTAGTCATTATTTCAGAGCCATAGCACACGAGTTTGGGGATTCTCCTCTGTTTTCTTTCAGACTGTCTTCTTGTTACTCTGCTTGATTGTGTCTTCTTATCAATCTGTGGTTTGGGGTTTAGAAAGAAAGGAGAAGAGAAATGAGAAAGGAGTCAAGAATAAGAGATGAGGCCGTGGTGTTAAAGTGCCAGGCTCGTGGAACCCTTTGGGGCAGTCTGCACACATTTAACCCAGAAACTAGAATTAAATCTGACTAAAGAAAAATCAGTATGCTGCTGCTGCTTCCTAAGGCACGGACATTAAGTAAGTCAGAGTTGGCTCTGGAAGGGACTGGTTGTAAATAAGGAGGCACTTACTGGCCAATCGCAATTTCACATTTGTCAAGATCCTTCGTAGTTCTGGAAAGATATATCTTTGGATACAGGACTCAAATACTTGCCCTGTCTCCCTAAAAAGTACTCTGGCTTTTGCCCTTTTTCTCTGAAGGCACATCTCTCTTCTCAACCCTCCACTTGCCAATGGGATCATTATTGTCACCATTGTAATGGGAATGGTTTCTTTTTTTTCTTCACACCTTCCAATCAGAATTAATGGGTCTGACCTGTTATCATTAAAATGTGTTGTCCCATTGTGTTAAAGTGGCTTCCCTGGCCCTTGGTATAGCTTGTGCCTGGCATTCCTGTCCATGCTGTGGGTAAGGGTTTGCCTGTGTCCATCCACATCCTCTGCCCTTCTCATTTGTGACCTCCCATAGGGGTGCCTGAACTGTAAAATGGTGGAGAGATGCTAGGGCTATGGCTTGACCTACGGAATCAAGCAACACTGGCTGAGCCGTATGGTCATTCCATCCAGGCCCTTGGTCTCATCAGTATCCTGTTTAAGCAAGTGTGCTAATAACCCACATGTCCATCCAGATGAGTTTAAACACATCTGCTCAGAGGATTTTTTTCCAATCCATCAACACAGGGGCTTTCCAATTCCTAAGCATGTTCAGTCTGTACAAACTTTTGCAACATCAACCCTGAGATTGGACCTGTTGAACCATTTTCATCTCACGAAGTATTTTTATAGATTTTTCTCTGGATATGTCTTGGCATAAATGAAACAACAGACACTTTAAGAGGAGATTTTCATTTCAGTGCAGTTATTTGCAACCTCCATTTCTCAACTATAAAAATTGAACAGATATGTAAGTATCATGGGTGGAATGAAATTAATTTTTACCACCCACAACAGTTCATTAGTGAAATAAGGAAAGTATTTAATGGATCTGTGCTTGGTGTGCCTAAAATTATTTCACCGTAACAAAAGGTCTTGAAAGACTAAGAAAAGGTCTGATGACAATTAAGTTGCCTATCTGAACAGTATTACTGTATGAAAGAAAAACAGTCTTAAAAATAGCTCATTGTAGAGCTGAAAGAGATGGAGAAATTCATAAAGGAAGCACAAAGGTGTTGCAAATGGAATGAAAATCTTTTTAAAAATATAGGGTTCTTGTTCCTTACTTGCAGAGTTCCTGTTTTGCACAATCTTTCATGCTTCCATTTCATTTTTGTGGAGGTGTGACTTGCTTCAGTTAGACGCCTAAGCAAGCTCTATTTCTCTACACTACAAGGTAAACCAGGATGCCTGGGTGGCTCTTGAGCATCCAACCCTTGATTTTGGCTCAGGTTATGGTCGTGTGGTTTGTGGTTTCCAGCCCCACCTCGGGACTGACAGCAGGCTGACAGCAATTCCTGCTTATAATTCTCCCTCTCACTGCCCTTCCCCCACTCAGGCACATGCCCATGCGCACACTTGCTCTCAAAATAAACTTAAAAAAAAAAAAAAAAGGTAAATCTTCATTCCTCCCAAATGTACAGTAAAGCTTTGTATTCTTCATCTCTGAGACCTACTAATTAAGAATTTGACACTATCAGGACGCCTGAGTGTCTCATTCGGCTGAGCTTCCGACTCTTGATTTTGGCTCAGGTCATGATCTCACGGTTATTTACAGTATCGAGCCCAGTGTCTGGCTCTATGCTGAGCATGGAACCTGCTTGGGATTCTCTCTCTCCCTCTCTCTCTGCCCCTCCCCTAAAAAAAAAAAAAAAACCCAACAGAATTTGACACTATGAATAAAGGCCACCAGGACAGAGAGACAGGAGAGAATACTTAACAAACTTTGCCCTGTCCTTTAAGAGTGCCCCCTTTATAACATCGGAGGGAGAGGGCATTTTAGCAGCCTTTAGTGCAGATCCTCTTCCATAGACAAAGCCTCTAGTCCAGACCCTCTTCTACAGACAAAGACAGTGGAGCAGGGAGAGGGAAAGTGATTTGCTCAAGGGCACAGAACCAGTGGGTGGGCAAAGAAGAGAATGCAGCCTGGTGCCTTCCCTCACTATAGCTCCTAGGTACCCATGATCACTTGCTTACTTGATAGAGGCTTTCAGGACTTCAGCACGAATACGTTTTTATAGCGATTCGTCTTTATTAATGCATCTAATTGAAAGAAAGAAAATCCCTTCAAAATGTCCTCTAATGAAGATTTTGCAGAGATAACACTTGAACACTATGCCCTCTGCTCTATATCCTGAGCCCAGGGATCATTTGGTTTGAAGATGTTTTCCTACAGACGCTGTTGCAAGCCAAAGGGTAACCAGTGGCCTTTGGTTTCTTGGGTCAAAGAATGGTGACCCTCCTCAGAATGAGGAGGTTCTGGAATCCTCTTGGTCCCACAAGACCTTTTTTTTTTTTTTTTTGTCTAAGTCTGCCTTTCCTCTGGTCCTCTTGACTCTGAAAGGAAATTTCTTCTTTCATTATCTGGTAATGGTGTGCTAAAACAACTGTTTTACTTTTCTGGCTGTCCAGCTGCTTGTGTTTTTATTGTCTGAACTTAAAAAAGAAAATTTAAAAAAAGTTTTTTTTTAACATTTATTCATTTTTGACAGAGACAGAGCGCAAGCAGGGAGGGGCAAAGAGAGAGAGGGAGACACAGAATCTGAGGCAGGCTCCAGGCTCTGAGCTGTCAGCACAGAGCCCAACATGGGGCTCGAACTCATGGACCGCAAGATCCTGACCTGAGCTGAGGTCAGATGCTTAACCGACTGAGCCACCCAGGAGCCCCTAAAAAAGAAAATTTTTTAATGATAAAGAGTTGTGTTGTGAAAGGTCAAGGGAAAGGTGGCTGTGAAATTTGGATTCAGTGTAAGTCCTGCTGAATCATTCAGTGCTAAACCCTGTGCTTGGCATTTGGTGTGTGGAGGGAGGGATAAAAAACAAAATAAACAAACAGACCAGAGGGTCCCCAACTCAAAGAATTTTTAGGATGAAGGAAACAAAACAAACAACAGAAACAACTAGAAAGTATGGGTGGCTTACTGATAATACAATAACCGTGTGGCTGTCACCAGGGGACTTTGTAAAGTGGGCCACGTTTCGTCCCTTCTTTCCTCAGGCAGCTCACCCAGATGTAAAGAAGGACTGGAACCAGGGTGAGGCAAGCAGGGCACTTACCCTGGGTGTACAGTTTCAGGGGGCACCAAAAATTAAATATTAATTAACTGAAATGTCAATTAAAATATTAACCAAAAATAATATTTTAAAAATCCAAATTACTGCAAAAAAAAAAAATCCATGATGAGCAAGATATCAACATTTTAAATAAAGAGAAGACCAGTATTAATGATTTTTCTTTCCTCTGTTGCTTCAGGCTCTAATGTGACTCAGCATGGCATTTGAGTTAATATCCAGAAATAAAGCAGAGCATGTACGTGTGTGTGCGCGCGCATGTGTGACAGAGACAAACTGATGAATGGCAAAACCAGAAGCAATCTTAATCCCAAAAGGTTAGTCCAGTTAACTTTACAGGTGAGGAAACTGAGAAGTTTAATGACTTACCTCAAACCAATCATACGTATCTTCAAAGACACTAAAGCCCAGGGCTCTTGACCAGTCCTGTGGATTCTCGCACAATGGTGGCTTCCAAGGTAGGGAAACTCACCTCCCCCCAAAGGAGGCAAGCTTGATGAACTGGTCAAATTAGGGCATTTTAATGGGCCACAGACATAGAGATAGGGTTTTTATTTATTTATTTGTTTATTATTTATTGTTTATTTTTAGAGAGCACAAGCTGGGGAGAGGATCAGGAGGGAGAGAGAGACAGAGAGAGAGAGACAGACAGACAGACAGACAGACTCTCAAGTAGGCTCCATGCTCACTGCAGAGCCTGATGCAATACTTGATCCCATGACCCTGGGATCACGACCAGAGCCAAAATCCAGAGTCAGACTCTCAAATGACTGAGCCACCCAGGTACCCCAGAGATAGAGCTTTTAAAAGAGGTTCAGGGGTGCCTGGGTGGCTCAGTTGGTTAATCGTCCGACTGGCTCAGGTCATGATCTGATGGCTTGCGTCAGGCTTTGTGCTGACAGCTCAGAGCCTGGAATTGGCTGTGGATTCTGTGTCTCCCCTTCTCTCTGCACCTCCCTTGCTCATATTCTATATCTCTCCCTCTCTCAAAAATAAGTAAATATTAAACAATTTTTTAAATAAAATAGAGGTTCAGAGCACATGCATAGTCTGTTTGGATACTGTGCCTGTAAGGATTCCTAAAAAATATAAAGCATGGCCTGGAGACCCAGCCGCTGCCTCTTTTTGAATGCCAGTGCTTCCAGAGAGTTGAGGAATTATTGGGGAGCTGGGGGGAGTGGTGTCAGGCCCAACTGACACACCTAATGCCCTGGCTAGGAGACCTGCCTGGCTTTGGCCACTGGTGCAAATACTTTCTTGCTTTATACCCCTGCCTTGCTCTTTGGCTCAGCTCACTGGTGACTCTCCTGCATGGCTTTTCCTCCCATTGCAGTGGTTTGAGCTAAGGTTTGGATTTTGTGCTTTGATTCTGATTCAGCCAGAGGGAGCCTTTTCAGTGATCCAGGCCAGTTCACTGGAGTTTGAAAATAGGGTTTGGGGCCAAAGTGCCAGCAAAAGTAACTGTCCCTTTGCCCTTAGTGAGTCTAGACTCTCCTGTGACCTTGCAGGAAGGAGTGTAGGTGGGGGAAAGGAAGGTTTGTATGTTTCAGGTTCCTGGCCCAATTCTTAACAGTCTTATATTTTTCAATCTACAAAAATCTATCAACACCCCATGTTGACAAGACTTAGAAGTGTACTCCAGGTATGTGGTGATCGTGAAAATCTCTGGTTCTCCTCCTTGCTCCTTCCCCATCCAAATCTAGGGGGACAAAGCCTATCTTGTGTACACATGAGGGTTCTGAACACAGCAAGAGTTCTGAATAAGGCAAAGGACAGCTACAGCCTGTAGTTTCAGATCTCACTCTTTGTCCACCACGGATTTGGCTAAGTAGTAGGGCCCGTGGATCCTGGGGAGCTGGTCTGAGAGGATGAGTTATAGTTAAGTTGAGCAACCTGTATCAGGTTGCTTGAGACTTTCCTGGTTTTAGCAGTGAATGTCCCAAGTCCCAGGAAACTGGTACAACTGGCCAGCCTCGAGCTAGTGACCAGCAGCCAGTAGTCATTAGGCCACAGAGTGATCTCTAGTCATTATTGGAGGTGGAGCATTGGCTTTTTCTTAAGAATAGGAGGGAAGCCCAAGTGTGTAGAGTAAAGGGATAGATGAACTTGCTTTTCAAGTTTGGGCATAGGAACTCTGGTAAAACCTGTCCTTCAACCTCTGATAAGAATCAGATGTTTTTGGCCAGAGTCTGTGCTGAAGGCCACCCTTCCAAAGCAGTAGAGTTTACTACTACCCCCCATGGCACTTAGGCTGCAGGCCAGAGGTATCTAGAAAATCCTGGGCATTGGATTCCTAAAACCATTAGATTCAGGGCAGACGGAATGAAGGCCCAATGTCCAGGGACAGGCTGAAGATGATACTTTGTGTTTGGCCTTACAAGACACTGTGTCTCCACCATCATGACACCAAACTTGTCCTCAGTGCTCAGGCTCTCTCCAAGGACAGGCTGATCGAGATACGTGAGTAAGTCAACATGACTAGTATGGAGCAGCCTCTCACCTGGATTTTGAGAGTCAACTGTGGACAGGAAGGCACGAGAGAGAATGAGGGTTGGCAAACCCTTCAGAGTTCTCTTCTCTGGTGTGTGCATGTGCACATGCACGCACATACTCCAGTCTGATCAGAGCATAAAGAATCCTTAGGAGAGAAATCATAAAATTGAAGTCCCGAATGAAGCCAGAAATGAGAGCGCAGTAAGTGAGTAGCAAAAGAGATCCAGTTACCCTGTCGCTCAAATTTTCAGTGTCCAGGGTCTCCCTGAGACAGGTGCACTGCACCAGTTGACTCAGGGTATCTTAAAGGCCCCACTTAGCCTCCAGTGATAACTCCCATCATACTGGAATAAACAAACACTGTAGAGGTTCCAGAGAGACCACATGCTATGGAAGATCTGCCAAGACTTGTTATGGAACGAGTAGGATGAAAAGAGGGGTAGGTTTTATTTATTTATTTATTTATTTATTTATTTATTTATTTATTTAAATGTTTATTTTTGAGACAGAGAGAGACAGAGCACGAGTGGGGGAGGGGCAGAGAGAGAGGGAGACACAGAATCCGAAGCAGGCTCCAGGCTCCGAGCTGTCAGCACAGAGCCTGACGCGGGGCTTGAACCCACGAATCGTGAGATCATGACCTGAGCCAAAGTCTGACACTTAACCCACTGAGCCACCCAGGTGCCAAGAGGGGTAGGTTTTAGACAGAGACTGGGGGATGTATGAGAGACTGAGGAGTGGTCAAAGGCTCCAGTCTCAGACCTGGGGGGTGCTTAAAGAAGAGCCTGTATTGAAGCTGACAATGGTCTTTATTGCCTTAGAGTTACTGGTATATACGTCTAATTGTGTCTGATTCTCCTTCCACTCCCCCTCTCCACTTTCAAATTAGAAGATTTATAAGATCCCTAAAGACAGGGCTATGCTTTGCTCATCTCTGTACCCATATTAATGTTTAGCACAGTGCCTTTAACATGATAGATATCCAGGGGTGCCTGGGTGGCTCAGTTGGTTGAGGCCAACTCTTGATTTTGGCTCAGATCATGATCCCAGGGTCGTGGGATTGAGCTTCACATTGGCCTCTGTGCTGAGCATGGAGCCTGCTTGGGGTTGTGTGTGTCTCTCTCTCCCTCTCTCTTCCCCCTCTCCCTCCCCTCTCCCTCTGCCCCTCCCCCCTGCTCATTTGTACTCTCTCTCTAAAAACAAAACAAAAAACAAAAAAAAAACACAAAAATACCCTGTCATAGATATCCAGGAAACATTTCAGATAAAAGTTGAAGTAGAATTTAAGCACTGATTTATTAAAGTTTAGGGCATATATTTTGGGACAAAGAATAGCCATCATATATGTGGAAACAAACTTAGTGAAGCAAACTGAAGTCAGTAACAAACATCAGAGTAGCCTGAACTACAAGTACAAATTATTTCTATCACACATGTAAGCCCAGTTATTAAAGCTTTAAAACTAAAGTATACAAAATACATAGTGGTGAAGGGGGATCGCGCTTGGCTGGCTCAGAAGAGGGTGTGACTTTTGATCCAGGGGTCATGAGTTCAGCCCCACGTTGAGTGTAGAGATTAAATACTTAAAAAAAAAAAATACATGGACTTCGTCCAGATCATGCACATCATTTCCATTAATACAATTTTAACTTGGGGCGCCTGGGTGGCTCAGTCAGTTAAGCTTCTGACTTCAGCTCAGGTCACGATCTTGTGGTTCACAAGTTCAAGCCCTGCATCAGGCTCTGTGGTGACAGCTCAGAGCCTGGAGCCTGCTTCCGATTCTGTGTCTCCCTCTCTCTTTCTGCTCCTCCCCAGCTCATCCTCTGTCTCTCTCTCAAAAATAAAAAACATTAAAAAAATACAATTTTAACTCTTTAAAAATAGCTCATAAAATCAGAATGTAAATTAGAATGACCAGTTCCATGTAAATCAAAAAGACCAATGTGGGAAGCTTTGTGTCTGCAGGCTGCTGCTTCATTAGGGATAGTGCCGCTTCAGCGCCGGTGAGCTGCTGACCACTGGCTGTAGCATTTGTTGATGACGTTTCTTCACTGCTCAGTTTATGCAATTTTTTTCTCTTTGGTGCCCTGCCTTCTTTTCCTTTTTGCCTTTCTACCTTAAAGAGACTAACTGCCTGTGTGCCCACTCCCTTCCAGGGGCATCTGCCTGCCCTTTGTTCACCATCTCACTCTCGGGCAACAACTGTTGCTTGTTCCCACTCTTCCTGAGGCCTGATCGCTCAGATTTCCTCGGGGTGCATGAGATCTTACAGCCATCGCCCTCTCACAGCCAAATCCTCTAAGTAGATTTCTGTTCTTGCACCCAAGAGTACCTCAGACCCCTCCATCCTCCTTCCCCCATTGTAGGTAGACCTGACAGTCACACCCTGAGGAATTGCTCAGCCTCTGTGGTGTCACCCAGGACATGAAAGGGATGTCACTCAACCTGTATGCTCTGAAACATCAGAATATTTGGAAATGGGTAAGCGGTTGAATTTTCTTTTTATTGAAGTGCTTTAGGATCTTGTGGACAAGGCTCTTGGGCTACATTTAAGGACCTTGCTAAGACCATCAAATGAAATCTTGCCATGCAAAACAAGGGGGATTCGTGTTGGTATTGCCACTAAGCCCTGTCTAATGTGCTCCATGTAGGTGGTCAGGGATTTGTTTTTGTTAAGAATGACAAACATTTAAAATTGGGAAATAAAGTGAACTCTATCTCTGTAAAAGGATGGCTGTAGAACAGCAAAACCTTTTTCTATCTCCAGAAGGGAACTGTGGCAAGAGAATGGAAGCTTTATAGGGAATTACTGGTATTATCAAAGGCTTTTCAAAATAGACTTGAAATGAATAGTTGTGTGCTGGTTTTATTGCTACTTTGTGAGTTTACATTTTGTTTTTGTATGGTATTTTTCTCCCCCCATGAGATGGTTGCTAGGGCAGGAGTGCAAATAACCTTTATTGTGTTAAATTTGGGACTGAATACAATTATCTTATAATTTGGGTTCATAGTGCCATTCCTGACAAGTTATATTATGAGCTTTTTGAGGAAAATTGAGCCCCCATGCTGTATGCTTCTTCCTATTCAGTTGCCCTTCAAGTTAGGGTGTCTCTGCTCTCCCCTCACCCATTCCTCTGCACTGGGGCAGCCTCAGGACCAGATGCTGCTGGAGGCAAACCAGATGATCTCTGGTGCAAGCCCCACCGAGCTCCAGCACTGTGTCTTCTGAAAAGACCCTTGTCCCCAGTCAGCATGTTTGTCTGGATGATTCCGCGGACATAAGTCTCAAGGGTGCTGCACTTGGCTATCACTACGGGCATGCTGCATTTCTCCAGAGGAAAGTCGTGAGTAAACAAATTTTGTAATCAAGTCAATGTTCCTGGGAACTTCCAGGACCGTTTCAGCGATGCTTCAGATCTCCATTTCTGACTGTTCTGCAGCACTTCTTACCATAGCATTTCTGGAAAGGTAGGTAAAGAGCTGTAAATAAGCTCTTAAATGCAGCACAGGCAGATACACTCACAGAAATCCTTTATTTTTAACATTTATTCATTTTTGAGAGACAAAGCACAAATAGGGGAGGCGCAGAGGGGGTTGAAGACACAGAATGGAAAGCAGACTCCAGGCCTTGAGCGGTCAAGCGCAGAGCCGGATGTGGGGCTCAAACCCACAAACCGTGAAATCATGACCTGAGCTGAAGTCGGACGCTTAACCGACTGAGCCACCCAGGCTCAAAAGACATTCTTCTTTTGAACATTTTTCTCTGTTCCTTCTTACGGGCCTAGAAGTAGTTGGGGCTCCCCTAGCAGCAGGCCTGGAGATAAGGGTTTACGTGTAAATCGTTTACTAGGTAGGTAATGCCAAGAAACACCAGCAGGGGTGGGGAGGTAATAAAGGGAAGGAAGTGAATTCAAGATAGGACATGGAGGGCACTACGGTGGGCAAGTGGTGCTCAGTCCTGCTGGGAACCTCCGGGTAGAAGGCACTCATCAGGTTTATACCACCTGGAGGTGAGGGAGCCTAGGAGTATTCACACACTGGCTCCCAGTGTCATTGTTTGAAGGCTGCATTCAGGAAAGGGGGTGTTAATTTCCCAGCCCTTCTACCCTCTACATGGCAAGGGCTACCGGAATCCAAGAAAGCTCTTGGATAGTAGGTGCTGGAGTTGGAAGCCAAGTCCTGTGTAAATGGCTGAGATGTAAATGGTTGTGGGCAGGACACCAACACATCTGCTACACTTAGCTTCTCAGAGCACGTGTGACAAGGTTGGGCTCTCCATTGCTCCAGAGAGTCACTAAAACAGCTTCTCCTTACTGGTGTCTTCTAGGTGAATTTTCTGCAAATCAAAAAAGGTTTCTGGGTGCCTGGATGGCTTAGTTGATGGAGCATGGGACTCTGGATCTTGGTGTCGTGAGTTCAAGCCCCATGTTGGGTGTAGAGCTTTGTTTGTTTTTAGAGACTCATTATTAGGGAATTATACCCTTCAAAATATCTTTGTTAGGCAGAAATACTAGGAAATGTAACCAGTGGCCACAACCAATAGATTAAAATCAAACCCTTTTAAAATGCTCCCATCCATCATTTTCAGTGGATAGAAGATATAGAAACAAATAAATACAGTCTTTACTCTCAAGATGATCTTTGACCCACCATCAGTGGATTTCCAGGATTAACATATGCTTACCACTTAGATGCTTTTTAAAAGTGCTGTCCTGTCCCTGGGTACCTTGGGGACCCTGGTGTGGAGGCAAACTAACTTGCCCAGACAGGCAGCATCCAAAAGGAGGTGACACTGTCCTTTATTTAGGGTCCAGCTCCAAACACTGACAACTGAAAATTTTGATTAAGCCCATGTATCCTAGTACATGGTCTTGGTGTCCTTGGCACCTCAAGTCCTATTGATCTCTTTATCCCTACTGTCACTGTGGCAGGTGCCCCAGTTGGTCTCTTGAGAGTTGAGTCTAAATTCCTCACATAGCATCAGAGAGAAACCTTGGTGAGGAGAATTGAGCTCGTGGAGTCTGTATTACACACACATGCCACACACCAGTGGAGCTGAACTTCCCTTGAGGAACATATCAATGGATTGGCATCTTGGCAAAATGGAATCCGGAATCCATTGACCAGAATCTAGCCTGTATCAGATCCATTGACCATTTCCACCTGGACTTTTAATTCTAGTCCCTAATATGTAATTTGTGAGGTTTCAGAGGTTGGAAGGATGTTAAAGGTCATTTAGCCAACCTGTCTATTTAACTGATAAGGATACTGGATTCCTGTCTAGTTAAGTAATGTGCCCAAACAGCTAGTGAAGAGCTGGGCCTAAGAGGGAGAGGCAGTCTTGTCCCTCTTTGCTGTGAAGCTAATAAGGCAAAATTTCTCAGTGGATTCAGTAGAAGTGAATGTTTGGTCCCACACATTTTCTTGAATGCTCACTCCAGACAGCTCACGGTGCAGTGGGAGATTTGAAGAATGAGACATGGTGGTGTCCTCATGGCTCTTAGTAATGCAGGTGTAGAGAAATAAATATAGAGTGTAGCAGAACAGGTTTTTTTAATGTTTATTTTTATTTTAGAGAGAGAAGACAACAGAGAATCCCAAGCAGGCTCTGCACCATCAGCATAGCGCCTGACAAGAGGCTTGAACTCACGAACTGTGAGATCATGACCTGAGCCGAACTCAAGAGTCGGACGCTTAACCAACTGAGCCACCCTGGCACCCTGAAGCAGAACAGTTTTAATAGGTGAGTCTACCTCATAAACTGAGGCACTCACCTTGCACCTCATGTTTGATGAGGCTACTGTTCCTGGCAAGGAATCCAGCCTTCCAAATCTGTGCTGGGACACGGGGCTCCAGGAGCATGGCAGAAGAGACAGGAGAGGACATCCATGTACAGGTAAGGGAGTAAACTTCCCAATCCTCAGCCTCCCTCAACCAAGATGACTAAGTCTGAGGTCCGCTGCCTGGCAAGAAGGTGCCCAGCCACTACACACCTGCAGCCACTTCCCAATTATACAGCCTTGGGCAGGTACTTCATCTTAAAATTCAATTTCTCCATTTCTGAAATGCTGTAAATAACAGCATCTACAGTGTTGGCTGGCATGAAGACTAAGTGAGGTAATGCATGTCAAAGTCTTAGCACTCAATATTATCATCAACATTATTTGCCCCCACTGCTACCTCTGCCAGGGTCCCATAATACTTCCCTCATCTCTTCTGTATAGTTTTCCCACCCTGACTTTCTCCCCCTGCTCTCTTGCATGTCTGCTGAAGCCCTGGGCTTCCCAGCTCTCTTTCCCTCTTCCTACTTCTCTCTCTCTCTGTCTTTATTCCTTTCGACTCTTCCAATTCACTCTCTATCCTGCTTTCTTATAATTTATGTCCTTCATTTCAGCTCCCCTCTCCCATCACTTGCTTGTCCCTATACCACCGGGTTCTCTTTCCCTTTTCTGCTGCTGGTCTCTCATCCCCCTCTACTCCCTCTAGCATCCCCCTCGCTGCCCCTTCTAGACACCTTTGTTCTGCCCTGTCCTGGGTTCCATGCCTAACTGGGAGACCACTCTCCACCCCTGGTCTCTCCCACTCACAGTGTAAGTCCAGGAAGCATACTTGATTATTGTGGTAGTCTGAGATGGCCACCAATGGTCCCCTCTACCTGGCATCCATGCTGTCATGGAATCCTCTCCCTTTCAGTAGGTGCTGGACCTAGTAACTTGATTCTAATGAATAGGATGGGAATGATTGGATAGCACTTCTGAGCTTAGGTTAACTGGTTGGCTCAGTCGGTTGAGTGTCTGACCACAGCTCTGGTCATGATCTCATGGTTCATGAGTTTGAGTCCCACATTGGGCTTGCTGCTGTAAGCCTGTCAGTGAGGAGCCTGTTTCAGAGCTTCTGTCCCCCATCTCCCTGCCCACCCCCCAAAAGACTGCTGCTTCCATCATAGGTGTCTTAGGTATTGGCTTGGAGGAAGCCAGCAGCCATGCTGTAAACTGCTCTCATGGAGAAGCCCACGTACCAAGGAACTGAAGTCTCCAGCCAGTGAGAAGTCTCTGCCAACAACCAGGTGAGTGATCTATCCACTTTGAGCCTCAAGATGACTGCACCCCTGTGAACGATCCCCGAACTCCGAGGCACCCAGCTGAGATGCTCTGGATTCCAATCCACGAAAACTGTAAGACAGTAAGTGTTTGCTGTTTTAAGCTGCAAAATTTTAGAGTGATTTGTTAGGCAGCAATATTAAAAATGCAGAGTTATGCTTCACAGATCGCCCTTCAGCAATGTTTCTCTTCTATGACCTTGAGCAAACCACTGCTGTTCTTTGGGTTTGTCTCCTCCTCTACAAGATGGGGGTTAGAGTCCAGTGCCCCATGTCTCTCATCCATGAGGAAGTGGTTGATGATGTTTATGAGGCCTGTTTTACTGTTCAGCGTAGGAAAAAGCCCCGGTTAAACCTGCACATCTTTGTATTTTAAACTCCACATCTTTATATTTGCCTCACATTTTTCACTCCTATTATCTGAAGTCTGTTTCTAATTTCTGACAGAACTGCAATGGCCTATTGTATGCTGCGCTCTGCATGACATGCCAATTTCATTTTGGAGTCACGGCTATTGTCTTTTTCCCTGCTAATCTCTCTTGTTTTGCAAAATTCCAATAGAAAGTGTGAACATAGAGAGTTGCCCTTGTGCCTGATCTTGGCGCTGTGTGGCCCCCAAACAGGGGTGGATGATAGACAGACAGACAGCCTGTCTGCCACCCGAGGCATCTTTTCTTGCTTAAAAATTTGCTTTCCAGATTGCAGACTCCCTTCCAACTTGAGCGAAGACTGGAACATATTAAATAAAAGCAGAGCTGAAATTGGATGGAATGTCTCAGCCACTTAGATTCAGACCTCTCTTTCAGAGGAACACGTGGGTAAGGAGCAGGGGATCGGACGTGCCTACATGGAAAACGTAGGGGAAGAAGGCTTCCATACCTTTCTCATACTGTTCAAGCCTTAAGCAGGGGCAACATTTTTCTTAAGCAGGGCCTGTAACCCAGGATCTATCACTTATGTATGGTGTCCATGGCAACGAGGCAATGGTATGGGATCCCTTCTCACTGGGGAATTCC
The DNA here is from genome assembly GCA_028646485.1 of Cryptoprocta ferox. NCBI lineage: Eukaryota > Metazoa > Chordata > Mammalia > Carnivora > Eupleridae > Cryptoprocta > Cryptoprocta ferox. The sequence continues at coordinate 41,805,039 of CM053565.1, forward strand.
TTTTATGGCTCATTTCCGAAACCAGCATGGCCAGTACAGGAGTCTGCAGTTTCCCAGTTGCTTAGCAACCAGCTCCAATGCTCTAGTCACTAGGAAAAGCAGAGTTTTTTTTTTTAAGTGTTTGTCGTCAGAATCATATGTTACATTCTCTCTACTTTGTCTCTTTAGAATAAAATAATTAGTGTGTGATAAGGATGCAGGAAAGGGCAACCGCTCCCCGTTGTTAATGCCTCCATGGCTCCTGGCGGGCTGTTGCAGGCAGGGAGAAGGAGGAAAATGTTAGCATGCTTTCGGCTGGTAATTAAGCAGCTCGAGCCATCTGCACATTGAAAGCTCTACATTTTTCACGTCTCGTGGGGGCATCAAGTAAGTACAGGGCCAGCAATCTGTGCTGCGTTCCCTCCCCCAAACCAGAAAAGCCCAACCCTACCCACAGGTGTCACTGGGCCATCTCTCCCTGGCTTACACTGGGGGGAGGGCAAGGTGGGAGAGTGAGCTTTGTTGGGTTTTTGGTAGAAAGGTTAAGGATACCCCATAGCTCCCCTGGACTTAAAAGTAGTGGTTTTCAACCAGGGACGATCCTAGGCAACATTTGGTAAGGTCTGCAGACATTTTTGTTTGTCACAATGGGTGAGGGTGGGGGATGATACTGCTGTAGAGTGGTCTAGAGACCAGGGATGTTGCTAAAACTCCTACAATGCAATGGACATCCCCCAACAACAAAGAAGTATCCTGCCCACATATCAATATGCTGAGGTTGAGAAACCCTGAGTTAGAGCAATCAGAATATCCATCTGTCTTGTGAAAAACCAGCACTACAGCTGACTAGGAAAAATGTTGACAAGGTAAAGGGTGGAACTGATCACAATCTGTTTGACACAATTCCAACCTGAATTTCTGTATGGTACAGAACTCCCCCCCTCCCCCAACCAGCAGTGGATTTAGCAAAGGTGCAGAGCAGAGAGCCCTGTGTGGTTTGTGGTAATGGAGGCAATCTCTGAGGTTATAAGGAAATAGCAGAGATGGAATGGTTTCTCCTTTGAAGGAGGCAAACTTTGGTGTCAGACAGATGTAGTTTCACATACTGGGTCTATAGCCTATGCACACCATGGGCTCTTAGGCAAGTGACATAATCTGAGACCCAGTCTCCTCAACTCCAAAATGGACATTCACATGGGGTGCTGTGAGAATTACATGTTAAAACACTCAAAATGCCTGATCTCCTGTAAGGCCCTTCCATTCACCATCTTGTCTCAGCCCCAGGACCCCAATGTCCCCCTCTCTCCAGCTAGGCACTTTGAACTGTGGAGGTCTATGAACAAATGTGCAAGTCCTATGATGGCTGAGGTCATTTTTTTCAGCAAAGGACAAAAACACCAGTTCTGGAATTTGAGGTGGTAAAGTCTTTGACCTTCATCCTTAAATTTAGTATGAAAAGAAATGTGTGAGAGGAAAGGCAGTAGGGCCATTAAGAGTGTATCTGGGCCTCAAGTCTCAGCTCTTCCAGTTACTCGGTGTGTGACCTTGAGTAGTTATTCAACTTGAGTGGTTTCTCACCTATGAAATGGGGTAATTATTATCTCCTGCAGTATTATTAGGATTAAAGATAATGTATCTAAAAGTGCTGCCCTGATGCCTAATATTAGGTAGGCACCTGATAAAGAGGACAACACTTTAAATGTGTGGTCCAACCCAGGATCTTTTCCACCGATGCTGAGGGTGAGGATAAGGGCTGTATTTAGGAAGACACACTTGGCCTCCCTATTATCTACAACAATCACATTTCCCTCAATAACCCAGGATAGTTCTAGCAGCCACAATGTTATGTAAGCAGCTTTGAAGCTATTTCTATTTTCAGCCTATGCCACCTCTTGGGGGATAAGGAGTTCCATACATTTAGTAACCTTTTTTTTACTTCCTTGACCCTATCTCAGAATACTTCTCATTCTAATAAGTGGGTTTTGGTCTATGTTCACATTATCCGTGCCTTTCAGAATTTTCTAGACTGGAGTATATCCCCCATCAGCCTCCAGCCTGGCTTCAAACTGAAGCCCCCTGACTTAAAATGCCCTGTGAACTCCATTATTCCCTTCTTGAAATGTATCAACTAGAACCGCACATTCTTTGTAAAGGTAAGATAACATCTCTGTTAGGAAAAATAATGAACAAAAATAGTTTCCAAAAATTGGTAGGCCTTTTGGGGCCACAGTCTTTGCGGCACACTCTTACAATGAATCCCAAGTCCTTTTCTGTTGGTTCATAGTGGCAACATCTCATCTATAGTTTTACTTGCCTGGCCAGCCATGCTCTTATTCCCAGCAAAGTTTTGGCCACTCACCCAGCCTGGTTCAATCTCACCACAGTTGGCTTCTTGTTGAATACCTAATAGAACACGTTGGATCTCTGAACGCTTAGTGATTTCACACCCCCATCTAGGTTGTGTGATCCCACCTAATCTTGCCCAATCAACAGAAGCTTCTTGGGAGTGCAGCTCTAAATACGTCACTGCTAAGATTTTCCTCCTCTGAGATAATTAAATGATGTTAAATTTAGAGGTTTCTTGTTCCTCCCTCCCAAGCAACATTATGGAATCTAACCTGGAAGCCACCGTAGCTGGGAGAAGTAGCAGAAGGGTATTTCCTGGGCATGCATGAGCCCAGCCCCCCAGAATGTAGCACACAGGTGTCTCATCTCTGACCAGGCAGCTGGAGCCACAGGTATCCCAGAGCAGTGAGCAGCTGGAGATGGGACATCTTGAGGTTTACCAGAAGGACCAGAAGCACTCAAAGTATGTAGAGGTCAGGGCAGCAGTAAAGAAAGAGTACAGGCAGGCTGGGGAAGGGTCAAGGGGCATCAGGCAGCACATCTGGGATCCAGAATGACAGACAGGAGACTCAAAACATGGAACCATTAGAGCCCTGAAACAAGGCAAAATGTTATCAGGGCAGGAACAGCGAGCTCCAGGAATGAGAGCAACTGGGTCTGGCTGAAAGGAGGGCAAAGGTCAGCTGCTGAACCAGATCCTTGTAACTGTAAAGCAGCAGCAGAACTGGGGTGGAGGGGATTGATGCTGCTTTGGGGGCAAATAACTGTCTTCCTATTCATGCAATGACGATATAGGTTTCTAGAAGGTAATGTTCAATATTACGTTCATAGAGTTCTAGAGTTCGTGCGGATGCTAATCTCATGTGGTGCTCCAAGAAAGACAAGTCTCTGATCGCTAAGTTTGGGATTTTTGCAAACTACAAGTCTGTCTTGGAAATTCACACTGTACATTAGCATTTTAAAAGCTCTAAAAACTCCTGCATAGAAATTTGTTTGTTTTAATTCAATGTTTCTCCCACATAGTTCACAGCAGGATCCTTTTGTTACGTAAAAAGTCTGAATATCCTGTGGACACACCTTGAGAGACATTGTTCTAGAACATTCCTAATCTGGTGTTCCCAGGCCCTTTACAACCTGGGCCTGCCCTTGTTTCCCAACTTGCCCTTCCTTTATTTTCCTACATCCCAGCCCCACTGAACTCTTCCTATGTACGGGCCACTGTTTCACATTTCCTTCTTCATTACGGCAGGTGATTCATCATCTGCCCAAAAATGGGGGAGAAAAAAAAACTGAGCATTCCTCATTTCACCCCTGCTCCACATTTCTATGTACTAAGGCCTACCTCAGAAGGGACACTTAATCCATCTCTGTTCCAGCCTTCCTGTTACTATAAACAATCCATTCTCTTCTCTGATGCCTTACCTCACACTATCTATTACTTTTAGAGCACTTAGCACTTTTAATTTATGTATGGGCATTTATGCTTTTCTTTTTAGAACACAGAATCCATATCTGATTCTTTTTCATCTCTCCACCTCAGAATACAGCACATTTGTAGGATTATTAGGGGGTACAGTTGAAATACGTTTCTCAACAGGCCAGAAATGGCAAAAACTGGCCCATCTGCTGCCAACCTACACTCACCTGTGGCAAAATGACCCATCAATCACCATGTGATTTCCCCTGGGGCCCAGAGAGTCTCCCAGAATGCTTCTCAACAGTCATAATCACTGGGTTAGGGCTGGCACGATGGAGAAAATCTAATTGTCATCCCTGATTTGGACTTTTCCATAAAGTGAAAAAAGAATTTAGCAAGCCGAATATGGGAGCCGTTTAATACTTCAGACCAGGAACTGTCCATAACAGAAAAGAGCAATTAGCAGAACTATTCATTATACTTTCATGTTCATGTCTAGTCTCACGGCTAATTATTTGTATAATTAACATGTTACCAAATGCAAATAATTGATGAGCCTGATTTCTTGGAATGAAACACAAGTCTTGTGAAGTGTAAATAGCTGTGAATTATCAACAGCTTTCCTTTACTTAAGCATTCTAATAGGGCAATGCCTGTAAATTAAAGAAACAAGTGTAATTCTCATTTATGTTAAAAAACTGACAAAGACAATATACGATGTGTTTAAATGCATAGGAAAAAGACAGGCTTTAAGTCTCTACCACTTTCCAGCTGGGTGACCTGGGCAAGTTACTTAATCTCCGATGACTCATGTTACTTGTAAGTCTTCGTTTCTGCAGTTAGTGAATGGGTATCCTACGGAGGCCCTAGTTTGCAGGGTGGTTGTGAGAATTAGAGGAGAGTTCGCTCATTTGTAAAAAGCACACGGTAAATGTGAGCCATTGTTTTTATTAGTACACTTACCTTGCTTAGATTTTTTACAGGAAGTGCCTAAGAAACACTGGGGGGAAAGGGATACAGAGGTCTCTGCTGTCCCACCGTCTATTTGTTCCTGAAAAAGCTCCCATGGTCTACAAAGTGGGCTGGTGTAGACAAAATTGGGTTGGGGCAGACCGGCTCATACATAACCTATGCAACTTTGTAACCAGAGCAGTAGCAAAACCTGTCAAAACTAATAAAATGTGAGCTCCGCTAAACTTCAACTTGTATAAACATCTGTACACAGTGTCCTGGCCTTGAACTGGGGGATCCTGGTGGTGCTTTTGAGATAAAAGTCCTGGAGGACAGGGGCACCTGTGTGGCTCAGTCAGTTAGGCATCCTACTCTTAATCTCAGCTCAGGTCCTGACCTCAGAGTTGTGGGTTCAAGTCCCGCACTGCGCATGAAACCAACTTTAAACACCCACACACACCTCCTGGAGGACATTAATTCCTAATAGGGACCAGCTGAATCAATTAAGCATCAGCTTTAAGGAGTGTTCACTAATCTATCCTGGTTGAAAGTTAAGAAATATCTTCCCAGCTTCATCTGCGTCCTCATTTTCTCCAGAAAGCTCGCCATGAGGATAACATGGGGATTCTAACCATCACTCAATCAGTCCTTTTCTGCAGGTAAAGAGGGCAGCTCTATGTATTCTCAGCTTTTCCTAAAGGCCTTCATAGAATGCTGTTTCCTTTTATTAAAGAGGTAGTTATTGTGCAAAGGCTTACTCCCTGGTTGCTTCAAACATAAGGGACATATACTATAGCAAGATAGCATGAATTGAATATCCCCTATCATTTGCTGTTGTAGGCACTAAATATAAGCCAGGTGATTTAATCTGCACAATTAACCTAATGTTGTAGGTGTCCTTGTCCCTGAGGACAAATAACTTGCCTGATATCACAAGTTTTATTTTTTTAGAATACTTTTTAATTTTTTTAATGTTTGTGTGTGAGTGTGAGGGGCGGGGGAGAGAAAGAGAGAAACAAGCAGGGGAGGGGCAGAGAGAGAGAGAAGGAGACACAGAATCTGAAGCAGGCTCCAGGCTCCAAGCTGTCAGCACAGAGCCCAAGGCGGGGCTGGAACTCAGACTGTGAGATCATGACCTGAGCTGAAGTTGGACACTTAGCTGACTGAGCCACCCAGGGGCCCCTGAGATCACAAATTTTTTAAGTAGCAAAGCCAGGATTCTTAGCTACAGTCCAGATGACACCAAAACTCATGCTCTTTGAGACCACAATACCCCCCCCAAAAGTGGATGGAGGCAGGAAAGAAAAGATTCCCCCTCCCACCCCCCACTGCTGACTGGCAATGAGGACAGGCCTGATTCCTAACCACAAGTCACTAACATTTAATCTCAGTTTTTACCAAGTTTATTTTTAGGTAATCTCTGCATCCAACATGGGGCTCAAATTTACAATCCTGAGATCAAGAGACACATGCTTCACCAACAGAGCCAGCCAGTTGCCCACATTTAATCTCATTTAATCCTCACAACAAACTTGTTACTTTGGGATGCATTCCACTACTTTATAAATGAAGCTCAGAGGAGTTAGAAGTGGCTGGTAAGGAAGCCAGGACTCAGACCTAGACCAGCTCTTTCCTAAACTGGGGTCTTTCTCCCTACTTTCTATGTATGTTTATGCCTTCACGTTTAAAGACACCATTTCTTGAACATCTTGGTGAGTCTGCTAGTTTTCAAACATCTCCAGGACCCATTTTCTCAGGGGGCAAATTTCACTGTATGAACACATACACTCATACCACTGGCAATTCTCATGGGTGCAGCTTATCAAGAATGTTTCATAGCACAGCCATAAAGCAATAGCCTCTCACTTTGTCAGAGTTTTTTGAATATTTTCTTTTTGCTACTTAAGTTTGCTTATAAACATCCCAAAGAAGAATTCATAACTAGAGAAATATCTACTTAGGATCCAAAAGAAGGAATTTGTTAGGTATAGTATCACTTATTGAGTCTGTTAAAAATAAAATATATATTAAGGTGACAGTGCATTTGATTTTTACCACATTATAATATTTTGTTGCCATAATGCTGTTCCTCATGTGGGAATGTGTTATCTACTGATCAGACAACTAAACAAAATTAGAAAAATGATACATGAACAAAGAGTTCAAAGAAATAAAAACCATCAAAACAGCCCCAAATAGATATTCTAGAGCTGAAAAAAACAACAACAAACCAATGACTATACTGAAGAATTCAATAGAGAGCTTGAAAGAATCCGTGACCTAGAACACAGAAAATGTGATATTATCCAGTCAGAGAGCAAAAAGAAAGTGAAAAAGAATGACGAAACCTACAGGACTTCTGAGACACAAAACAAACAAAATCCACATTATGGGAATGCCAGGAAAAGAAGAGAAAGTGACAGAAAATGGTATATTTAAAGGAATAATGGCTGAAAACCTTCCCAAACCTGGAGAGAGAAATGGACATCAAGATTCATGAGGCCCAAAGGACGCCAAATAGGCTGAGCCTGAGTAGGGCCACAGGAAGGTACATTAAATTGTCAAAAGTCAAAGACAAAGAATTTTGAAAGCAGCAAGAGAAAAGAGAAGTTACATGCAAGGATACCCTCATAAGTCTCTTGGCATATTTCTTGACAGAAACATTTTAGGCCAGATGAGAATGAGATGATATGTTCAAAATATTGAAAGAAAAAAACCTGTCAACCAAGAATTCTATATGCAGCAACACTGTCCTTTGGGAGGGAAAGAGAAAGACTCCAGAAACAAAAGCTGAGGGAGTTCATAATCACTAGAACAGCCTTAGAAGAAGTGCTAAAGGGAGTTCTTTGAGTGGAAGTAAAAGGATGCTAATTAACATTTTAAAAACATAAGAAGGCATTTAAAGTCACTGGTAATGGTAAATATATATATGTCAGTTAGATTCTGTATTATAACAGCAGTGTGTAATTAGCTTATAACTCTGGGTTAAAAGTTAAAAAACAGATGGGGTACCTGGGTGGCTCAGTTTAAGCGTCCAACTTCTGCTCAGGTCATGATCTCAGAGTTTGTGAGTTTGAGCCCTGTGTCAGGCTCTGTGTAGACAGCTTGGAGCCTGAAGCCGGCTTCGGATTCTGTCTGTCTCTCTCAGCCCCTACCCCACTTGTGCTTTCTCTCTAAAATAACATTTAAACAAAGCAAAACAAAAAACAACCAGGGACCCTTAGTAAGTTAAGTGTCTGACTCTTGATTTTTGCTCAGATCATGAGTTCATGGTTCGTGGGTTGGAGCCCTGAGTCGTGCTCTGCACTGACATCAAGGAGCCTGCTTGGGATTCTCTCTCTGCCTCTCCCCTGCTCACACGTGCACTCTTTCTCAAAAGCAAACAATTAAAAATTAAAAGTTAAAAAACCAATGTAAAAATAACCATAACTACAATAATATGTCACACAGTATACAAATATGTAAACTGTAACATCAACAAACTAAAATGTGACAGGGAGAAGTAAAAGTATAAAGTTTAGGCTTGCTATTGAAGTAAGTTATCACTTTAAAACAGGGTGTTATACTTTTAAGATATTTTATGTAAGCCTCATGGTAATAAAAAAAAAGCCTATAGTAATTATACAAAAGAACATAATAAAAGAGGTCAAAACTTATACCAAAAGGCATCAAAACAAACAAAAAGGACAACTGAATGTGAAACAAGAAACAGAGCTATAAAAGCCAGAAAACAACAAATTGGTAACAGTAAATCCTGACCTATCAATAATTACTTTAAATGTAAATAGATTAAATTCTCCAATCAAAAAACATAGGATGGCTGAATGGATTAAAAAAATAAGATCCAATGAAAGCTGCATACAAGACTCACTTTAGACTTAAAGATATACTGACTGAAAGTGAAGGGATGGAAAAAGATATTTCAAACAAATGGTAACCCAGAAAAAGTCAGGGGTAGCTATACTTAGACAAAATAGACTTTTAAAATGCTAAAAAGAGACAAGGTCATTATACAGTGATAAAAGGATGAATCCAACAAAAAGTTGTAACAATTATAAATCTTTATGCAGTCAATACTAGAGTACCTAAATATATGAAGCAAAAACTATCAAGACCTAAAAGGAGAAATAAATTGCGATATAAGAATAGTTGGGGACCTTAATATTTCACTTGCAGCAATGGGTAGATCATTCACACAGAAGAAGGAAACAAATTTGAACACTTTAGACCAAATGGACCTAACAAAAACATGCAGATCATTATATCTGTGTATTAGCAGAATACACATTCTTCTCAAGTACATATGAAACATTTCCTATGATAGACCATATATTGTGCCACAAAACAGTCTCAGCACATTCAAGAAGACTGAAAATATCAAGTATCTTCCCTGACCACATGGTATGAAACTAGAAATCAGTAACAGGAGGAAAACTGGAAAACACGAATACATGGAAGTTAACACTCTCCTATGCAACCAATGGATCAAAGAAATTAAAGGGAAAATGAAAGAGACAAATGAAAATGGAAACATCATACCAAAACTTATGGGATACAACAAAAGCAGTTCTAAGAGGGAATTCCGTAGCAATAAACACCTAGATAAAGAAACAAGAAAGATCTCAGTCTATGTCTTTAGGAACTAGAAAAAGAACTGAACCCAAAGTTAGCAGAAAGAAGGAAATAATAAAGATTAGAGCATAAATAAATGAAACAGGAAGACAATAGAAAAAAATAACAAAACTAAGAGTTGTTTCTATGAAAAGACAAAATTGACAAACCTTTAGCTAGACTAATTAAGGAAAAAAGAGGACTCAAATCAACAAAATTATAATTGAAAAAGGAGACATTCCAACTAATCCTACAGAAATGCAAAGGACCATAAGAGGCCACTACTAATGACTGTATTTAAGTAAACTAAACAACCTAGGAGAAATGCAAAACTTTTTAGTAATGTGCAACCTACCAAGACCAATAGAAATTATGAATTGACCAATTACTAGTAAGGAGACTGAATCAGAAATAAAAAATCTCCCAATGAAGAAAAGCCCAGGATCAGATGGTTTTACTGGTGCTTTTTACCAAGCATTGAAAGAAGAAACACCAATCCTTTCCAAACTCTTCCAAAAAATCAAAGAGGAGGGAACACTCCCAAACTCATTTTATAAGGTATTACCATGATACCAAAGCCAGAAAAGGGCACTACAAGAAAATTACTGGTCAATATCCCTAATGAACATGGATGCAAAAATTCTCAGTAAAATAATTGCAAACCAAATTTAGCTGCATATTTAAGGGATCATTCACCATCAACAAGTGTGATTCATCTCTGGGATGTAAGGCTGGTTCAACATAGGCAAAGACACTATGATACATCACATTAATAGAATGAATGAGAAAAATATTATGACTACCCAATAGACACAGAACATTTGACAAATATTTATTCATTATTTAAAAAAACTCAATAAATTAGGTATAGAAAGATTGTACCTCAATCTCGAGGTACATAGTAAGGCCATTTCTAACTAACATTAATGGTGAGTGTTTGAAAGCTTTTTCTCTATGGTCAGGAACAAGACAAGGATACCCACTCTTAACCACTCCTATTCAACATAGTACTGGAAGTCATAGCCAGAGTTATTAGCCAGGAAAAGGAAATAAAGACCACCTGAATCAGAAGAAGTAAAATTGTCTCTATTTGCAGATGACATGATTTTATATACAGAAAATCCTAAAGACTAAAAACAAAACAAAACCCACTACCCCCCCCAAAAAAAACCTGACAGAGAACCTCTTAGACCTAATCAATGAATTGAGTAAAGTTGTAGGATACAAAACTAACATACAAAAATCAGTAGCATTTTTATACACTAACAAATCATCTGAAAAAGGAAAATCCTATTTACAATAGCATCAAAAATAAAATACATAGGAATAAATTTAATCAATGTGAAACATCTCTACATTGAAGATGTCTATAAAACACTGGTGAAAAATCAAAGATGACAAATGGAAAGGTATCCCATGTCCATAGGTTGGAAGACTTAATATTGTTAAAATGTCTATCCTACCCAAAGTCATTTATAGGTACAATGCAATCCTTATCGACATTCCAAGAGCATTTTTTACAGAAGTACACAAAAACCAATCCTCAGATTTATACAGAAAAACCCTGATAGCCACAGCAATCCTGAGAAAGAAGAACTGAGAGGTATCACCTTTCCTGATTTAACCTATATTATAAAGTTACAGTAATAAACAGTATGATACCATAGACCAATGAAACAGAATTAAGAGCCCAGTAATACCCATATCCATATCTATCTATCTATCTATCTATCTAAATATATGGTCAATATTGACAAGGGAGACTAGAATACTCAGTATTTCTCAATAGAGAAAAGACAGTCTCTTCAATAAAGGAAAGAAAATTGTATATTCCTATGTAAAAGAATGAAACTAGAGCCAGAAAATAGATTAGTCGCTGCCTAGGGCTGGGGGAGATAGAGGGATTGCGGGGGTACATGGTTGTTTTTTTTTGTTTTTTGGAATGATGAAAACGTTCTAAAATTGTGCTGAATGCACAACTCTGAATACCCTAAAAGCCACTGAATTATATACTTTAAATAGATGCATTGTATGGTATGTGAACTGTATCTCAATCAAGCCATGTTTAAAAAAGATTTGAATGACCACAAAGACTTCACCAAAAAACTATGAGAATAAATGATTCAGTGAAGTTGCAGCATACACAATTTTTAACGTTTATTTTATTTGTTTTTTGAGAGACAGAGAGAGCAAGGGAAAGGCAGAGAGAGAGAGAGAGAGAGAGAGAGAGAGGCAGAACATCCCAAGCAGGCTCTGCACTGTCAGTGCAGTGCCTGATGCGGGGCTCGAACTCACAAACCACGAGATCATGACCTGAGCCGAAATCAAGAATCCAACACTTAACTGAGCCACCAGGTGCCCCAGGATACAAAATTAATATACAGAAATCTGTTGCACTTCTATATACTAATGATGAAGTAGCAGAAAGAGAAAAAGAAAACATTCCATTTACTACATGAAAAAAGAATGAAATATCTAGGAATAAACTTAACCAAGATGAAAGACCTGTATTCTGAAAACTGTAAAACATTGATAAAAAAAAACTGAAGATCATGCAAACGGAGACACATACCATGCTCATGCTCATAGATTGGAAGAAATAGTATTGTTAAAATATCCATAGTACCCAAAGTAATCTACAGATTAAGTGCAATCCCTATCAAAATGCCAATAGTATTTTTCACAGAACTAGAACAAATAATCCTAAAACTTGTATGGAACCACAGAAAATCCTATAATAGTCAACGCAATCTTAAGAAGAACAAAGGCTGAAGGTATCCTAAACCCAGATTTCAAGATATATTACACAGCTATAGTAAGGATGGTACTGGTACAAAAATAGAAACAGGTCAAAGGAACAGAATAGACAGCCCAGGAATAAACCCATGCTTTATGGTCAAGCTATGACAAAAGAGGCAAGAATATACAGTGGGGAAAAGACAGTCTTTTCAATAAATGGCGCTAGAAAAACTTTACAGCTACCTGCATAAGAAAGAAACTGGACACTTTCTTATACCACACACAAAAATAAACTCAAATGGATTAAAGACCTAAACTTGAAACCTTGAAACCATAAATCTCCTAGAAGAAAACATAGGCAGTAATTTATTTGACATCAGCTTTAGCAACCTTTTTCTAGGTATGTCTCCTCAAGCAAAAATAAACTATTGGGACTATATCAAAATAAAAAGCTTTTGTACAGTGAGGGAAACCATCAACAAAAAGGCAACCTACTGTATGGTAGAAGATGTTTGCAAATAATGTATCTGATACGGAGTTAATATCCAAAATACATAACTCCTACAACACCATGAAAACCCAAATAATCCAATTGAAAGTGGGCAGAGGACCAGAATAGACATTTTTCTAAAGACAACACGCAGAAGGCCAGACACATGGAAAGATGCTCAACATCACTATCTGGGAAATGCAAATCAAAACCACAAGGAGATATCACCTTATACCTGTCAAAATGGCTAGTATCAAAGACAAGAAATAACAAATGTTGGGGAGGACATAAAGAAAAGAGAACCCTTGGGCACTGTTAGTGGAAATGTAATTTGGTATAACCACTGTGGAAAATCGTACAGATGTTTCTCAAAAATTTTAAAATAAAAATACATGATCCATTAATTCCATTACTATCTACCCCCCAAAACAAGAACAGTAATTTGAAAAGATATATGCACCCTATGTTTATTTGCAGCATTATTTCCAATAGCCACGAAATGGAGGCAATCCAAATGTCCATCAATAGGTGAATGGAATATAACTCAGCCATATAAAAGAATGAGATCTTGTCATTCGCCAACACCATGGATGGAGCTGGAGGGTATTATGCTAAGTGAAATAAGAGAAAGACAAATACCATTGTGCTTATATACAGAATATGGGGGGGGGGGGAAGGAAAGACGAAACAAAAGCAGAAACAGACCCATAAATATAGAGAATAAACTGGTAGTTGCCAGAGGGGAGGGAATGGGGGTGTGGGCAAAATGGGTGAAGAGGTATGAGAGATATAGGCTTCCAGTTATGGAATGAATACATCGCCAGGATGAAAGGTAGCATAGGAAATATAGTCAATGGTATTGTAACAGCATTGTATGGTGACAGATGGTAGCTACACTTGTGGTGAGCATAGCATAATGTAGAGAGTCGTCAAGTCACTATGTTGTACACCTGAAAGTATTTAACACTGTGTGTCAACTATACTTCAATTTTAAAAAGTCATTGATAGAAGATTTGAATGGACACTTTCCAAAGGAAGACATCCAGATGGCCAATAAACATATAAATGTTATATATGTTATTCCCATATATTTTTCAGGGAAACACAAATAAAAGTCACAGTGAGATAGCTCTCCATGCCTACTAGGATGGCTAAAATTATGAACACTGATGACACAAAACTTTGGCAAGGATTTGGGACAAATGGAATGCTCATACATTGTTGATAAAAGCATAAAATTGTAAAGCCATCCTGGAAAACAGTTTGTAGTTTCTTACAAATTTGAAGTTAGATCTATCCTAGGATTTTGAGCATTCCACATCTAGGTATTTACCCAAGAGAAATGAAACTATGGGTCCAAAAAAGCAGCTTTAATTCATAATAGAAAACTGTAACCAGTATATCTCCAACAGTTGGAGAATGGATTTTTAGAACTTTGGTATATTCATGCAATAGAAGAATACTCAGTAATAAAATGGAACTACTGATAATATACAAAAACATGGATGAATCTTTTAGACACTATGCTGGGTATAATAATCCTGACACAAAAGAGTACATATTGTATGGTTCTATTTATATGAAACTCTAGAGCAGCCAGAAGTAATCAATGGCAAAAAAAAAAAAAAAAAAAAAAAAAAAATCAGACAGGTAGTAGCCTGAAAGGGTGTAGGATAGATTAAGAAACACAACAGAACTTCCAAGGTGACAGAAATATTTTAGATCTTATCAATGCATGTATTTGTCAAATTCACTAAATTGTATACTTAAAATCTGTGCATTTTATATAATTTTGACCTTATAGGAAAAACAAATAATCTTGAACTCTAGTAGGTTTGCTTTTCACAGTGGTACAAGTTAGCAATTCTGAAGCTTTTTCCTGTTTATTGCAAATGAGTAAAAATATTCAGGATAATGAGATCTGGGCTTCTCACAATGGAGAATAGAGTTAGTATGGAAATGATGTAAAAAAGAAAAAAACAAAAACAAAAACCTTTCAGATACCGAGAACAGATTGGTGGTTGCAGAGGCAGCAGAGGATGAGGGGTAAAAGAGAGGTCAAAGTCTGTAAGATACAGGTTTTGAGTTATCCAGTTATAAGTAAGTCCTGTGGATGTAATGTACAGCATGGTGACTATAGTTAAAACTATATTCTACATTTGAAAATTGCTAAGAGTAGATTTTAAAAGTTCTCATAAGAAAAAATACCTTGTAACTATGTGGTTATGGATGTTAACTACACTAATTTTGGTAATAATTTCTCAAAATATAATCAAATCATTATACTGTACATAAAACAAATATAATGTTATACATCAATTATATCTCAAAAGAAAACAAAGGCTGTATCCTGCAGTATTGGTTTGCAATTTGGAATTGGATATCAGTATGAACTCATGATTGTGTGTGTGCATGTGTCTGCTTCCTGTCAGAGCCTAGAAATAATATCACACCAGTAGAAATGAACACATTAAAAGTGAAGATCTTAGTTTTAAAGTATTTACCATTGAAAGGAACCATTGGGGAAAAGATTAATTCCAGGGTTGAAATAGGGAAAGCAGAAGATGATCCTAGTTCTTGCTGCACCAGAGAGTGCCTGAAGGAGCTCCTACTGTCCAAACCTGAGACAACTGAGGCCTCATAGAAAATAATGATAGTGGTATATTATAACCTGTTCAATAAGATAGAATTCTGAGTTCACCGTTGATGTAAATAAATGAAAAAAAAAAAAGCAGAACAGAAAGCTCTTTAGCAAGGCAACTGATGGACATAGAAGATATGATGGTGTTAGGTAGTCATCAGTGGATGCTAAAACCAGCAGGTAAATTTTTTATGGGAAACAGCATATTTACATAACCTCAAAGTATTTCCCCCCAAAATTACTAATCATAAAGGGAAAGGTAGTAACTTTACAGTGGAGAAACTGAGCAGACACAGTCTAACCAAATGATACTTAATATCATCAACATTGGGACACACCTCTATCATGTGACTTATTTCCAACTTATTCTCAAGTTGCTCTGAAAATTGGATACACATAGGAAAGAAAGGAATGGATAAAAAAAAGAAAAAAGAGGCAAAATGTAATCAGCAAACACAGGGGTATAAGGGAGTTCCTTGCACTATTCTTACAACTTCTCTGTAAGTTTTAAATTTTACCAAAATAAAGTGTTACCCAAAATGTTGGAAAAGATGCTGGAGACAATTCTCCATAATCTCCCATGTTTCTCCTGGTCTTATTGCAGACATACTGATAGCTTCTGTCCCAGGCTAGTTTTATGAGGATATTTATTTAGTGAAAGAGCCTTAGAAGATAAAGACTGTATCGCTTTGGTAGAGCAAAGGGCAGGTTTGTTTACTGTCAAATATAATAATATAATATCTCCCATCAGGGCAAAGGTTGGGCAGGTTCTCTTGTAGCCCATTATAAAAGATTCAGATTCCCTAAACTCAGCATCCTCAGCTTTGAAGCAAATCTATGTGTATAGCATCTACCTGGGCCCCTGTGTGTTACCCTTTATGACTTTAGGGGCAAGAGGAGCAGGTGGAATTATGAAGCTCACACTGCTTGATGTGCCATGAGTAATGAATAATGTTTTTTGTCTCTGACCTGGTAGTCTTATGCCTTCTGTCAGCATTCATGAGACAGTGATAGGCTAACTTGTTAATTTGCAAGTAGGGGGGAATCTCAGACCTTTCACCATTCTTGGCAAAAGGAAATGTAAAAACAAGCACTGTCAACCAATTTGATAAATGTGGACATGTGTCATTTTACAGTAGCAGGCACCCAATGAAGTCATGGGGAGCTATATATATACATTTGGGAAGAGTGTGGCTAGAGAGGAGTCTGGAGAGAATGGATATCAAACAACAGGGAAAGGAGGAGGGAACAAAGAACAGTGATGGGGGAGCAGTGATTAAGATCAGAATTCTGAGGTATACAATACAGAAGCAAGTGTTCTGCAGGAGTAACAGCAGTGAAAAATTGATTTTGGGGGAATTCTGGGGGATTGTCTATTTAGTTCTCATCACTCATGTACACACAAAATAGAGACTCAGGAGAAATTATTCATTTGGGTTTTTAAGCTAATTGAGGCCAGAGAAAGTGACTTACATTGCTTTATTTTGTCCTTACTAGCATATAACTCAGTGGTTAGCCCAATAAATGCCTTTTTAAAAAAGTTTTTAAATTCCAGTTAACATAGAGTATATATTAATTTTAGGTATAAAATATAGTGATTCACCACTTACATATATCACCTGGTGCTCATCACAAGTGTACTCCTTAATCCCCATCACCTATTTCACCCATCCCCCCCCACCGCTCCCTCTGGTAACCTTCAGTTTGTTCTCCATAGTTGAGTCTGTTTCTTAGTTTGCCTCTTTTTCCCCCTATGATCTTTTGTTTTGGTTCTTAAATTCCACACGAGTGAAATGATATGGCATTTGTCTTTCTCTGATTGACTTATTTTGCATAGCATAATGCCCTCTAGCTCTACCCACGTTGTTGTAAATGGCAAGGTATTTTTTTTATGGCTGAGTAATATTCTAGTGTGTGTGTGTGTGTGTGTGTGTGTGTATGTATCACATCTTTATCCATTCATCGGTGGATGGACATTTGGGCTCTTTCCACAATTTGGCTATTATTGATAATAAATGACTTTTAACTGATCAATTCTATAAGAAATAGCCCTATTTTTGTGCTGGTAGTAGTGAAGAAAGAAAACAAATTTTCATGAATTCCCCTCACACTATTTCACTTAAAAAATGCTTTTTAAATCCTTCTTAAAAAGTAATGTTTATTATAATAAACAGAAAATTAAAAGAAATAAAATTAGATCCCCCTCATTCCACTATTTAGAGAAAAATCATTGTTAATATTTTAGCTTATTTTTTTTGTACAAAATTAAAATTCTATTGCATAATTTTGTATATTTTTAACCCAATCCTATATTAAAATAATGTTTGCATCATGAAATTTTTTGAAAGCATGACTTTAATGGCTACATATTATATACCTAATGAATCTACCATAATATATTTAATTATTTTTCTGGTCTGGGTCATTTTTATATTGTTTCCAATTTTTTCCTTTTGCATGATAAAATGATTTGTTTAGGGTTTATTTCCATGGGTAGGATTACTGGATAAAGTCATTGTCAAGTAGCTTCCTAGAAAAGTTCTACAACTTTGCCATTCCATACAGAAACACACTGGTATGCATATATTGCCTGGCAAAAGTTTAATAAAATGTAATAATCAAATTTAAGTTAAAATATGTTTTATTTTGTGATTATTAAAAAAAACTAGTATTTTTGAGAGAGAGAGAGAGAGAGAGAGAGAGAGAAACAGAGTGCAAGTGGGGGAGGGGCAGACAGAGAGAGGAAGACATAGAATCTAAAGCAGGCTCCAGGCTCTGAGCCGTCAGCACAGAGCCCAACGCGGGGCTCAAACTCACAAACCAGTAGATCGTGACCTGAGCTGAAGTCAGACATTTATGTGTATGAGCCACCCAAGCTCTCCTTCTTGTGATAATTATTAATGAGGTTTATACTTTAAACTCATTAACAAAACACGGTGGTATTGGCATAAAAACAGACACATAGATCAGTGGAACACAATAGAGAGCCCAGAAATAAACCCATGCATATGGTCAATTAATTTATGACAAAGGAGCCAAGAATATACAGTGGGGAAAGAGTCTCTTCAACAAGTAGTGCAGGAAAAACTGGACAGCCACAGCAGTCCAAATTGGACCACTGTCTTATACCACACACACAAATTAACTCAAAATGGATTGAAGACTTGAATGTAAAACCTGAAAACCATAAAACTCCTAGAAGAAAACATAGGCAGTTAGCTACTTGACATTAGTCTTGGCAATGAAAATTTTTTTGGATTTGATACCAAAAGCAAAAGCAACAAAAGCAAAAATCGAATGGGACTACATCCAACTAAAAAGCTTCTGCATAGCAAAGGAAACCACCACCAAAATGAAATCTTAAAAAAAACTTGAAAGGGAGATAATTTTTGCAAATCATATCTGTCAAGAGGTAAATATTCGAAATATATAAAGAACTCATAGAGCTCAATAGCAAAAACACAATCTGATTTTAAAAATGGGGAGGCGATCTTACAGACACTTTTCCAAAGAAGACAAACAGATGGCCAAGAGACACATGAAAAGATCCTCAACATCACTCATCATCAGGGAAATGCAAATCAAAACTACAATGAGATATCACCTCACTTGTGAGGATGGCTTTTATCAAAAAGAAATAAGTATGAGGAGTATGTGGATAAAGGGAGCCCTTTGGCCCATTGGTGGGACTGTAATCGGGATAGCCCCTATGGAAAACAGTCTGGAACTTCCTCAAAAAGATTAAGACTAGAATTACTGTATGATCCAACAATTCTACTTCCAGGTATTTACCCAAAGAAAATGAAAACTCTAAGAGTATAGAAAACTATAGAGTATAGAAAACTCTAAGAAGGTATAAGTTCATAATAGCACTATTTGCAAAAGCTAAGACATAGAAGCAGCTTAAGTATCCATTGATGAATGAAGAAAATGTGGTGTATATATACACAATGGCATATTATTCAGCTATAAAAAGGGAAATCTTGCCGTTTGTGACAACTTGGATGGATTCTGAGGGCATTATGCTAAGTGAAATAAGTCAGATAAATAAAGATAAATACCATATTATCTTAAAGACATATGGAATCTAAAAAAATCAAAACAAAAACAAAAAAACAAATCAAAACCCAAACTCATAGATACAGAGAACAAACTGGTAGCTGCCAGAGGTTGGGGTAGGAAGTAAATGAAACAGTGACGTGAAGGGGGTCAAAAGGTACAAATTTCCAGTTATAAAATATATTTATTTATTGTTTAGAGAGAAAGAGAGAGGGAGAGGGAGAGGAGAAGAGAGAGGGAGAGAAGAGAGAGGGAGAGAAGATGGGGGGGAGAGAGAGAGAGAGAGAGAGAGAGAGAGAGAGAGAGAATCTTAAGCAGGCTGCATGCTTAGTACGGAGCCTGACACAGGGCTAGATCCCTCAACCTTGGGATCATGACTTGAGCCACCCAGGCACTACCTCCAGTTATAAAATAAATAAAACATGGGAATATAATGTATAGCATGGTGACTCTAGTTATTATCCTATTTCCCATTTGAAAGCTGCTAAGAGAAGAGATCTTAAAAAGTTATCACAAGAAAAAAATTTTTTAGTAACTATGTATGGTGGCAGATATGAACTAGACCCTGTGTGCTATGATGGAATACAGAGAGAGGAGCTCAAGCTTAGGAGCCAGAAACCCTGGGGTTTAATAATTCTTCAGTGTTTTGAAAATTAAATTAGATAACATTTATGAAATATATACTGTATACAAAGTACCTAAAATAATGTCTGACACTCAGAAAATGTTTTCTTCTCCTGTCTGGTTTTCTGAGACTGCAAAAAGGAAATTCTTTGACAACAAACATGAATAGGAATATTTTATTTATTATTATTATTTTTTTAACTTCAGACGGGCAAAAGGAATGAAAGAAATGTGCCTTTCTGTTGATAGACTGATTGCTCAGGTCCCAGCTGAACTACAATTTCCAAATGGTAAACCCGATCTTGGAATATTTTAAATCCAATTTTCTATGTACTTCATGAGAATTGTTTTCTCATTGCCTATACCTTTATTGTCAAACTGTCAAAATAGCCACTTCCTGCTTAAGTTATATTTATACAAGCATGTAAAGTGCTTTCTATTAAATTTAGTTTTGGTTGAATTAGATGGAATCTTTTAGAGGAAATAAATCATTCTTATAGCAGTAAGGAAGTTGACCTTATGGGCACCTTCCTGAGAATGATGTTTCATTAGTGCTGGATCAGCTTTTAGTAGCTGCAAGACAATCTGGGGTCTGGGGACTTGGAGCAGTACGTCTCACATTCATTCTTTATGAGGCTTTCGGCCTAGGTCCTAACCCACCTTGACAGCGGTTTACTTTGTTTTCATTCTCTTTCCCTGTGACGTAGACCGATGCAACTGAGACAAAACCAGTAAGAAGGCAAGAAGCAGGAGCATCCCACGTAAAGTGAAGCCTTTAACGGTAGAAATGATAAAGAAGTTGTTTACTATGGTCCATTGTGAAACAGATCATTTGGCACACATCTCACAAATGGAGAATAAAAAATGGGAGTGGAGGTGGGAGAGGGCGACATTCATATGTAGAAATTACCAGAGTTTAGGCTCTTGGCTTCTCAACCTACAAATCCTGGCTATGATCAGATTTGGGTACACGAACTTTCCAGAGACTGCTGGAGAAGAAATCACCTGCTGGCTGTGTTCTGCTGGTTGGATTGGGAAGGAATAGGTTTACCCAAGAACTCAATTTTTACTGCAGTTACACGTGCCAGCACCAAGGGGAAATGGATGGTAACCAATTGTCTGTGTGCTTTTGTTAGTGCCTCTTTTCTGCGGGGCTGGGCTGCGCAATTACCAGAGCCCTTGAGAATGCTTATCGTCAATGGGAGTAATTTCACATCCTATCCATTTAGTGAAAAGCTGTGAAAATTGATCTTGGTTCTGCAGTAAGATTGGAACCAGACTGCAGGCTACAAATGCCTTGGAAATAAATATGTGCCCATCATTGTTTTCATTAGGTGTTGCAGTAGACCAGCCTCCAGGAGAATGAACTCTAGTTGGGCCCTTTCTGTAGAAGTTCAGATGTGTTCCCAATCTGGTGAAGTAGCCTGTCAGTTTCATTTATTGTTAAATTATTTTGTAGTGGTTGTCAAGTAAGGGGCTGGTAGCCCTGAAGAGCAGTTCTCTGTTTTCTCCACAGACAGGAGACAATGTAATTTGACACTTACTGCTAAGGAGGAACCTGTCCTTCCAATTTAGCTTATTGGGTGTTTTTTTTTTTCCCTTACCAACTCTGTATGATTTCGAAAGTCTCTTCAAAGAACAGCAAAATTGGCTTTAAATAGTATTTCTTGGATTGCTTTCTAACAATAGCAGTAAGGCCAAAGCTTCTAGTCTTGACCGAAGTGGTTCCTTTACAACTTGTTTTTATCTTACCAGAATAAGCAAAATACAGTATTTTAAAATGTGTTTTCATTGAAGCGAAAAACCTTTTTTAGCTGATATCTCCTGCAAGGAGAGAACAATCTACAAATGTGTATCTTACATCTTGCTTTAGCTTTCTGCTCCTCAGGCAAAAAGTAGGTGGGTTTTTGTTTGTGCTGTATTGAGGACTGGTCTTCACTTAGCACAATTAACATAGCAACAAAAATTTGTGTTGCCTAAGTTCCGCATTTCACTGCAAAGAATCAAACTTTTAAAGTGACATTCATAAAAAACAAAATTAAAAAAAAATTGAGCTCCAGGTGGCTCAGTCAGTTAAGCGGTTAAATCGTCCGACTTTTGCTCACGTCATGATCTCACAGCTCCCGAGTGGCTCCTGAGTTCGAACCCTGCATTGGGCTCTGTGCTGACAGCTCAGAGCCTGGAGCCTACAGCCTGCTTAAGATTCTAGGTCTTACTTCCCCTCTGCCCCTCCCCGCCTCGCACTCTCGCACTCTCTTTCTCTCTCTCAAAAATAAACATTAAAAAAATTTTTTTAAATGACATTCATTTACCAAGAACTGGAATCAAGGCAAAAATCTTTAGTTTAAAAATTAAACTTGGAAACAGAAGGCTAAATAAGAATATAAAATGATTTTGTTAAGTCTTCTTCCCTTGCAGGTGACATTAGCCCAAACTTTGATTTACAGACATGATATCATCTACAAGGTACGCCCAGTGCCACATGACTGCATTCTTTTGACCAAAACAGTGGTTTTGTGAGGCCCTACAGATACAGCCTAAAGAGCTTCAGAGTTGGCCTGCATCTTCACAAACAGGTCAGAGCAGATTTGAGTTACACAACTTCTGCAGACAAAGCCTCTTCCCCCATGGCCAGCTGGAGAGTTTACATTTGTCAATTACTTCCTTCAGGGCCCGGCTCAAGATTCATTTCCTCCAAGACTCCCTCTTTTACGAACTCACTTCACTCAGCCATTCTCTTCTACCACATCTGCTTATTACTCATCTAATACTCTTTGTTCTGCTCTGCCATGCGCTGTTATGTTTTACCTCGTGATCATTCTCTAAATTTTTACTTTATCCTTTAGCTAAATTAAAATTGCCTTGAAAGTAGGGCCTGTCTGCTCCTTCTTTTGTGTACTCCTGTAGCACTTAAGTATAGTGCTACACGTATAATCGTTTCTTCATAAAAGAGGAATGTTTTGTGGTTGTTGGGTTGGGGTTGGGATCCTGCCTTTGCCTTCTGTTCCTGAAAACCAAATTCACTGCTTCAACATCATGGGTTTTCCCAGTCTGCTCTGGCGAGGGCCTGTCACCCTAACATATTCCTCTCTGCTCTGACCCCAGAAATTTCTCTCCTAACATCTGATGGATTTGATCTTTCAAGGTCAGGCTGTCCACAATTGGGAAGGTAGGGGTGAGGAGGCAGGGAAAAACCATGTCTGTGCAGAGTGATATTAAGTGGATAGCTCAGGATCCAAGAAGGGATGGCAATAAACCTGTAAGTGGTAGACAGAACAGTGGGTTAGTCACAGCAAAGACCTTGAGCTCTTAGCAGGAGGCTCAGGTTGGGGAGGGGCTGGGGAAATTTAGAGCAAAAGTATTCAGAATCAATGCCCATTTGAAGAACAGGTTCAGGTACATTATAGCATCTCTGAAAAAGGTCTGGCACATCTCTAGGAGAAACATAGCAGTGTGCTAAGGGAGATATGAAGCCACGGGATAAACAAGGAACTTTTTCTGGAAGGTCTATTTTACTAAACAGTTTAGGAATCCTTCAGTTGCAAATGGTCTAGCCCAAGCAGATCTACCCTTCCCTTTTATGGAGGGGTTCACTTGACAGGAAAACCTATGAAGCTTCAGGTATGGTTGGATATAGTGCTCCAATTATATTCCCAGAGCTTTAGCTATCTTTCTGCTTTGCTTGGCTTTATTTTGTGCGCAGACCTTTTCAAGTTACATTCGATTGCTGATAACTCCAAATCCTTATTTACCTTGCTTAGCCACTCACAAGAAAAAGGACTTCTCTTGGGGGTACCTGGCTAGCTCAGTTAGTAGAGCACGCAACTCTTGATCTCAGGGTTGTAAGTTTGAACCCCACGTTGGTGCAGAGATTACTTAAAAATAAAATCTTAGGGGCACCTGGGTGGCTCAGTCGGTTAGGCGTCTGACTTCAGCTCAGGTCATGATCTCACGGTTCGTGGGTTTGAGCCCCACATCAGGCTCTGTGCAGACAGCTAGCTCAGAGCCTGGAGCCTGTCTTCGGATTCTGTATCTCCCTCTCTCTCTGACCCTCTCCTGCCCGCTCTGTCTCTGTCTCTCAAAAATAAATAAAAAACATTTAAATTTTTTTTTTTAAATCTTAAAAAAAACCTTCTCCCTACATCCATACACCTATTGAAAAAAGATGCTGGTAGGCCTTGCTTGAGATGTGTGCTGGTAGAGTACCGTGGTCAGTCTTGCCCATGTCAGCAGCCCAGCCCTGTGACCTGGGATCAGTGCCATCATGAATGGTAGCTCAATAGCAATGATGCAGCAGGGGACTATGATTTCCTCTAAGGAAAGGATGCTAGCAGACCAAAACATCATGTCCATAACACTCAATGTTCAGTTATCTAAAACATTTTTATACTCAAATAAACCCACTGTAGGCCACCACCAGAGGTGGGGTACATGGTTTACTTTTTTCTGCTGATAATAGAACTTTGCTGAAAAGGTTTGAGGAACACTGATCAATATACAAGCATTTTAAAACCCATAGATACTGTGTGGGAAGTGTGACTGTACTTACCACACTGGATGGCTATGCCTTCCAGAGGGAAGCCTGACACTGTTCGTGGATGTTGTAGAATTAAAGGGTGTGTTTCCAGTTTCCTGGACAGCATCAATCTCCTTGTTCCATGGATCATACAGACCTAAATTGTTGACCTGTGGGCAGTTGTAATTAGGGCCATTCACAGGTGCTGCCACCCATCTTCACCCCAGTGGAATGGATACCCTAGAAAGTGATAGGAGGGTAGGAGACAGGACTGGAGAAGTAACAGGAAAATATGCAGAAGTATGAAAGAGAATTGGCATGGAAGAACACATTGCTCTGGTCAGCACACAAGATATCCTACTGCTGACCTGCGCATGCTTGACTTACTTAGCACCCAACCCACCATGGTTTCATGCGCTCCACATAAAGGGAAGTGCCCCACCTTCATCCCTTTGCCTCACCACTTCTAACCTGGGACTACCAGACTTCCAATCTCCAGCATCGACACTTGCTTGCCTTAATGGCACTCCCTGGTCACTGCTTGCATGTCTGGCTAGTAGTGCCTGGGTATCATTTCTCCTGTGGCCGCCCTTAGCCAGTGATGGGCTGGCAAGAGCTGAAGAAATATCCCAGCTCCTCATCTCTTGGATGGGATTCCTCTGAGGTGCCTTCTACACTGGCTCTCAGACTTGCCCAGTGGGATTAAGTCTAGTTGTTGTTCACAGTAGTAGCTGGCTTGGTAACACATCTTTTATTGTCTGCTATTCCTTCCTTGCATCACCCCCTCCCACATCATCTAAATAAACTACTTGCACTTGCATCTTTATCTCAGGGTCAAACTGTGGAGGAAACCAAACCAAGATGGAGCTTCCTGGTAAAGTCTTGGGATCTTTCCTTAGATGGGGGGAGGCTTTCTGTCAGTTTGGATAGAAATAGTGGGCCTGTTATGCAAATATCCACTAATGTCACTGTAGATTCATTTGGTTATTAACCCTTATGATATTAGGCCGATTCTGAGGTTATGGAACCACTGGAGAGTCAATATGACCCCGTAACACCTCTGCTGGTTAATTATTATTGCACAGTAGTAATCCACCATAATAATAATCCCTTGTTATTACAGTTCACGCACCTAGGAGTTAGTATGAGTTGCCTGATCTAGACTGGGCTTGCTCATGCAGGCACAGTCAGTTGGGGTGCTCTTGTAGGCTGAGCTTAGCAGGGCAACTCTGCTCCATGTGTCTTTCCTCGCACCCTGGGACCAGTCAGCCAGCTTGGGCACATTCTTTTCTTGGCAGTGGAAGAGTAGAAGAGTAACATGCCCAACTGAGCAAGTGTTTTGTTTTTTTTTAAATCTTTATTTACTTTTGAGAGAGAGAGACAGAACGTGAGCAGAGGAGGGGCAGAGAGAGAGAGAGGAAGGCACAGAATCTGAAGCAGGCTTTAGGCTCCAAGCTGACAGCACAGAGCCCAAAGTGGGGCTCGAACTCAAGGACAGTGAGATCATGACCTGAGCCGAAGTTGGACGCTCAACCGACTGAGCCACCCAGGCACCCAAGCAAGTGCTTTTCTAAGCCTCTATTTACATCATGGATATGAATGTTCCTTTGATAAATGTAAATCAAATGGCCAAATCCAGAGTCAAAGAATAGGAAAATCTATTCTTCCCCTTTTGGGGGGAATCTGCAAAGTCACATGGCAAAAGGTATGAGAAAGGGAAGAATGAGTAATTGAGACCAAATCTACTCAGCATCTCAACATTTGTCCTCATAAGTCCACTTTTCTACTTGTCTGTCCCTAGGAAGATTCTGCAGGAAATACTTGGCTGTCATCAACTTCAGTAACATGTAAATTATGTTCTGACTTGCCACTTTTTCTTAAGAATTTTATATATATTTTTCTCTTACGCAATAAACCTGTTTTTATAATTTAAAATGAATTGAATAAAAGGTGCTCATCTGAACTTGCCTAAGTACTGAACTAATGAATTTGAAGTGGTGTATTTCAATAGCTGAAGCATGAAAGGAACAACCAATTAGCAACCAGGGGCACGGCTTTGAGACAACACACAAATTTCCAGTAGTGTTTAATTGGTGGATTCCTTTTCAGGAGGATTCAGACAGCCGTACTGCTTAAACTTGACACAGACTATCTTCAGGCCTTCCCCAGACATGCTGATATGGCAGTGGTATGGAAACACCTATCATCAGTATTCATGCTAGTCCTCTTTTGTATTCTGTCCATCAGAGGAAGGGAAAAAAAAGTTTTATGACTCATTGTTTTTCAAGGGTGCTGCTTCCTCTGCAGTTTTTCAAGTTGTTTTTGGATAAGATTTTCACCTTGTTTATATACTGCCCACTGAAGTTCTTTTTATATCCCAGGTTTGCACGTTTAAGGGCCCATTGGCAAACTTCATAATACTGTTTTCTGCCCCTCAATAGTCTCTGGTGCTTTGAATCTGACTTGATAGACAAAAGAGAAAAAAAAGGTAGCTAGATTCAGCCAGTGCCATTAAGAACAATCATATTGTTTGACCCATTCCTTTGATGATGAGCTTTTAGGATAGTTCTGTTTCCTTAGATCCGCCTTTTGGAATGGCCTTTGGCCATTTCTGAAGTGGTAGGTTTCTGGGGTTCTCTGGGGAATTGTCCTATAATATGTGGGAGCCCAGGAAGGAATTTTACAGTAATTCTGCTACAGTTAAACATTTGCCTTGAGGCCAGAATCAAAAATAGCAGCTGGAAGGACATTTGGAAAGGGGGGTGCGGTGTGGGAGTGCAAGAGAGGTGGAGAGGGAGAGCTTTTCACATTTGGATAAAAACACTAGCAAAAACACTAGGCAAAACTGAGACAGGCCTGGCATCTTCTACCCTTGAAACCATCCCATCTCCTCGGGGTTGGCTCTCCAAGCCCATGATTTCAGTGCCGAGAGCACTGAGTGGGGTCAGCGCACTCTGCTTGGCCATAGACAGTGGGCACCAAGATTCCTGGATGTTGACCAGCAGCACTGGCTTCTCCTCCATCACACCAAGAAGCACAGAAAGACTGCTGCTCCTCCCACAGCAAGTTAGCATCCAAAATGTAGACCAGTTTCCTGGAGTAACTAGAAATTGAATGACTAATTTCAGCCTTCTGAAAACTTTGGGGAAGAAATGCTCTAACTTTACCAACAAATGCCACTGCAATAAGGGACCCAGATTATAGGAGGGTTGCACAAGAACTCAGGAGAAAGAAACAAAGGAATGTAAAGGAGGAAAAGGAACATCTACATAATAATGATAAAAGAGACTGTGGCAGTCAGTTTGCAAAGATGGCCTCCAGTGAACCATGCATCTCAGTACTAGTATTAGTGCCCTTGTGAAATTTCCTTCCTTGAATCTGAGCTGCCTTGTGATCTGAGACTATTAGAACATGGCTTAAATGACAGTGTGGAGCTTCTAAGTCTAGGTCATAAGCAGCTTTGCAGCTTCTGCCTAGATTGCTTAGGCAAAAGGAGATTCCTCTGGGACACTTCCTCTCAAACCCAGCCACCAAGCTGTGAAAGCCCAAATGTAGGCATTCTAGTGGGTGGCCCAGCTATACTCCCCCTTGATAGCCAGCATCAGAGGACTCTGAAGCCAGTCACTTCAAAGGACTTCAGCTGCCACTTGACTGCAACCACAGGAAATGTCCCAAGAAAAACTACTCAACTGGGACCATTGAACACACTGAACATGAGATAATAATGCTGTTGTTTTAAGCCTACTGCTGGTTTGTAATCCAGCAATAGGTAACTGGAACAGAAGTTACACATTCACACATGGCTGTATACATTTATGGATGGAAATATCAATTGATAGATTGGTTGAATGGCTTTTTACTCACTCATTTATTCATTGACTCAACAAATATCTATTGAGCCTACATGTGCCAGCACTATGCTGGTCTCTGGGAACACCGTGGTAAACTAATTATGGTCTCGGTCTCCAAGGAGCCAATAGTGGGATGGGGGAGAGACAATAAACAAGCACACACATACATGTAAGATTATAAGTTATATCAAGTTTTATGATTAAAAAGACCTTGGTGCTATGCCAGAACAAGAGAGAGAGAGACCCAACTTAGCCTGAGTGATCAGGAAAGGTCCCTCTGAGGCGATGATTTTGAAGTGGATATATGACATATAAGAAGGAGCTAGCCCTGTGAGGGGTGGGGATTGCAAAGAGCTTTCTAGAATAAGGGAACGATGAGGACCCTAAAGTAGGAAGGAGCTTGGGGTATTGGGGGGACAGAGAGAAAGCCAGGGTGGTTGGGCCAGAGGAATCCTCAGGGGGAGAGAGGCTATAGAGGGAGACCTGGGCCACAGTAGGCAGGCGTGTAGGAGTTTGGATTTTCTCCTAAATGCAATGGGAAACCCTTAAAGGCTTTTAAACAGTAGTGACAAGATCCAATTTACATTTTAAAAAGGTCACACAGGCAGCCTGGCAGTTAATGGATTAGAAGGGGGCAAGAGGGGAATCAGGAGGTGAGAGGACAGGGACCTGTGACACTCAGCCCTAAGAGGCACCACGTGGCACCTGCTTCCCGCCGTGTCATTGGGGCCACTGCTCCTCAAATAGCCCCAGCAACATTTGTTCTAAGGCAGTTGCTCCATGGAGTGTACTTCTGATTGATGACAAATGCCACAGACCCATCAATTCTCATTCAGAGAATCTAAATTGTTTCAGCAAATGCAAACACTACCCTTGTTTTGGTTTGATAGATGAACCACGCTTAAAGCCAACCCACCCCAGTGAGGGGGTGTGTCAAGGAGTGCTCCAGAAGCCTGTCTTCCTCACCAGGCTCTCTCTAGCACACCTTCATTTTACCTAAGACACCAACCCAGAGATGGCTGTGGGTGTGGGGCTGTAGGAGGTAGGAACATCACCATCCCCTATAGTAAATCCTGTATCTTGGGACTCTTGAGGTCTGTAGGGCCAATCTATTTGGTTCATCAGATTTACTGCCTGGATGAGGCAGTGTTTCCTGAAGAAGTTGCTGATTATAACCAGCAGATACTGGGTCCTTGTGCTGTCATTACATTAGTTGTGAACGAAAGGAAACCTGAGTAACTAAAGCCTACAGTCCCCATAGGCTAGAGAAAACCTGTCAATAGTCATTATTCCCCAAGATTGTCATTACAAAGGTATTTAGCTCAGCATGTTCAGCTTCCCTCTGACTTTCTCAGGATTTATAGATTGTACTTTCATGGAAACTGCCAGACACATTTCTGATACCCCACCCCCACCCACGTAGAGCCAAGTGTGTGTGGAAGGCACTGAATTGAGCCTTCAGGGGAACTGATCCTGTCTCCTGTCCCTAACCCTCCCCTGGATTTTGCTTTCCCCCCTGTCTCCCACCTCCCCCAGCACCATCTGCCCACTGCCTGCCATAAGTCTGGGAATCAGCCTTGATCTTGTCTTTCCCTCTTCCTCCCAACACTCACAGACTACTCTTCCAAACCATTCAGTCTGTTCCCTCTGCCCAGGGAGTTCAGGATGCCCACAGTAGCAGCCACCGCCGCAACCTCTCCAGTCTCTGCATGCAGACTCCTCCCACCCACAATCTGAGGACTCCTCTTAACTCCTCAGACTCATTGCCCGCTTCCACCTCATCCTTTATGCAGCAGGTGTACTGACCAACAGTCCCTCAACTACACTTTCTCCCAACACTGGGCCTCTCCGTGTGCCAAGGAGTCAACAAGCTAGGATCTGTGGGTCTGCTGCCTGTTTTGTAGCTAAAGTCCTTTTGGAACACATCCATACCCATTCATTTATGTGTTGTCTACAATACAACGTGCAACATAAAATACTCAGCAGCAGAATACTGGCAACAGAGACTCCATGGTCTGCAATGCCTCAAATGTTTACTATCCGGCTTTCTATAGAAAAGCTTTGCTGTCCTTGCCATAAACCATTCCTTCTGCCTGGAACTCTCCTCTCCTTACTTCCCTTTGCCTCATCCACACCTTCCCTCCCTTCACCTGGTCAATACCTACTTATCCTTTAGCTGTAACCTACTGATGACTTCCTCCAGAAAGTCTCCCTGACCACACCCCATCCCCCTTATAGGTTTTTCTAGCACTGTACTGTTGTTTCACAATAACTACATCCATGAACCAGTTTTTCCCACAAGACTGTAAGCTCCTTGAGGAGCTGGAGGCTGGGTCTGTGTTGTAGGCCTGCTTCTCCATTTGTGGGCCGTGGGGCAAGAGTATAAATAAAGTCCCAGTTCTATTTGTTTAAATATTTAAGCATTATAAACTATATTATAAACTACAAGCTAACACAGTTAAATAATAGGTCTTTATATTCTTACCCTGACAAGTATTCCTTCATATGCAGTAAAAAAAAAAAAAAAAAAAAAAATACAAGCTAGGATTCTGAAGAGATCAAAAGTTGGCAAAGTATTAAAGACAATTATTGTGTCTGAGTGTTCCACTAATAGACCAGTGCTGTTTCGCCAAGTCATGCAAATGACACACAAGAACTAGTGTATATGTACACATATGTTTTTAAAGAATTTTTAACTAGTCTCTACAGCCAATGTGAGACTCAAACTCACAACCCTGAGATCAAGAGATGCATACTCCACCAACTGAGACAGCCAGCCACCTCAGAGCTAGTGTGTATTTTATAAAGTTTATTTTTCTTGTCTTGGTTTCAGCTTAACTACTGTTACTATAATCTGATTTTTACATAATAATGTACGTTCATTTGCTCCCAATCTAAAAGATTAGAAATAAAATTAATTGCGGGGCACCTATGTGGGTGGCTCAGGCAGTTAAGTGACTCTTTTTTAAATTATTTATTTATTTATTTAATTTATTTGAGAGAAAGAGAGAATCTCAAGCAGGCTTCATGCTCAGCACAGAAAGCAACATGGGACTCAATCCCATGACCCTGGGATTGTGCCCTGAGTTGAAATCAAAAGACATTCAACTGACTGAGCCATCCGGTGTCCCAAGTGTCTGACACTTGATTTCAGCTCAGGTCATAATCTCACAGTTAAGGGATTGGGAGTGAGCCTGGTGTTAGGCTCTCTGTTGAGCATGGAGGCTGCCTAAGATTCTTTCTCTCCCTCTTTCTCTCCCTGTCCCCTGTGTATGCTTGTGTTTTCTCTCTCTCTCTCTCTCTCTCTCAAAAAAAATATATATGTATATACATATATATATAATTGTATTAAAGTACAAAATTTGGGTTATTTTCATCAAAAAAGTAAACTGAAATAAAAACAAAACATGATTATATATGCTATTCTAAATTATTAAAACCTATATCTTAAGAGACAATATAATTAAAATAGTTCAAAGCTACATTAAAAAATTTTTTTTTGAGAGACAGCACACATGTGTAAATAAGAGAGGGCTCAGAGAGAGAGGGAGACACAGAATCTGAAGCAGGCTCCAGACTGAGCTGTCAGCACAGAGCCCAACAACGGGGCTCGAACCCATGAACTGTAAGATTGTGACCTGAGCTGAAGTCAGACACTTAACTGACTGAGCCACCCAGGCACCCCTAAAGCTACATTTTAATTTCATAAAAATAATGAAATCTTACTAAATATATATAAATAAAAGGATTCCAATGCTAGTGTGTAATGTCTACTAGTTGACAATGTAAAGAAGTGGTATCACTCTTCATATGCTGTATCTAGACCTACACATGCACAAATGGGAATGGTTTAATAGAGTTAACACTCTTTCATAAATACCCTCAGAACTATGAATTAAAAGAATATGAAGGGTGGCGCGCCTGGGTGCTCAGTTGGTTAAGCGTCTGACTTCGGCTCAGTCAGGATCTTGTGGTCCATGAGTTTGAGCCCCATGTCGGGCTCTGTGCTGACAGCTCAGAGCCTGGAGCCTGCTTCAGATTGTGTCTCCCTCTCTCTCTGCCCCTTCCCTGCTCCCACTCTGTCTCTCTTTCAAAAATAAACATTAAAAAAATAAATAAAAGACTATGAAGGGAAACCAGGAAGTGGACCTTCAGCCCCACTGGGAAATTGTTTTTACAACTATCCATTGCATTGGTGCCTGAACGAAGTTTTGACAACTTATTTGCCTTTTCTCTTACCAAAGCCCTTCCACTGCTCAAACAGGCCAAAGAAGGGTCTTCCTCTGACATTAGCAGTGGCACAAGCCACATCTTTGTGGCACTGACACGTTGTCTTTAGTCTTTTTAGTCTTAAGGACACACTGCTATGGATGTAGCAAAGAGTTCTCACGGGGGCCCGAATGGCATGAGTTGCACGAATAGTTGTTCAGAGTTATAGGTCATATTGTGCCAATGCCGAACACTGGGGCCCAAGGGATGGAAGCATCACATAACTCTTCATGTTTGTTTCTGTATGTATCTGTAATATGCATAGCCCTCTAAAGTGAAGGGCCCATGGTAGGGGCCCCCTCTCGCTTGAGTCTAAGGGTAATACAGCCCTTATCCATTGTCATAGCCATACTGCTTACCATAGAGTCTGACACACAGTAGGGCTAAGTGCTGACTTAGATACACTGTGAAGGATTTTTATGGTTTTAGACCAGTGAGGCACTAATCTATAAATGACTGGACTCTGGCTTAACCACCATTAGTGTAGCCATCTACTAGAGCAGGGGTCTGCAAACCTTTTCTATAAAGGGCCAAAGAGTAAATAGTTTAGGTTCTGTGGGCTATATCACCTCTGTTGCAAATATTTGACTCTATTCTTATACCAAAGCAGCCATAGACTATATATGCATACATATATGTACATACACACACATACACACAAGTGTGACCATACTCCAATAAGACTTTATAAAAACAGGTGGTAGGCCAGATTTGGCCAGTAGGCTGCCATTTG
This sequence comes from Cryptoprocta ferox, assembly GCA_028646485.1. Taxonomy (NCBI): domain Eukaryota; kingdom Metazoa; phylum Chordata; class Mammalia; order Carnivora; family Eupleridae; genus Cryptoprocta; species Cryptoprocta ferox. The sequence goes on from CM053565.1 coordinate 41,838,265, forward strand.
CCAACCCCCATACTAGAGTATAGGAGGAAAGGGACAGGGCTGATGGAGAGGAGGCAGAGTTGGAAAATATTTAGGAGGGGAGATCTATCAGGAGCAGATAACTGCTATGGGCATGGCCAACCTACTCTGATGGCCGTAATTACTCTGGCAGGGTAGTGGAAGTCTCGGCTGAAGGTATCAAGGGATGCTAAAGACATACTTCAGGCTGGCTTTCCTTCATCTGGGCTGTTCCTCTCTGCTTCTCTGGTTTGTCACCTTGACTACTGGTCTTTCTATAGGGATCTGTTTTCCGTCTAGCTCAGTGCTTCTCCAGCCTGGGTGTGTATTAGAATCACCCAGGGGGTTGATGACAAAGACCTGGTTGGACCCTCCCAGGTTTAGTAGTCTGCTTGGGCCGCTAGAACAAAATATACCAGGGGTGCCTGGGTGGCTTAGTTGGTTAAGCGTCCGGCTCTTGATTTCAGCTCAGGTCATGAGCTCACACTTCATGAGTTCGAGCCCTGCACTGGGCTCTTGCTGACAGGGTGAAGCCTGCTTGGGATTCTCTCCTTCTTTCTCTGCCCCTTTCCCACTTGCTCAGTTTCTCAAAATAAATGAATAAAATTAAAAAAATTACTACAGACTGGGTGGCTTAAGCAAATTTATTTTCTCATAGTTCTGGAGGCTAGGAGTCCAAGATCAAGGTACTGTCAAGGTTGCTTTCTGATGCAGCCTTTCTCTGCGGTTTGCTAATGGCCACCTTCTTGCTGTGTCCTCACATGGCCTTTTCTCTTTGGAAGCACTGGCAGAGAGAGCAAGCTCTGGTGTCTTTCTTTTAAGGATACCAGCCCTATCAGATTAAGGACCCACTCTTATGACCTCATTTAACCTTAATTACCTCCTTACAGGCTGTATCTCCAAATATAGCCATATTCAGAGTTAGAGCTTCAACATAGGAATTGTTGGGGTGGGGGAGAGGGGGGCACAATTCAGTCCTGTGATACTGTGAATTATAATATATATTTTGCCCACTGTTCCTGGCACATAGCTCCTCACACTCTTGCAAAGAGCCCCTTTCGTAAAGGGGCACCTTTTGTTACAATATTTAGTTTTTCCTCAGTTCCTGAAATAGCTTCCGAGCAGAAAGTGAGTGTCTTTTGTTATTCATAACAAGCCCCTTTCAACCACACTGAGTTTATGTTAATGAGGTGACTTTTGGAAAGCCCCTAAGGATGGGGGCTGGTTGCCAGGGGAACCAACCAAGATTAGAGGGTTGGAACTTTCAGTCTCCCATCTCCACCTCCACACCATCTCTGGGTAGGGGAGAGGGGCTAGAGATTGATTAAATCATTGGTCGATGGTGACTGAACTCGGTCATGTCTACGTAATAAACCCTCCATAAAAATCCAACAGGATAGGGTTTGGAGAGCTTCTGAGTTGGTGAATAAGTAGGCATCCATGTGCTGGGAGGGTGACAAACTCCGAATTCCACTGGGACCGAAGGTCCTGTGCTTGGGACCCTTCCAGACCTTGCTCTAGGTATTGTTTCATTTGGCTGTTCTCATTGGTGTCCTTTACTGTTCCTCATAATAAACCAGTTTCCTGGTTTATTTATGGTTAGTAAACTGGTTTCCTGCATTCTGTGAGTCACCCTAGCCAGTCTGTCAAACCTCAAGAGGGGGGTCTGGAAGTTCAGATTTATAACCAATCTGTCAGAAGCACAAGGTGACAATTTGGACTTGCAACTGACATCGGAAGTAGGGAAGAGGCAGTCCTACAGGCCTGAACCCTTAACTTATGTATGGAACACTACCTCCAGAATCAGAATGGAGTGAAATTGTAGGACACGCAACTGGGATCACAAAATTATTTGATGTGTGAAAAACCTTCGTATCTGGTGTCAAATGTGGTGTTGTAGTATTGAGAGTAAAGACATAGATACATAAGATGCATTTTTCCTTTAGAAGTCCACAATACCAGATTTGGGGATTAACCAGTTTCAGATGGGGTCCAGGTACACAGATAATTCTAATGCTCAGTGTAGTTGAAAAGCCATTTAGAGGGTTTTAAAAAAATGTTTATTTACTTAATTTGAGAGAGAGACAGAAAGTAAGAGTAGTGGAGGGGTAGAGAGAGAGGAAGAGAATCCCAAGCAGGCTCCACACTGCTTGATGTGGGGCTTGATCCCACAAACTGAGATCATGACCTAAGCTGAAATCAAGAGTTGGAGACTCAACCAACTGAGCCAACCAGGTGCCCCCAAGAAGTCATTTAGATTTGATATCCTGGTTCTGATCTTATTAGCCCAGCTCTGTCACCCCTCCAGGATAAATCCAATCAATAGCTCACCATGCCTGTGCTTCATTGAGCTCTCTTGATCAGCCCCACCCGCTTCAAGGGAAAGAGAATGGGACAGTATGTGGAAGGTGGTAGGAGGGTCATTGAGTTGGTGGGAGCCGTAAGGAGGAACAGGTTTACAGGGAAAGGGGATGTGTTTGGCTTGGTCATGCTGATTTTCAGATGCCTGTGAGACAGTCCTGTGCTATCAATAGGTCTGGAATTGAGAGATCTCAGCTACAAATATTTTAGTCTTCATCAGCAAAGAGGTGGGAAGTAAGGACATGGCAGTGAAGAAGAGGTTAACGAGGGTCAAAAATGGAAACCTGGAGAATTTTAGCACTTGAGAAAGGTAGAGAAAGTTTCTAGTGAACAAGACTAGCAAGGAGCCATTTGAATTAGTTGAAAAACGAGAAGGGGGGGCACCTGGGTGGCTTAGTCAGTTAAGCGTCTGACTCGATTTCTGGGCTCAGGTTATGATCTCATGGTTTGTGGGTTCGAGCTCCGCATTGGGCTCTATGCTGACAGTGTACAGTATGCTTGGGATTCTCTCCCCCTCTCCCTCATTTGCTCTTTCTCTCAAAAAATAAAAATTTAAAAAATTAAAAAAAAGAAAAACTAGAAGGAGGAGAAAATTATAAAATGCAAGCAGGAAGCTAGGTTTAAAAAAAAAAAATCTTAAGTATCTCCTGGGTTTGACAATTAGCAGGCAAGGGTAAACTTCAGGAGATGTTTGGGGCATGTGGACACCAGCCTCAGTTTGTCCCTGTTCTGAGCCCTGGGAGGTCCACCCCCATGCTGTATGGGCACCATCAGTGGATTTCCTGGCTCTCTGGGTTCAAGTTGGGTTTGGCCAATGGGGAATATTAGCAGGAAATCAGAGGGAGAAAAGAGAGAAAGGTCAAGGTATTGATCTTGTTTGGCTCCGTTGACCTCTTCACGTGGGTCAGCATAGGCTGGCTACATTCCTTTTGAAGGCCATCACTCTTGTTGCATGGTCCTCTCCATACGGTACTCTCTCAGCCTGTGCTACCTTCCCCTTCTCCTACAGGCCTAGGGTAATGACAGCTTCCCACGGTTACCAGCCCCTGGAGTGCCACACTATTCTTTTGGCTACAGTATCCTGTCAGCATCTTTGTAAATAGTCCCTATATTAAACTCTCCTCAAATTACCCCATTTGCGCCCTTTGTTTCCTGCTAGGATCCTGACTGATGTAGGACACAATCCAGACAGCAGTGGGCTGGGGAATGAGTGGGAGATTACGGAATACACATTATTTTGAAAAGTACCATAGAAAAGTATAGGTAATGTAAAACTATGTGCCACCAGAATGAAAAAGGTATTTTATCATTTTGCTTCAGATTAAAAAAATAGAAGATGAAGTTTCTTTTCTTTTCTATTTCAATCCCCATCTCTTCTCTTTAAGAAAATTTTTTTAATGTTTATTTCAGAGAGAGAGAGAGAGAGAGAGAGAGAGCAAGCGCGGGAGGGAGGGACAGAGGGAGGGAGAGAGAATGAGAATGAGCGGGGGAGGGGCAGAGAGAGAGGGAACCCAGAATCTGAAGCAGGCTCCAGGCTCTGAACTGTTAGCACAGAGACCAATGTGAGGCTCGAACCCACGGACTGTGAGATCATGACCTAAAGTCTCATGAGTCGAAGTCAGACGCTTAACCAACTGAGCCACCCAGGTGCCCCTCATCTCCTCTCTTAACAGAGTCCACTGTCCCATGAATTAGGTATGAAACCTAGTCCTCAAAAAAACCAAAAACTTTACTATTAGTATGTGTATTTTAGAATTTACCTAAATGCTGCCATACTGTATATATCACCCAGCATATCCTTTTTCTCACAAATATATCTTTGAGAATGATCCATATTGATATTTATAGAGCTAGGTCATTTTTAACTGTTGCATAGTATTTCATTTTTATATTGATTCATTCTCCTGTTCATGGGCATTTCTATGATTTCAGTTTTTCTACTGTTAAACAAAACTGAAATGAACATCTTTGTACCTTTCTCCTGAAAGGAGGGTTTCTCCAGGGTATATAAATAGAAGGGAAATTGCTGATCATAGGGTTTATATATTTTTTTAACTTTACTGGGAATTACCAAATGGATATCCTTCCCAATCTCCTGAAAGTAGTTCTACAAACTCCTATAAGCAGTGAGTCCGAGTTCACGTCTCTTCGCTTCATGGTTAACATCTTTGGTTGTCAGAACTTGTAATTTTTTTAAAAAAATCTGATGATGATAGTGTCACTATACAAAGACCAGTATACAACTGTTCTATTAGAAACAAATTATTTTTGGAGTGCATAATACATGCATGCAGTATGAAATCCAGAAGGTATAAGAGCATATGTAGTGGAAAGTGACTCTTCCCCAACTCCTGTCCCTTAGCCACCAGAACCCTGCCCAGTTACTGGCTTGTGTTCTTCAGATACATTCTGTAGTTAAATGTGTGTCAAACAATACTAATTGTATCACACTTCTTTTGCTTCAGTGGATTCTATAGTTTTATAGACTCAATGTTAACGTATTCATTTTACAACAAGCCCAGGTTCCTCAGATCCTGCAAACGCAGGTTTGAGTGACAACCTGAAGAGCCCCCATACCTGGAAATCAATGACTCATCACCTCCAAAAATGCCATTACAACAGTTCTGAGGGGGCTTAGAGAACCTCTCTAGTTAGTTCTATGGTCCTAGGGTTTCCAATAGAAGCTTGTGGACGAGGTTCTTTTATCAGAGAAACAGTCACCACTGTATTTCCAATAGGAAGGGGTTTAGCACAGAGGCTCTCACAACTCTAAGAAAGCTACAGGAGAGATGGAGGCTTAGGAACCCTTTCGAGGAATCTGGAAGTGCAGAGATCACAAGGAAACCACTGCTATGGATCTCAGCTGCCTGTAGAGAGGATTCTCACAACACCGAAAAGCTGGAGGCAAAAATCCCATGTCACCCATTCCATCCGCTGCTGCCCACACTTCTGCCCATAACATCCTCCAGAAAACAATGGCTTCTCTTTCTCTACCAAATACCATGTAAGTGCCTCTTATTGGTGGCATCTAAGCAGACCATATTCTCTTGTGGAAGAGGAGGAGCCCGTGCCCAGAAAGGCAAATATGATACCAAGTGTCCACAAATGGCAACCGGCATGGCTCCCAGTAAACTTTCCTCCCTCTATACATGGGTAATAACTCAACTTTGTAATGTTACCTTCTGTCCCTAGTAGGGGCAGACACCAGGAGAATTTGTGGGACAGCTGTAATTCAGGTCACAGGTTTTATATAGGCCAATGATTAAGCACTTATTTTCTCTTCCAAATGGCCCAATATGTGACAAAGATTGGGGGAAGAGTAACAGAAAAGGAAAGGCAAGATCCAATTCCTGTTCTTAAAGAAACATAATTCATTCAACAAACTCTGAGAACCTACTATATATTCATTTCAGAAACTCTAGGAAAGCAGAACTTGATAGGGACCCATAAATATGTAATCAAAGGATAAAAATCTGCATAGGAATGATAAACAAAAAATTCAAGATAGAGATTACTTATGGGTAAGAGGAGACACAGCTGTAACTGTGCAAGTAAGATTTTAAACTGGATAGAGTACAACAAAATACAAATCAAAACCATACTGAGATACCACCTTACGCAGGTCGGAGTGGCTAAGATGAACAAATCAGGAGACTATAGATGCTGGCAAGGATGTGGAGAAATGGGCACCTTCCTACACTGTTGGTGGGAATGCAAACTGGTGCAGCCACTCTGGAAAACAGTGTGGAGGTTCCTCAAAAAATTGACAATAGAAGTCCCCTATGACCCAGCAATAGCACTGCTAGGAATTTACCCAAGGGATACAGGAGTGCTGATGCATAGGGGCACATGGACCCCAATGTTCATAGCAGCACTTTCAACAATAGCCAAATCATGGAGCCTAAATGTCCATCAACTGACAAATGGATCAAGAAGATGCAGTTTATCTATACAATGGAATACTACACGGCAATGAGAAAGAATGAAATCTGGCCATTTGTAGCAACATGAATGGAACTTGAGGGTGTTATGCTAAGTGAAATAAGTCAGGCAGAGAAGGATAGATACCATATGTTTTCACTCATATGTGGAACAGGAGCCAGTTAACAGAGGACCATGGGGGAGGGGAAGGGGAAAAATAGTTAAGGAGAGGGAAGGAGGCAAACCATGAGAGACTCTTAAATACTGAGAACAAACTGAGGGTTGATGGGGGTGGGGGAGAGGGGAAAATGGGTGATGGGCATGAAGGAGGGCACTTGTTGGGATGAGCACTGGGTGTTTTATGGAAACCAACTTGACAATAAGCTATAAAAGAAAAAAATAAACTGGATAGAGTAGGGGCACCCAGGCAGTTCAAGTAGTTAAGCATCTGATTCTTGGTTTTGGTTTCTGTGCAGGTCATGCAGGATCTCAGTTTTTTAGTTTGAGTCCTGCATCAAGCATCTGTGCTGACAGTGCAGAGCCTGCTTGGGATTCTCTGTCTCCTTCTCTCTCTCAAAAATAAGTAAACCTAAAAAAAATAAGCAAAACTAGATAGGGTCTCTGTCCTTGGGAAACTTTTTTAAGACTTTATTTTAGCGGGAGCCGGGAGTGAATCTTAAGCAGGTTCTATGCTCAGCATGGAGCCCCACACAGGGCTCAATCCCACGACCCTGGGATCATGACCTGAGCCGAAATCAAGAGTCAGATGGTCAACTGACTGAGTCAGTCAGGTGCCTCAAAGACTGTTTGTTGAGAGACAGACAGACAGACACACACACACACACACACACACACACACACAATCCCAAGCAGAAGCTTTCAGCATGAAGCCCCATGCAGGGGTCCCATCCATGAACCATCAGATCATGACCTGAGCTGAAATCAAGAGTCTGATGCTTAATGGATGGAACCACCCAGGTGTCCCTCAAAGGCTTTATTTTTAAGTAATCTCTACACCCAACACCGGACTTGAGATCAAGAGTCACACACTCCACTAACTGAGCCAGCCAGGTGCCCCAGGAAACTTACATTTTAAGGGGAAAAGTCTCTCTCTCACATAAACACACTTAGAGACACACATACACACGAAATTGACGAACAATGTCAGAAATTGACATGGGGCTGAGATGCTCTCTTGGGTAGGAGAGCTTTCTGAATACCAATCTTTGTGAAATTAATCAACTAGGTGAAGTAGAGAAATTATACATGAACTCTGCTACAAAAGATAAATTTAGCATTGGCATAAACTTAAAATTATTTTAACGTTTATTGATTTTTGAGAGACAGAGGGCAAGAAGGAGAGGGGCAGAGAGGGAGGGAGACATAGAATTTGAAGCAGGCTCCAGGCTCTGAGCCGTCAGCACAGAGCCCAATGCAGGGCTTGAACCCTTAAACTGTGAGATCATGACCTGAGCCAAAGTCAGACAGACACTTAACTGACTGAGCCACCCAGGTGCCCTACATAATTTTTTTTTTTTTTAAATCAAGGTGATCATACTTAAAATCTTTCTTGGTTTGGGAGGGGAGACAGAATGAAGCTAAAGATCCACCTCATGCTAACTTTCTATGAATCTACATCAAACAGAACACTCTATAGACCAAAGACATAAGTGTAAAGGGGTATGAGGTAGAACCGTAGGCAGCAGGGAGTGAAGGACAGGTGAGTTTTGAGGCAGGCTTTGGTAGGCAGGAAGAGGATAATGAGATGTAGAATGGAGCACAGCAAAAAAAAAAAAAGGAAAGAAAAGGAGAAAAAGGAAGGCAAACATTAAAAATTCACTCGCAGTTAAAGCTATAGATTAGAAGAATAAGACATGTTCCCTGGCCTCAGAATCTTAAGTATTTGCCCAAAGGCTTGGACTGCCTAGAATAATACTGTGTTATGTGCTTTAGGAGGATGGTCTTAGTTAATTCACATGCTAACTCCATCAAGTGAGCACTTCTAAGTCCATATTCAGGTGAGGAAACAGAGACACAGAGCAGTTCCAGAACTCACCAGCTCCATCAAGAAGGGGAGACAAGGGTTTGTAGGACTATTCTTAACTGCTACCCCCTCCAGGCCAGAAAGACTTTGGTGGATGATGGACCTGAAGAGGTCTCTAGATGGAAAGATTGGTCTCTAGAAGGTAGACCTAACTCGTTCATTTCTCAGCCTCCTCTCCAGGTTCCAAAGACTTATTTTCTGACTCTGTGCTATTTTAAGTCCTATTTCCTTATCCGCCTGCACTCTCTAATCCCCTTTTCTCCATGTTGTTTCTTTCTGTCCCTCTCCTCTCCCAGAGCCTCTCCAAGGCAATACATGTATACCAAACAGTAAGCTAGGCTTTTAGTTTTCCAAATGGTCTTCAGTCTTTGGGTCTATGTTTGGAGAAGATGCAAAAGATAATCCCTAGCGCGCCTTTCAGACTGTAATTTTTCCCCTCCGTCCTGCATCATTCCCATCAGCTTAGAAACATAGTTTAGTACTCTCATCTTCTTGTAAAAAAAAAAAGTAACTATTTTTTAAAAACCTGTCCTTGACCCCACATACTCTGGCAATCCTATTTCTCTACTCCCGACTTACAGTGTCTTATAAAGAGTTGTCTGTAGCCACTGTCTTCATTTCTCACCTCTCTTCAACCCACTTCACTGGCTCCTGTCCCACTCTCTATGCTGATAACTCCCAAATTTATATTTACAGCGCCAACCTTCCTTCTTAACCAGCTGCCTACTTCACCTCTAATTTGGAGGTTTAATTTCCAAATTAACATGCCCCAAGGCAAACCCTGGTTTTTCAGCCTGATCTACTCTTCTCCTAGCTTTCCTTATCCAGCAAATAACTTCAACGAGAGCCCAAGCTAGGAGTATGAGGCTCACTCAGCTCCCCTCATTAAACTTACCAGAGTGCTATCCACTCTCCTCTACCTCCAGAATATCCCAAATCTGTCTGCTTCTCTCCGTCTTTATCCTCATCCAAGCTACCATCATCTCTCACCAGAGTTACTGTTATAGCCACTTTATATAATCCATTCCCCACATGGTAGCCACAGTAATATTTTAAAGTGAAAGTCAGATAATATCATGCCTCTGCTTAAAACCCTTTGAGGTCTTTCCATTACATTTAGCATTAAATCTGGCCTTCAGAGCTTTATATGAAGAGGTTTCTGGTCCTCCCCGACTGGATCACCCTTGCCCCTACTCTCCCAAGTCCCCAGTCATACTTGCAGTCTGTCTGTTTGTTGAGCATATTAACTTTTGGAGTTTCTGTACTATTTTCTCCCTCTTCCTGGAATATAAATTCCCTTGATCTTCCATTACTGGCTTCCTTCCAATATTTGGGTCTCAATTCAAATGTCATTTTCTTGGAGTAGCCTCTCCTCATGACCCAGTTTAAAACATTCATTTACTGTCACCCTGTCCTATTTTCATATTTGACTTTGTTACTCCCTAATGTTCCATTTCTGTTTGGGTCAATCCACATTAGAATGCAAACTGTTAAAACCTTGGATTTCTTTTGTTTTGCCATATGCCCAGCACTCAGAATGGTGCTTGGCATGTAGTAGGCACTCAAATATTTGTTTAATAAATTAGTGAAAGATAAGCTCATTGAAATATGGGACTATTAGGACTCAAACTTTTAATGTTTACTTTGGGAGAGAAAGAGCACGCAAGCAGGGGAGGGGCAGAGAGGGAGGGAGAGAGAGAATCCAAAGGAGGCTCTGTGCTGGCAGCACAGAGCTCAACTCAGGGCTCCATCTCACGAACAAGGAGATCATGATCTGAGCCAATATCAAGAGTCAGATGCTTAACCAACTGAGCCATCCATGTGCCCTGACTCAAACTTCTTTAAAACTTTTCCCAACTGCCTAAGGACATTGCTGTGTTGCTCTTAGGAGCTCTCAAAATGCTGATGAAAATAGACAACACATCTACCTTAAAAATTCTAGCAACAAAGGGAAAGTGAAGACGTTAATGTATGCTTCATTTAATGAAAATTTCTGATGAGAATCTGTTGTGATAAAAATAAAAGTTATACTAACTGCAATCCCCTGAACATGGGAACTTTTTCTAGGTTTGGAGTTCAAGTATTGGAACCAGGAAATGGTTGGGACGTCCCAAAGGCAAAGCATTCCCTAACTGCCTTCATCTGTTATCCTTGCCCTCCTTTCTCCTCTACCCAGGAGGAATGAGTATTTAAGAATTCTTCTCTTCAGGGGCACCTGGGTGGCTCAGTCAGTTAAGCATCCAACTTCGGCTCAGGTCATGATCTCACCGTTTGTGAGTTCAAACCCCGAGTCAGGCTCTGTGCTGACAGCTCAGAGCCTAAAGCCTGGTTCAGATTCTGTTTCCCTCTCTCTCTTCCCCTCTCCCACTCAAACTCTGTCTCTCTCTCTCTCTCTCTCAAAAAATAAAGACATATTTAAAAAGTTAAAGAATTCTTCTCTTCCATCAGGAAACAGTATCAATAATTCCATGCCCTGGAGAATGTCAGTTTCAGAGTCTATATTATGAAACACTTTTTTAAAAGTGGGTTATAGGCACTTTTCTATCCACTCTGTAGAACTCTCATAGGTTGTGTAATGCCTCACGAAGGGCCTGGATGCTCACCACCCACATCTCCAGTCTAAAACTAGGTTAGGAGTAAAATGAAAACTCTGCAAAAAAAAAAAAAAAAAAATTCCTCCTGCTCCTCATAAAGTCCTCAGCTCAATTCATATATCTTACAGCCATGGAAATCCAGAGCATGTAAAGAGGTCAAGATCCTAAATAATTATTCAGCTAATAATGAACAGTAGCAGACACTCTCTTTGAAATTGTGGAAATTCTTATTTCCACACTGAAGCCAAGAGAACATGGCCATGACCAGCAGGCAAGAAGACTGAAGAGATACTTTCCTTATTTACTGGATAGCTCTTGCCCTACTTCATCCAGAACAATGCCAACCTGCCACACATGGGGTTCAGGAAATTTTTAGGAAGAGGGGTAGGATGGAATGGAGAGGCTTTATCTAGTCGAACTACGCGTAGTCTGGGAAAGTGCCCAAGTGAAAACAACTGCATACCGAGTCATTTTCCTACAAGGCTGGCAGAGGTCTCCATAGATAGTTTACAGAGTGGTTGAAACTTGACAAAGATTTCGTTAAGGCCCTACTTTCCTCCTTCTCTGGGGAGAGGTCTTCACTCCAAGAGGTTAGCCTGGGAAGATATGGTTATTTTCAAACTGCAACAAAGCCACTAGTCCTCCCATAGTTCCTGCACTCCACCCTAATTGAGTTTCGGAAACTGATAAGGCAGCTGTGAAAATAGAGTGCAAAACATTCTCTTCAAGGCAGCTGGCACCGTTTGCACCTTTTACAAAGGGGGCCAGGAGGCTATTATTTTCCATTTTTAAAAATGGTTATGAATCAAAACACAACTTAGCAACCACACTTGCATTGCACAATTTATCCACTTATTAGTGCATATGTAGCTCATAATTATGCATATATTCATTTATAACTTTGTATGATCAATATTTTAAAATGCCCGCAAAAGTAGAGAGAATGTCAGTGAACTCCATGTACTTGATACCTAGCTCCAGTGGTTATCCACATAAATCCATTCCATGTTAATGCTCTTAAAACAAAACACAACATCTTGCTGTGAGAATGAGCCCATGTGTCTCATGGACTACAACCTTTAATTCGTTATGATACATAATAACTTCTTTAGAGTTTTTGGGCAGAAATTCACAAATTCTGACTAATTGGCTATAAATCTGTCCAAAGTAGTGAAAAAGCTGCATTATGCTACTTTTTAAAGGCCGTTTTATCACTTCCAAGTTAAAGAGGATCACAGAAGCATTGCCAACGAGAGGTCCTATCAGCTTTAATGAACACATGCAAATGGTAACTGTAAAATTATTAATTTTCTTTGCATGCAGATAGGTGCTTCAAAGTAACATAAGATGTATTAATCAGCCCATACTGTCCCAGCAAAACACACACCGGGTGGCTTAAACAACATCAATTAATTTTCTCACAGTTCTGGAGACTGGAAGTCTGAAATCAGGGTGCCATGGTGGTCAGGGTTCTGGTGAGAATGCGCTTCTTGGCTTACAAACAGCCACCTCCCACCGAGTCCTTGTAAGGCGGAGAACAAGCGCGCAAGCGCTCTGGTAACCCTTCTTATAAGGGCACTAATCACATCATGAGGGCTCCACCCCCACGACCTCATCTAAACCTAATTGCTTCCCAAAGGCCCTACCTCCAAATATAACCACATTGCGGGCTGGGGCTTCAATATGAATTTGCAGTGCAGGGAGGGATGATGGATGAATTTGGTCCATGGCAAAAAAACGTGTTTTCTTTTCTTTATAAATTATAATTATGTAGACATTATGTATTTGCCTAGCACACCCTTTTTATTGATGTTGCAAATACAAACTTCAGAACAATTGATAACATCACACATTCTGTATTGGATACATTTTATTGAATAGGTTTTACAGTTTATGAAATAACTATCCAGTAAGTGCCTGCCAAACTGTTACTCTTCTCTTTGCCCACACATTTTCCCCCAAATAAACTGATAAGGGACAAGAAGTAACAAGGCTTTCTGAGTCTGCCCCTGTGCCTGAAGGCAGGGTAGGGAAGGCGTGGCACGTTTCACCACAAACAGGCTGGTTTCCGGTTTATAGAGTTAATGATCAAGCTTACCTAATAAAACAATACATACTAAGATCTTCTAAAAGTAACCTATATTTAAGTCTTGCTTATGTTTTTTTTAAATGTTTGTTTATTTTCAGAGAGAAAGTGCGTGAATGGGGGAGGGCAGAGAGTGGGAGAGAGAGAGAATCCCAAGCAGGCTCTGCACCACCAGCGGCAGACCCCGAATGTGGGGCTGGAACTCACGAATCATGAGATCATGACCTAAATTGAAATCAAGAGTTGGATGCTTAACTGAGCCACTCAGGCGCCCTTTGCTTGTGTTTTTCTAAAGATTAGCAATTTTTTTTATTGACAAAAGTGAGGATGCCTACCAGGAGACCTGGAAAAAATCCAGACCCTTAAAATTTCCCTTGAATTTTTAAGTGGGTAAGTCATTATTCTGCTTCTGTCCCACAGACGCCCAGCTGTTGGTGGCTGAACTGTTTCACAAAGGTGACCCCACTAGAGAAGTGAGGTCATGGTTGCAGAGCACCGTTGAGAGCTCACCTTGGGATGAAACGGGGCATCAGTGCTCTTCATAAGACCTCTCTGACTGGAGATGAAAGTGCTTTGGGGACTTGGGGCCAAACCTCGTGAATTAAGAGCAGAAAAAAAAAGGTACTTTGTGAAGGGTTATCTGAGTTGCCAACACCATGAGATAACTTAAGAATGATCTGTAACTGACCACAGTGAAATTTTGTCTTGACATTTTCCTGGAAGCTAGCAGTAAATATTGAAAATTAGAATGCTGGAGTGCCTGGGTGACTCAGTTGGTTATGCGTCCGACTTCAGCTCAGTTCAGGACCTCATGGTTTGTGGGTTCGAGCCCCGCATCGGGCTCTGTGCTGACAGCTCAGGGCCCGGAGCCTGCTTCAAATTCTGTCTGTCTGTCTCTCTCTCTCCCTGCCCCTCCCCTGCTCGCAATCTGTCTCTCAAAAATTAATAACCATTGGGGCGCCTGAGTGGCTCAGTCAGTTAAGCTGCCAACTTCGGCTCAGGTCATGATCTCATGGTTCATGAGTTCGAGCCCCGTGTTGGACTCTGTGCTGACAGCTCAGAGCCTGAAGCCTGCTTCAGATTCTGTGTCTCCTTCTCTCCCTGCCCTTCTCCTGCTCATGCTCTCTCAAAAATAACTAAACATTAAAAAAAATTTTAAATGAATAAACGTTAAAAAAATTTTTTTTAAACTAAAAAAAAAGAAAATCAGAATGCTCAGTTTGAGGAGTAGTAACAAATTAACTGGAATATGGCTCAGTATGACATATATCCTTTTATAATGCCCAGTATTATTGCTTGTGAGGCTTGGGAGCTCAGGAAGTTCTGAGTTCAAATTCTGACTTTGGTAGCTATGTGACCTCAGGCTAATTCCTAGGCCTCCTCGCTTTTTGTTTTTGTTTAACTCTGTAAAACAGACATAGCACCACATACCTCCACAAGTAGCTGTAAGGAATAAATAGTAAATGTAAATAGCTTGGCATACTATCTCCTATAGAGTAAGAGCCAAATAAATGGTGACTACTATTATTAGCGTAGTATAATTAAACTTTAACAATTTTAATTAACTACACTTGCACAATGTGAGTAAAAGATTGGTTTACTTACTTATCTCAACAACCAGAAACACCTTCTCAAGGGAGGGGAGGTAGATTTTTAAAACTCTTATCAGTGGTAGTTTGCATATCTTTGGAGTATTTTAAAAGATTGTAATCAGTTACTTTTTTGTTTTTGTTTTTGTTTTTAGCACTTTATAGTATCCTTCTGGTTCATAGCATTTTGGTAGCTTATTTGCCACTTGCATAAGAAGCTGTGTCTTAAGTCTTACTCTGCAGGAAATAGTAGGAATATTCAATAAGCACCTTTCAGAAATAAGAGGTAAGACTTTCAGCTAAGGATACATATACAGTGCAACAACATAAATAAGGGGTCTCACTGTAATACAAAATACCACTCAAAACAAGAGTTTACTTCCCCAGTGGTATAGGAGTCACCGGAGTGGGCTTCGCTATTACAATCAGAGTAGAAAGACCAGCTTGAGCTGATTGTAGCCCTGGGGTGCACCCAATGAGATAGACCAGCCTAGATATGCCTCTGTTTCTCATTTATGGTGAGAAAAGCAGCATTTGCCTCAGAGCCTGTGAAATCTAGCTGTAGATTTCAAGGGGAAAGCTGGAGGCTGAAGACTATGTGAGAAGACATGAAGTCTTTTAAGAAAATATTGTGAGGTGGTTATATGAAAATGATGCTCTTGAGTCCTCTTTCCCATCAGTGAGGTGCTTGAGAATAGTCGGTCTGATTAAGACAGAGAAAAAATACCCATGTGCCAGAAAACAAAAAGTGGGTCTTGCCTTGTGGTCTCCTTGCTCACAGCAAATGTTTTTTTGGTCTATTAAGAGCTAGGTAGGGGAGGTGCAAAATTTTGTGTCTACGAATAGTGTAAATCAAGTTTTACTAATTGAATTCTAAAACAAGGGGGTGATTAGAAAATTGGGGAGTGAAAGTTTAATCAGGGTAAAGCCTTGCCAGCTGCTGCAGGTGGTATACTAATATATCCCTGGGTGGAGCTGTGGCATACTAGTGACAGGAGTGTTCTAGTTAAGCTGGGTTTGATAGGATACTGACAATCAGGTACACTCAGTGGCCCTGGGACTGTGTGTTACAGGTGATGTGTTCAGGCTCCTTCAGCCTGAAGGCTTTCACAGTGTTTCTCAATCTTGGGTAATGTAATCATCTCTTCTGAAGAGGAATGAAAATTCTCTACTGGTCCTTACATTTACCAAAATTACCCTTAATGTGTTATCTTAATGTACAAAAATAAAACTAGGTACAAACTCCTAGTATTTATAGTTCTTATGAACCAAAGGTTTTTTCCAGATTGAATTGAATTTAAATAAAACTCGAGGAGCGCCTGAGTGGCTCAGTCAGTTAAGCATCTGACTTCGGCTCAGGTCATGATCTCACGGCTTGTGGGTTCAGGTCCTGCGTCGGGCTGTGTGCTGACAGCTCAGAGCCTGGAGCTTGCTTCAGATTCTGTGTCCCTCTCTTGCTCTGCCCCTCACCCACTCATGCTCTGTCTCTCTCTCTCTTAAGAATAAATTTAAAAGTTTTAAAAATTAAAAAAAATAAAACTATTGATCCAATGATATCTAAGTTGACAATATTAATTTAATGAGATAGATATTATTTTGCTAAAACTATATAACTGATTATAAAGTAAGCATGCTACTTATTACCACAGGGCAGATTCTTTTGATTTCAGTGCATTCATAATGGCAATTTTTCTTTATTTGAACTATTAGATTACCTTCCTTAATACAGTGGTAATACATCATTCACATACTAAGGCCAACTCTATTCTTTTCTTATTTGCCTAGGACAACTGGAGAATGCTACATTGTGCCAATTTGATCACAAACATAAAGCAGCCATGAGTGGGGCACCTGGGTGGCTCAGGTGGTGTCCAACTTTGGCTCAGGTCATGATCTCGTGGTTTGTGGGTTCAAGCCCCCCATCAGGCTCTGTGCTGACCTCTTAGAGCCTGGAGCCTTTGGAGAGCTTCGGATTCTGTGTCTCCCTCTCTCTCTGCCCCTACCCTGCTCGCACTCTGTCTCTCTCTCAAAAATAAATAAACATTAAAAAAAATTTTTTAAATAAAAAAACAAAGCAAACATGAGCAAAACTAAGGCAATACTCAGTTATAAAGTGGTTATTTTATTTTTAATGAAAATGTTCTGTATCTGCACTGTCCAAGGCCACATGAGGCTACTGAGCACTTGAAGGGGACTAGAGTAAGCCAGGGACAGGATTTTTAATTAATTTTGAATCAAACAGCCAAATGTGGCTAGTGGCTACTGTTAGCCAGTCCAGAAGACTAGCTTACGCATTTACTATACAGTTTTTTAGATTATCATCAGAATGATATCACTAGCTGTGTGAGTAGGGCAGCATATTTAACCTCTCTAAACCTCACTGCCTTCACCTATAAACTGGGGATGAGGGGGCACCTGCGTGGCTCAGTTAGTTAAGCATCTGACCTCAGCTCGGGTCATGATCTCATGGTTTAGGAGTTCAAGCCCCACGTAGGGCTCACTGCTGTCAGCACAGAGCCCGCTTCAGATTCTCTGTCCCGCCCCCCTTCTCTGCCCATTTCCTGCTCATTCTCTTCCTCTAAATAAATTAATTAATTAAAAAAAAACACCTGGGGATGAGAGATAACACATTTAATCATTTGTCACAGTACTAAGTGTAAAGAAACAATGCTCAAACCCTAAGGATGCAAGTGGGCGAAAGGCTGGGAGGAAGGTTTGCCCCCTTTCCAAGTCTCAAACTGCCCTCTCAAGCCGTCCCTGGTTATACCTACTCTCTGAAATATGCAATTAATATTTTCTCCATTTTATGTGAAGTGCCAATAAAGGCATCTTTAGTAAGTCCTATTTTTATTAATCTATGACAGGCAAACTAAGTAAAAACTGTGTTTCCAATGCAAATATAGCTTTGGTTAGTCACCTGCCTTCCACTTAGATCGTCCCCCTGAGCACCTCCTATAAGGAAATCCTGGAGCTGCCAGTGATCTTGAACAACTGTCACAGATGCATCAACTAGGCAATGTGTTTAGAGTTCATTTTTATTTCTCTGGAAAACAGTAAGCCTAAACCCCCTTCAGGGTATAGTGGACCATAATGAAACTGGCTATGTCACACCACTTACTGCCGCTGTTGCTGTTCCTGCCAGGGATGCTCTTCCAATCTCCAGGCCCAACTTATACCCCATTTGCACCTGGCAAACATTTGGCATCATTTTCCAGAACTGCTCAAACTTCACCTCCTTTATGGAAATTTTCCAGACCCTTCCAGATAAAGCTTATCTCCTTTATCCCCCATCCTCACCCTGTACTTTACGCAGACTTGAATCATAGTAACCACCGTTTTCACATTTATTTTACATTATTCTTACCTTCTGCTGTTGGCTGAATTGTTTTTTCCTCCAAAAATATGTTTAAGTCCTAACTTCCAGTATATCAGATTATGACCTTATTTGAAAATAGGGTCATTTGGGGCGTCTGGGTGGCTCAGTCGGTTGAGTGTCCAACTTCGGCTGAGGTCATAGTTTTGCAGTTTGTGGGTTTGAGCTCAGTGTCAGGTTCTGTGCTGACAGTTCAGAGCCTGGAGCCTACTTCAGATTCTGTGTCTCCCTCTCTCTCTCTGCCCCTTTCCCGCTCATTCTCTCTCTCTCTCTCTCTCTCTCTCTCTCCAAAAATAAATAAACATTTAAAAAAAGAGAAAGAAAATAGGGTCATTGCAGATGAAATCACTTAAGTGAAGATGGGGTCATACTAGAGTATAGCGGAGTATACTAAATCTGTTATGACCAGTATCCTTATAAGAGAAAAAGAGACAGAGACACCGAGGGGAGAATGCCATGTTATGACAGAGGCAGAAAATTAAGCGCTGCAGCTATAAGGCAAGGAATGCCAAGGATGGCAGGCAAGCCACCAGGAGCTAAGGAAAAGCATGGGAAGATTCTCCTCCACAGGCTTTAGAGGGAGCGGGGGCCCTACCAACACCTTGATTTCAGACTTCCAGCTTCAGAACTGTGAAACGATAGGTTTGTTTTTTGAAACCACTCGGTTTGTGGTAGTTGTTATGGCTAGGAAACGAATATATAAAATCATAAGTTCCTTGAGGACAGGGACCTTGCTTGATTTATGTGTCCTTTACAGCTGTCACAGTGTGTCTGAACCAACATGTTGGACGGATAAATGAAAGAACCTTATTCCTTTGCCTTAATCTGGTCTCAAATTGGAAATGCAGAAAAATCAGTTTAAATAAATTCAGTGCTGTGGCATATGGCCACACAGGCTTGTGTGATGTGGTGACCTTCAATTATTTATTATTGTATAACTTAATCTACATAAGGAAAGTCAATTGAACATGAACCTCTGTGCCATCTGTTGGAAAACCACCACTATTGTGAGGTTCAGCTCTTACTTTGCCCAACAGCAGAAAACCATAAATAATTATCCTCTAGATCAGGGCCTGGTAAACTATAAACTTGAGCCAAGTCCAGCCTGCTTTTGTAAATAAAGTTTTACTGGAACGCAGCCACACTCATTGACTTACACATTGTTTATGGCTGCTTTAATGAGAGTGATGAGTGGTTGTGATGGATAGTGGTTGTGATATTGCCCAAAGAGCCTAAAATAGTTACTATCTGGCCCCTTACAGAAAAGCTTGCATAGCCCTGCTCGAGATAATATAAATTGGTAGACATTGCCAGAATGTTCTATATTAAGTGGTAAAAATCCCACCTTGAAACTGAAGCAATTCATTTTATCACACTTTGGAAGATTCTATGCTACTACTGTTAATGTTGACATGCCAGAAAAAAAAAAAAACTATGTGTAGAAAGTAATTTATTTCTTCCTCAAAATGGGAGCCAAGGATTAAAAAGAAAAGAATGTATGAGCTTATTTATGTTGTGAATGTGAATAGGGGGTGTGGGTAGAATAAGTTCCAAGCAAATCTAACATATGTAACTTCTACAATTAGGTGCTCTCTATAGGGAATTTCTTGAACTGTGTCCAGCTCCCCAACTTGGAGAGAGGTGAGAAGTGGAGAAATGGATGGAGATCTATTACAAAGTCCAGGAGGAGAAATGCTATTCCAATGTTTATGAGAACAGTCCTGCCTGCAGTTTTATTCTTTCTGGAAAGTATTGTGGAAAGTCTTAGACCTTTTGGCGAGGTCCCTTATGCATCAAGTCTGCCACATGACCCCATCACCCTGGTCTCAGCTGATTGGGCCAAGGCTGGACGCCTGATACAAAGGTCAAAGGCCTAGGTCATAGCCTGGTACGAGGACTCTGGTACGGGTGAATACTGGCCACACCAGCCACATGCTCTCTTTTGGGAGTTTAGAGACTCGAGGAGACAGTGAATCTGGTGAATACTGGCCACACCAGCCACATGCTCTCTTTTGGGAGTTTAGAGACTTATGGAGACAGTGAATCTGTTTATCAAGATTAGCAAAGCAGAAGCAGAGCACACTTGTTACCACAATAACAGGGCAATTATTACCTAAGAAGAAAATCTGCTTATGGAAGTAACACTGCATCCTGACTGATGTTGCCATTTACAGAGGTCTCACTGTGCCACAGGTACGGTCTAGCAGGATCCATTTTTGTCTTACTGGAAGAGAATGGGTTTAGTTCATGGTCAGCTCAGTTTCTTTATTACATCACTTAGTCCACTCTCTTCCCATCCTCTGTTCTCTTGCCTGATTGTCTTTTTTTTTCTTATTCTTTTTATTCTTCACTTTAGAGAAAGAGAGAGAGCGCATAAATCGGGGAGAGGGGCAGAGAGAGAGAGAATCTTTTTGTAAAAATTTTTTTAATGTTTATTTACTCTTGAGGGGAAAGAGAAATAGAGAGTGAGTGGAGGAGGAGCAGAGAGAGGAAGACACAGAATCCAAAACAGGCTCCAGGCTCTAAGCTGTCAGCACAGAGACTGATGCAGGGCTCAAACTAACGAGCCACGAAATTATGACCTGAGCAGAAGTCAGACACTTAACCAACTGAGCCACCCAGGCACCCTGAGAATCTTTTTTTTAAGTTTATTTTATTGAGAGAGAGAGAGAGAAAGAGAGAGAATGTGGGGGAAGGGCAGAGAGAGAGGGAGACAGAGAATCCAAAGCAGGATCCAGGTGCTCCCTTCCGAGCTATCGGCACAGAGCCAGATGCAGGGCTCAAACTCATGAACTGTGAAATCATGATCTGAGCTGAAGTCGGACACTTAAGTGACTGAGCCACCCAGGCACCCCAAATGCTCTTTACTTTAAATTGACCTACACAGTGATAACCTTACCCCTTGTTCCCTAATATTCACTCACTGGGCCAGAAGTGCTCATTCCTATCACAGAGCAGGTCTATTGAACCTCTCCATTACTCTCCCCGACATGTGTTCCTTTTTTCCCTCCTTTTCTATTCTTCCATATGGCAACAACCCTGTGAGCCTTGGATTATGACCTTCCCACCACTCCATTTCTTAGATAAGGCAACCACAGTTCAGAGAGGCTAAGTGACTCACCCAAGACCACACAGCTATTAAGTGCCTGAACTGGATTTGAACTCAGATCGGATGGATGGTGTTAGAGGCTGAACTGTGTCTCCTCCAGAAAAGGTATGTTGAAATGGTGCCCTCCACCAGTACCTCTAATCCAATATGATAGATGTCCTTATAAAAAGAATGCCATGTAAAGAGACAGAGGGAGAACTCCATGTGATAAGACATGATTGGAGTGATGTCTCTATAAGCCAAGGAACACCAAAGATTGCAGACAAGGCACCAGAAGCTAGGACCAGGCAAGGAAGGATTCACCAACAAGTTTCAGAGAAGTGTGATTTCAGACTTCTGGCTTCCAGAACTGTGAAACAATAATGTTCTTTTGTTCTAAGCCACCCAGTTTGTGGTTCTTTGCTTCAGCAACTAACTAGAAACCCAACGCAGGCAGCAAAGCCATCTCTCCCCTGTGCCACACTGTCTTAGATATTTAGGGCAGAGTTGGCTTATAAGGGATGTGCGGAGAAAGAATGTGTGCTTAAAGAGTCTAGAGACTTCATTTCAGGTGAAATCCCAAAAACGGAACCCAAAAGTACCTAAACCATGTTATTACATTATGCTATCCATGGATCTGAAGAAGTAGGTCCTCTAGTTGACCAAGCACGAAGTTCACCAGAAAGAGTAACCAGGAGAAATTAGATGTTCCCCTAGGCCCCTCCTCAACATGTGTTTGTCATTGCCCACCTCCTCACCCCCAAATTCAGGATGACATCTAGGGGCCTCCCTAATTATATCCAAGACATTTCCCTCTTTTGTTCTTTTTTCTTCTCCCCACTCCTGAACCCCGACAACCACTGTTGTTTTTTCTTCAGCTTACCCCAATTTTCCTTTAAATCTGGCAGTGACATCCAAAAGCATTTCTTTAATCAGACTGGAAGAAAACAGAGTACCAAAATATCTAATCCCTACTTTACCACTTCAATCCACATGTATTCCTTTGAACAATGTGATAACTCTCCCTGGTGCTGCTATCAAGACAGGGAGTTGGGGGCAGGGAAGGCAGAGAGAGACAGAATCTGTGTAGCCAGAAGAGGAATAGAGGGGGTAAAAAGGAACATGAAAGTAGACATGGAAGTAGGTGACTAAGGGTCACCAGCTTTTCCTCCTGGAGTAGATGTTCTGGAGCCTCTTGACCCTTGGAAAATAAGCATTTTTCAATGTTTCCCTGCCTTTGGCTCTGAATCTCTTATTCTGATTTTTAGAAGTGAAAAAAATATTTTGATTTAAGCCATATGGCCTTTTTCTCCTTGCACTGGAGCTGTAGAAAACTCAGAGGGGCAGGTGTGGAAAGCAGTGGCAGCAGGGTGGGTGGTACCTAGGGTCTGTGTGTCTATAGCTTATGCAGCTCTGTAACTATGGCAACCATGTGCAATGTCACTTGCACAGCATCATAACATGGCCCTAGAGTTACCCCTCGCTCCTCAACTATTCCTCTTCAATGCACTATCTGTGCTGTGGTTTCCTAGCTACCATCACTGTTATATTTTTTCGAAGTTACGCTTATGTATTGTTTCTGTCTACTGTGTTTGCTCTCACTATACTTTAGTTCATCTGATAGCACAACTAAAACCCCATATCTTATAGATACTGTTAATTGTTAAAAAATCGTCAGTACTTAAACACATTGAGTTATAAAGAATCTTGATTGACTCTATGGTCTGGACAAGATGACCACTTGAGACTTTTTCTAGTTCTAGAGGTCCATGCTGGATTCCATTAGAGCTAATGATAGTATCAGTTGACTGCCTGCTTGCTTGAAAATCCTTTTTTTTCTTTTCTTTCTTTCTTTCTTTCTTTCCTTTCTTTCCTTTCTTTCCTAGTTGTTAAAATTTCCGAATTACAAGAGTAGTAAAATTAAAATTTACAACAGTGTATGTAAGTATATCCTATGGAGCTTGTACACAAGAAATATATGTATATGTACTCCATAAATGAAACCTTCATTGTGTTAATTCTGAAAATATATACATGAATGATTTCTTTTATTTATTGTTAAGAACCCCCAAATCCTCAGAAATATTTCTGCTGTAATTAAATTTAAATGCTTTTTAAAAAATTCATGTGAGTTGGCAATTTACTATGTTCATATTTTAGCTTCCTTATGTTTCATCATTAATTGTGGTATCATAAACAGCTAAGATTTAAAGCCCTTAACCTTCCCAGGCCCAAGAAGAAGCAAGATGTCAACACCCATAAGTTATGAGTAGGCTCCCAAAGGGACTGTAATACAAAATACACTTATAATTGAATTAACTTGGGAGAGGATTCTGGGAAGATTACAGCATCAGTAATTTTTCATTCTCTCTAAACCCCTACATAAAAACAGAGGGAAAAACTGGATAGCAAAACCCAAAACCTGTGAACAATATTTACAGCAGACCTAGGTGAGAAGATACCCTCATAAACTCCAAAATATAAGAGGTTGGGTACAAACCACCATGCACCATAAGAGCTGCATGTTTGTGCAGGAGAAAGGATAAGGGAGATGCATCTGATGGACCTGAGCACAGGAAGACCCTGAAATAGCCAATGGGCATTGACTTTCTGGAAAGAGGGCAGGCCAATTTGAGAACAGCAGCTGAAACTGAGAGGGGTTTTGACCAATACCAGTATTAAGCCCAGGGGAAAAGGTCTGATAGGGCTCCTGTGACCTCTCAAAACAACCCCTTTGTGGGACAGAGACACCAAAGAGAAATTGCTTAGGGTGGAATAAAAATTTAACAGTACATGGACAACAGAGATGAGAGAAAGAAAAGTTCCAGACCAAAGTGGTGCAATATCATAAAGCAAGCTGCCTTGTTTTTTACTTATTTATTTTTATTTTGAGGGAGAGAGAGAGAGAGAGAGAGAGAGAGCAAGCAGAAGAGAAGGGCAGAAGGAGAGGGAGAGAGAGAGAATCCCAAACAGATTCCGTGCTCAGCTTGACCCAGGATCATAACCTGAGCTGAAATCAAGTCAGACACTCAACTGATTGAGCCACCCAGGCACCCCAAGCTGCCTTATTTTTTAATGCTCTCCAAAATCAACAGATAAAGTTCTGTGAAGTGAGGAAAGCTTTCCTGAATACTACCGTATAACAAAAGTTCAGGAAAAGGAATTTCAAATTATAAGAAGCAACAGAAAAATATAAAGTAACATAGTTTTTATAAGGAAAAAAAAAAGGAGGGAAAAGAAACTGAGTAACATCCCTACAGACAATGAGAGCATTCTGGACAGATATAGACACAAAACAGAGCAAAACCGTAACTGCTAATTCCAAATGAGCTAAAAGACATTAAGAAAATGATACAAGATATGAAATACAGAAAAAAGAATTAGAAACTCAGAAATGAAGTGATAGGAATCAAAAAAATAATTAGAAATAAAGAAACGGAGGCGCCTGGCTGGCTCAGTTGGAGGAACATGTGACTCTTGATCTTAGGATTGTGAGTTCCAGCTCCACATTGAGTGTAGAAATTACTTAAAAACAAAATCTTTTAAAAAAAAGAAAAGAAAAAACCAATAACTTAAAAAATAATGAGTTTTCTAGAAAGGAAATAAGAGAAAATAAATTCAATAGTAGTGTCTGATGAAAGACAAATGAAATCCAAGAAAAGATTAATTTTTTTAATGAAGAGACAAAGAAGGATTTGAGAGAAAGCAATGGATATTGAAGAGTGACAAAGAGGATTCAAAATACAGATAAAAGAAGTCTTTAAAGAAGAAAACAAAAATAAGGGAACAGAACAAATATCAAAACTATGTCCAAGAAAACCTTCCCGGAAAAAAAGTTGAAATGATTCACTGACAGAGTACACCATAACACAGAATGACAAACTCTAGTCTGGTTATTGGATTTTAAAGAAAAAGAAAAAAAATACTTTGGGCTCCTAGAAAAAAAGGAATGTATGGCTTAAAAAAGAAAGAAAATGAGATTATTATCAGACTTACTTTTTAAAATTATCATCAGAAAATGTGATAAAATCTTTAAGATCATTAAGAAAATAAATATGAGCGAAGTATGAAGAACACAGGCAAACTGTTAACATCTAAGAACTCAAGGAATGTTGTTCCCATAAGCCCTTCCCAAGGAATTTAGTAGTAAATGAACTTCAGGCAAACAAAATGACTACAGAGACATCAACATAAGAACTGGGGGTGAGCATTAAAGAGTTACTAGCATAACTAAGACCAAATGGAAGCTAAAAGAGATATAGCATATAATGGCTATATGCTTCAACTATGTAGATATAGCCTAACTATAAAATATGGATGGGGAGCATATATAAAAAATGGTGGTGGTATTAATATTATTATCTTAAGATTGTCCTGGGAAGACAAAAACCGAAGTTCAGGGTCTGTATTAGTCAAGATTCTCCAGAGAAACAGAACCAATGGGATATCTATCTATCTATCTATCTATCTATCTAAGGAGATTTATTATAGGAATTGGCTCAAGGAATTATAGAAGCCAAGAAATCCTATGATCTGCCATCTGAAGGCTGGAGAGCCAGGAAAGCTGGTTGTATAATTTAGTTCAAGTCTGCAGGCTAAAAACCAGAAGAAGTGATGGTGTAACTCCCAGTCCAAGGCCAAAGGCCTGAGACTGGAGGTCTGCTTGTGTAAGTCTCAGAGTCAGTGCTGATGTCTGAGGGCAGGAGAGGATGGACGTCCTAGCTCAAGGGAGGAGAAAGAGAGAGAAAGAGAGAGAAAGAGAGAGAGAGAGGGAAAGAGAGAGAAAGGCAGAGAGAAAAAGAGGGTGAGAATATTCATCCTTCTTCCACCATTTTGTTCTATTCGGACTCTCAACAGATTGAATGATGTCTACCCAGGGTGGTGAGGGTGCTCTTTGTTTCTCAGTCTACTGATTCATATGCTAATCTCTTTGGGTATTCCTTAGCCCAGTCAAGTTGGCACATAAAATTAACCATCACAGGATCCATCAAGGAGAAAGAACTCCAGAGGTGCCTGGGTGGCTCAGTTAGGTAAGCATCTGACTCTTGATTTTGATTCAGGTCATGATCTCACAGTTTGTGGGATTGAGCCCTGCATCAGGCTCTGCACTGACAGCATGGAGCCTGCTTGGGATGCTCTCTCTCCTCTCTCTCTCTCTCTGCCACTCCCCTGCTCATGTGCTCTCACTCTCAAAATAAATAAACCTTTTTTTTTTTTTTTTTAAAAAGGAGAAAGAACTCTGATAAACAGGGTTTTAGTTAAGAGTTCTGAAAAGGCTGTACCCTCGAATTAGGGCAAGTTAGTCCTACCTGGATAAAGGTGATATGCCTGAAGTCTGTTTCACTACAAGAAGAAAATGAATCCTTCTGTGGAGAGTATTATCATCAGTCAGAGTCTTATAGTTTTTCATATACAAAGTCTAGCATTCAATTAAAAAAGTCAATAATGCCAGGAAATAGGACTAAATGACTGAAAATCAAGAGACAAAACAGACCATGGAAATAATCTTACAGGGGACAAAATACTTGTCTTATTTATTTAGTCACAATTAAAAAAAAAGAGGATTAGTATGTTTAAGGAATTGGATGAAAAGCTGCAGAATTCCACCAGAGAATTAGTATTAATAAAAAACAATCATTGTAAATCCTAGAAGTTAAAAATATAATAAGTGAAATTAAGAATCTAATAGATGGACCCTTGTACACTGTTGGTGGGAATGTAAATTAGTGTAGCCACTGTGAAAAACAGTATGGAGGTTCCTCACAAAAATAAAAATAGAAATTACCATGTGGTCCAGTAATTCCACTACTGAGTATTTACCCAAAGAAAATTAAAATGCTAATTTGAAAAGATATATGCACCCCTATGTTTATTGCAGAATTATTTACAATAGCCAAGATATAGAAGCAACCCAAGTTTCCACTGATAGATGAATGGATAAAGAAGACATAGTACACATGTATGTGTGTACACACACACACACACACACACACACAGACTGGGATATTAGCCATATAAAAGATTGAGATCTTCCCATTTGTGACAACATGGATGGACCTAGAGGATATTATGCTAAGTGAAATAAGTCAGATAGAGAAAGACAAATACCATATGATTTCACTTATATGTGGAATCTAAAAAGCAAAACTAACGAATAAACAAATAAATCAAAAGCAGAAACAAACTCATAAATATAGAGAACAAACAAATGCTTGCCAGAGGGGAGGGGAGTCAGGGAGATGGGCAAAATGGGTAAAGGGGAGTGGCAGATACAGGTCTCCAATTATGGAATAAATAATGCATGAGGATAAAAGGTACAATATAGGGAATATAGTCAATGGTATTATAACAGCATTGTATGGTGACAGATGGTAGTTACACTTGTGGTGAGCAGAGCATCATGTACAGACTTGTCAAATCACTATGTTGTATACCTAAAACTAATGTAATATTGTGTGTCAACTATACTTCAATTAAAAAAATTCAGGGCACCTGGGTGGCTCAGTTGGTTAGGTGTCTGACTCTTAATTCAGCTCAGGTCTTGATCTTGGGGATGTGAGTTCAAGCCCTGCATTAGACTCTGCTCTGAATGTGAAGCCTACTTAAAAAAAGAAAAAAAACCACACCAAAAAACAACTGATGGGTTTAACCCATCTATTGGGCCCTGCAGAAGAGATTAGTGAACTAGAAGATAGGTTGATAGAAAATATCCAGATTGAAGCATAGAGAAAAGACTATGAAATATAGAGAAAAGAATATAAAAACATATGGGACATGCTTAAAAGACTTAATTATTATGATTGTAAATGGACTCCCAGAAGGAGTAGAAATGTGGCAGGAGACATATTTGAAGAGACACTAGCCAAGAATTTCCCCAAACAGAAAACATTAAGTCACAGAATCAAGAAGCTCTATAAATCAGAAGCAAGATAAATACAAGGAAAACCACACCTAGTCAACCATGAAAAACTAAATGCTAATATTAAAATGTTAAAATTAGCCAGAGTAAAAAAAAAAAGGCACATTATCTTCAAATGAGCAACAATAAAACTGACAGCTAACTTTTCCAACAGAACAGATGGAAACCAGAAGACAATGGAGTGACATCTATAAAGACTTGGGGGAAAGAAATGACAGCAAACTTAGAATTCTATAACTAGCAAAATATTCTTTAAAAATTAAGGTAAAACAGACATCTTCATAAAAATTAGAATCTAGAGTTCATTGTCAGCATATGTGCACTAAAAAAAATAGTAAAAGGAATTCTTCAATAGAAGTTAAAAGAATCAACAAGAAGGCCAGAAATGCAGGAAGGAATAGCACCAGAAAGAGGACATCTAAATTTGTATTGATTGGTTACAACAAGGTCTTGTGGTATTTAAGAACCTTTTCATGTACCCATTCATACAGATGGACCAAACATGCATTGTCATTCAAACACAGTGTGTATATTCTTGCCTCTGTCCCTCTGTTCTCTCCCTTGCCCATCCCTTGAGGCCAGATGTACTTAATAACATTTTCAGGAAGAGTTTACTGGCCACTCCTTCATTTAGGTTTCCTCTCCCACCCCTCTAACTCAGCACCGTGTTGGGCCGGTCCCTTATTTAGACATAAAATGAGGACAACTTTCTTTTTGTTCTATGTTTTTAAAATGTTTATTTATTTGGGGGGAAGGGGCAGAGAGAGAGAGAGAGAGAGAGAGAGAGGAAGAGAGAGAATTCCAAGCAGACTCCACACTATCGGTGCAGAACCTGATGTGGGACTTGATCCCACAAACCATGAGATCATGACCCAAGCCAAAATCAGAAATCTAACGCTTAACTCACTGAGCCACCCAGGTGCCCCTCTATTTTTTGTTTCTATCTCACTTTGTGTTTCTTGATTTCTTAGAAAGAATGTAAATTTAATGTCCTTTCAAGGTGTCTACTCTATGTTATCTATATAGAATGTGTTGCATAGATGTTTGTTAAATAATTAAATTTGTTGAAGAATCAATTGGTAATGAGTGGGATGACCTTGTTTTTTTCTAGGATAGAATCCTCCATCCTGATTAGTTAATTATTATTCTGAGACTTGATAAAGGCATATACTATAAACATATACCAAAAAAGTTTTAGTAACTTCTTCTTTTTTTTAATTTATAGTTTATTGTCAAGTTGGTTTCCATATAACACCAAGTGCTCTTCCCCATAAGTGTCCTCCTCCATGACCAATCATCCCCCTTCCCCTTTCCCCCTCCCCCTTCAGCCCTCAGTTTGTTTTCAGTATTCAAGAGTCTCTCATGATTTGCCTCCCTCCCTCTCCCTAACTCTTTTTCCCCCTTCCCCTCCCCATGGTCCTCTGCTAAGTTTCCCCTGTTCCACATGAGTGAAATCATATGGTATCTGTCCTTCTCCGCCTGACTTATTTTGCTTAGCATGACATCCTCGAGGTCCATCCACATTGCTACAAATGGCCAGATTTCATTCTTTCTCATTGCCATGTAGTATTCCATTGTATAGATAAACCATATCTTCTTGATCCATTCATCAGTTGATGGACATTTAAGCTCCTTCCATGATTTGGCTACTGTTGAAAGTGCTGCTATGAACATTGGGGTACATGTGCCCCTATGCATCAGCACTTCTGTATCCCTTGGGTAAATCCCCAGCAGTGCTATCGCTGGGTCATAGGGGAGTTCTACTGAAATTTTTTGAGGAACCTCCACACTGTTTTCCAGAGCGGCTGTACCAGTTTACATTTCCATCAACAGTGTAGGAGGGTGCCCGTTTCTCCACATCCTCACCAGCATCTATAGTCTCTTGATTTCTTCATTTTAGCCACTCTGACCGGCGTGAGGTGGTATCTCAGTGTGGTTTTGATTTGTATTTCCATGATGAGTGACGCTGAGCATCGTTTCATGTGTCTGTTGGCCCTCTGGATGTCCTCTTTGGAGAAGTGTCTATTCATGTTTTCTGCCCATTTCTTCACTGGATTATTCGTTTTTCGGGTGTGGAGTTTGGTGAGTAGTAACTTCTTAGATGAAAGATCCAGAAGGGACAAATTGGATATTCACATTACATTTATAATTTTTTTGAAATTGATTTTATGCTCATTTAATAAAATCTTTCTTGGGATCACTGTCAAATGTATAAGGCTCGTTGCAGTATGTCACAGGTATGGCATTTATTTCATTTTAATGAGTCATTGTACTATTCCTGGATGCTAAAGAAATAAAAGTCACAACTCTTGAGTTCCCCAGGGGATGTAAAATCTAATTGGAGGTTAAAACATATATATACAAAATAAGTTGAGATGAAATCTAAAGAAATATTTCAGTAACTGTTAGAAAATATGGTATAGTGTAAACTAAAGCTACAATAGATAAGAAAACTAAAAATAGTAAGTGATCACACTCAAGGTGTGATTACTGGAGAAGGTATGTGAAAAGAGGTATGTTCTGGTTTTGAAGGTTAGATGGAAATATATAGAAGAGAAGAGGCATAGACTTTTTTCTAAGCAGGGAGAAAAACATAAAAAGCACAGAGGCAAAATAGTAAGTCATGTTCAGGCAACTATATACAGATGAACTTGAGGAATGGAGGGAATATGTGAAGCTAGAGAGAGGCAGAAAGGTGGTTGATAGAAGACATCATATATGTTTATATTTTTAAATTGTTTTTAATATTTATTTTTTGAGAGAGAGAGAGAGAGAGAGAGAGTAAGCACAAGTGGGTGAGGGGCAGAGAGAAAGGGAGACTGAAGCAGGCTCTAGGCTCTGAGCTATTAGCACAGAGCCCAATGCGGGGCTCGAACTCAGGAACCGTGAGATCATGACCTGAGCCGAAGTCAGATGCTTAAACAACTGAACCACCCAAGTGCCCCCAAATATGTTTATTTTTTAAATAGTGTAGAATTTTAGTTCTCTTTTCAATAAAAATAACCTTATGTCAACAGCCCAGTCAGACCCCTTAGCAGATATAATGACGATCCCAGCTTCCTAGGCTACTAGCTGCAATAATTTTAGCCATATGAGCATAATGGGAAAAACATACTGCAAGTGAATTACTTTTGAAATGCACTGCATGTTGACATTTGGGAAATTAGACCCTGAACACAATGCATCCTGATTATTTGAGGTGCCTTCCCATCATGAAAAGATAAATTCAGTCTAACAATTAACAAAAGATCTGCATGTTAGATTCATTTAAAGTTCTGTTCTTTGGCAAGGTTCTTCTTAAAACTTCTGGTTACTATTCAGATGAATAACCGTGGGCAGGGATTATTCCTTGCCTAAAAACAATCTGGTCCGAGGAGTCCAGATGCCCTCATTCAAACATATTTCAGGCCAGCCCCTGGCAGTGACTGCCAGCCTAGCCCCATCTTGTGAAGAATTCTGTTGTGCCCATTCTCTCTGTAACCAAACGTGTCAATGCTAGAGATGACCCTGCTCAGCTGGCTTCCTTTTCATTTTCTGGAAAAAGCATAGCCACACTCTTCTATGAAAAACAAATGAGTCTTCACTTCTCTATTCCCACTCAGCAAATTCCTCTGGCACCACTGGCCCATCTCATCATGAATATACATTTGCTTTAGCCCTTCCTCCTCCTCCAAAAAGTTTTGTGCTGATGGGCTTCTGGGCTGAGCCACAGTAAGTGCAGGAGTCCTAAATCCAGAAGCACAGATACGGAATGAGTTTGACAAAGGGCCTTCTGAGATACCATAAATGCTATTTCAAGGCAAAGCCTTCCTTGTTTATAGAATCCATCCAATTTGTGTGCTGAATAGAGCAATGTGATGAGAGGAGGGGAAGATGGACAGGGAGAAAATGGGACCTCACATGAAGATTAGAGCAGGGATCTGAAAATTAACTGGGAATGCTAATAAGGAATAAGGATACAAATGGAATAGTGAAGGGTCAGTAATGTCTACATAAATCAGACCAGAATATTATTCTTTTTTTTTTTAGTTTTTTTTATGTCTTTATTTTATTTTGAGAGAGAGAGACAGAGAGTGAGCGGGGGAGGGGCAAAGAGAGAGGGAGACACAGAATCTGAAGCAGGCTCCAGGCTCTGAGCTAGCTGTCAGCACAGAGCCCGACGCGGGGCTTGAACCCACGAACCGTGAGATCATGACCTGAGCCGAAGTCGGACGCTTAACCAACTGAGCCACCCAGGTGCCCCAGACCAGATTATTATTCTGATCATTGAACTAAGCATGCATATAACCATGACTTTATATATAATAGCTCTTGGCCATGAATCTGTACTTTGGAGTAAGAGAGACCTGGGTTTGAATCCTGGCTTTACTGCACATTAGATCAATGATTTTGATTCTATTATTTGACTTCTCCAAATCCTCATTTCTTTATTTATAAAATGTGAATGCTAATAGTAACTCCCTTAATGGGATTATTGTGAGGATTTAAAAGACAGTACTTGCGAAGAGCTTAGCACTTTGCCTAGCATGCAGCAAGCACAAAATACATGTTATCTTTTATTGTTTTTGAAATTTAGGTTAGTCTAATTTCTCTAGGGCAAAGTGGTTTATACTCACTAGGAGGAATGCCTAATTAAAAGAATCTTATGCTGGGTGGCTCAGTCGGTTAAGTGTCCAACTGCAGCTCAGGTCATGATCTCATAGTTGGTGGGTTTGAGCCCCATTGCAGACTCTGTGCTGGCAGCTCAGAGCCTGGAGCCTGCTTCAGATTCTGTGTCTCCTTTTCTCTCTGCTCCTCCCCTGCTCATGCTCTATCTCTCAAAAAATGAATAAACGTTAAAAAAAAAAAGACTCATGCTGAGTCTTTGGGGGCAGCAAATTATCACCCTTTGACTGACCTTTTTAGTGCTTCTGTATTTTCATTGAGTTGGCTTAAATCAAGTAGCACCTGTAAATATAAGTATGCCTATGCCGCCACTGAGCAAATTTTCTTGTAGAAAAGTAGGAATATGTTTAATATTCCTCCTAATATTCCTATTAATATGTTTAATAGAATTTGTAATTTCCCCAAAGCAGATTTGGTGAGTATCTTTAATACCCAAATTCTGTTGTGATTTTATACATATATATAGAAACATATAAATATATTTTAATCTATTTTATATATAAAATTTAAATACATAATATTATATATGAATATTTATAAGCATTATAATATTTATAAGTTATAATATATAAACATGTTATAATATATAGGAATATTATATAAATATATAAATATTATGATATTTATAAGTTATGTATAAATACATATAAAATACATGTATTTTATAGCTCAGCACACTGCATCAGAAAGAGATTAAAGTTACAGTCCTTACTGGATACATCCGCTTGGTCATTTTCCAGGTGTCTTATACCTAAGTATTATCCAAAACTGAATTCATTATTTCAGCCCACAAACTTCCTCTTCCTCATATTCCTTTTCTCAGTTAATGGCACAGCCATCTACCCAGCAACCCAAGCCAGAAATCTGTGAATCATCTCAGACCTCTCCCTCTCCCTCACGTATCATCACACCAAACCCTATAGAGTTTCAATTATTAAATGTTGTTTTAGTCTGACTTCCTCTTCTCCATTCTTCCCACCACTGCTTTTGTCAAGCTTCCACCGTTTCTCACTCAAACTACTGCAACTGTCTCCTAACTGATCTGATACTAGCCATACTGTCTTCATATCAGTCTTCTATTCAGCTGCCAAAATGATATGTTAAAACACAACACTAATCTTCTGCACAGCAATGGAAACAGTCAACAAAACTAAAAGGCAATTGACAGAATGGGAGAAGATATTTGCAAATGACATATCAAATAAAGGGTTAGTATCCAAAATCTATAAAGAACTTATCAAACTCAACACCCAAAAAACAAATAATCCAGTGAAGAAATGGGCAAAAGACATGAACAGACACTTTTCCAAGGAAGACATCCAGATGGCTAACAGACACATGAAAAGATGCTCAACACCATTTGTCATCAGGGAAATACAAATCAAAACCATAATGAGATGCCACCTCACACCAGTTGGAATGGCTAAAATTAACAACTCAGGAAACAACAGTGTTGGCAAGGATGTGGAGAAAGGGCAACCATTTTGCACTGCTGGTGGGAATGCAAACTGGTGCAGCCACTCTGGAAAACAGTATGGACGTTCCTCAAAAAATTAAAAATAGGGGCGCCTGGGTGGCTCAGTTGGTTGAGCATCTGACTTTGGCTCAGGTCATGATCTCGCGGTTCGTGGGCTTAAGCCCCGTGTCGGGCTCTGTGCTGACAGCTCGAGCCTGGAGCCTGCTTTGAATTCTGTGTCTCCCTCTCTCTCTGCCCCTCCCCAGCTCATGCTCTGTCTCTCTCTCTCTCTCTCAAAAATAAATAAGTATCAAAAAAATTTATAAAATAAATAAATAATAAATAAATAAACATTTAAAAAATTGAAAATAGAACTACCCTATGACCCAGCAATTGCACTGCTAGGTATTTATCCAAAGGATACAAAAATGCTGATTTGAGGGGCATGCATCCCAATGTTTACAGTAGCACTATCAACAATAGCTAAATAATGGAAGGAGCCCAAATGGCCATCAAATGATGAATGGATAAAGAAGATGTGGTATACACACACATACACACACAATGAAATGATCAAAAAGAATGAAATCTTGCCATTTGCAATAATGTGGATGGAACTAGAATGTATCATGCTAAGCGAAATCAGTCAGAGAAAGATAAATATCATATGATTTCACTCATGTGGGATTTAAGAAACAAAACAGATGAACACAGGGGAAGGGAAGGAAAAATAAGATAAAAATAGAGAGGGAGGCAAACCATAAGAGACTCTTAAGTACAGAGAATAAACTGAAGGTTGCTGTAAGGGTAAGGGGAACGGGGATGGGCTAAATGGGTGATGGGCATTAAGGAGGACAGTTGTTGGGATGAGCACTAGTTGTTATAGGTTAGTGATGAACCACTAAATTCTACTCCTGAAACCATTATTACACTATATGTTAACTAACTTGGATTTAAATAAAATAAAAAATTAAAACAAACAAAAAAAACCCAACACTAATTATGTTGACCCCCATCTTAAAAACTTTCAATGGTTCCCTACTTCTAGAATGAAGCCCACGTTTATTAGTATGGCTTTCATGATCTCAAAGCACACCTCTTTCTTAGTTTTAACCAAGGTAATTTAAATGGAGTGTGTATGTGATTGTCTCCCCCTTTAGACCCTGGGCTCTTTAAAGGTAGAAGCAAAGTCTTTTCATCTTTGTATCTCAGCAAATAGCTGTGTCAGTAAAAAATTGTTAAACTAAACTAAAATGGTGACACCAGGTTTGAAGTCAAGTGGATCAGCTCACACTTTCTAACATGGTCTTTATTCCTTAAAAAAAACTGAGATTAAATCCACCATTTTAGTATAGTTAGTGGTTTTTAGTATATTTGCAGTTGGGCAAACATCACCACTAATTCTAGAATACTTTTGTCACTCAAAAAAGAAACTGCTTACCCATTAACAGTTATTCTCTATTATTCCCTCTTTCTCTTCACCATCAAGAATGTGAAAAGGTAATACATAGAATGGGAGAAAATATTTGCAAACCATATATCTGATAAGGGACTATTATCCAGAATATATAAAGAACTCTTACAACTCAGAAATAAAAAGACAAAGAACTCAATTCTCCAAAAGAAATATACAAATGGCCAATAAGCACATGAAAATATGTTCAACATCATTAGTCATTAAGGAAATGCAAATTAAAACCACAAAAATAACACTTTACACCCAATAGGATAGGTGTAATCAAAAGGACATACAGCATCAAATGTTGGGAAGGATATGGAGAAATCAGAACCTGCATACATCGCTGGTAGGAATGTAAAATGATACAGCTGCTCTGGAAAACAATTTGGCAGTTGACAGTTTCTCAAAAAGTTAAACAAAGAGTTACCACATGACCCAGCAATTCTACACCTAGTATATATCCAAGAAAACTGACAATGTATACCCACACAAAAATATGTACATGGATGTTCATAGCAGCACTAGGTCATAATCCCAAAGTGGAAACAACTCAAATATCCATAAACTGATGCATGGATAAATAAAAGGTGATATAGCCATACAAGGGAATATTATTCAGCTTTAAAAAAGAATAGGGTACCAACACATTCTACAGCAGGGATGAACTTCAAAAACATTATGCTAAGCAAAAGGAGCCACAAAAGACCACATACTGAATAATTGCATTTATATGAAGTACAAATGCATTGTATGAAATAAGCAAATCTATAGAGACAGAAAGTAGATTAGTGGTTGCCTAGGGGGCTGGAAGGGTTGAAAGGAAATGGGTAGTGACTGCTAATGGGTAAAGGTTTTATTTTTGCGGTGATGAAATGTTCTAAAATCTATTGTGGTGATGGTTGCATGGCTCTGAATATATTAAAAACCACTGAAATTATATAGTTTAAATGATGAATTTGATAGCATATGAACTACAACTCAAAATACTATAAAATAAAAAAGTAAAAAAAAAGCAACATATAAATATAAAACCGACCATTTACACCTAAAAAGGAAAAAGCAAAAATAAAAAGATGGCTAGCCTGCCTTTTCTGTCTTAAGTAGGGCTAAACCTAGGATATGATGATGAGGCTGGCAGAAATATCACTAGGATCAATTGCTTGGAGCAAGAGAAAGGAAGGGGGATTTAAATATCCTTCAAATAAGAGACAATAGGGGTTAAGGGGGTAGAGAAGGAATTGTACATTTTCAGGTTCACCCCAAAAACTCTGGTTGAAACAATTGTTTCCAATTTGGGCTGCTAAGCCACTCTTGGAAACAGATATCTAGTCCTGCTTATTCTGATCAAGATCTTGAAAGCATAACTGAAGAGTGCTGGCACGGTTTATCCCAGTCCAGGACCTGACTTCAATGCCAAATTTAGCCTTTGGCAACTTCTTTCTGTTGAGAGTTCCTGGGGACTTGTTTGACCTCCTTTTGGAGTGCTGCAAGGGAATTCACTTCTGGACGGTGGCCCGGCAAGCTGGGAGTGGCTCAGCAGGCTGCCTAATCCTCTATTAAGTTAATGATAAAGTGTACCTGGGCACAGTCCACTGAAAGGCTGATTCCCTATACGTGGGGTTTGGACCAGGAATTTTCCAGATAACCAAAGGTAATTCCCAGCATTAAATATTATAATCATCTTGAGAGGAAATCTTGCGGAATGTATTGTTTACACTCCTGCCTTTTTGTACTTAGGCTTTTTTCAACTGATAATGAAAGTATTACATAGCTGCTACGGAAAGCTTGGAAAATATAGTGCTATTCTCCTTCCCTAGAGTTAACCATTGCCAATAGTTTGGTGTGCATTTTTCAGACCTTTCTTTTCATCTGTTTATAAGCATAGATACATGCACACATACATGCACACACACTGATACCCTTAGCAGGTCTTTCAATCTTTTTTTCAAAAAACATAAATAGGATCATACTCTAGCCCTTGGTCTATCACTTGCTTTTCTATTTAACAACATATATTGGATATCTTTCCATGTTGGTACTTATAGATCTACCTTATTGTTTTTTATGACTGTATAGCATTCTTTTGCTAAAATTTTTTTAAACATTTATTTATTTTTGAGAGAGTGTGAGCGGAGGAAGGGCAGAGAGGCGAGTAGACACAGAATCCAGAGAAGGTTCCAGGCTCTGAGTGTCAGTACAGAGCCCAGCGTGGGGCTCGAACTCACGAACTGTGAGATCATGACCAGAGCAGAAGTCAGACGCTCAACCGACTAAGCCACCCAGGTGCCCCTATGCCTGTATATCATTCTATGGTATGCATATACTATATTTAATCATTCCCTAATGATGCATATTTCCTATATTTCTAATTTTTATTTATGATCAAGAATGATGAAATAACTCATACATTTTTATGTACATATAAGAGTATTTGGGGGGATGTATTCTCAGAAGTAGGATTCTTTATTTACATTTTTGATACCTCTGGAAATTATTTTTAAAAATGTTATTATTTTGAAATAATTTCAACTATACAAAAAAGTTGCAGGAGTGGCAAAGTAAACTCACCTCTCCTCTTCAGTTCAATTCCCCACCTGCCATCATTTCCTTTACTCCTCTCTTTCTCCACCACCCCACATATATGTTATATAAATACAATATTTTTCTAATCCATTTGAGACATCTGATCCATTATGGGCATAAAGCCCTTACCTCTAAATACTTTAGTGTGTACTTCCTAAACACAGGGCATGCTCTTATGTATGCCCTTTAGCACAAGCATCTGAATCAGGACATAGATATAGAACTTTTGAGTTTATGCCGATTTCTCCAATCCAACATCATAGAGTTCATTTTAGGCTTCTTGCTTTCCATGTTTGTAACCCCCTTCTCCAACAGAAAACCGCTTTCACCAGCCTCCATGTACTTCTTCATTTGCCCAATGCCCCTGAATAGGACAGATCTCCCTGCCATGCCAGTTACCTCCTCTGCTCTGCCCCAACTGCCTGCTGCTTGCTTGGCTCCAGCTATTCCGATCCTAGCCATGTTGGCCTCCACCATGCTGGCTGCTGCCTTTTCAGGCTTTGGCCCTGACCATGCCAATTTCTGGGTAGGGGAAGTTAATTATTTTTGAATGATGTGATAGAAGAGATATACCTTTCTGTTTTCTTTAAATGAATGACTAATTGCCCCAACACCTATTCTCAGTTATTTGAAATGCTTTCACATGTGTTTGTGTCAGTAGCTAAGGATCTATTCTCTTTCATTAATCTATTCTATTTATGAGCCAATATGACACTTTAATTACTGTGATCGTGTAACATGTTTTGATATCTGGTAAGAAGACCTTCATGATACTTAAAAATAAAAAGCCTAGTTATTCTTAAGTATGTACTCTTCCAGATGAATTTTAGAATTAACATATCAATTTTGTTAAAATTCCTGTTTTTAGCTGGAACTATACTGAATTTGCAAATTATTTGGGTAAAACGGCATCTTTACAATATTGAGTCTTCCCATCAGGGATCATGGTATGCCACTTCATTTATGCACTTTTGAAATTTCCTTCAGTGAATATTTACAGTTTTCTTTGTATGAGTATTGAACATATAGTTTGTTCCTAGTTTGAGAAATGGTGGGGCAGCATTATTGATGATATCTTTTCATTTCATTTTCTTTCTATATATTTTATACATTGTTGAGATTATGCTGCATATACAATTCTGTATTCTGTTTTTTTTTTTAATTTTTTTTTTTACATTTATTTATTTTTGAGAGACAGTGAGGAGACAGATCATGAACAGGGGAGGGGCAGAGAGACAGAGAGAGAGAGAGAGAGAGAGAGAGAGAGAGAGAGGGAGAATCCGAAACAGGCTCCAGGCTCTGAGCTAGCGGTCAGCCCAGAACCCGACGCGGGGTTCGAACTCACGAACGGTGAGATCATGACCTGAGCTGAAGTCGGATGCTCAACTGACTGAGCCACCCAGGTGCCCCTGTATTCTGTTTTTTAACTTAATATTTTGCCATACAAATTTCCTAATTAAAAATATAGTTTTATGGTTCCATAATTGTCCAACAAATATTTATGTATCATAATTTTTTAACCATTCTTTAAGGTTGGTAAATTAGATTGCTTCTGATTTTTAAAATGCTAAATACTACCATGATGAACATCTTTATGCATAAATCATTGATCTATTTTGGATTGTTTCTTAAAATATATTACTATAAGTAATATTTTTTTATGTCATGCATAATATATTCCCTGGAAAGTCTTGGATGACATAACAGTAGAGTAAGTTGAAAATAATTTCATACTTGTTTAAAGTTTTAATATTTTGCTCTTATTCAAAGTACTTATTCTCACAAACTGGTCCTGCATTATTCCTCTTACTTTTTTTTAATGATTACTTATTATTGAGACAGACAGAAACAGAGCATGAGTAGGAGAGGGGCAGAGAGAGAGGGAGACACAGAATCTGAAGCAGGCTCCAGGCTCTGAGCTGTCAGCACAGAGCCCGATGCGGGGCTCGAACCCACGAACCTGAGCCGAAGTTGGCAGCTTCACCGACTGAGCCACCCAGGCACCGCTCTTAGTCACTTTTTGGACATGATTAGAAAGTAACAAAATAGGGCATAAAAATAGCAGTGTCACAACCCAAGTTGATGCAGTGAGAGTCTGTGTGGGAACAAAAGCCATGTTGAGACTGACCATGGAAGGCCATTATTTCCTTATACTTGCAACTTCTGCCCTTACATTCTTACCTTGGATGGTTCATTTGTACACTTGACTTCTTTACATTTTTCAGTGTGATATATAAAATCTCTCACATCTTCACAATTTTATCATGTGCCTTATGGAACTATTTACATAAAGCTGAGTACTGCATAACTCAGGGAAATCTTTATACTGAATGTAATTTAATTTTCTTGATTCCTCAGGGTTAATATAGAAACAATTTTTAAAAATTTCTTCCCCAAGGCCTATGGAAGTATGTAGGACTGTTTTCTCCTATGCTAAAGGCACTAAATTGCTGTGTTTTTTTGATCATGAAGTCAATTTTTATGCTATTTTCTCGTCTCTGCCCTGTTTAAGACTTCCAGCTTTCTCTTTTCACCGCTATCTGCATGCCTTTATGCGATAGTTTCTCCTCCCTCTTCTAGTTTACTTCTTTTA
Organism: Cryptoprocta ferox; assembly: GCA_028646485.1. Taxonomy (NCBI): domain Eukaryota; kingdom Metazoa; phylum Chordata; class Mammalia; order Carnivora; family Eupleridae; genus Cryptoprocta; species Cryptoprocta ferox. The sequence goes on from CM053565.1 coordinate 41,878,993, forward strand.
ATTTTTTTATGAGTTTGGAAACCAGATTGCTAAGTCTTTTAAAATTGAATCCAAGTAAAAATTAATAGCCTCTGAGAAAGGGCTTCGGTGAATCTCTAGCAGTAATGGGTATGATGCTTAGGGCATGGACTTTGGTGATTTGTTTTGTTTTTGCAGAGGTCTTTTTCCATCTATTTTATTTCCCTGGGTCTTTTCTGTGCTCCAGATAGACGAGATCATCAGATAACCAAGTTCCACATAAATGAAGTTCCATTACAATTATTATATTGGTAATATTAACATGCCTCTTTTTCTTTTCCTCTACTGAATTCTGATTCTTCTGAATTCTTTCTTTTGTTCGTTTTATACATTGTATGTCCGGTTGGGTTGACTAAATCCAGAGAAAATGTTAATTGGGCCTCAGATGTGTGAGATAAGGTCCAATTGAATTGAAACCTCTCTATTATTTCATACCAACAAAACCACAATTCCCTTATATTTAAACATTTTTCATTTCTTATCTAAAGATTCTTTTGATTAAGTAGAAATAGTGTATTCCATTATATGAAAGAAAGCAAAGACAATGTACACAGCTCTACCATATTCTTACCTTTACTTTTACTCATGGCTAATTGGTAAGGGCTGTGGTACTAAACCAAGATTGTGTGGTGATTCTCTGTAAAGGCCAATCGTTCTCCCTTTGCTTCTAATTGCCTCTCCTAATATTTATTAACGACCTTGTAACTACTCAGGTGCTTTGAGTGAAGGGCTATGGCAGGTTCAATAAAATCCACACAATATTGAAGAATCAACTCAAATGTCATGTACTGGGTGGGTCAGTGGCAACATCTTTTGTGTTTGGGCACAATAAATACTCTTGATGATGATAATATTTTTATGTATATTTTTATATATTTAGACTAAATAATGTAACATATGCAACATGCCTAGGCATAGGCCTATTAGATTGAATGACAATAGTCCATAGAGACTTGCTATGTAGAGGCCAGGTACTTTTACATGTAACAACTTAATCTTCACATCAAGCCTAGAAGATGAGTATGGTATTTAATCCGCAACTCACAGATAAGTAATCTGAGATGTAGAAATGTAGAATAACTTTCTTGAGGTCACACAATTAGTAAATAGTTAAATTAGGATTTGGGCACAATTGGTCTGGGTCTTAGGTCCTTGCTCTTAAATACCTGTGCTATCTATATTCCCTGTGCATGAATATTCATTTTCTTCCCTTTCTCATCTAAATTTGACCCGTTTACTGGTCTATTTCCATTTGGGTGACTTTCCATTATCTTAAATCAAGAATTCTTACCTGAAGCCCATGGTGGGTTTCAATTAATATCTTTAACTCTTGAATTAATCAGGACTCTCACATATAAATGGCAGAAATGGAGCTCAAAGAAGCTTAACCATGGTGGAATTTCAATAAAGGACTAGGGTATCTCCTAGAATCCAAGCATAGAAATGTAATGGATCCATGGCCTCAAATGCCATTAGGGTGTATTCTCTCTCTCACTTCTGGCCTCTGTTTATCTCTATGAGACACTCTTTCTCTTCTCTCATTTTGCATTTAAGCATTTTCTCTTTCTCAGGCTCACGTGTTAGGAAACAGATCAGCCAACAGCATTCATAGCTTCAGCTACTAGGGAGAGATTGATTTGATCCTTCGAATATAAAGTACAAAAATTCCAGAAAGGACTCTGATGGGCCAAGCTTGGGTCAAGAGTACTCTGGCAGTTAATTCCAATGGTATCCATTACAAATGCATAGCATGTATAGGTATGAATTTTTTTTTTCCCTAAAAGAGAGGATCCTTTCCAACAGATTCTTGAGTGATTTGCAATTCAGAAGCAATAAAGTACTATGAACACAACATATGCCAACACCATCTCTTTCTGTCTTCTTTTCAAAGCAGTCCTTCTGACTCCTCTGCTTCTGTCTTGTCACCTTGGTGTATTTTGCTTTCTCACTCTTCTTTACCCCCTGCATCCAGTTATTCAGAAAGTTCTATTAATTCTTCCCACGCAATGGCTGTTGGAACTATTCCTTTCTATTTCCACTGCCACAATTCTTGCCTATCAACTGTCACCTTCTTTAGCTCATAAAATAGTAATATCTTCTTAACTATATCCTTATCATTTGTCCTTCCTTACTGAAATCCACCCATTAGATAAAGCTTTGAACACTGTCTTCTTGTCATTGTTCTGCTCAAAGACTTCATGGTGCCTTCTTTTCTGGGCAATACTCTTTGCAGTTCAGTCCTGGCCCAGATGTTGGTAAGATGTTACCAGATGTTTTATCTTTTAATAAGTAAATACTATTCTATTCATCTATGCATGTTGCTTATTGGTCTGTTTCTTTTTAGGTTTGCATCATGTCTATTTATAGTTCACACCAATGCTTGTCTTTGTTAAGAAAGCAACTCATCTCCAAAAGGGGTTCATTCTTTGACATAAGAGTTGTTATATTTATTCCCTTCTTTAAACTTTTGTTGATTCTCTAGGGCCCTCCCTGGAATAGTCCTTCCTTCTTTCCATCTACATATTTTTCCTATTCTACTTTCCTCAAGTAGCAGTCCCATATCATTCCAGTCAAAGTTATCTCCCTCCCTTTATGAATTATTACAGAACTTACTATTTTACTCATGTTTGACAATTTTATACTATGCTGTATTGATATTTAAATGTTTAAAGCATTTTGTTTTCTAAATAGATCATGAGGTTTTAGGGAGCTCCTGGGTGGCTCAGTCGGTTAAGCGTCCGACTTCATCTCAGGTCATGATCTCACAGTTCATAGGTTCGAGCCCCGCGTCAGGCTCTGTGCTGACAGCTTGGAGCCTGGAGCGTGTTTCAGATTTTGTCTCCCTCTCTCTCTCTGCCCCTCCCCTGCTCACACTCTGTCTCTCTCTCAAAAACAAATAAACATTAAAAAAATAGATCATGAGGTTTTAGTAGCCAAGACATCTCTCAAATTAGTGAAATATGCTTGGTGGCACTTAACCACAGTTATATGCATACAGTAGGCACAAATACTTGTCAAGCATTTATAAATGTCAATATAAATATATATGGAGTTTTGTTTCTTCACATTGTACATGAATTTTTCACTTCCCAAAAAAAGAGATTTACTAGAAACTTCTTTGAAGTAGTAGCTCCTCTGTGTGGAAATACTTTTAAATGTTAGTCTTGAAATTATTAAATATTCATCAAAAAAACCAAGGTGGGAGTTGGTGGGGAAAATGTTGAAGCTATTGAGTTAGGGGTTACCGACTACAGATAAAAAGAAATGAGATTATGAAAAACAATCAATGAGAAAAATCTCTTTTACATCAACTTTCCAGACATACTTTCACTGTTTAATATTGTTCACATTTTTAAAATGATGTATTCTGTGTTCTCATTTATATTTTATATAGCATGATCCTGACCATAACTGACAGTGGATAAAGTTTGTTTGGGTTGATTGTGGCTCTTCTCACCATTCAGTGTGATCTTGACTTGGTCATTTAACCTCTCACAGCCGCCCTTCCCCCCCATCCTTCCCCCCAAGAACACTGAGATAATACTGATAGGATGTGAGAATTAAATGATGTAGTATATCTAAGGCATTTGGTAAAGCATTTGCAGCCAGTAGGCAATCAATCAATGGTGGATGTCATTATTCTTTATTCAGTAGAGAGAGAATTGAGGGAAAACGGTAGACAAGGTGAGCCAGATGGTTGACTTAAGAGAGTTGCCAGGGGAAGACATATGCAGAGGTGAGTGAGTGTGCAGAATTGAAGGACCAAAAGTGGGCATTTTAACTGGTATAGATGGCACTGACAAGTTGAGCAGTATAGGGTAAGATTGGGCTAATTCATGCACATTTGCATGTTCCTCTTACATGGCACACATTATGTTTCCAAATTTAAGTTATAGACAAAATTATCATCTTCACTAGAATGGGTTTTTAGTAAGTTAAAAAAATAGCATTCTCAGGTATCACTGACAGAAAAGCAAATCAGGAGAAGAGCTGAAAATAGGGGTGACTTTTCTAAACAATGTTGCTTGCCATCCCTCCACCACCACACTAGTATTTCCTCCACAAAGTTAGAGTGTGGCAGCAAATTGCAAGACTTAACAGCAGTACTATGTGGAAGAGAATGGGCTGAATAGAATCATGTTGGGTGATCAAAACAGCAAGGCAGTGAGTTCATTCAGTGGGTACTCGCACTGCTCAGTGTGAACATGGGATTTGGGAAAGGTCAGCCAAAGGAAATGGAGACTGATCTTTGGGAGTATGATGAGGATAGTGAGTCAGAGTTACTCACTTCATCAGAGCAAGAGACCTTGTGGGTCACAGCTATTAGAACTTACTGTGGGAAAATCCAATAAAGAGAATTCTGCTGCTAAAACTGAACAATTACAGTGTTTTTTTTTTAATTTCCAGGAAAAATGGACTTAACGGTTTTCAATTTGTGAACTGTTATTAAACTTTTGGTACTTTGTGAAAAGTTGCAAACAAAGGAAAAACACAGACCTATTATTTCTTAAAAATACATTTAAAAAATATGTGAGAGATCTGCATAAACATAATATAGCCAGATTCAGTGCTAGTAAAATTGTGTCATGTCCATATGGCAGAATTAAATCTACCAATATTTCATGGGGTTTCACAATGAGCACAATAATTTCTAAGTACTGCCACCTGAACTAGTTTGAAAACTCACACATTATACCCCTGACTGCCTTTTGTTATTTCTTGCCAGAAGGGAATGTTACTAGTTATTCAGTGAAACTCACAGGCAAACGATCAGATACAAAGTAATCTTTAAAATAAAAAAGCAACAACAAAAACCAAAGGAGAAATGAATGGAGTAAATCTGAGTGTAAGAAGAATAAACTAACAATAGTTACTACTCACCTAAAGACTTACTACATACCAGGCTCTATGCTTAGTATTTTTCAAAGATAATTTCATTTAATTTCTACAACCTTCCTGTAAGGTATCATCACCCACATTAAGTAGATGAAGAAAAGAAAGCCTTGGAGATGTAAGGTCACATAGATGGTAAGTGATGGGTGACACTGAGATTTAAACCCAGGTTTCCAGACTCGAATTGTGATGATGCTGTAGCGCCTCTTTGTGTGTATGAATAAATCTTTTTGCATATATATTAACCCTTGTAGTCATTAGCTAGATCAAGATATTAAACATTTCCCGCAACAGAGAAGTCTCCCTCCTGCCCTCTGTCAATTCCCCCATTAGTAATCACTACTATGTGTCTATCACCTTAGATAGGTAGGTTGTAGCTAGAGTAATCCAAGTTTTTGGATTTATCACCAAAAGATTCCATATACTGGGATGCCTGGGTGGCTCAGTCGGTTAAGTGTCTTACTCTTGATTTTGGCTCAGGTCATGCATGATCTCTCGGTTCACAAGATAGAGCCCTGCTTTGGGCTCTGTGCTGACAGCAGCAGAGCCTGCTTGGGATTCTCTCTCCTTTCTCTCTCAAAATAAATAAACAAACATGAAAAAAATCCATATACTAACCCTTCACCTTGCTGTTTTAGCTGTAGTATTCAAAGCTGTCTAGCTCTAACTTTTCAAACATTCACTGTAGAGGCTAGCTGTTGGAAATGGCTTCACATGCAAATGCGTGTATTATCTGAGATAGTACTAATTAAAAAAAACAAAAAAACAAAAAACTCCTGGGGTGCCTGGGTGGCTCAGTCCGGTTGAGCATCCGACTTCAGCTCAGGTCATGATCTCTCTCTCAGTTCACGAGTTCGAGCTGGAGCCCCGCGTGGGGCTCTGTGCTGACAGCTCAGAGCCTGGAGCCTGCTTCAGATTTTGTGTGTCCCTCTCTCTCTCTGCCCCTCCCCATTCATGCTCTGTCTCTCTCTCTCTCTCAAAAATAAGTAAACATAAAAAAAAAAAAACCCAACTCCTGGATGAAGTAGATTCAAAGAACTGTCCGCAAACAAGAGTATCTTACAAACACCACAGACACAGGTTCCTCGATTGAGAGAATTTGGGGCTTCTGTTTCCAATCCTGGCGTCTCATCAGGACACAGATGACCACGAAAGGTCCTCTCAGTTTACGGAAGCGAAGATGAGCCAGGTGGAGTATGTAACAGTGAATGCTTTGCATCCTCTTAACAGCGCACGAAAAAAATTTGTGTTCAGGTATCTTCCACCGTTGTCGTGCTGTTTTATAATGCAAGGGAAGGGAAAAGAGGAAGAAGATCTAGGTGGAGGGTACTGGGGGAAGTAAGACCTCCCGGGAGGCTTTAATGTGGTGGCTTTCGGGGCCTTGCGCACCAGCTCTTAAAACCACATCACTTCTTGTCCAGCCTGGCAGGGACAGAAGCAGCATCACAACTTCACCTCAGGCTCTCAAGCAGTGGTTGGTGACATTTCGGCAATTGTTCTAGATAACATAGTCTCCCTTCTCTCTCCTTCCTCCCCACCCACCTGCTCACCCATTGCTGGTTTTGCACCTCATTCTGATTCCCACCACAGCCAACTGTGGCATTTGAAGCAATTTACAGATTACAGTTGAGCATCAAGCAAAGAATGACCGACCTATGCAGGATTTGATGACCCCGGGAGTGATGTGTACGGAAGGTGATTGAAGCGGTGGGTGGGGTGGGGGGATCTACAGGAACGTTCTGGCCATTAACGCTGGAGGACAGGCCCAGAAGTGGGCGCACGTGACAGCAGCAGCACCTCGAGAGTGACATCACCCCTTCGGGGGCGGAGCCGAACTATTTAGGGCCTTGTCTGCTATTGAGCTTCCATCCTTCTTCCCCACCAAACGCCCTCGACCCCACCAGTCAGAGACCCCTGAGGAAACGAGAAATGCCCAGACCTCACAGAGCGGCAGAGTCAGGGCCCATCCTCTCCGCGCAGGGAAGGGTTCGGTTTTCACTCCCTCTCCCAGCCGCTCCCCACCCCCAAACTGTGGAGGGGGCGGGGGCGCGCGCGCTCCACCACGCACGCGCCCCCACGCACGCGCTCTCCCTCCGCGCTCGCGCTCCTCCCCACCCCGGCCCGGAGGGGGCGGGGCTGCGGGCGGCCGGGGAGGGTGTGACGCCCCCCGCGCGGCGGCGGCGCTAGCGAGCGGCCGGCCGGGCGCGGGTTGCTGGGCGCGCTGCTCCGGCGGGGCCCGCTGGCACAGCCGCCTGCGCGAGCCAACCGCCCGGCGGGGGAAGCTACGAGCACTCCGAGCGCCGGGCTCGCGGGTGCCGGCGCTGCCCTCCCGCCGTCGCCCTCCGCGCCTCCTCCGGGCGGCCCCGCCCCCGTTCCCATCCCCCTCGCGCTCACCTCCCGGCTGTGCCGCGCGCGAGGCGGAGCGAGGCGCCTACCGCTGCCGCCGCCGCCACTGCCACCGTCGCCGCCGCCACCGCCGCCGCTTTTAGGGACGAGAGTCCGCACCCGCGTCGCCGCTGACAGGAGGATCGCCGCGAGCTGCGCTTGCCCGCCTCGAGGCCCCGCCGCGCCTTTCCGGGGCGCAGATCCACCGCGGGCGTCGGAGCGCAGCGAGGTGCTCTGGGAATCGCGGGCGGCGCCGGCGCGCGGCGCGGTCCTCACTGGAGATCCCGGGGACTGGGGCTTGACCCCGAGGTGCAGAGAGCCCCTCAGTGCGGCAGGTAAGACCCCCCGGGGAGCCGCGGAAGGAGAGGTCGCCTCAGTGACAGGGGCGTTCGCCTCCAATGCTTCGGCTCCACGGAGAGGGGCGGGGGCGAGCAGGGAGACAGCGAAACGGGCAGCGAAGTGCCTCCGGTGTCCAAGGCATGGGGAATATCGGCTCCAAATGTGGCACTCAGGGTGGCTTCAGATGGGGCCAGGGATGGTCATTTCGGTATCACCGAAGGTGTCAAGGAATTTGGTACCGAGAGAGTCTCTAGATGACGGGGACCCAGGATGAGATGCGAGGCAGATTGCTAAACGTGGCAGGGAAGGTGGTGCAGAACGAGTTGCAAAATGTGCCCCCAGAATGCAGCATAAAAAGTAGTTGTGAAATGTGCCAGGTAAGGCGCAGGGTGGGTTGGCCTGTGTGGCATTGAAATTTCATGGCAGAAGTGTTGTTAGTGATATTAACAGTCTCTCCTGGGAAAGGAGATGTAGTGTAAGAAAAGATTAATAAGGCTCACTGCGAGATATTTTATCACAGGAAATCGAGAGGAGCTATGATATGCTGTTTTTTTGAGGTAGAGCTAGTATGTACCCACGTGAAAGAAAAAAATAACATACTGTATCTGGTTGTGAGATGGGAAAGAAAAAAAATAGGGCTAAAATAATTCCAGGTTTTGCCGTCAGCTTGTAGAGCTGTGATATAATTGTCTCCTGTCCTTTATTTCAGTTGTGGAATGTTTAAAATGGGTTTCACAAAACATAAACAATGATAATTAACATTAGGAAGATTTGGTGTTTTGGGTGTCTTTCACTCTGTTCTCCTCTCCTCTCCAGGAAAAGAAAAACAATAAACAAACAAAAAAACACCATACCACATTTTGACCATAATTCTGAGTTCAAGTTCATTAGGCAAAGGGAATTTTTTTCCCCCATGTGCCCCGTCTTCATTTTCACACAGGTGAAAATATTTGGAATGAGGAAAACAAAACAATATGGTGAACAAAAGGGATAAATTTTCAGGCATTTTGAGGGGTTGGAGCCAAAAGCTATTGCAGTGGTTAATTACAGTGAATGACAGTAGTGATATATTCTTGCGTGTTCTTGGTGTTGGCGAAACAGGGGGGAAAATCAAATACAGTAAATGTAGCCTAAAAATCAGCAACATGGATACTGTCAGTGGAGCACTTCTTGCAGCGTTTCCCAGGTACATCATCTTAGGAATGTGAGCGCAAGAATAAAATATTAAATATTCTTTCTCTCTCTCTCCCTGTCTCTCTCCCTATAAAATTACCCACATGCTGCGTAACACTGTGACTTCCATTTAAGAAGAACATCTGTGTTTTGAGAGGATTGTCAGAAAATAGCTGGAATTTCAGAAGTAACAAAAGATAGTTCAACGAGCTCTGCAATATAACTTACATATGTGCGTTCAGTGAGTGTGTGCTATGAAACAAGCAGAAATATCTGGATGTGTTCTTTAGGATATAGTTAATGGTTGAGATGATAGTGTTTTATGTTGTGATTATTGTAGAGAAATTGAATTACTTGCCTGATGTTGTTCTTGCAATAACAGTAAGTAATTTGCCAGATAATCTGAAAATTCATACTGATTGGCTTCCTCCTGGATCCACGATTCAGCCACTGAGGAATCATTTGCTTTAAAGACAAAACTGGATTTTCCTTGGTGGTTAATACTGGGTGTTCGTGTTTTCTGTAGATGTTACTCACCTCGAGGCTGTGTTGAGGCTAAAGCAGAGAGGAGAGGGCCAGAGGAGAATAAAGAGCAGTTCTGTTGGGTCTTCCTGTTTTGTTCTGACTGGAAGCCGTATGTACTGCCACCCCCTACTGTCTGTAGGAAGAGGTGTTGCAGAGCCCCTTTCTTTTCTTGTTATCACTGCCCCCTTGTGTAAGGGAAGAAATTGATAGTTGCACTTGGGAAAACTGCTCTCATATTGTTCTTGACAGGGGGGTTATGTGGATCTCTTAATGATCTATTCTTTTCAGAGTTGCAGGGCTCTAAACGTACCGTTAATCAGGCTCCAGATTTGATGTCTGTTTTTAATAGTATCTAGTTTTAGTCAAGAATTCAGATTTCTCGGAATGTTTTCAGTATGTTTGGGAAGATGGTGGCATACTATTATTGGTAGGAGGGCTACTAGTAATAGCTCACCCTTATATAGCACCTACAATGTGCCAGTCCTGTTACACATGTTGTCATCAGTTTCAGTGCCCTGTGAGGTACGTACTGTTACTTCCTGATGAGAAACTGAAACACAGAGATGTTCAGTAACTTGCGTAGGACCATCAAGAATCAGGTTTAGGTAGCAAGTGGAAGCGTTGAGTTTCAATTCAGTAAGTTAGTAAGACACATAAATGTTAAGCCTACACATATATCAAAAAAATATAGGTACTTCTAGTATGAACATTTCTCTTCTGGAATTTATTTTTGTGATTTATCTCTGGGATTATGAGTAGAGGAATATCAGTATTTTTTATGTGGTTAAGGAGATGAGGAGATGTTTGTGATGGAGGTTGGTTTTGGGGGGAACTTTAGAGATAGAAAGTTACTTTCTAGTAGGTTTGTTTGTGTGTCTGAGTGTGTGTGTGTGTGTACGTGTATACATAGTGTGCAATGAAGGTTTACTGGTGTTTTCAAAAATTTTTAAATGTTTATTCATTTTTGAGAGACAGAGACAGAGCATAAGTGGAGGAGGGGCAGAGAGAGAGGGAGACACAGAATCCAAAGCAGGCTGCACACTCTGAGCTGTCAGCACAGAGCCCAGTGCAGGGCTGGAACTCATGGATGGCAAGATCATGACCTGATCATGACCTGAGCTGAAGTCAGACGCTCAACTGCTCAACTGACTGAGCCACCCAGGCATCCCTACTGGTGCTTTTAAAGAGATAGTACTACACGCTCCACCCCCCACCCCGAAATACTATCTCTTTAAAGCACCAGTGAATTTACTGCTAAATTTCTCAAGAAAAATTAAGGAGGAATTATCTATTTTTTCTACTTTTTCATACTTTTATGATCTCTATTTTATTATTAAAAGTTTTTTTAAAATACTTATTTATTTTTGAAAGAAAGAGCGTTAGCAGGTGAGGGGCTAAGGAGAGTGAGACACAGAATCCCAAGCAGGCTCCAGGCTCTAGGCTCTGAGCTGTTAGCACAGAGCCCAGTGTGGGGCTTGAACTCACGAACCTCTAGATCATGACCTGAGCCAAAGTCAGATGCTTAACCGACTGAACCACCCAGGCACCCCTAATCTCTATTTTATTTTAAAAAGTAACAAAAATGGATTGAATGAATATGTATATTTTACTGCTTCCATCAAAAATTATTGGCTTAGATTTTTCTCACACTTAAACATTGTTTTATATGTATTATATATGAACTAATATTTATTAAAATGTAAAGAATATCACCTCTTATACTTGTAACAATTATTTTTTTCTCTAAGCCAAACTTTCCCATTCTGCGATTCACATATCTCATATAATTAAACACTTCTTTCATTTTTTTTTTAAATTTTTTTTTTAATGTTTATTTAACTTTGAGAGAGAGTGACAGAGCAGGAGTGGGGGAGGAGCAGAAAGAGAGACACACAGAATCGGAAGCAGGCTCCAGGCTCTGAACTGTCAGCACACAGCCTGACGCGGGGCTCGAACCCACGAACCGCGAGATCATGACCTGGGCCGAAGCCGGCGGCTCAACCGACTGAGCCACCCAGGCGCCCCCACTTCTTTCATTTTTATATACATTTGTTGATAAAGGAATTCAAGATAATCTACTGATTATGGCTAAGACTTACTCAGGATGTATGTTTATGTACTTTAGTGTATTTAATAAATTGTTAGAGGCTTGATCATGCTCTGTATTTTAGATTGGTTGGTAGTTCCTTTTAGCATACTTCACTTATAAAACCTAATTTGATGTTTGTATCTTTATCATAAAGTTTTTTGTTTTTTGTATTTTAAGTTTATTTATTTTTGAGAGAGAGAGAGTGCTCACATGGGCGGGGGAGGGACAGAGAGAGGGAGGGAGAGAATTCTCAGCAGGCTCCATGCTCCATGCAGAGTCCAACATGGGGCTTGATCCCACCACTGTGAGATCATGACCTGAGTCAAAATCAAGAGTCGGATGCTTAAGTGAGCCACGAGGTGCCCCTCTTTTTGTATTTTCTGAAAGACTCTGTGTGCATTATTTTGAATGGGGAAAAAAGTAAGCCTAGAAAGAAGTACAGTATTCCCTCCTTATCTTCAGGGGTTACATTCCAAGACCCTCAGGGGATGCCTGAAACCTTTTATAGTATCAAAACCTGTAAATACAATATTTTTTCCTATAAATACATACCTATGATAAAGTTTAATTTACAAATTAGGTATAGTAAGAGATCAACAATAATAAAATAGAACAGTTGAGCCTGGGTGGCTCTGTCAGCTAAACGTCCGACTTCGGCTCAGATCATGATCTCATGGCTCGTGAGTTTGAGCCCTGCATTGGGCTCTGGACTGATAGTGCAGAGCCTGCTTGGGATTCTCTACCCCTACCCCGCGCGCGCGCGCGCGCGCGCGTGTGTGTGTGTTCATGTGCGCACTCAAAATAAATAAACTTAAAAAAAAACGAGTTGAGATGTGTAGATGTGTATATGATAATGATAGAAGGTACATATGCCTGGTAAGTCTCTTTAAAATTCTATGGAGGGGTACCTGGGTGGCGCAGTTAAGCGTCCTGGTCTTGATTTCGGCTCATGTCATGATCTCACACTTATGGGTTTGAGCCCTGCGTTGGGCTCTGTGCTGACAGCATGGAGCCTGCTTGGAATTCTCTCTCACTCTCTCTCTGCCCCTCCTCTGCTCACATACACACACTCTCAAAATAAGTAAATAAACTTAAAAAAAGATTCTATGGAAAGAAATAGGTTAAAAGAAGAGCTTAAACACTTATAGCTCTATTTTCTCAACCAGTGACCCTTTTCCTTTCTTTTAGAGGTATTTTACCTTGAGTATTTAAGATTCCAGGTAATATTAGATGGAGAACAAGAAATGTGGGCCTGAGTTTTAGAAGGTTAAATCAGGGTAAGGATGCAATAAATGGAAAACTTTTCTGATAGGGATTGTTCTTATTCAAGAAAGCTCTAAGTAATTACAATACCATAATTATTTCGGGACACGAATTTACTAGGTTAGTTTATTTTATTTAACAAAGATATATATAAGTCTTTAGAAAGCTGTGTTTGTGGATGTTTAAGATAAGTTGCTTTTTTATGGGCCATACGTTACAAAATATCTTATTATGTTCAGCTTCTGTTTGTCCTTGAATAGTTGAAGGTAAACTTGACTAAGTTTAAGAGGCAAAAGAATTCAGTTGGTACTAGTTTTAATCTGCTTTTGCTTTCCCCTTTTCTTCCCCATAATGTTAATTTCTGCCTTTATTCAGTGCATAGGATGTATATCCTATCTCTCAAACTTCTTACTTTATATCAGAATATCGAGATATTCTGATGTCATTTATTATTTTTATTTTTTTTAATGTTTATTTTTGAGAGAGAGAGAGAGAGAGCGAGCGAGCGAGCAGGCGGGGGAGGGGTAGAGAGAGAGAGAGGGAGAGCCAGAATCCGAAGCAGGCTCCAGGCTCTGAGCTGTCAACACAGAGCCTGATGCAGGGCTTGAACCCATGAACTGGGAGTTCATGACCTGAGCTGAAGTTGGACGCTTAACCAACTGAGCCACCCCACTGCCCCTATTCTGATGTCACTTAAACTGAGTAGTTGCATTATAGTGAATAATCTTGTTGATATGTTTTAGAAAAATCCAGTTGCCCTGTAGACATCTTTACTTTTTAATGTCAAATTTATGTACCTTTTTTCCATAGGTACTTTGCTGCCAGAGTGATCTTTGTAACATGGCCATCTGATCATGTCATTCTTTTCTTCAGAATCTTATTGTGGCACCTCATCACTTAATGGATAAAATGGAAACTCCTTAACAAATCATGTAAGGTCCTTCATGATGATCTGATCTTTGCCTCCTCTTTAGACTCCTTGCCTGCCGCATTCTTCTTCAAAGTTCTGTGCATCAGGAGATATGTGTGGACAAATATACATACATATACACACCATCAAGAGTATTATTCACAGTAATTCCTGGACTGTCATTGAAAGGCACTCTAAAGATAAACCAAATTTTATTCCTTTTTTATTTCCTAAGTTGGGGGGGGAAGATTAGAATGTTCTCTGTGTGAACTTTAGCTGCATTATTTTCACTATATTACGGAGGTTGGCAAACTACAGTGCATGGGCCAAATGCAGCTCATCGTCTGTTTTTGTATGACCTGCAAGCTAAGATTGGTTTTTATGCTTTTAAATGGTTGAAAAGGTATCAAAAGAATAATGCTTTGTGACATGTGAAAATTATAGGAAATTCAAATTCACTGGCCCTGAAGAAAGTTTTATTGGCATATTGCCATAGTCAGTCATTTACATATTGGTTATAGCCGTTTTCTGAGTATAGCCATAGGGTTGGGTAGTTTCTATAGAGACCGTATAGCCCACAAAACCCAAATATTTACTATTTAGCCCTGACTAATTGATACTAATTTTACTAACTGATAAAGTTACCAGTCCTTAGTCTATAATATAAATGGTCATTGAATATCATGAATTGGAGGTAGACCACCTATGTCTGTTGAAGTCCCTTTCAGGCATACTTGCCTGTATCTACTGAGAAAAGATTGGCTACTTTGCCTTCGTAGGGATTTATCTGACAGTTTCCTATTTAGTGTCTCCATTTGACACCCATATTATGTCTAACTCTGAAGAAGTTTCTTCTACAGTATATTAATTGAGTTTATTCCTTTTTCTTAGAGGAGGTATCCCAAGTGAAGACTTTTGGAGCACAGCATATGAGAACATTTCTCTTGGTTTGTCCAAGTCTCAGTCTCTCATATGCATATTTTGCATTAAAAAAGATGATCGTTAAATGAAAAAAAAAACCTTGATTTTTTTTATATTAGTTTGCTATATGGATACCTTGTGTTTAAGGTACATGAGTTGAGTTAGATTATTTATATTGGAAAAATTGGGGGAGTTATGTAGTATATTAACACACTAAATCATTCACTTAGATATTTATTGACTACCTGTTATGTATAAGTAGTTACTTTTACTATTGTAGTCTTTCAGTTGAAGGTGGACATTTCATATTCTTACTTAATAAAAGCTAATAGTGTAATTCAGAATTCTGTGTCCCAATATTCATTCTACCTCTGGGAAAATTTTAGTTAAAAAAAAAATCCAGTGTATTAAAGTTTGTCACTTCCCTAAAGTTTTATCGGCCAGTGTTGATAAGTTTTACTGTTTTCATTAGGTGGTAAAGGTATTTAGAAAAGGAAAACAGTGGTTTGTACGTTCCTTTTTATAAATACCAGCAAGTATTGCAGACCTACAGTTCACAAAGAAAAGTATATAAACAATAGTAATAGACAGCTTACTTATTCTAAACAGATACCTTTGGACTAGGTAGCTATGCTCATTTCCTTGCCTTTAATACCATACTTGCATTATCATATCTGATTATATTAGTTGACATCTGATTATAGAGATTGACAACATGAAGAATATGGCACCAGTTTTTTATTGCCATGGAAACCCCTCTACAGATCCAGCCTTATGAGTGGATTAGTTACCTATTAAGCTTGGAAATGGGATGGGGTATGTAGATGTGATTTAATCATCTTAGCCATAGAGAATCTGCCTCAGATCTTAGTAAATTCCTTCTGCCTAAATGAAGGAAGTCTCTTTGTAGCACTTTGCAATCTTGGGTTGTGGGGTCCCACAATGTCTAGCTCTTAGTTGCTGAAATTTGATTAAGGCAAAAAGCTAGTCAGGCTATGGAAGCTTGATGGGTATTTGTTGTTACTTTAGAATTGTTTCTGTTCAGATTCCAAGGAATTCTGTAGGGCTCCCATGGGTTGGGAATTAGGGTGCATAAAGGTCATTCGTTTTATTAGGATATGTGGGATGAAGATTTACTTCATACCCAAATCCTGCTTTAGCATCAGAGAATCTTGGCTCTTCCTTTTTTAGGGTTTTAACGAGGGAGAAAGACTTCCTTTGGAAGTTGTTACAGACATTCCTTTATGATAGGATGATAATACTGTTGTTTAGTTGTAAGAAGCTTTTGAAATTCTACAATCATGAGACTCATTTTATAGTAGAAAGAACATGACTTTGTGAGTTTTTGAATCATGAAAAAACATTCAAATCATTGCTCTGTTACTAGATGTATGAGGGGCTAAAATCTATCTTGCAGGGTTTTGATGATGACAAAATGAAATGATCACTGAAGATCCTTAGAACCATGTCTAGTGCTGGAGGAATCGTAATTTTTATTAGACCTTGGAAGGCATACTGGATTTTTCTTTTTTGATGTGTGCTTGACCCAAGTCCTCTCCACAGTGTTTTACTAGCATTGTCAGTACAGCTTTTCCTTGTGGTCTTGTCTTGCTCTCCTTTTCAGCCTTGCAAGCCATTTAAAAGACCCATGGTTAATTCAGCTACTGATTTATTTTGTATCCTGAAATTTTCTTTCATTAAAGATTTGATGAGAGCTGAGAGAATTCTTAAATAACTGTAAACTTAAAAATAAAGACTCTACAGAAGTGAGATGCTATTGGGCAGACTGCTGGTGTGCATACCTTTTGGGCTGTTTCCCTTTAAGTACTGCAAACTTGACAAAAATTAGTTTTTAATCTCCATAAAATAGCAAACAATGGCATTTCTTTGAGACAGTTCCTTTTTTCAATTCGATCGTGTAAACGTTTTCAGTTTTTATAAGCATTTCTCACATTTGTGAATAACTGAAATTTTCTGGGATAACTTTATCCCCCCATCACCCACGTTACACGTTGATAGCTTTTTGTAATTTTTCTTTAAAAAGTTGTATGTGACAATCAGTTAAGTGGTTGCTTTTCTTTTATGATTTAGTTAATAAAAATGACCTTGTTTATTTACAGTGTAAAATAATACATTAGAAAAAGTTTGCCGCTCTTTCTTTAATATAGATATAACAAGTTAACTATTCAAAATCCCATATTTTTTCTGAGTTTTAATTACTTCTGTAACATTTTGCCCATTTTTGCTAATCAGTGTGTCGTGCCTATAATTATTCATTGAATTTTTTTACTCACTTTTTCTTAGTTTTATCCTTTTTTGTCAAAGTATCCATAAACTGATAAATTTGTGCTGGTTATAAAATAAAAACTAGTTCATCCTGAGGATCTTCTTAATGTACTTGAGAAAGACCATTTTTATGCAGCCTTAGTTCCAGACTGGATTATTTTGTATTTTTAAATAAATGAACTTCATAACGATTCCTCTCCTTGTTTACATAATTTAATTCTAATTTTGACTTTGGATGTATTAAGGATAGCCACTTATTAGTTGTCAACAAATGTTAATTGTCATTTCTTTTAATAGATAACTGTTCTCTCCTCACCCTCCCAACCCATTCTAGCTTTATAAAAAAATTATAAAGGTAATACTCTGCTTGCAACCCTAAAAATAAACAAACTAGGGGTGAATAAAGGAAAACTTAGTATTTTCCTCTCCCCATAGGTCTCTCCCTTCTCTAGTTTTCCTCCTTGAAATAGCCAACCTTAACCAACACTGAGTATTGATTTTCAGTATCTTTTTCTCACTCAAAAACATATATGTATGTACACACACCTATACAGGTTTTTTGTAACTTGCTTTATTCATTTAAGAACATATCATGGTATCTCTCCAGTTTAGTAAATGGAACTCTAATTTTAAAGAGCTCAATAACATTCCATAGCGTACTATACCATAATTTATTCTGTTGTTACCTAACTAATGGATATTAAGATTGTTTTCTTTTCTTTTTTTTTCTTTTCTTTCTTCCTTCCTTCCTATTTTTTTTTTGCTGTTATAAACATTAGTCCATTTTTACTCATGACCAGAGAAGCAAACATTCTAAATAAAATATTAGCAAGATAAAACTAGTAGTATATTTAAAAGATAATACATCAGTGTTTATTCCAGGAAGTTGGGGACAGTTAAATATTAACATAATTTGCCATATTAACAAATTACAAGATAAAAACTGTGTATCTCTCTCGTTTGGGATGAGTTGGAGGACTTTGTATTGTATTTAGACAAATAGCATAGGGAGATACCTGCCCGTGTGGAGAGTAATCCAAGTTTTGTACAATTCTTTGACCCTCAAAGTTGATAAGCAGAAACCTTTTTTCCAGAGCCTTTGTGGAAACTTTGTGGACCTGGGCCTCAGCTTTGACCTTGACCTAACTACAGGACTTTGATTGCTAAAGCCTGATACCCTTGACATTATGGAAATAAGTATTCTTCCTGAGACTGGGATGGTTGGTAAGGGCGAGCCTGTCCAACTTAGGGCTGGCACTTTTTATGATCTTATATTTGATTACTTTGGGCTTAATCAACCCCTTGTTGGCCTCTGTACTGGTGCTCATTGTTTGGAAACATTGGTCTGAAGCTTTTTGAGGCCTTTCTTGTGCTTGTTGGCAAAATAGGCATTCCTTAGGATCTAAATTTCTTGAAGCTTTCTAGGACTGATTGGTTGTATATAATATTCTTGGATTTGGCCATTTCTGCACTGTCAGCCACAACTCTAGGAGTGGTAGAGACTGGAAAAAAAAAAAAAAAGACCCATGACTGTTGTAATAGATGCCAGAAAAGCATTTGGAGTAATTTCTTTAGTGGATGTGGCATAATTTCTGAGTCCTTGCTTGAGTGAAAATGCCTGTCATCTTGATCAGCAAATGATACCTTGGCTAGATAGTGTTCTTGGATCATCATCCTTTTTTTTTTTTTTTTTCCTGCGTTATAACATGTATACCTTACACCACCGTAAAGTGTAAAGCTTCTACTTTCATAGAGCTTTTTCTGTGATTGTTTTGTGTAGTGTTAAAAATCATGGTGGCATGTGTTCTGAGATTTCCTGGCCTTATTCTCCTTCAGTAGTTTTGTTTGGACCTTCTCTTTCCTTCATCTCTCTTGTCTGATCCCAATTTTCACCTTTTTATGATCATTAAACCCTTTTTCTCTGCCTTCTGAAGTTCCTCTGCAAAACTCCCTTTGTCTTTAACCTCTTCTCTAAACATGAATACCTTCTTGGTCTAAGTAAAACTTACCTCTTCCCTGAGGGCGATACTTCCCCACAGAGTTCTTAAGTGGTGGCTCCTCCTATTGATGTGGATTAAGTGTTCTCTTTGCTTTCTCATAGTTGCCTCCACTTCTTTGGGGGCTCACTGGTACTCTTCTACTTCTCCAGTTATGATTATTGGTGTCTTCAGGGTCCATACAGATGATCCTTCTAGTATTCTGGCTTCTTGACTTCCTCTCCTCTCCTGATCTTGTCCTTTGCCTCAGCCATTCACTTCTGTGGCATATTCTGTGCAGATGTTTTTAAACCCTCATTGCATCTGTATTAACTAGAGAGCTTTGAGAAACTACAGGTGCCTAGGATTCGCTCCCAGAAATTCTGATTTGGTTAATCTGGGGTGTGGCTTCGTAGGTTATTTTTAACAGTTTTTCAAGGTGACTTATCGTGCAGCTAGGATTGAGAGTCATTGTTCTAGAACTCATTATTACCAATAGCTACAATTTTCTATAATATAATTTCTGGCATTTTACTCTCCAACTACCACCTACACTGTTTCTGGCTCACTTCTAAGTACCCAACAATCTTAATTCTTTGACCCCACTGGGACCTTTAATTTCCTACCTTTTCACTGTTCCTCGATGCATACGTGTCCTCAGTTCCTTTTCTGACTTTTTGAATCCCCTTTTCACTGTTCCTTAGTACATACATGTCCTCAGTTCCTTTTCTAACTTGCTGAATTCTGATTATAATTACTCTTCTGCATCTATCCTCAACCCTCTTGACCTCTCTCACTTGGCTGTTCTTGCCTCGTAAAACCTGATCCTGGTTAAAACCAACTCTCCTTTTTCACACCTGCACACTTGTTGCTGTACATGGCTCAGCAAAACAGTCATGTTGACTTTATGTTCTTAGTACCCAGTGACTTTGATTTCATTTTAGGGCTGCCAAACTATCCTACTTTATTATTCTAGTTTGTCCACACTCCCATTTGCTTAGTTGATTATATCTTTTCCTTGCACACAAATCTTCAGCATTTCCCTTTACATCCTCTCTTTCAGTCGGTGACCTTCCTTTCTATTTTATTAAGAAAATAGAAATGTTCTTCCCACCACCTGCATCTTTACCAGTTATTGTGAATTAACTGTCTTTTCTTCTATTGAAGGTCATTCCCACCAATTGTTCCTTTGAGCCCATCCCTTCTTGCCTTCTCAAGGACATTCTTCCTGTAATTCTTCCCTGTTTTTCCTTTTCTGGATCACTGTCAACAGACTAAGAGCATATTGTAATTTCTTTCATTTGAAAGGAACACTCTCTTGACCTTACTAACTCTTCCACCTACTACCCATTTCTTTTCTCATTTATACCAGACTCTGCAAGACAGTTTTGTTTACCTTATCCATCTCTCTTTTTTTAATAGTTTTATTGAGGTGTAATATACATGTTACAAAATTCACCCATTGTAACAGTGCGATTTGCTGATTATAGGTAAATTTATAGAATTATGCAGTTATCACCACAATCCAATTTTACAATATTTTGATCCCTCCCCAAAATTCCTCTGAGCTTATTTGCATTCCATCTCTATCTGTTTCAATAAATTGGCCTTTGGACATTCATATAAATGGAATCATACTTGGGTAGTTTTGTTTTATAATATGCAGTCTTTTGCTTCTGTCTTCTTTCACTTAGCATGATGTTTCTGAGGTTCATCCATGTTGAGCATGTGTCAGGATTTCATTCCTTTTTATTCCTGAATATTTTTGCATTGTATAGATGTACCACATTTTGCTTCTCTGTTCATCAAATAATGGGCATTTGAATTGTTTCCAGTTTTTGGCTTTTATGAGTAATGCTGCTGTAGTTATTCATGGACGAGACTTGGTGTGGATATATGTTTTAATTTCTTCTGGATAGATTCCTAGGAGTGGAGTTGCTGGGTTTGTGATCGGCTTTGAGTTAATTTTTGGATGTGGTATGAGGTAAGGATCTCAGGTTTTTTGTTTGTTTGTTTGCATATGGATATCCAGTTGCCCCAACATCATTTGTTGAAAAGATTATCCTTTCTTCCTATGAATTGTTTTGACACAATAAAAAATGTACATACTATAAAATTTACCCATTGTATTTGGGTATGAGAAGGGATTATCATCCTCCTATGGCTGTCTCACTACTTCGAACTTCCTGTTAGATCCCCAGATAGGCCCATTGGTTTATTGCTTACTCTGAACAGGTCTACAGCCTCAGTCTAGGAAATCTGACTCTCTGTTCACTTGCCACTAAGATGGCTACTTTAATTGGTAGTTCTATTTAATTAAGTCCTCTTTGGTGGTAGCAGCAAAGCTCCTGGTTTTCTTGGTCTGCCCCACCCTTCTTGAGCTACTACTTGTAGGGGGCAGGATTGGGGAAAATAGAGTAGTCCCGGGCAAAAATGCCACAAGCTTCCATTGTTCTTACCCAATTTTGCCTAGTTTGCTTGAATAAAAATTTCTTTGTTGTATGCCTTTGGTTGATTACCAGAGTGCTGTAAAGTCAGATCTCCATTCTCTTTGAACGCATCCCAACCAGACTTCCTCTCCCATCATTTCACTGAAACTGCTTGTTATGGTCATCAGTGGCTTTCATTTTGCTCAATTCAGTGTTCCTTTTTTAGTCTCTGTCTTGCTTGATCTATCAGCACCATTTGATAGAATTGATTATACTCTCCTTCTTGAAGTCTTTGACTTCCAAAATACTACTATCTCTTGGTTGTTCTGAGTTGCTGGATACTCCATTTTTGTGAATTTCTTTCACTTAGTCCTCCTCATTCTCATAGCCTATAAAACTGGTAGCGTGTTAGGAATTTTATCTTTCCTGAGGACATTATTTCACTTTCTGCCCTCTCAAGTGATGCCTTTCCCTTTTTTTCTTCTCATAACCCTCATGCCACTGGATGTGAAGATGGATACTCTCTTTATTCCCCTTTTCAGCATTGAAATCATTCTCTTCCCTAAAATTCTTTAGCTTTGAAATTCATGTCATCACATTTTATTTACTACAGCCCCTATTGCTGTTGACTGGATTTCCTGGTTCATCCCATACAATGACTTCTGATGGTTACCACCTGGAGTTGGGCCACACTTCACAAGTTAAGGGCATAGTCCTCTACAGGACAGCTCTCACTTCAAATACCAGCTGCAAGCTTGGGGGGGGTTCCCAGAATCATCCTCACTGCTGTAAAGTAAATGTGGGGATTCCTGCTACTCCCTCATGTTCAGTAGTTTACTAGAATAGCTGTAGAACTCAGGAAAGTGCTATACTTACACAGTTTTACTGTGGCAAAAAGGATGTAAAACAGAACCAGCCAAAAGAAGGGACATATAGGGTAAAGTCTAGGAAGCTGTCAAATGTGCAGCTTCTGGTGTCCTACCTCTTTGGAATCAGGACACATCCTCCTCCTGGTACATCTTCCTTCTGGCACATCAGCGTGTTACAGTACACAGACTATTGCTAACCCTAAAGCTCACCTAAACTTTGATGTCCTGGGTTTTTATTGAGGGTTCGGTATGTAGGCATGATTGATTAAATCATTGAAAACTGGTTAAACTCAATCTCCAGCCCCCTTACACTCACTGGAGGGCAGGCCTCTAATGACACATAGTTGGTCTTTTTGGTATAGCCATCCAGAGTCATTTTATTAGCACAAACTATTTAGGGGCCCATTATGAGTCATCTCATTAACATAGGCTATCAGGGTCCATTGTGAATAACAAAGACACTCTTGTCACTCTGGAAATTCTTAGGATTTAGAGACAACCTCCCAGTAACTGGGAAAAAAAGCTAGCCAAATTTATTATATAGGATTTCTTCCCTCTTCTTACTTTTTTGTTTTATTTTGTTTATATTTCCCTTCTCTCTTACTAGTACTATTTCTGATCTCAATTCTTGGTCGTTTTAACCATGTGGATATTTTTTCAACATTCAGACCTTTCAGTTCTTTGGGATTTTAGTTCTTTGAATCTCCTTCTGTGATCTTGTCTTTCACCTCCCCTAAATCATTGTGACTACCAAAGTTACTCCCTAGCAGTAATAATTGCAACCTCTCCGTAATTTCAATTGTATGTATCCCACTCTCTGGCCTCTACTTGCTATCTTTCTAAATCTTTTCCCCTTTATACCCTGACTCCCATAATTCTTTAACCCCACTAGGATGTCTAATCCAATGATTCAGCCACCATTTCATTGACTCTTACTCTTGATAACCTCTTTCCCTTCCTTATTCAAATCACTTATTATCATAGTTCTCCCTCGCACATACCTTTGACATCATTTCTTCTCTCTTGATTCATTGTTCTTGCTGTGCCAAAACCACCTTCTTAGTTAAATCCACTTACCACCTGTTCAGGCCTGCACCCATGAAGCTGAACTGTGGTTAGTGAAAAACATACAACCTTGCTGATTGGTTTTGTTTTAAATTCATGGCCATAAACCTCAAGTGGAACCATAATGCTTCCAGATAATCATCCTTAGTCTAGTAGGTGGGAGAATGAATGGATGATGATTTTAAACATTTTCCCTCTTTTTTCCCTCTCATCTCACTTTTAATAATTACATTCTTTTTCTAAGCTAATGACTTTTCTTCCTACTTTATTGAAAAAGTTGAAGAGAACTTTGTAGAATTCCACAGTCATATCTACTCATTTATTAGCATTTACATTAGCATATTCTGACATTTACCATAGTGCTATGTCTACTTCTGTCTGAAGGCAGTTCCTTCATTCATCCACTACGTCATATCCACTCTTGCCTACTCAAGAACATTCCTTCAGTTATTTTCTCATCTTTTAATTTTTTCTTCTCTGATTCATTCCCATCAGCATTTCAAACATGTTACTTCTCTCATGTTCAAAAAAAAGTTTTCTTGATCTTAATTTCCCCTCCATCTACCACCTAATTTTGCTATTCTGTCTTGTAGCAAACCCTTCAAGGGTTGCCTATAATGTTGTTTCATTTTTCTCCTCCCATTGTACTTATGCTAACTATCTTGGATATAAATTTTAAAAAATAAAATACATAGATACGTACATACTGTGGTGTTTGTTCTCTAAGAACAGGGATATTCTCATACATCTCATACAATTATCAGAATCAGAAAATATTAACCTATATGTCTATACATATTCAATATTTATTTTTGGTATAATATATTATCCACAGGCCATGTTTATATTTTATTTCTTTCCCTAATAAGTCCTTATAGCATTTTGCACCCCACCCCTCAGTCTAGGATTCATTGCAGTATTCCTTCCAGTATTGCATTTGTTGGATTTAATCTTTAATCTGGAGCAATTCTTTAGCCTCTTGTTTCTTGGCCTTGACACTTTTGAAGAGTACAGCCAGTGATTATGTAGACCATACCTTAGCTTAGTTTATTTCCTTAAGTTTTATATTTTGGGGGCAGGATACTATATAAAAGATATGTGTTATTGGTGCATCCTATCAGGAGGCATATAATTCTGATTTGATCCGTTATTGGTCATGTTAACTTTGATCACTTGGTTCAAGTGTTGTTCACCAGGTTTTTCTACTATAAAGTTATTTTATTTTTGTAGTATATGAGTAATTCGTTGGAAGATATTTTGAAATTACAGTTGATCCTTAAATGATGCAGGTGTTGGGGGCGCTTCTCCCTTCATTTAGTAGAAAATCAGTGTATAACTTTTGACTCCCCCAAAACTTAACACTAATAGCCTGTGTGACCAGAAGCCTTACCAATAACATGAACAGTCAATTGACTCATATTTTGTATTATTGTATTATTATATATTGTATTCTTATAAGAAAGTTAGCTAGCAAAAAGACTATGTTATTTAAATCATAAAGAAATGAACATGTCATGGGAATAACAGGTACATCATAGGGAATATAGTCAGTGGTATTGTAATAACATATGGTGACGGTAGCTACACTTAACAGAGAGCATAGCACAATGTAAAGAGAAGTTGAATCACTATCATGTACATAATGTTGAAATGAATGTAACATTATTTATCAACTATCCTCAAATATACATTTTTTCTTTTTTATTTTTTTAAACTTTATTAGAGCAAATGAGCATGTGTAAGGGAGGGAGGGGCAGAGAGAGAGGGAGAGAGAGAAATCCCAAGCAGGCTCGGCACTGACGGCACAGAGCCCTACACAGGGCTTGAACCCATGAACCGTGAGATCACAACCTGAGCTGAAACCAAGAGTTGGACACTTAACTGAGCCACCCAAGTGCTCCTCAAATAAAATTTTTTAATTAAAATTAATTTTAAAAAAGGAAAATCATAAAGAGAAAATACATATATAGTACTGTACGGCATTGAAAAAAATCCATATGTAAGTGGACCTATGCAGTTCAAACCTATGTGGTTCAAGCATCAACTGTAAGTAATCTCTTATTGCTCATCAACTTTTACCTACTTGTTTTAGTGTCATTACTCATTCTTACTGGAATTAATTATTACTAGGATGGCTGCAGAATAATGATTCTCTAACTCAGCCATTTTTTTCTGTATTTATTAGTTGATACTTAAGTTGGAAAAACACAAGTCTTTTTTTCTTCTTGAGTGGGGGGGGGAACCAGTTATGTGCTACTTTGTTTCTCTCTTGTGAGTCTCCTTTACTACTTAAAGAAAACGTTTTATTTTGGACACTTCTAGTCACCAAATGTGTGGGGGTTCTCCTCACAACAGTAAACAAATCTCTGACACCAGCTGAATATCCTATAATTTAATTCAATTTTAACACTATCTACCCAGACATAGTATCAGATCTCAGAGGTAGGGGCTCAGTTTTACAAGACTGCTCTCCCTCACTCCAACTTCAGATGCCAGTTTCAGGCTCAGGTTATCACCTGTGCTTGTGACCAACTGGCTGTAAATTAGAGGTTCCAATGATCCCTCCCCTCCGGTTCACGTAATTTGCCAGAGTGGTTCATAGAACTCAGGGACACACATTTACTAGTTTATTAAAGGTCATGGTAAAGAGTACAGACGAACAGCTAGATGAAGAGATACATAGGGTGAGGTCTGGGAGGGTCCCAAGTGCAGGAGCTTCTGACCTGGAGGAGTTGAGGTGCATCACCTTCATTGTGTGGATGTGTTCACCAGTCTGGAACTTCCTTGGACCCTATGCTATTGGTATTTTATGGAGGCTTCCTCACGTAGGCATGATCAATTATTAACTTTGTTTCTAGACCCCCCCTGCCTTCTTTGGAGGGTATGGGGTAAGGATGAAAATTCCAAGCTTCTAAGCATGGTTTGCCTTTCTGGTGACCAGCCCCCACTTAGAGCCATCCAGGAGCCCACCCAGAGTCACCCCATTAGGACAGAAGATGTATCCCTAGTGCTGACATCATTTAGGAATTTACAAGGGTTTTAGGAGCCCTGTGTCAGGGATAGGTCAAAGACAAATATTAGAACAAGAGATGCTCCCAGTGTGTGTATCACTTAGGAAATTACAGCGGTTTTAGGAGCTCTGTACCAGAAACTGGGGACAGAGACCAATATATGTATTTTCTATTATTTCACAATATTCTACTATGGAAGAGCCAGCCAAGTCTTCATCTCCCATTCCTTAATTAACTCATGGGTTCCTACTTTAGTTAGTGGGTTATGACCTATTTCTGTCATTTATTTGGTGCTCAAATTGTTCCTGGTTTACCCGGTGGGAGCAGCTTCAGGCTGGTTTCTTGTTACATGCATTGATCATTATTTTGAACACTTCCATGATATTCCAGCCTCATATTTTGCTCTCCTATCCCAGCAGTAGAATGAGACATTTCTCCATGGAGCCTTGGATTCCTTTTTTTCTTCCTTTTAATTGAGGTATGATTTACAAAGAATTAGATGTAAAGATATTAATATTTAATGAGTTTTAGCAGTTGTATACATCTATGTAACTATTACCACAAACAAGATATAGAACATTTTTTAATCATCTAAGAAAGTTTACTTGTGTCTCTTTCTATCCAGTCCTTCTCCCTTCTCCTAACCAAGAAGATCCTTTTTTTTTTTTTTTTTTGACTCTGCTACCATAGATTAGTTTTGTCTATTCTTCTACTTCATATACATGGAATCATACATTAATTGTTTTTTGGTCTGGCTTCTGTATCAGTCTGAGTCTAGTCAGAAGAGATAAACTACATAGTGATTTGAATAGTGAACACTTAATATGAAGAGTTACTAACTATAACAGGGAAATGGATAATGAGGGAATGGCTAGTAAGAAGTAAAGAGAAATTAGGAAGAGCAGATATACAGAGAAGCCACTACTCCTAGACTAAGTGAGATAGAATGTCGAGGGAAGAGTGCTCCCTCCAGCCACCAGCTGACATCCATCCAGGTTTTGTTGGAAAGGGCATGGCCATGACTCACTTGAATGGCAGAGAAATTGCTGTGATGTTACACGGAAAGAACTTTCTGGAAATCTGCCTTCCAGAATCGCTGGAAATCTATGCCCTGCAAAGGAAAACTATACAAGGGGAAGTGTCTGACCAAAGGTACTCTACTGTAAAACCACCATAGGGAGAGTGTTTGGTGAAGGGGTTGGTTGCTGTGTACTCCTGGCTACCATGTAGCCCAGGGACAGGACATTGGAGAAGCTGCACATGCTGTAGTAACTTGATGCTGGAGAAGCTGCCTTTGCTACAGGAACTAGATGCTGGAGAAATCATGCATACTGTAGTAGTTGGCTGAGCAAGTGCAGTGGAACACAGAAACAAAACTCTTCCCTCCTGCAAAGTCTGTCCAGTGACTTCTTATAAAGCTTAATATTGTGTGAGCTGGGAAAGGAAAAAATATTTAAATATCTCAGATCCACTTTCACAGAGTAGGCAAAAAAAGGATGAATTTGGAGCTGAGAGTCAAAAAATTATTAGTGCAGGTCATATTTTCTTTGGAATCTCCTAATTTTTGATTGTATGTTAGGCATTTTGTATAAAAGAATAGTAGAGACCTAGGTAAATAATATTTACCTCTAGAGAGGGGCATGCTGCTACTTATGTCTAATAATTAGAGTAGAGTGCTTGGTCAATCTGATTCATTTTTGACCCATGATTGGCCTTTGTTGTTGCTTAGTTAATTTCATTTCACTATTGGCCTCAAATATATTGAAAGTGGTGTCAAGACTTTTTTGTCAGGAGGGCTTCAGGAGGGCTTAGTATCTGAATACTGGCAAGTTTTCAGAGATCTCTTTGTGCTTTACAGCCGAGTCCCCAGCTTTCTGAAATGCAGAAGATTTCTCTCTGTTTTATTGCTTGACTGCCAAATGTTTTTGGCTTATCCTTCCTGTGTTTATTCTTTAAAAAAATTAGCATATACATGCACATTTTTTGTTTCCTCTTTCTCACAGAAAAGGTAGCATAGTATAATACTCTTTTGCATTTTGCTTTTATTACTTAACAATATACCTTGAAAATAATTTTATGTTGTAGAAATGTTTATTCCATTTTTTTTTTTTAACAGTTGTATATAGTACTTCATAGTGTATATGGGCCATGATTCATTTATTTGACCTCCTATGTTTGGACATTTACATTGTTTCCAGTATGTTGCAATAGAAAAATACTGTGATAAATAATCTTTTGTGTAAGTATTTTTATATTGTTAGAGTACATCCCCTTTTGAATCCCTTCTAAACAGATATTGCCCTTTCTACTCCAGTGAAACTGCTCTTATCAAGGAACTCAGTGACCTCTGTGTTCCTTAATACAGTAGTCATATCTAAGATGAAGATTTCCTATGATCTCAGTCTGTATTCACTCCCTTGATGATCTCACTCAGTCTTATGACTCTGTTTACTGTCTCTATGCTCGTAACTCCCAGGTGTATGTATCCAATCCAGATTTCTTTCCCAAATTCCAAACTCATATATCTAGCTGCTTACTTGACATTTCTACTTGGACATCAAATAGACACTTCAAGCACATTTTCCCCCAAATTGAGCTTCTCACTATCCTTTCCCTTCTTCCCCCTATTATTCTACCTGCAATTTTTTCCATCTTGTTGTAGAAGCTCCATCCGTGTCCTCGTTCAGAATGTTGGAGTCGTCCTTGATTTCTTGTTCACTCCTCAAATCCAACCTGTCAGGAGATCTATTGGCTACCTTCAAAACATACCTAGAATCTGACCGCTACTGCTTCTACCCAGGTCTGAGCTACTGATGTCACTTAACTAAATTGCTGTAGCCACCTTATTGGTTTGCTTCTATAGTTTTTCTTCAAAACAGCAGTCAGAGTGATCTTTTAAAAATTTGCCAGATCCTGTCTTTACTTTTCTTAATATCTGTCTTGTGAATTTTCATCTCACTACGAATAAAAGCTAAAGTTCTTTTTTTACTACTTCATGTGACTTTATTATTTTTTAAATTTTTATTTATTTATTTTTTTTATAGTTTATTGTCAAGTTGATTTCCATATAACACCCAAGTGCTCATCCCAATAAGTGCCCTCCTCAATGCCCATTACCCATTTTCTCCTCTCCCCCACCCCCATCAACCCTCAGTTTCTTCTCAGTATTTAAGAGTCTCTTATGGTTTGCCTCCCTCCCTCTCAACTATTTTTCCCCTTCCCCTCCCTCATGGTCCTCTGTTAAGTTTCTCCTGTTCCACATATGAGTGAAAACATATGGTATGTGTCCTTCTCTGCCTGACTTATTTCACTTAGCAAAACACCCTCAAGTTCTATCCACATTGCTACAAATGGCCAGATTTCATTCTTTCTCATTGCCATGTAGTATTCCATTGTATGGATAAACCACATCTTCTTGATCCATTCGTCAGTTGATGGACATTTAGGCTGTTTCCATGATTTGGCTATTGTTGAAAGTGCTGCTATGAACATTGGGGTCCATGTGCCCCTATGCATCAGCACTTCTGTTTCCTTTGGGTAAATTCCTAGCAGTGCTATTGCTGGATCATAGGGGAGTTCTAGTGTTAATTTTTTGAGGAACCTCCACACTGTTTTCCAGAGCGGTTGCAACAGTTTATATTCCCACCAACAGTGTAGGAGGGTGCCCGTAAAAGCTAAAGTTCTTACAAGAGCCAGTAAGGCCCTACACATTTTGGCTCCATTCAGTTCTCTGATCTCACCTACTTCTCTAACCCCTTCCTCCTGCCCCTAATCCACTGGGTTTTAGCTACGGAGACCTTCTTGCTGTTCCCTTGAATAAGCTGAGCATGCTTCTGGATTATGATCTTTGCTTTTACTATTTCTTCTGCCAAAATTTTCTTTCCCAGGTATCTGCCTAGTTTATTTTATCATCATCTTCAGGTTTTGCTTATCCAGTTTACAATTACAATCCTCATTTCTCTCAACCCCCAATATTCCCATCCCCTTTCTCTGCCTTTTTTTTTTGCCCCCTCTTAGGGTTTATCTTTATACTATCTTTACTTATTTATTAATATAAATATATAGACTCTAAGATTGCTAAAAGCAAGGATTGCTGATAGGTTCCTTGTTGCATTTGTGTAGAATAGTGTTTGCCACATAATAAATAACCAGTAATTACTTGTTGAATGAGTTAGTCTTATCTGGAACTCAGACCTCTTTAAGTTTTTAAGGCTTAAATCTTTTTCTCAGAGCATTGCTTCTCAAACTTTAGCATGCCTCATAATCAGAAAGGAAAACTGAAATTTCATTTACTATAAAAGTATATTCAGAGCAATTGTCTTAAATGTTATGAATGCATGTAAAGATTATCAAAAAATTGGTAGGAAAAATAGGATTTTAATAGATCTTGTAAGACTCACAAGGAGAAGGAAAGGGATAATACTAAGGAGGAAGCCTGGGATAATTTGTAGAGAAAAAAAATTTGTAAGTGATAATAGGGGTACCTGGTTGTCTTAGTTAAGTGTCCAACTTTGGCTCAGGTCATGATCTCATGGTTTGTGGATTTGGGCCCCGTGTTGGCCTCTGTTCTGACAGCTTGGAGCCTGGAGCCTGTTTCAGAGTCTGTGTCTCTCTCTCTCTCTTTCTCTCTCTCTTTCTCTTTCTTTCTCTCAAAATGAGAGAAACATTAAGAATAAACATTAAAAAAAGTGATAATAAATGAGTTTGCTTAGCTGGTAGGTAGGGATCTGGCAGGGTGTGGGTGAGTAGGGTTTTAAGTTGTAGATACGTTAACTTAAATTTTGTCGTTAGAACTTCACCTCTCTTCTTTACCTTGAGTTTAATTTTCTGATTCTGTCTTGCTCTGTCTTCACCTTTTATCTGCCCCTTTCCCTGACTATTGTATTATGTATTCTGACTACTTTGTTTCATATCACATTCTATACTCTTATACATTCTGATCCAGAATTTTATGTTGATAGTATTATTTTTCGACTGTTGTTTGGTAACTTATTTCATTATGTTAAGGTAAGAGTTCTGGCTATTATTTTTAAAAGTGACTAAACTTTCTTAGTCTTTAGCTGTCATTAACTGTCCATTTAAAATTTCACTTTGTCAGAAATAGAGTTCTTAGTTATGAGCCCCTCCCCTCATTTGGACTTTTATTTTCCATTTAATTTCTAAACTGTCTCAAATTCATATACTTCATTCCATAGCATTTGGGCATGCATATTATGGTGTGGGTATGCTATAAGTATTAGGTGAATGAACTTATAAGATATAATAAAACTTTTACTCAAGTGCGATTTTTTCTTCTTTGTACCTCACCGTGGACACCTCATCAAGGACACCAAGGACACTATTCATTCTTTGATTCTCTGCTGATAGATTTTTTGTCTTGATGAATATATTGTAATACCCCAGTTTTTAATAACTGGGCTGTGTGTGCACGCACACGTGTTTTAGTTGACATCCCACTGTTTCATTGCTTTCCTGATGAATAATTTAACACTGCTGATGAATAATTTAACACATTCTGTTAAATGAGAAGTTTTGTGAGATAATTGCCTTTACTGGTCTTCTGGGTATTGGATTCTTTTCCTAGGTGCTTTTACATACTATATTAGGATTGTGTTCAGCTGCATGTAGCAGAAACTCAAGTACAGTGGCTTAAAAACTGGACTTCTTCTTCGGGAAACAAACCTGGATATAGGCAGACCAGGGTTTATGGCAGTTACATAATGCCATCAGGCTCCTTCTTTTTCTCTTCTCTGTTATCTTTGAAGGGTGGCTTTTGCTCTATGGATTGCAAGGTGTCTATTTTCCCCCAGACATTTTATTTAGCTTTTTATTAGCAAAACAGTAATTTTCCTTTAATCCTTGTTCATAAGCATTGTACTTTTAGCTCATTGGTTACAAATGGGTCACACGGCCACAATAGGATGCAAGGGAGTCTGGGAAGTTGATACCTTAGGCACAATACTGCTGTCTCCAAAATTAGTATTCTGATAACAGGGAAGAGAGTGAGAATTTGGGGTAGGCAACTTTAGCAGTTGGTAGGTAGTGTGAAATCATACATCACTATTCCTTACAATAGTCTTGCAAGTTAGATGGGGTCATTTTCATCACAGAGGAGAAACTGGGGGTCATAGAAGCTAAATAACTTGTAAAGAGTCATACAGCAAGTAATTGATAAAGCTAGGATATGAACGTAAGTCAGTCTCTGTCCAAAGATCATGCTCTTATCATTCATTCTATTGCATGATCTCTTTATTTTTTTTTAAATTCTTTTTAACATTTATTTATTTTTGAGAGACAGAGAGAGACAGATCATGAGCAGGGGAGGGGCAGAGAGAGAGGGACACATAGAATCAGAAGCAGGCTCCAAGCTCTGAGCTGTCAGCACAGAGCCCGACGCAGGGCTCGAACCCACGAACTGTGAGATCATGACCTGAGTCGAAGTCAGACACTCAACCTACTGAGCCACCCAGGCGCCCTGCATGATCTCTTTATATTGTCCACTTAGCAGTCTGATTTAAGTAAAGATTTTGTGTAAATAGTATTTAAGATATTTTTTAGAATGTGATCCTCTTTTAGAAACATTTATTGGTTTTGAAAAAATATACAGTGAATACAAGAGATTTCCTGCTGCTTGATCTTTTGGATATATAAAAATGATGTGATTCTTGTATCAGAATCAAGATAAACTGTGAATGGTGTATGTAATTTTATTGAGATCTGCTCAGATAGAGGATTATCACAGCTTCTTATAAGGACCGTAGCTGGCTTTTCAAATTAAACTAAATATAATAATGTTTAATAACCTGGGAATTGTCATAAGGCAGATCATTTTAGATTTCTTTTCTGAATTCATTAGTGTTCTGTGATTTATAATCACCACCTGCCTAAATACTAATATTCCTTAGCATGTCTGACCAAAAAAAATCTGATATATCAAATAATAAAGTGTCACCAATATGATATTTTGATAAATGCTTTTATTAAAAATAAACTTGTTCTTACACTGGCAAAAGGTTCCCTATTTTGATTTATACCTTCTTAATTTCTTAAAAAATTTTTTTCTTTACATTTATTTATTTTTGAGAGACAGAGAAAGACAAAGCACAAGTAGGGGAGGAGCAGAGAGAGAATGAGACACAGAATCTGAAGCAGGCTCCAGGCTCCAAGTTGTCAGCACCTGATGCGGGGCTCGAACTCACAAATCGTGAGATCGTGCCCTGAGCCGAAGTTGGACGCTTAACTGAACCACCCAGGTGCCCCTGTATCTTTTTGATTTCTTATTTGCAAATTCTGGTACTTCGTATACTTGTCTGGACCACATTTTTCTTCTTTGTAGTTTTACTGATAACTACTCATTAAAGTGTATTTGTTTAGCTTACTTACAAACATGTCCAAGATATGTATAGGTAGAGATATTAAAACAAGCAGAAATTATTGTTTACACTGAGAGAAGAGCCTAGGTTCTCTTCTCTTCCTCTGCCTTCTTCCGCCACTGCCAGGGTTCAAATCCCATCAGTCATAGTTTGGTTGGGGGAGGTGGTGGTTTGCATTAAGGAATAGTGGGAATTTCCTCTCCCAGTATGGGACTTCGAATGCCAGAATAATTAAACTTACCACTCTTTCAGAAAATATTTATTGAATGTTAACATGGCAGATAATGAGTGACTTGCTAGAGATACACAGGTGAATTTAGGGAAAAACACTACCGCATAGTACATGATTTGAAGCACAGGTTTTGGAGTCTAACAGACCTGAGTTCACATTCTGACTTGTTTATTTGCCAGCTGTATGATTTGTGACAAGTTATTTGACCCCTTGAAGCCTCAGTTTTTTTCTTCTGTAAAAGATTCATGTCATAGTAACTTGGGGTGAAATGAATGAATGTACCTAAAGTGCTTACCACAGTTTTTGGCATATGGTAAGCATCTCAAAAACTATTATATACTAATATGGTGATAATGAAGAGATATTGGGGAGTAAACACATAATCCAGTGGAGAGAAAGTGGGGTTTTTTTTAGGGGAGGCTGGGGACAGGAGACTAAAACACATTAATAAGAGATGTTATATGTCGCATACTGAAAAACGTTTGTTAGATTGATATCCTCTATCCTTGTTACAGTGAATTTAGTAAGGCTCCGCTAAACATAGTCTTTTTGATTCACCTGCAATTTTTTACCTGGGGAGAGTAATAATTTTTCTTGCAAGATAAGGGACAAATAATATGAGAAATCAGATTACTTCATTCTCAGGATGTCTTAGACTGGACCTATTTTCTTTGCTTTAATTACTTTTTTGTAGATTTCTTTGTCACTCAAGTTTTGCCCATACTATGATGACATTTTCTCTGGTTGCATGTTGAGAATAGCAATGGTACCCTTGTGTAAGAATGATTTTTGAAGTTTAGATGCAGCTGATGTATAGTGAGATCATGTATTAAGGTATATAATTGTTTTGGGTTATAGCCTCAAATAGGCTAATCAGGAATTTAGAGGAAAATAGATAAGGAAAAAAATTAATGATGTACAATTAGGGCTACATAATTAGGGCAAAAATAATCAAATGATTCTCACTGAGTATGATATAGGTATCCCCGATTTACAAGTCCAGCACTCAGGTACAGCTCTGACATTTCTTTCAGAAGACCAAATCACCACCAGCTCTAGTTGTTCAGCATGCCCGGGATCTGAGCTTAGAGACAGAAGGAAGCAAGAGTAATACTCTACATTCCTTCAAGATGGAGAAAAGAAACCATGGTTTATGTGTAAACTTTCCCTTGAACTTTATTTCAGGGAAACTAGAAGAAATTATTTTACTTATGCAAAAGTCTTCTTCTAGGAAGGTGACATTTTAAAAAAGAAGTAGGCAGCCAGTGTAAGAGACATGTTATAAATCAAGAACTAAGGAATTTAGGAAAGTGATGATCAGAAGATATGGGAAAAATTGATGATGGTTTGTATCTCCAATGAATATTGATTTTAAGTTAACACTTTAATGTTTAACAATTGCTTAGTAGGTGCCAGACTGGGCTGAAGTGCGTTAGTTGCCTTAACTTTTACAACATATGAGTGGAAAGTCACTTTCATATTATTAGCCTCAATTTGCAGACGAGGAAATGGAGTCTTTGAAAGGCTAATTAGTTTGCTCACGCTCAGAAGACTAGTTAAGTGGCAATGGGGAATATCCCCAGAACCCCAATTCTTACCATTACACTAATACAGTTAACTGTTTTGTTTCAATTGAAGAGAGAATAAAATATGACAGTGTTGATTAAAGGCAGATATTGGGAAACTTGATTTCTAATGCTGGCTCTGATTTGGTGCAAATTCTGGCGATAGTTCAATAATCTGCCTTGAATCCATTACTGAGCCATCTTCTTACCAAGCCTTGGTTATCTTCTGATTATCTTCTGTTTCCTGTGTCTGTCAGGTTTAGAAATTGGAGGTTGGTCCTGGCATTATCTTTAAATGTCCGAAGTAGATAGCTGGGAATAGCATAGAAGCCAAGTAAAGATTGTAAGTAGCGTTTTTGAAAACTTGAAGATAGTTCATGTTTGGAGGATTAATGGATCTGACTTTTGTCCATATATCATGATGGAATCATAACAAATTGCTTTGGAAGACAGGTATCTTGATAAGAGTAGTTGATTTCTTACTATAACTAATCATTGTAGTTATCAAAGTGTTCTTGTGGTTAACTTATTTTGGTCTCCTTAATGACAGTGTAGCTATTCTGCTAATGCCCATAAAATATGAGTTTATTGACAGTGTTCATTTGGTTTTAGATTATTGCAATGTCTAAGATTATCCAGTCATTACTTTCTAAGAACGTCATTAGAAAACAGCAAACTATTTTCCATTCTCAACACTTTAAGAATTGAGATTTGAGTCTTTTGGTAGACATAAGCACTAATATACTCAGTTCTGCTATATCACTTATTTTGGAAATGTGAATTTATTTTAATGTGATTGATATATTAGGAAATGATTTGACCTTATGGAAATTTCTCATGCTTATGCACAATTTCGTCTGAGAAATACACGGTAAATGCAAAAAACTGTACCCCACTGAAACAGGTTGCATAGGAGTACACAAAATGCACACACCTCAAACATGTACTGGCTCTCTCAGTTTGCCTTGTAGGTTGTGAGTTACACCCGTCCACATTAGGTGTTACAACTTTATATATGGCATCTGATAACCTTTCTTTCACCCTCCTTCACCTCTGCTCCCAAGTTAAAACTCTTCTGACACTTCACGAGCAAATCTCAGGTCTTTTTCACGGTAAAGTGCCATATTTATTGTAGTATTTCTTTCTTAGCCATTTAATATGTGTAAAACTGTACTACTGCATTTTTAGGTTCCTACTGCTGTTTTATTTTTGTTTTGTTTTTAATGTATTACTGATGTAGTTTTGAGTGTTGTGCTCTCAACCCCATTTTTTTTGGTAACCTTTCTGGTATTTATCATATGGTTTTGTACAAAATTTTTGGATAGGGTTTTTTATTCTGCAAGTCTACTATTTTTGTAGCTTAGGTTTTTAATATTTTTTTCTGTATTTTTAATATATCTAGAATTTATTTTTATGTGTAGGCAACAGTAGGAATCCATCAACTCCCTCTGCCATTTCTTTCTTTAATGACAACCTCTGCCACTTGATGCAACATTTACTGAATCCTTGTCTTCCTTGCTCCTGCCTCAGTTTGAGTTTTTCTATACTTAATTTTGGACTCTCTCTGAGCCTATATCAGTAACTTCTTGTTTTAATTATTAATCAGTTAAAGCTTTACCTCTGGATACCTATTGAGGATTGAAAGAAATTTAGATGGATTCCTATTTAGTTTTAGGTTCTATTAGTGTTTTGACATTAAGAATGTTTAACCTTGTTTGATAGTTGGTGTCTTGCATAGACTGCCCTAAACACTCTCCTTAGGTCTAATAACCAGGCTTATAAAGATAATGACTTTTATGATTATTTTTTAAAATAGGGAATATGATGAGAGGATGCCATTTATACTTTCTTCTTTGAGTATTTTTTTAACCCACAAACCAGCTGAATAATTTTATTTAAATTCTAAGATTATTTTCATCTACTATCTAAACGTGGGGTAGATAAACATTTGTAGTTTTTATACTACCCAGCATTTTGTGAATACCTCTGTCGTTGAATTTTACATTATATGAAGCCATCTGTAGGGTCTCTTACATCCCTGTTAGGGTGTAAGTTTTATTTCTTTATATATATATATATATATATATAATTCTAAAGATTTTATTTTTAAGCAATCTCCACACAGAACATGGGGCTTGAATTCATAACCTTAAGATCAAGAGCTGGTGCCCCTAGGCTGTACGTTTCTTGAGAGCAGTTCACTGTTGCTATCCGTGGTACCCAGTGTGTCTCTGGTCACTTTAGTAGACACTTAAGAGCCGTTTGTTTATTTAAACCCTTTTATAAGCTCCCGACACTCTTTGTATTTCTCTTGTGCTACCTAGCACCTTCTATTTTTAATTGTACTTGGCTTCCGTTTTCCTTAACTGTCATTACCAGACTGGATGCTCCTTTTAGGCAGAAACTATTATTAACTTAAAAATTTTTTTCTCCAGTACTTTCCGAAGGCCTTATACTTTGTTCATAATGAACATTGAATAAGTAGAAGATCAGAAGACATTTTATTTTAAATTTTATTTATAGGTTAAGACTAGAAAAAGATTTGAGGCAGCCTTACCCATCTGTATGTCACATGTGTTAGAAGTAGAGAAGCATTCCTAGGCCCAAGAGTATAATTTGTAAAGAATTTTAGCTAACGTGTTACTAAAATAAAGTTTTTACTGTGTGTATGTGTGTTTTGGTTGTTTCTAGATGTTATTTATAAGAATGCTTAGTGCCTGGACTTAGGCTTCTAAAGTGGCAGGTTAATTTTAACTTCACAGTCCTGCTGGACCAGTTCATTATATGGTTTGGAGAAACCAAGGGAAAGCAAATGATGCAGGAAGTGGTAGTGGTAGTTCTGTAAATACTCTTTTGATTTGACCTTTTACTGAACTTGGTTGCAAAACAGTTCTATAATGTAACTTTAAAATATTTGATTAGAAAATGCATATATTAAAAAGGATCTAAAGTTTTCAACTTCATTTTGTATTTTTTTTTTTGGTGTAGTGCCACTGGATATGTATTGAGACATTGTAGGTTGGTGGGTAACTCTCTGAGAAGCCAGTCAACTTGAAAGGCAAAGACTTTCTAGAGTGCTATCTGATCTTTCACTCTTAGAGATCTTATCTGCTTTGTGGGAGTCATGGAAAATTTACACTGACTTAATGCATAATTAAAAATTTTTACTGACATTAGTAATGAATACTTTTGGGGTGATTAAAATGGTTTGGAACTAGACAGAGATGGTGAGTGTAGTACATGCCACCCTGAATTTTATTATTATTTTTTTAAGTTAAAAAGTGTATTTATAAAAATTTCAGCTTTATGTCCCTTTTAATACTGTACTTACTCTCTGCAGGAACCTTTGTAAAGTTTTATGTATATTTTCTGACAGTTCAGATACACACACACACACACACACATACATACATACATATGTCTATAAACACATAGTTTTAAAAATGGCCATACTTTACATATCACTTTGGGACTTGCTTCTTTTCACTTAAGGATAAAGCTTGGAGAATTTTTAATCTTGAAGGAGATGCACTGCACACTGTTTAAACTGTACATAGTATTCCATGGTTCATGGAATATTTCATGCCATGGAATACGCCCAGAATTTGACCATTTCCCTATTATTTGATCCTCTTTTTCTCCATCTTTTCCTCATTCTGTTCCTTCTTTCCTCCTTTAAAAAAGCAATTAATAAACTTAATTTTTAAGAGCAGTTTTGGATTCACAACAAAATTGAGTGGAAAATACAAAAGATTTCATGTACTCCCTGTTGCCACACATGCATCCTTCCCCACTGTCAGCAACCCACACCACCGTTGTACACATTTGTTAAAATTGATGAACCTACATTGACACATCATTATTACCCAAAGTCTGCAGTTTACATTAAGTTTCCTTCTTGGTTCACTGCATATTTCACTAAATTACAAAGTAGAAATGGCCAAAGAGAGAATTAGCGATTTGTAGATGGATTTGAAGAAATTGCCAGAGTGCAATGCAGATAAAGAAATGGAAAATATAAAAGAGTGGTTAAGAGATAAAGAGCCTTTCCATTCTGTAGTAAACTCTCTTGGTTCCTGCTCATAGGACTATTTTAAGCCTGTTTTAATACTTAGATGAAATAGATGGCAACATTTTTCAAAAATTGACTCAAGAAATAGAAAACCTGAATAGACCAATAACCGTTAAATGACTTGGATCAGTAGAGATGGATGGGTAGACATAGGTGAGGAGACTCAGTCCTGTAACCCTGTTCCCCTTAGTTGAATCCTGTGACTCCTTGTGAAAGGGAATACTTTTTCTTCTGCCTTTCGTCAGTAGAGTATATGCCCCACTGACACTATTTGGCATTGTCAGGCCGCATAGAAAGTGTCCTTTCTGGGCATCCTCAATTCATAGATCAGAATTTTGGTTGGACTCCCTGGTCCAGAGGAAGTGTTGCCATTCTATAACTGTACTGTGATTTCTTCCCAGCCCTTCATACTCTGAGTTCTTTCTACCCTTCCCCTGTCCTTCTGCAATGCTGATGCCATTCTCATACTCTTGTCCTAGATACATCACAGGCACAATTCACAGACTGAGGCTTCTGCATTAGAGTCTGTGAAAGGGAACTCATTACTTCCACGTGTGGTAGTGGGAGGTGTCTTTCTTTTCTTTGAGAAGTAACTAAGGACCCCTTAGTGCCTAAGGAGCATTAGGTATCCCCTCCCTCTTGTTGTGATTATTGTGTCCTCCTCCCTTTTGGGATGGTGATATGTGTTGTTAATCATGGTCAGTGAATGAGGCTCTTCTCACTCCCACTTGGAGCATGGCTCCTTTGCTTATTAGCGTCAGTTGGCAGGCAGGTATGGTTACTCTCCCTTCTTCTCCCTGCCACTTCTGGCCCTGGTTTGGTTGTACCATATAAGCTGGCAAGTATCCCTCTGAATCATTAGATATTACTTCTGAGATAGTAAACAGCTGTTTCCAAAACCCATTTACTGGAGTACTGTAGTCCCTTATACAATATCCCATTAGTTAGTGATAATTTCTGACATTCCTGGAATAGAGAACATTATTACCTTTAGTCTTCTCTATGAGAAGTGTTCACTCCTCACTTTGTCTC
The DNA here is from genome assembly GCA_028646485.1 of Cryptoprocta ferox. Taxonomy (NCBI): domain Eukaryota; kingdom Metazoa; phylum Chordata; class Mammalia; order Carnivora; family Eupleridae; genus Cryptoprocta; species Cryptoprocta ferox. Next base: position 41,919,419 of record CM053565.1, read on the forward strand.
CTTTACTTCTATAGGATGCTACAAATATTCCCACTTTATACCAATATTCCTCTCTCATTTGGGAGCAGTGGCTCAAGTTTTAAGGGTATGTAAATCAAGGCTGTGTTGGATACATGTACAGAACTCAGATGACCTCCACTCCTCCTAGATATTGCCTCAGTGATTTAGGGGTAGAAGATGTTGATTATGCACTAACAATAATGAATACTGCGATCATAGTTTAAAGGTCACTCTTGTTGCCCTGTGATATTCAATTTAATGCTGGTAAGGACACATAGGAGGTTTTTATCAATCCATACTTATGAAAGTACCTCTATACGTACTCCTTACATTTTTGGATAATCATGTACCTCAGTGATAAAATCCAAACTTATTAACAGTTTATTAGTCTTTCTCTTGATGGTTTCTGAATAGGGAATGCCCTATGTTTATTTTCTCCAAATCATCTTGATACATTATTGCCCCCTCAGTCATCTGACGTGGGTATATAACGGGTTATTGTGCAAAGGCTTATTGAGGTTGTAAAAAGTCATTATACAGACATTGACTTTTCCACCATTGTTTAAAATTGCTGCTTGCAGGCCTTCCCCATCTCTCTCCAAAACTAGGCCATAGATCGGGTACCTGCTTTTCAAGTACACACAGGTGCTCTGCTATTTTCTTGCTGATATAAGATGCTAAGGCCTGCCAGGTTCTCTCTACTCAGCTTGGCAAGGGGCTTAGTGAGAGCCATGTAGTCTGTCTGTAATATCTGCAGTCAGTCCCTCAAAGCCATGTAGTCTGTCTGTAATATCTGCAATCAGTCCCTCAAAGTGCAATTAGGCCTTTGAGCAAAATCCTCTCTGGGTCTGTTCCTTGTTTGAGAATTTATGGGTCAACCTCATAGCTTCTTTAGCTGAGTTATGGTAGAACTGACACCCATTCAAATGATGGTTATAATTGTCTCCTGTAGGCAATATAGCACCATGAGAGACATTGTTGTTTGTCTCCTTAATTTACATTCTGTTTTCCCTTTGGTTTAGTAGCTTTGATTTTAGTGTGAGATGCTGTTTCTCAATACTCCATTCACCTGGGCTGAGTTGGGCTGGAGGGGGAGGACATGACATAGGCCTTAGCCAATCATCAGTGCATCATATTGCTTTCATTCAGTAGTACGCACATTACCTAAACCATCAGATTGGAGTGAATCTCAGAACAAAGACCTTGCTCTCTTCTGCTGGGTTGGGTGTGCTGATGATGTGAGTTTTAAGTTGTTGGGGACCACTGTGTGGAGGCTGAGAATAGATCCAGTGTGGGTAAAACAGTCAAGAGTTGGATTCTTGTCATATCCTCAAACCTTGGTTGCAGCAGAGGTCAACCTTACCCCTGATTATTCTCTAAAATAAACAGAAAATTCTCTATTTTGCTTAGGCCATTGAAGACTGAGTTTGTTTCCTTGTTATAGAAAGTCTTAACTTCTGAGAATACCTTAAAGAATTGCTTTTCCTGGGCACCTGGGTGGCTCGGTTGGTTAAGCATCTGACTTGGGCTCAGGTCTTTAACTTATGGTTCATGAGTTCGAGTCCCGAATCTCGTGAGCTTGTGCTCTGCATTGGGTGAGCTCGAGGCCTACATTGGGTGAGCTCAAGGCCTGCTTTGCATGAGCATGAGCCCCACTTCTGGTGAATGTGAGCCCTGCTTTGGATGAGCCCTGCTTCTCCCCCCACCCCACTCATTTGCATCCCCCCTCTCTCTCTCAAAAAAAAAAAAAAAAGTTTCTCCTCTTTTTTGTAAGTCCTTCCAGATAGTTATGTCTTTACTAGATATTGGGATGTTTGTACAGACTCTAAGACTTGGTCGTCATGCCTGTTTTTAAAACAAACTTAATATGATCCCTTAAATAATTGACATGTGACAGAGCAGTCATTTGAAAATGTGCTCTAGGGGCGCGCCTGGGTGGCTCAGTTGGTTAAGCATCCAACTTCAGCTCAGGTTATGATCCCATGATTCGTGAGTTCGAGCCCCACGTCAGGCTCTGTGCTGACAATTCAGAGCCTAGAGCCTGCTTCAGATTCTCTCTCTCTCTCTCTCTCTCTCTCTGTCTCTCAAAAATAAAACAGTAAAAAAGAAAATGTGCTCTAAAATTCCTGGGACTTCTGTAACTCTATTCTCTTTTTACACCAACTGTTACTTCTGCCTCATAGCTGCTGTTGCTTTTTTTTTTTTTTTTAATTTAAATCCAAGTTAGTTAACATATAGTATAATAATAATTTCAGGAATAGAATTTAGTGATTCATTACTTACATATAACACCCAGTGCTCATCCCAACAAGTGTCTTCCTTAATGCTTCTTGCCCATTTAGCCCATTCCCCCACCCAACACCCCACCAGCAACCCTCAGTTTGTTCTCTGTATGTTAGAGTCTCTTATGGTTTGTCTCTCTCTCTGTTTTTATATTATTTTTGCTTGCCTTCCCTTATGTTCATCTGTTTTGTATCTTAAATTCCACATATGAGTGAAGTCATATGATATTTGTCTTTCTCTGACTTATTTTGCTTAGCATAATACACACTAGTTCCATCTGCGTTGTTGCAAATGGCAAGATTTCATTATTTTTGATTGCTGAGGAATATTCCATTATGTGAGTGTGTGTGCGTATACATGTATGTATATATTATGTGTGTGTGTGTATATATACATATACATGTGTATACACACACACACATCTTCTTTATCCATTCATCAGTCGATGGACATTTGGGTTCTTTCCATACTTTGGCTATTGTCCATAGCGCTGCTATAAACATTGGGGTGCATGTGTCCCTTTGAAACAGCACTCCTGTATCCTTTGGATAAATACCTAGTAGTGTAATTGCTGGGTTGTAGGGGAGTTCTATTTTTAATTTTGGGCGGAAAGTGGCTGCACCAGTTTGCATTCCTACCAGCAGTGCAAAAGGGTTCCTCCTTTGGGTTTTCCAAGTAGAGTATTATGTCATCCACGAAGAGTGCAAGTTTGACTTCCTCCTTGCTGATATGGATGCCTTTTATTTCTCTGTGTTGTCTGATTGCTAAGGCTAGGACTTCCAACACTATGTTGAATAACTGTGGTGAGAGTGGACATCCTTGTCATGTTCCTGACCTTAGGGGGAAAGCTCTCAGTTTTTCCCCATTGAGGATGATATTAGTGGTGGGTCTTTCATATAGAGGTTTTATGATCTTGAGGTATGATCCTTCTTCTATCCCTCCTTTCTTGAGGATTTTTATTAAGAAAGGATGCTGTGTTTTTGTCAAATGCTTTCTCTTCATCTATTGAGAGGTGGTTCTTACCCTTTCTTTTATTAATGTGATGTATCACGTTGATTTTTCAGATATTGAACCAGCCCTACATCCCAGGAATAATTGTTGATCATGGTGAATAATTCTTTTAATGTATTGTTGGATCCGGTTTGCTGGTATCTTGTTGAGAATTTTTGCATCCATGTTCCTCAGGGAAATTGGTCTGTAGTTCTCCTTTTTAGGGGGGGTCTTTGTTTGGTTTTGGAATCAAGGTAATGCTAGCCTCATAGAATGAGTTTGGAAGTTTCCCTTCCGTTCCTTTTTTTTTTTTTTTTTTTTAACAGCTTCAAAAGAGTAGGTGTTAACTCTTCTTAACTCTTCTTTAAATGTTTGGTAGAATTCCCCTGGAAAACCGTCTGGCCCTGGACTCCTGTTTGTTGTTGAGAGATTTTTGATTACTGATTCAATTTCTTTACTGGTTATGGGTCTGTTCAAATTTTCTGTTTCTTCGTGTTTTAGTTTTGGTAGTTTATATGTTTCTAGGAATTTGTCCATTTCTTAAATGATTGTCCAGTTTGTTGGCATAGGATTGTTCATAATTTTCTTTTATCATTGTTTGTATTTCTGCTGTGTTGGTTGTGATCTCTTCTCTTTCATTCATGATTTTATCTGGATCCTTTCCTTTTCGATCAAACTGGCTAGGGGTTTATCAATTTTGTTAATTCTTTTAAAGAACCAACTCCTGGTTTCATTGATCTGTTCTACTGATTTTTGAAATCGATATCCTTGATTTCTCTCTAATCTTTATTATTTCCCTTCTTCTGGTTTTGGGATTTATTTGCTGTTCTTTTTCCAGGTCTTTAAGATGTAAGTTTAGATTGTATATTTAAGACCTTTCTTCTGTCTTTAGGACTTCTGGATTGCTATATAATTCCCTCATATGACCACCTTTGCTGCATCTCAGAAGTTTTGGGCTGTCACGTTATCATTTTCATTGGCTTCCATGTATTTTTAAATTTCCTCTTTAACTTCTTGGTTAACCCATTCATTCTTTAGTAGGATGTTCTTTAATCTCCAAGTATTCATTGTCTTTCTAAATTTTTTCTTGTGGTTAATTTTGAGTCATAGTGTTGTGGTCTGAAAATATGCACAGTATGATCTCGATCTTTTTGTACATGTTGAAGGCTGATTTGTGTTCCAGTATATGATTTATTCTGGAGAATGTTCCATGTGACTTGAGAAGAATGTGCATTCTGCTGCTTTAGGATGAAATATTCTGAATATATCTGTTAAGTCCATCCGGCCCACTGAGTCATTTGTCGCCATTGTTTCCTGTTGATTTTCTACTTAGATGATCTGTCCATTGCTGTAAGTGGGGTGTTGAAATCCCCTACTATTGTGGTATTATTGTCAATGACTTTATGTTTGTGATTAATTGATTTATATATTTGGGTGCTTTCACGTTGGGGGCACAAATGTTTACAATTGTTAGATCTTCTTGGTGGATAGACCCCTTAATTATGATATAGCCCTTCTTGGTGGATAGACCCCTTAAATATGATATATCCCTTCTTCATCTCTTGTTACAGTATTTCAAAATCTAGCTCATCTGATACAAGTATGGCTATTCCAGCTTTCTTTTGACAACCATTAGCATAATAGATGATTCTCCATCCCCTTACTTTCAATCTGCAGGTGTCTTTAGGTCTAAAATGGGTCTCTTGCAAACAGCATATTGATGGATCTTGTTTTCTTATCCATTCTGTTACCCTGTGTCTTTTGGTTGGAGTGTTTAGTCCATTGACATTTAGAGTGAGCACTGTGAAATATGAATTTTCTGCCATTGTGTTGCATGTAGAGTTGGAGTTTCTGGTGGTGGTCTCTGGTCCTTTCTAGTTTGTTGCTTTTGATCTTTTTTGTGTTGTTTCAGCTTTTTTTCCCCTCACAGAGTTCCCCTTAAAATTTCTTGCAGTGCTAGTTTAGTGGTCATGAACTGCTTTAGTTTTTGTTTGTCTGGGAAACTCTTTATCTCTCCTTCTAGTTTGAATGACAGACTTGCTGGATAAAGAATTTTTGGCTGCATATTTTTCCAGTTCATTACGTTGAATATATCCTGCCCCTCCTTTCTGGCCTTACAAGTTCCTGTAGATAGGTCTGCTGCAAACCTGATCTGCCTTCCCTTGTATGTTAAGGACTTTTTTTTCCCTTGGTGCTTTCGCAATTCTTTCCTTGTCTGTGTATTTCGTGAATTTGACTGTGATATGCCTTGATAATGGTCGGTTTTTGTTGAATCTAATGGGAGTTTTCTGTGCTTCTTGGATTTTGATGTCTGTGTCCATCCCCAGATTCGGAAAGTTTTCTACTATAATTTGCTCACATAAATCTTCTGCCCCCTTTTCTCTCTTTTCATCTTCTGGGACTCCTATGATTTGGATGTTACTCTCTTTTAGTAAGTCACTGAGTTCTCTAAGTTTTGTATTGTGCTCTTTTGCCTTTATTTCTCCCTTTTTCTGCTTCATTATTCTCTATAATTTTTTTTGTATCGCTGATTTGCTGCTCTGTTTTGTCCATCCTTGCCGTCATGGCATCCATTTGAGATTGCATCTCAGTTATAGAATTTTTAATTTTGTCCTAACTAGATTTTACTTCTTTTATCTCCACAGAAATGGATTCTATGCTTTTTTTCAACTGCAGCTTGTATTCTTATTATTGTGGTTCTAAATTCTTGTTCAGACATCTTGCTTATATCTGTGTTGATTAAGCCCCTGGGTGTCATTTCTTCCTGTTCTTTCTTCTGGGGTGAATTCCTTCATTTTATCATTTTGGAGGAAGAAAAAAATTAATAAAATAAAAAATTTAAATTAAAAAATTTAAAACAAAACAAAAAAATCAAAGGAAGCTAGATCCTAGTGTTTTGGTCTGCTTATAGAAAGAAGCTTGATAGAATAGAAAAAAAAAAGGGAAATAAAAGAAAAAAATGAAAAGAAAAAAGTAAGAAAAAATTTGAAAATTAAAAAAATGTATAGAATAAAATGAAATAAAATGAAATAGAATAAAAAATTGAAAAAATTAAAAAAAGAATATAAAAATAAATTTTTCTCTTTCAGTATCCAAGAAAAAAAAAAGAAAACCAATTTAAACAAAAACAGAAGCAAAAAAAATGAACTAATAAATGAACCAGCAAACAGAATGAAACCTGAATGAAGTTACATCCAGTTTCCCCTAGAACTGAAACTATGAAGTCCTCTATAGTCTGTACACTAAACAGGTGGGGTGACTTGTGCTGATCCTCTAGGGGATGTGCTTGGAGGGCGCACTTGGGTGGGGCTTGGCATAATGGCTCCATTCTCCACTAGGTGGTGCTGCTTGGCTTACTGGGGTGGACCAGTGTGGTGCACATGCACATGTGCGGGAGAGGTGGGAATGGCTTCACCCTGCTCCCTAGTCTCTGGCACAGGAACTTTCTGCTCTCACTGACCCTCGATGAAGCACCCCTCCTTTATCTCAGTCCTCCGTCCACTTCCTGCCGCTACCCTGTTCGTGTCCAAGCTGTCTGCCTGTCAGGTGGTGTCTCCCTCAAGAGTTTTATCTTAGATGGGGTTGTGTTTCAGAGCCCCACACTTCAGAGACCCCTGCAGGTTGGACCCCTGCTGAGCAATGGTCGGGTGTTGGCTTGCCCAGAAAATGTTCGTGCAATTGCATGGCAGCAGAGATTCAGAGATTATGGCAAACCACAACACACAGGTGGTGCTGTGTTTCACCTCATTCTGGCATCTTTGTCCCAATACCAGCAAATGTGGCTGTTCTCCGGAGTCCACTGGGACGTTTGCCTGTGGGGAGGCCATATGGCCTCTAGCAAATGCTCTCCAGGCAGGGGAATTGCTTCTCCCCGTATGGCACAGGGACCTCTTAGACCCTGCTACCTGCTCCTGGGGATTTGCCCTACTTCCTCCCCAGAGCACTATCTGGAACTTCAGACTCTGTGCTCCACTGTTTATAGAATCCTGGTGGGATTGAAACCTTCTCCTTTCTTCCCATTACTGGTTTTGGGGAACAGATTTCTTGTTCAGTCTCCCGCGAGTGTTTTCACTCTTTCTCTCTCTTTCTCTCCAGCTACTTTTGGGAGAATGTTTTTCATGCCTCTCCTGATGTGCTGCACTTTCCCCCTTTCTCTGTTCTCTCTCCGCAAAAACAGCTCTCTACCTTCAGTGGCTTTTCTCTCCCCCATTTCACCTCTCTGCACCGCGTACCTGCTGAGTTCTGTGGCTCAAGTTATGCAGATTGTTGTGTTAATTCTCAGATCAATTTCCTAGGTGTGCAGAATGGTCTGGTGCTGATCTAGCTGTGTTTCAGGGATGAGACAAGCTGAGGATCTCCATGCTGCTCTGCCATCTTAACTCCCTCTCCCTCATAGCTGCTTCTTTAATCAACTCTTTTTATTTTGGTAAATTGCTGAAATCAAAACTGTTTATCATCACCCTTTGGAAGATGCTGGCTAAGATGTATAGATGGTGGTTCCTGGGTCCTCAAAGCTTCTGACTGTATAAAATTAGCAGACAGAGCATGTATCAGGAGCTTGGTCAGATACTGCATCCTATTTAGTAACTAACAACATGAATATTATTATCTGAAATTGTAGTTGGTCAATCTGATGTATGTTTTTTTTCAGAACCACTGAGCAGTTATCTTAATTCTGACCTACATAGAGATAGGGTCAAATCCCACAGGCTACAAGATTGCCCCCTCCCTCCCACAGCCCACTTCAGATGCTAATTGCAAGTCCAGGTGTCAGGTTTGTGACCCTACTGGCTATGGATTGGAGGTTCCCAAGACCCCTTCCTTGTGTTCAATTAATGTGCCAGAGTGGTTCACAGAATTCAGAGAAACTTTTTACTAATGAGATTACCAGTTTATTGTAAAAGGCTGTAACTCAGGAGCATCCAGTTGGAAGACAGACTTAGGGTGAGGTATGCAGGAAGGGGAACGGAGCTTCCATGCTCTCTAGGTGCGCCCCTTTCTCCAAATCTCAGTGTGTTCACCGACCTGGTGGAAGCTCTCTGAACCCCATCCTTCTGGGTTTTTATGGAGACTTCATTACATAGACACAAGCAATTAAATCCTTGGACATTGGTGATTGATTCAAACTCCAGCCCTTCTCTGCTTCCTCCAAAGTCTGTGGGATGAAACTAAAAGTTCCAACTCTATCCAGTCACATGGTTGGTTCTCTTGGCAACCAGCCCTCATCCTTAGGTTACCTAGAGGCTTTCCAAAAGTCATCTCATTAACATAACAAAAGACCCTTTACCACTCTTTTAGCAAATTACAAGGGTTTTAGAACAGTGGTTGAAGACTAAGTATATACAGTAAAACCTTGGGTTGTGAGTAACTTGTTTTGTGAGTGTTCCACAAGACAAGTGAACATTTCTAACAGATTTTAACTTGATAAATAAGTGATGTCATGCAATATGAGTAGAATGTGACGCTGAACTCCCATGATCACAACTGAGCCAATGGTTCTCTCTCTGGCTGTGGGATTGTGTATGATTGTCAATGCAGTGTCACATTTCTGTGAAATCCTCAAAAGGAGGCAAAAGCAAGTGTCATTGGATAGGTTTCTTGTTAAAGTTGCATGAAAAGAAAAAGATTCCATTGAGCCAGTAGATAGCAGTGATTCCCTTAGTGATAGTGAAAGTCATCCTACATCCTCCTCTTTCTTGTCTCCCTCACTAGCTACAAAGGTTTTCAAAGGTAAGTGCAGGTTAATTTATTTTCTTTATACTTTGTATTTTCTTTATTATTTTGTATTACAGTATTTCAATCATTTTTATATGAATATTTTTGGGTTGTGGAATGAATCATCTGAGTTTCCATTATTTCTTATGGGGAAATTCACTTTGATATACAAGTGCTTTGGATTACAAGTGTGTTTCTGGAACAAATTATGCTCGCAAACCAAGGTTTTACTGTATTTCTTTTTATAAAATTATAGTTTCCCAGTTACTAGCAAATAGTTTATCGTTACTGGTCAGGTTTAGAGGGCCAGCATACTGCTGAAGTGTAGTAACTTCTTCTTTCTTAACCCTGAACTTCTTTCAGAAATCCTAGGCATTCCACAGTGCATCTTATCAGCCCCACCCCATTCAGATATTGTGAGTGTTTGTATGTGAGTCAGGTACAGCAGACAGACCAACTGAAAAATGGTTGTGGCTTATTTATCATAATGAATTTGATATGGCTCTTCTTACTGAAACCTTCACTTGCTGTCTCACCAGCCTCAGGGCAGATAGGAGATATTTGAAGCAATGCTTTGGGGTTGAGTCTAATGCCTTGTGGATTCTGAGTAGTTCCAATTTGGTATTCAAAGATTATTTCGTGATCCTCTTTTGCAACAAACAGGAGAAGTTCTTGTGATGAATATAATTTATCAGACATACTGTGTTAGCAGGGTAACAGAAACTAGGTTACTGTTACCAAGGAGGCCTCTGAGTGCTTCTTACTCCAAAAGATAAGCTTAGAGGAATTTTTCACTGTGTTTATTATGGCTGTCAGCACAGTAATGTGTTTCTCTGAAACTATGTCTGTTTGTTTCACTAAAAAGGGTGTTTTTGTCAAGATGGGGGTAGGGGTCGTTCAAGGCTTGCAAATAGTTCAGTTTCAGAATTATATATTTACAAGGTAAACCCATCTTTATGTTGCTAATATCAAAACTCTGGTGAATTATTACACTAATAATCTCTGTATCCTGGCTTTGTATGGCTCAGGGGCCTGGTGTGATGTGTGTGTGTATATGATTTGCTAATTGTCCTGGGAGGGGATGGACTAGGGAGAGATGTCATTGCAATTCATTCTGTAATCTAGTTATTACTGTATTAGTTTATGTCTTCATCCTGCAAATATCTATTGAGTACCTTTTATGTGTTGGAGACAGAAGGTGCAAAGATAAAAAGTTTAATTTTTGCATTCATAGAGCTGGTAGGCTAATAGAGGGAACAGTTAAAAAAGCAATTATGATAAACTATAAGTGTTGATAGAATTGTAAGTGTTTGTTATATGGGAAGGACAAAGGAGGGATAGGTAACCAGAACTTGACTGGGGTAGTCCTGGGAATCTTCTGGGAGATGTCTGAGCTAAAATTTGAAGGGTAAGTAGGAGTTAGACAAGCTGAGATAGAAGTACATTTGACTCTATAATTTACATAAATGTCTTTATTTTTGTTAAATCTTAATAAAATAGTTATACGATGTTCAGCTTTGAAGCCTCCTAAAATAATAGTGACCAATATTTAGTGGGCTTTTATTATAAAAAATAATATATAATGGGCTTTTTCAAAAGTCAGGCACTGTACTAAGTTTTTACATAAATTATTTAATTTCACAGCCATCTGTAAGATACAGAGAGTTGAAGTAACTTGCTCAATATGACATATCTAGGAAGTGGTTGGACAGCCAGTCTATCCTTTTGGTCGTTGTGGTACAGTGCTGTCTTCATAACAGCCATCTACTATAGTTCTTCCCTTCTTATGCTTGAATACCTTTTATCATATCCCGCCCATAAACAAAGAGTATTCATTTAAAAAGCAGTGGAACATTTATGAAAACTAAACATGTACTAGGCCCCCCCAAAATCTCAAATTTTGCAAAGCAGAAATCTAAGAAGCACATTCCTGACTACAAAAGGAAAAGCAAAAACAACAAAAAATTGAAATACTTGGGAAATTTTAAAACCGTGTCTTAAAATCCCTTCCCTCCCACCCCCAGCTTAAGAGAAAATCAGCAGAATGATAGATTATATGTAGAAGTGAAACATCTGTGGGGCCTGTTGGAGGTGTGCAAGTGGTATTTGTAGAAAACTACAGTTTTAGAATGAAGCCCACAACATATAAATGAATTAAACTCTGAACCTAAGAAACCAGATAAAAACAACAAAAGAGATAAAAAAGTAAAAGAAAGGAATTTAAAAACATGAATGTAGAAGTCAATGAAATAGAACTTTTAAAAATGGGCTTAACAACCCAAATCTGGTTTTTTGAAAAGAAATTGAATAAATAGGTAAATAAATCCCTGGCCAAAAAAAGAAGAAAATATTTATAAATAACATTAATCTCATTTCTTCACACCCCATATCACCATATCAGCAAATCCTGTAAGTTATATATTTAAAATATAGCCCTTCTAACCAGATAGTATGTCATTTCTGTCAACCTGGTGGTAGTCCTCATAAGCTCCAGGGCTACTCCAACTAAGAGTTGGAGTGCCTGCAATCTGTGGACCAGCGTTTCATCAGAATTCTCTAATACTGAGAATAAAATTCAGTCTTTATCCAGATCTGCAGTGCCCTTTATAATCTGAACCCTAACCATCTCTGTGACCTCATCTACTGTTCCTTCTTGTTCTCCAGCCACACTGGAATTCATTGTTGTTCCTTCAACATTCCAAGCTCATTCCTGGCTCAATATTTTTGTAATTGCTTTTTCTCTGGCCTAGATCTTCATATACATTTTGAAGGTTTATCTCCTCATTTCATTCAGATCTCTGCAAATGTCATCCTCTCAGACAAATCTTCCTTAATCTTATTTGTGTAAAATAGTACCCTCTCTCACTCTCTAAATGTTGCCCTTCTTTATTTGTCTTCATTTTTCAGTACTTGAAATTAGATCATGTATTCCTTTGTTTACTTATTGTTTCTTTTCCCTTCTAAATTGGAGAGCACAAATCTTATCTGGCTTTTGAAAAAAGCTTTATATTCCTAGGGCGCCTGGGTGGCTTAGTTGGTTAAGCATCCAACTCTTGATTTCAGCTCAGGTCATGATCTCATGGTTTGTGAGATTGAGCCCTTTGGTGGGCTCTGCACTGGCAGCATGGAACCTGCTTGGTATTCTCTCTCCCTCTTTCTGCCCCTTCCCTCCCACTCTCAAAATAAAATAAATGAAATAAAAATAAAATTAAGAAGTAAAAAGTAAAGTAAAATAAAATAAAAGAAAGCTTTATATTTCCAATACCTAGAATACTGCTTGATATATAGTAGAAAAGAACTCTTAGTTGAAGGAAGGAGAGAAAAAAAAGATGTAAGTACAGATAAAATGGAAATCAAGAGTAGGAGGATATTGCATGTAAGTTTTGGCTTACAGATTGAAAAATTAGAAGAAGTGATTTTTTTTAAAAAAAATATAAAATTACAATATTTAAAAATAAGTGGAAATCTATTTATTATGTGAAATATCTGGAATAGGTAAATCCATAGGAAGCAGATTAGTTCTATCAGGAGCTGGCTTCTGTGTTCTGGTATATTAAGTATATATAGATATATAAGTATATGTTAAGTATATCAAATTTTCCCCCTGCCCTGCTGAATTGATTGGTTTTTCATAGTATCACCTCTTCCTCATACATATCTACTGTGGGTTTTGTGTATGTGTGTGTGTATGTGTGTGTGTGTGTGTGTTAACCTTTTAGATAAACTTTCCTTATGTCACTTATCTCCCTTTTTGTCTTTTAATTTAATGCTTATTTAAAGAAAATGATTGTTTTCTGTCCCTGTTTTATTAAGCCCATATATTATTGTATAGTCTTTTGGATTTGAGTTAGATCCTTCTAAAGGGCATCCCTTTCATTTGATTAGCTGGATCATCAACTCCATGAGAGAAGGAATTGCTTTTTTATCATTAGTACCTAGGACAGTACCTGGTGCTTGGTAGCGTGAAAATACATGTTTGTTGCATGAATGAGTGGATATATGTTCCCTTTATTCTGAAGCGTTTTAAAAAAGTATGCTTCATAATGATTTATGATATTTATCTACGTTTATCACTGGATGTAGGGTATGGCTTGGCCTTGGTTTTGCCATTCATTTATTCATTATTTATTGAGCCTCTAGTATGTGCCAGTCAGTGTGTAAGTACAAAGATGACAGTGAACATGACAAGCATGGTCTATTGCCTCATAGGACGTACATATGTTTAGTGTGGAAGTCAAACATTGTAATTTATTAGGGTTATAAAAGATCAGGAACAAGGTATTTAAGTAATGAAAGTTATAATTGCTGGAGCTAATCTAGTCTGGGGCATGAGTGAGGGTATATGCTGACTGGTTAGAAAAGTTAGATGAATGAGAAAGAATAAAGGATGAATAAACAAGTTAGTAATGGTGCTAGTTTACTGGGCTAGAAAGTACTAGCTACAACTAGAGGAGAGTGAGATTAGATTATCCAGATAATAGGTGACAGAGTAATGGCAATAGATGAACTAGATAGGGAGGTATTGAGAAAGGATTTTTATTTTTTAAGGATGAAAGGATTTTTGAGCCTAGGGAAATACTGATGGAAGGAGCCATTAAAGGAAGGATTTATATCAATTATACAATCAATGTATAGCAATTCTATATATTACTCAGTGCTCATTAAGATAAGTGTACTCTTAATCCCCTTCACCTAAGTAATATATTTATTTAAAAAATTGTTTTAATGTTTATTCATTTTTGAGAGACAGAGAGAGACAGAGTGTGAGCAGGGGAGGGGCAAAGAGAGGGAGACAGAATCTGAAGCAGGCTTCAGGCTCCAAGCTGCTAGCACAGAGCCTGATGCGGGACTCGAACCCATGAACCGCGAGATCATGACCTGAGCCTAAGTCGGACACTTAACTGACTGAGCCACCCGGGTGCCCCAGTAATGTATTTATTTTAATAGGAGAAAGTGTGTTAGTTGGCTTAAATTTGTATGTTTGTTGGTAGGTGTTTGAAGGAGTTCTTAGAATTATGAAGACATGTATTTTTCTTTGTGTTACAGGAGCCAAAACCATTGAGAGTGATAGAGAGAAATAAGTGGTCAAGCAATGTTCAGAAAGAATTGACTAGAGAAAAACAGTAAATTGCTGAGCAGTGAAAAGGGTCAGTTGAAATTTGCAACTACGGATTTCTAGTGTTATCAGTCTAGTCTGATGATGTGACTTTTCTCCAGTAGTGCTTAGTGGCCTTGGCAGAGTAGAATCAGTTTGAATTTTAATTTTTGTCTGGTGTATGGAACCAGAGAACAAAGGGGCTAGGGAGTTTGGGATTTTGGTCAGAGAATGATTTAAATGGTAGGTGTCCAATATTCTTATTTGGTGAGAGGGAACTAAAGACCAGAGGAAACTGATGCATAGAACTCAGAAGCCTTCATTTGCATCACCTAATTTGTTGAAATCACTTCCTAAAATCTGGAGGAAAAAAGTTTTATATATAGTTTCTTGTGCTGTTGCATGCCATACTTCGATTTATGTGTCCATCTTTTTCTTTGGTGGTCTAACTAGAAAACTTTAAGATTGCGTAGGTTGATAGCAAGATTTGAGGCTAAGATTGAGATTTCTATACACCTTGCTCATCCATGGCACACCCCAATGCTGTTGTTTTTTGTGATATGTTATGAGACTCAGGTATCTTGTGAACTCTATAGCTATGGTGTAAATTTTTAATTAGTGTGTGAAGTTTATTTTTGTCACAACTGTATATTATTAGTTCAGTGTCTTTTAGGTTGACTATAGAGCTGAGTTAAATGATGTGGAATAACTTGATGTAAGTATAGAATTACTTTACACTGGTGCCTCCCCTCAAAAAAAAAATCAACTGTTTTCACTGAGAACTGAGAACTTTTGCTCTTACATATAAAAAGATAGACCTATAGAGTAGTACAGTAAACAGTTGTTAAATAACAACATACTTGGACAGACACATTATTAGTGTGGCAGCTGCATGCTTTTATAGGTGTTGAGACGTTGTTATGTGGTAATAATAACTCTGTTGTACATGTTGGTTGCTATTGTGATTGTATTTATTTCTTGTTCGTGTAACAAATTACCGTAAGTTTAGTGGTTTAAAACAACACTAAGGTATTATTTTGTATTTTTTACAGTTCTGGAGATCAGAAGGTTGAATTGTGTCATATAGGGGCTAAAACCAAGGTTTTAGTATATAGTTGTTCTCCTTTTGGAGGCACGAGGAGAGAATCTGTTCCTTGTCTTTTCCACTGTCTGGAAGCCACCTGAATTTCTGGGCTTATGACCACATCACTTTGGCCTCTCTTCTGTCATTACATCTTCTGAGATTGTTCTGGAGTTTTTTTTTCCTTCCTGTTTTAAGGACTCTTTTGATTACATTAGGCTCATCTAGATAAAATCTAGGATAATCTCCCTTTCTTAAATTTTTTAACTTAATTAT
The DNA here is from genome assembly GCA_028646485.1 of Cryptoprocta ferox. Lineage (NCBI taxonomy): Eukaryota > Metazoa > Chordata > Mammalia > Carnivora > Eupleridae > Cryptoprocta > Cryptoprocta ferox. The sequence continues at coordinate 41,934,859 of CM053565.1, forward strand.
ATCTACAAAGTCCCTTTTGTCATGTAAATCCAAGAGATCAGAATATGGATATCTTTGGGAGGGGCCTTTATTTATTGACTTTGTTCTTTTTCAAGATTGTTTTGTCTATTCTGGGTCCCTTGCATTTCCATATGAATTCTAGGATTGACTTCTCAATTTCTGCAAAGAAGGTAGCCGGGATTTTGTTAGGTGTACTGCATTGAATCTATAGATCAGTTTGAGGAATATTGCAATCTCAACAAGATTAAGCTTTCCAATTCATGAACATGGGTGTCTTTCCTTTTAATTGGGTCTTTTTAAAGTTTTTTCAATGATGCTTTGTAGTTTTCAGTGTACATGTCTTGTGCTTTTTTGCTCACTTTATTCCTAAATTTTTAAAAATTCTTTTTTGATGCTCTCACAAATGGAATTGTTTTCTTGATTTCATTTTTGGATTGTTCATTGCTAGTGTATAGAAATATAATTGATTTTGTGTGCTGCAACTTTGTTGAATTCTCTTATTGCTCTAGTAGTTTTTTTTGGTGGATTCTTTAGAATTTTCAGTGTATAAGGTCATGTTATCTGTGAATATAGATAGATTTACTTCTGCCTTCCCAATTTGGATACTTTAATTTCTTTTTCTTAATTGCCCTTGCTAGAACTTTTGTAACAATGTGAATGGAAGTGATGACAGCAGGCACCCTTGTCTTATTCTTAATCTTGTGGGGAAATCGTATCTTTCAGCATTAAGTAGAATGTTAGCTGTAGGTTTCTCATAAATGCCCTTTATCAGATTGAGGAAATTTCCATCTGTTCTAAATGTGTTTAGTGTTTTTGTCATGGAAGGGTATGGGCTTTTGTCGTCAAATGCTTTTGTTGTTGTTGTCCTCGAGGTGATTATTAGGGTTTTGTCCTTTATTAGTATGGTGTATTACATTGATTGATTTCTCAGTATATTGATGGTTCGTTTCTGTGAATGACCTTGCATTTCTAAGTTTCACTCATTGATTATTGAATGTGAGAAAATTCATCTATCATATGGTGATCTGAACACTTATAGTCTAAGATTTTGGTTACATGATCAATTTCACCTTCATCAGAGTTGAGAGTGCTGTCGTCTCTCTTTTTGCATTCATCTTCTCATCTAATAATTGTAAAATGTCTTCCTTTGACAGTATTCTTCTTGACATTTTGGGCAGAAAATGAAAATTCCTGTATTCTCAAATGTTTTCTGCGAGGGCTTAAAAAAAATAAAGAGGCTAGAAAGCTGGTGTCTCCAAACTTGTATTTTCTTAAAAGTCGATGCAACACTTTGGGGCAAAGTGATAAGAAAAGCAAAGACGGATGTAATAGTGATAATTTATTTCATTGTTGAATCATTCTTTTAGAAAATTCCAGCACGTTTCTATTTTCTTCTTTTTTCCCCCTACTTTTTATAGTGAACAGTATTGTGTAACAATAAAGCAATTTTTCTCCTAATACCCTTTGTAAATCCTATGATTTCATCTGGGTTGTTCACATTGTTTCCTAGGCAGTGCAGCCTCAGGGACTCAGATGATACTGGTAGCTATAGTTAGGTAGGAGTGCCAAACTGAGGACATACTGATCCTTGGCCTGTGATAGAAAGATCCAGAATCTGGGATGAATTGAGAACTCATCAATTGTAAATCCATCTGGACAGACTACCTATGCTAAAATAATTGCTTGAGTTGAAATTTAGAAGTTAGGCAGCTTAGCCTAACGGGGAGGAAGGTTTGGAAGGGTGTTGATATATGTATAAGGAATAATGCCATCTTTTAGATATTTTTAAGATAATGTATTTTTAAATTCAAGTATATGTATTTAATTTTTACTATCTCTTTCATTAAAACCATGTATTATACAATATTACCACTTTTTTCAACATTTCCATCACATTTACATCATTAACCACTGCATCTTTTCATATAATATTTAAAAATTTCTTTGAAATTTTATAAATGTGTGTATGTTTTGTTCCCTTACAAAAATTTCTCTGAAGGGAACCTCTAGGTTGATACATTCTCAAAAATGGGTAACATTTACTTTAAAGATGTATGATTTACTTTTTTACAGTTATACCAACAGGTTGTTTTCAAGGGCACTCTGAAAGCACTATCCAAATTAGCATTGTGGAGAAAATCATAAAAGGAGATTTTGTTGGTTGTCTGGGTAAGGAAAGATAATACTTATTAATTCATCATTTGGATCCTATGCAGTCTTGTTTTTGTAGAGTTCTACAGATAATATCTTTCTTTATTACTTTTCCTTTTTATTTTCTTACTATTTGAAACATTTTCTTCAGATCCCCATAGAACTTTAAAAGCACTTGAATGGTGTAGTTTATCCATTAGGCATAGTTCTAATGTCAAGAAACTTGTTTCTAGAATTGGAAAACAAAAATATAAGAATAAGCCAATCCATCACAAAACCAAAAATGAGAATAAAAATAATACCAGCCACTCAAAATGGAAAAGGATATAGAAAAAGTTTTTTAAAGAAACCTGGCTTATAGACTGAAAAATGTCCTCTGTGGAAAAGTTAATGGGAATACCATGATAATTTAGCCTGAATAGTGCCGAAGTGCTTAATAGTTAATTTGATTTCATTATTATTATGTAAACATTTTTATGAATGGGGATATTGTGCTCCTTTTTCGAAATAAAAAGGGTAAGAAAATGTCTTCCAAAGATGCAGGAGGGATGAACACTGAAAATTGAAATTGATTGCACTGATAAAATAGTCCAAGAATATATTGAGTAACAGGTTGAGTCTCCAGCTTTGGTGGACCATTAAGAAAATAGTACTTTCCTTGAATGGTTTAGATCAAGTGTCACAAGCCTAAAATGCTTGGGAGCCATGCAGATAACATAAAATTTGAATCAGTTGATGTTAAGACAATTAGAAATGACTGGGGCCTTGTTTGTTATCTTACTACCAGAGACTTGAACTTGCCAGGAATTTATTTGATGATTTCTCCTGAGAGAGTTACCATTTTTAAATTTGGATTATAATTTGGAAAAGTAAGATAAAATTTAGCCATTTATTACTGTCATAAATCCAATTAGGTGTAACTGCCATTTCCCACTTAGCTTCAATTTTGTGGAGTTTCTATATTAATATTTTATTACAATAAATTTTCTGGTGATGTGTTATCTTGAATAAGAAAGTCATTTTATCAAAGTGTAACTATGAGGTGGATAATTAGTTTTAAATAAGTATTTTATGTTTCATTTCATTCTTTATATGTTTCAGTCAACTTTTATAAAATATTTTAGGACTAGCAAAGAAAAAATCTCTATACTTCAAAAAGTGATCATTGTAATTATTTTATTGCACACATCATTTTTTTTTTTTTACCTAAGTTAACTTAGAATATTATCTTGGTTTATTTTTAGATGTGAGATTTTTATTTATATTTGGCTTCTGGTCTTAGTAAATTTTAAATAATGGTTTAGTCTCATAATCTGTGCTGTTATTTTGTTTCCTTTTAGAACTTTGAAGAACTGTATATATATATTCAAAGTTACATATATATAACTGTATAACTTCTGAGTTAGGCAAAAGTTTGAAGTATAACTAGAATTTTCTTATTTTTTTCTCATATATATATTTGAACTTGCCTAGAATTTCTCTGCATTTCCCTGGTGCTTAATCACCCTAGGGAGTGCCCATTGTTATAGTTAATTCATAACCTGTTCTTGTCTATTGAAATTTACTTAAATTGTGTTCCATTACCTCTTTAACATGTTAATAATCTGATGAATCAAGTTCTTTGCTCAATTATTCATTCATTTATTTACTCATTTAAGAAGTGTTGAGAGCCTCCCATGAGCTAGGCATTGAGGATAAAAAAAGACCAGGTTTCCCTTATAAGGGATTTGATTTAGACAGTGATATACAAACTGAAGAAATATAATTAATTAATGCAGTCAGTATTTATTTGGTATCCACTGTTTACCAGGCACTATTCTCCATTTATGGGTTTGCAACAATGAATTACACAGGCAATTTCCATGTTTTCATGGAGCTTATATTCTAGTGGGGGAACTGGCAACAAACAGGTATGTATCATTTACAGATGATTATTTGAAGAAAAATCAAGCATAGGGCTTTGGAGCATATTTCATACTGCAACGTTGTCCCCCTTTGAGATAAAAGGAGCTGGTCTTTTGTGCCCTTGTATTAATAAGTCATTGGTGGCTCTAGTTTGCCTAGATCAGTCTCTGAAGGTTCAGGAACAGCTCTGAGCCATTAAGACCTGAGGAACATGTGCTCTGATCCTGTGATACAGGGGTCTGGGTAGGACGTCATAGCGTCCACTAAGGCAGGGTATCTTTTTTTTTTTCCTCCCTAGTGTGTTTTGTCATAATTTTTCTTGGTACATTTGCAAAGACTAAAGCCAACCTGTAACAGTATTTCTTTTTTTTTTTTTAACTCACTAGATTAAGGTAAAGTAAGTTAAAAGAGGTATTATTTCAAAAACCAGAGTCAAATGGAATAATACTTGAGACTTTTAATTAGAATCACTAGATTTAGAATTTTTAGAATTTCAGTTAATGTTTTAAATAGATTGTGTCCCTTGTATAAGAATAGGCACTGAAGAGGATGACAGAAAGCATGGGTTCAAATATTGTCTTAAGCATTTATTGGCTGTATAACTGTGAGCGTGCTATTTCACTTTTCTTTACCTCAAATTTTTCTTTAAAATGAAGCATATACCACCCATCTTGAGGTTTTGATGAGGACTAAAAGAGATCATATGTGTAGAATGTGTTACTTATTTTGTTGACGCTTGTATATACATAGAAAATCTTATAAATAAGAAAATAGTTGTTCATTCTCTTTCGAGAAAATGAAAATTGAGGGGTGCTTGGGCAGCTCAGTCTGTTAAGCGTCTAACTTTGGCTCAGGCCAAGATCTCACAGTTCCTGGGTTCGAGCCCCGCATCTGGCTGCTGTCAGCACAGAGCCTGCTTCAGATCCTCTGTCTCCTCCTCTTTCCCCCTCCCCTACTTTCCCTCTCTCCCTCCCTCTCTCTCTCTCTCTCTCTCTCTCAAAAATAAGTACACTTAATATGATGTAAACATTTACTGAATCTTGACAGATGCATCCATTTGTGTATTTCAAAATCTTTCAAGATACAGAATTTACTGTCATCTTGGAAAGTTTCCTTGTACCTTTTCTCAGTTAATCCTTACATCTACCTTCAAGAGACAGTCATTACTCTTGATTTTTTTTTCCTACCATTGATTATTGCATATAATTTAATATAAGATTCTTTTATCAAGCATATTATGTTTTGAGATTTGTCTGTGTTGAATATATGAATAGTTCACACTTTCTTATTGCTGAACAGTATCCTACTGTATGAAAATCCCACAGTTTATCCATTTTCCTATTGATGTACACATGGGCTACTTTTTTTGGCTGTTATGAATAAAGCTGCTATGAAAATTGTTATACTAATCTTTTTATGCACATGTTTTAATTCCTCCTGGATTATATAATGGATGGAGTCATATGTAAGGTATATACTTAGTTTTATAATAAACTGTTAGACTTCTGTCCAAAGCAGTTATACTCTTACACTAAAACAATATATTAAGAGTTTCAGTTGCTTTTCATCCTGGTCAATATTTGATATTGTCAGTCTTTCAAAAGTTTGCTTTTCTAGTGAAGTATAGTGGTAGCTCATTGTAATTTGTATTTCCCCAGTGACAAATTGTGTTATCTCTTTCAATATGTGTCTTGACCATTCATATATCTTCTTTATAAAAGTGTCTCTTCAGATCTTTAACCCATTTAAAAATTTGACTGTCTCTTTACTGAGTTGTAGTTCTTCTTTATCTTGGATATCAGTTCTATGTTAGATATGTGTTTTGTGAATAATTTCTCCCAGTTTGTGACTTGCGTGTTCATTTTGGTGATATTAATTTTTTATAAGCAGATGTTTTTAAAAATTTTAATAAAGCCCAAATATATCAGGTTTTTCTTTTATGATTATTACTTTCTGTGTACTCAGAATCCTTTGCCTATCTCTAAACAATGAAGATACTCTTCTGTGTTTTCTTTTAAAAGCTTTATGATTTAAGCGTTTGTTTGATGTTTAATGCTTGATTTATTTTGAATTAATTTTCATGTCTAGTGTGAAGCACAGATCAAGATTAAGTGAATTCTATTCGTTCCACCACCACTCATTGAAAAGACTTTCCTTTACTCATTAATGACTTGGTAAAAAAAAGAAATGGCCATGTAAGTGTAGGTCTTCTTCTGGGCTACCTATTCAGTGCTATTGATCTGCTTGATGATCTTAAAAGAGTACCATACTGTCATGATTTTTGGAGCTCTAGAGTAAGTCTTGAACTCAGGTTGTATAAACAAATGCTCTAGCTTTTTTTGTTAGTTTCCAAGATTGCTTTGTGTATTTTAGGCTCTTTGTATTACCATATGCATTTTAGAATGAGCTCAATTTCTCCAAAAAATGACTGCTGGAATTTCAGATTATTGTCTCTTTAGAACATTTTAAGGAGAATCAATATTTTGACAACAATGAACTTTCCACTCGGTGAACATAGTATATCTCTATGTGTTTAAATATTCCATAATTTTCTTTTTAAGTAACCTTTTGTAATTTTCAGTGTCTTTAAGGATTTTTGAGTCTGTGTTCATAAGATATGTGGTCTGTAATTTTCTTTTCTTGTAATCTCTGTTAGGTTTTGGGATTAAGAGCATGCTGCCCTCATAAAATATGTTTAGAAGTATTCTCTTTTCTTAAGGAAATTTTATAAGATTGGTATTGTTTGTTCCTTAAATGTTTGGTAGACTTCACCAGTGAAGTAATCTGGCCCTGTAGTTCCTTGTGGGAGGAGTTTTGATAAGTTCAATTTCTTTAATAGAAATAGGCCTGCTTCAAAATTTCTGCTCAATTTTGTGTCAGTTTTGGCAGGTTTTATTTTTCAAGAAATTTGTTTTAAATAAAATGCTAAATTTGTTGTAAAGTTGTTATCTTCTTATTTAAAAAAGACTTTAAGGAATGCCTACGTGGCTCAGTCAGTTGAGCGTCCAACTCTTGATTTTGCCTCGGGTCATGGGATTGACCCTGTATTGGGTTCTGTGCTGAGTGTGGAGCTTGCTTAAGATTCTCTCTTTCCCATTGCCCCTCTCCTCTGCTCACATGCTCTTTCTCTCCCTCTCTCTTCCCCACCTCTCTTTCTTTCTCTCAAATGGAAAAAAAAAAAAAAGCCTTTAATATCTGGGGCACTTGACTGGCTCAGTTAGAAGAGCATGTGACTCTTGATCTTGGGGTTGTGAGTTTGAGCCCCACATTGGCTATAGAGGTTACCAAAAAAATAAACTTAAAAAATAAATGTAAAAAGACTTGAATATCTGAAATGATGTCCCTTATTTACTTTCTGATGTTTGTAATTTCTCTGTTATATTTTGATCAGCCTTGTTAGGGGTTTATTAATTTTACCACTTTTCAGAAATCCAGTGTTTGGCTCATTGATTTGATCTATTTTGAATTTGTTTTTTGTATCATCCATGTCTACTCTTTACTCTTTCCTTCTACTTTCTTTAATTTGCTGTTTGTTTTTGAACTTTTTGAGATAGAAGCTTAGATACTGATTTTCATTTGTCTCTTCTAATACATGCATTCTTCTTTACATTTATTTACAAGTATTGTTTTAGTTTCACTCTGTATGTTTCCATAGTTTTTATATAATCTATTGTAAATATTTTTAAATTTCCATTATGATTTATATACTTTTATTTTCTTGACTCATCGGGAATTTAGAAGTATGTCACTTAATTTTCAAGCAGTAGGGGAGTTTCTCAAGTTTTAAAAATTATTCACTTCTAGCTTAATTGCCTTGTAGTCAGAGAATATACTCTCAGAGACTTCAGTCCTTTGAAATTTAATGAGACTTGTTTTATGATTCAGCATATGGTCCATTTTGGTATGTGTATTGTATATGGTCTATATTCTGTTTTTATTTGGAAGAATGTACTATATATATTAAGTCTGGTTGGTTAGTCATATAGTTTAAATATTCTGTATCTTAGTAAAAAAGTTGTTTTCACCTTCTTGATCTTGTAGTGATTGACAGAGGTGTGTTAATCTCTGACGTGATTATGGATTTATCTGTAGCATCTATTAGTCTTGTTTTTTGAACTTTTTTTTGCTTTATATATATTTAAGCTTTGCTATTGGGTCCATTTATACTTAAAAGTATAATATCTTTTGTTGGTATGACTTTTTAATTATTAAGATTAAGAAATGTCTTTATTTTTAGTAGTGCTTATTGCCTTAAGTTGACTTTTTCTGATATTGGCATAGCTATGACAGCTTCCTTTTAATTGTTTTTTTTTGGATAGTACACTTTTTCCCATTATCTTATATTTAATCTTTCTGTGACCACAAATAGTCTTATAGTAGAGTGAATATTTAACATAATAACTATAATTTGAGTTTAAAGCTATTATCTTACTATTTGTATTTTAATGATGTGCACTATGCCATTTCTCTTCTTACCTTCTTTGGTTCAGTGAAATATTTTAATTATTCTTTTTCTCACCTCAATTAGCTTTTAATGGCTATCCTAGAAATTACTACATGAATTTTGAGTTATTGCAGTATGATGTAGATTATTACTTCTGCCACTTCCTGCATAATGCAGATATCTTAGAAACTTTAACTCCGTTTACTCCAGTTCCAACTTTTTTTGTTTTCATGCATTTTTAAATTTTAAAGTTAACAAGCTAGTAATATAACTATTTTTATGTCATTGTTCATGGTCATTGTTCATGTTTGCCAACATTTATCTTTTTTATGGCTCTTCCTTTTTGCATTTTTTTTCCTAGTATCATTTTCCTTCTATTGGAAGAATTCATTTTTAGTTATTTCTTTTACTGATACATTCTTGTTTGTTATCACTTTTATTTCATTTTCATTTTTCAAACATATCTTTAAACTGTGAATAGATTTATTGATTGACACCTATTTTCTTTCAGAATTCTTTTAAAAGTTTTTTTATTTATTTTGAGAGAGAGAGAGTGTGCGGAGCAGGTGAGGGGTAGAGAGAGAGAGGGAGACTCCCAAGCAGGCTCTGCACTGTCAGCACAGAGCCCGTTGTAGGGTTTGAACTCATGAAACTGTGAGATCATAACCTGAACTGAAATCAAGAGCTAGATGCTCAACTGACTGAGCCACCCAAGCACCCTTTCAGAATTTTTAAGAAGTGATTCCATTGTCTTCTGCCATTCATAATTTCTGTCTAAAGTTATTTCTCAGTCTGTCGATTGTTGCTTACTATTTATTTATTTTTAAAGTTTACTTATTTTGCAGGGCACCTGGGTGGCTCAGTCGGTTAAGTTTCTGACTTCGGCTCAGGTCATGATCTCACAGTTTGTGGGTTCAAGCCCCGCATAGGGCTCTGTGCTGACAGCTCAGAGCCTGGAGCCTGTTTCAGATCCTGTGTGTGTGTCTCTCTCTTTCTGTCCCTCCCCTGCTCACGGTCTGTCTCTCTCTGTTTCAAAAATAAATAAACATTAAAAAAATTTTAAAAATAATAAAGTTTATTTATTTTGAGAGAGAAAGTACAAGTTGGGAAGGGATAGAGAGAAAAGGAGAGAGAGAATCCCAAGCAGGCTCAGTGCTTTCAACACAGAATTCGACCAGGGGGTCAGTGTCATGAACCATGAGATCATGACCTTAGCTGAGATCAAGAGTCAGATGCTTAACCAACTGAACCTTCCAGGTGCCCTGATTGTTGCTTATTTAAATCTATTCTTTCCTGTAGGTCTTTAAAGATGTGACTTTATGTCTCTCACTCATGTTAGAAAGTTCTTGGTTGTTATCATTTCAGATATTGCTTCTTATATTCTCTCTCTTTTCTTCTGGGATTTCAGTCATATGTGTGGTAGATGCTTTCAGTGGATTCCATAGGCCTCTATTTCTTCTTTTACATTTTTCAACTTTTATTTCTCACTGCTTTGGTTTGGATATTTTTTTGGAACATCTGTTTTAGTTCAGGTTTATTCTGTTCAATCTGCTGGAGGCACCAAGTACTAAAAACACTTTGGAAATTTTGCTATGAAGAGTAAGGATATAGGAGCAGTAATTGGGTCATGTGGGAATAAAGAGAGGGGCTTGCTTTTTGTTTTTGGTTAGGACATGCTAATATGTTTATGTTACGATTGGAATGATTCAAAGAGAAAAAAATTAATGCTGTGTGAGAAGGAAAAGGAAGATGATTTTTGGCTAAAAGTCCTGGAGGAGGTGAGAGAGGACATAGTCCAAAGCACGACTGGAAGAATTATCCTTTGATAGAAGTGGGACATAAAGAGGATAGGCACTAATTTATTAGTGGTCTTTGAGGTGAAATTCTAGCTTGATCAATGGAAAATATGCACTGCTGTAAGTTTCTAGAGTCTTAAACATGGGGAGTGTATGTGTTGGGCATATGGGAAAATTGTCCAAGAAACAGAGTGTCAAGTAAAAGGGTAGACTGTATTTTTATAGCTACCTAATTCTTTCTTCTACTTCTGTGTGCCCTCAGTGATATCTGCCTTTATCTTTTATGGTACTCAAACTATTACAGTGTACTTTTAAGGAAATACTTAAATGTTTAGTTAAATTAAATTAATTGTTTTTCTCATACCATTAACATTTCTGTACTATATATTTAAATATAGTTAATTCCTTATAGTGCACTTAAAATTAATTATTAACAGTGTTTTGAATAGAAAATCCAGGTTTCTAACATTTTCCCATATTATCTCTTACAGTTTTGTGCGTATTAGAATAGCACAACCATGTTTCGGAATAGTCTCAAGATGCTTCTTACTGGAGGGAAATCAAGTCGTAAAAACAGATCAAGTGGTAAGTGACGATTCTACATTTATTCTGTGTGCTGTTTTAGAAAGGGAAGTTCTTTGAGGGATCTGAATTGATGCTACTTTATTTATTAAATGGTTAATTTAAAAAAAGGAAGTTTACATTTCTGTAGGCTGCCATACTCTTTTTTTCTTTTTAAAATTTTTAAGGTTTATTTATTAATTTTGAGAGAGCATGAGCTGGGGAGCGGCAGAAAGAGGGAAAGAGAGAATCCCAAGCAGGCTCCACACTGTCAACGTGGAGCCCAACGCAGGGCTCAAACTCACGAACTGCGAGATCATGACCTAAGCTGAAATCAAGAGTCAGATGCTTAACACAGTCACCCAGGTGCCCCAAGGCTGCCATACTCTTAATTAAGATGTAGGAACACTTAAATATTTACCAGGAACAGTCAGGCAAAGGGGTTTGTGGATGAAACATACTTATTTCCAATATATGAGGGAGTAATGCTTCTGTGTACTACTTATTAAACTTTCTAGACCTAAATTTATTTTTTGAATTAACACGTGAAATTATTTCAGTCCTAGGTACCCTTTGGGGAGTGAGACTGTAAAAATAGGAACCGTCCTCAAAGGACTGTACGGAAAGTGAAATATAAATTTAGATTTTTACAATCATTAAAATAAAGTTCATAAAGGTTGTTTTAAAAATAACAGATAATTCTAAAACTTTGAACGTAAAAACATACTTGTGTATATACTTTTTTTGGAGAACTGTTGAGAAATGTACTAAATGTTTTCTGTTAATGGGTTGTAGGTATTCTTTCAATCTTCTCGATTTTCTAATTTTTCTGCATTTTACAAATGTACATTGGTGGTATATTCATTATTATTCACTTAAAAAGTTTAACTCTCATCATGATTTCTTCTTGACTCATAGGTGTTTAAAGTGTAATTGTTAATTTCTAAACAGTTGGTGCTTTCCTGGTTTTCTTATTATTCACTTAGGTTACATGATAACAGTTCTCTTGTATTATTTTATTTTTTTGATATTTTTTTATTAAAAAATTTTTTTTACTGTTTATTTATTTTTGAGAGAGAAGGAGCATGAACAGGGGAGAGGCAGAAAGAGAGGAAGGTACAGAATCCGAAGCAGGCTCCAGGCTCTGAACTGTCAGCATAGAGCTTGACAGCGGGCTCGAACTCAGGAACTGTTGAGATCATGACCTGAGCCAGTCAGATGTTTAGCCAACTGAGCCATCCAGGTGCCCCTATTTTTTTTTTTTTTTGATATTTTTTGAGATTTGTCTTACAGCTCAGCTTATGGTCAATTTTTGGTGAATGTTCTGGATGCATCTGAAAATAATATGGATTCTGCAGTTATTGGGTCTAGTGTAGTCCAGTTTGTTAATGGTGGTACTCAAATATTTTATACTCTGATTTATTAAAAAAATTATTTACTGAGAAAGGTATGATTAAATATCACACTATGATTGCGGTATTGTCTGTTTCTCCTTCTGGTTCCTGACAGTTTTTGCTTTATATATTTGGAACCTATCTTATTAGACACACTGAAATTTAGAATTGCTATATCTTCCTTGTGAATCTGTTTTACCATAATTAAATGTCCTTTTTATTTCTAATAATGTCTTTTGTTTGAAAGTTGACTTTGTCTCATATTACTATAGCTGTGCTAGCTTTCTCTTGATTCCAGTGCTTGCAGATTATGATTTGTTTTATTCTTTTACTTTCAGCATTTCTGTATGGTTTTACTGTTAATAGGATATAGTTGAGCTTTCTTTTTTTAATTCATTCAGACAAGTTTTTCTCTTAAGGGAGATGTTGGTTAATCCACATTAATTCAACCAATGATATATTTGGGTTTAAATATAACATATTACAATGTGCTTTCTACTTGTCCTGCCTGTTCTGCATTCTTTCTCCTTTCTTTCTTTATTTTAGATTGATCAAATCTCTTCCTTTTATTATTCCTTATCTCTTCCTTTTGACTTAGAAATTACATATTCTTGTACTTCATTCAGTGGTTACCTTAAAGATTAAAACATCGATCAAAGTTTGATGTCAAATGGTATTTTTACTTTCTTCTTGGACAATGCAAGAGCCTTAGATTCTTTTCACCTGTATATATATTTTAAACTCTACAAGACATTATTGTTGTTTTATGTAGTTGCCATTATTTAGGTTTACCTATATATTTGATCATTTAATTGATTCTCATTCCTTCCTTCATCCCTCACTTCTTCTAGATGGGGTCAACTTTCCTTTTGTATGGAGAAGACCCTTTATTATTTCCTACATGTGGCAAATTTACTTTGCTTTTGTTTATGTGGAAATGTCTTTATTTGGTCTTGATTTTTGCAGGATATTCTTGCTGGGAGTAGTGTTCCAGATTGGCAGTTGTCTTTTAGCACTTTCAAATATAGTTCATTGTCTTCTGGATTCTTGAATTATTTCTGATGAGAAGTCGACTGTTAGTCTTAATTGCTGCCTCTTTAAAGGTGTTCTTTTTTCTCCTTGTTTTTAGTTTTCTAGATTTACAGTGATGTGCCTAGGAGTGTTTTCTTTATTATTAAAGTATAGTTGGGATACAATGTTACATTAGTTTCAGGTATACAACATAGTAATTGGACAATTACTCATTGCTCACCATGGTAAGTGTAGTCACCATCTGTTTCCATACAGCATTATTACAATATTATTGATTGTATTTCCTATACTGTACTTCTCCTCCCCATGACTTATTTATTTTATAACTGAAAGTATGTACCTCTTCTTGATCTCCTTTACCTTTTTCCTCCATCCCCAAACCTCCTCCCTTTGGCAGCCACCAGTTGGTTCTCTGTATTTACAAGTTTGTTTCTATTTGGTTGGTTGGTTAGTTAGTTGGTTTTGCTTTTTAGATTCCACATACCAGGGAAAACATTCGGTATTTGTCTTTCTCTGATTTTTCACTTAGCACAATACCGTTTTCCATCTTTGTTCATCTTCTATTTATGTTTGTAGTGTTTCTTGAATTTGTGGCTTGTTGTCTTTCATCAGTTTTGGAAAGCTATTATCCATTATCTCTTCAGATTTTTTCTCCCCTCATTTTCACTCTTTCCTTTATTTTTAGGACAGTGGTTATGCATTTGATAGACCACATGCATATCATCTATGTCTCTTAAAATCTCTTTCTATCCTTTTTTCTCTATATGCTTTCTGTAGGATATTTTCTTTTTATGTATCTTACAGTTCACTAATTCATTCCTCAGTGGTGTATTAAATCAGCCCTTAACTGTATTCAGTTTGTAATTTTAGTTTTTTGTGTATTTCAGTCCTAGAAATTCCATTTGCCAATTTAATTTTTTTGAAATAATTTTAAGCTTACTGAAAGGATGCTATGATAGTACAAATAACTGCATATATCCTTCCACAGATTCATGAATTACTAACTTTCACTGAATTTTTTTTATCACTCTCTCTCTATATGTACATACATGTTCTGTCTCGCACTCTCCCCAATTCTATCCTTTCTCTCTCACTCACTTAAATCACTTGAGAGTAAGTTAAATACATTATGGCCCTTTACGCTTTAAAATTTTTAGTGTGAATTTTTTAAGGAAAGGAGTTTCTTTTACATAACCACCGTAAAGCTATCAATCTCAACAGTTTAACATTGTTATAATACTTTTGATCTAATCTACCATTTGTTTTCCACATTTTGTCAATTTGCCCAGTAATTTCCTTTACAGAATATTCCCTCTTCTTTCCTAGATCTAATCAGGATAAGGCATTGCATTACTTGTCATGCCTTTTTATTCTCATTTAATTTTAAATATTCAACCTTTCTTGACATTTTTGAAGAATAAAGGCTCTCTTTTTAAAAATAAACAGAATGCTCCTTATTTTGTGTTTGATTTTTTTCTTTTAATGACTAGACTCAGGGTGTGTATCTGTGATCTGAATGTTACTTAAATGTATGTTATTTCTTCTTGGGGCATCACAGCTGGAAGCACGCAGCATCCATCTGTCTCTCATTAGTGATTGCGATCACCAAATCAAGGTGCTCTCCAGGTTTTTCTACTATATGGAAACTGGTTTTCCCCCTTTCAACTTAAAAAACAATCAGCAGGTAGACTCCATTTGATTCTTTTTATGGTTTTCAGTTCTTTGTCAGTATTCCCCCCTTTCAACTTAAAAAACAATCAGCAGGTAGACTCCATTTGATTCTTTTTATGGTTTTCAGTTCTTTGTTAGTATTCTCAGTCTTGTCTCTTATCTCCCTAAACATAGTAAAATCTGTGTCTGATAACTAAATGTATCTGTTTCTATTGCCTCTTTTGGTTTTTACTAATGTTATTTCATTTCCTCATGTGTCTAGTTATTTTATTTTGTTTTAGTTATTTTTTGAAGCATTTTATTTTGGGTTAATATTAGATTTAGAGAAAAGTTGTAAAGATAGTACAGATAATTCTCATATACCGCTTACCTACTTTTACCCATTGTTACATCTTATGTTACTATGGTCCATTTGTTTGAACTAAGAGGTCAACATTAGTACACTACTGTTTACTAAACTCCAGATCTCTATTTGGATTTCATTAGTTTTTCCATTAATGTCCTCATTATGCTTCAGAATCCATTCCAGAGAACTACATTGCATTTAGTTGTTTTGTCTCCCCACATAGTTTGATCAAGTTTGGCAGAAGACAAATAATAATTGGCATCATTCCACTGGTCATTTTTTGATCTCACACACACACACACACACACACACTCATAGAGGTCAGAGATCCAAGCTGTTTCCAAATTTGAGACCTAAAGAAATAGTTTATTCCAAATTTATTTTCTGGCCTAGAACTATGATTTTCTTAGACACCTTCACTTGTTCACTTTTGACACCAGCATTAGCATTTTCTATCACTTCACAACTATTACTTCCTATAAGATACTAGTAGAAATCAATAAAGCCATATTAGGATGCAGTTGTGAATAGACTTTTTGAGTGGAGTACCAGGTAAGTGACTTATGTATACATAGAATTCTGATTAAAGGTAGGCATCATATTTGCACTTTAGCAAAATTACAAATTATTATATCAGGCTTCAGAGTCAGTACTACTCTAGCAGAGTTATTATTAAATCTATACATGTCAAGGTTCTACTGTAGTATTAAAGCTAATTCCTTTTAATTTACTCAGTATTTAATTATGTCAATAATGATTTTGGGGGGTCTTTACTATTTATTCTTCTCCATGTTTTTTCATGTAAAATGTTTATAATTTAGTGTAGTTGTAAGTTAGAGTAGTTGTAAAAATAGGGCTTTGTATTCTGTATGAAAAGAAGCCTATTTGTAGAGAAGCAGCATGGCGTTTTTCAAATGTACTCCAAGGCAGGAAATTCTGCAGCAAGAATAAATTTTGTATTTTAAAAAAGTATACCTATGGAATGACATCATTAGTGTTTTCATTATTTCTTTTTTTCTTTAACTGTTAATAATTGGGTGGACTTTATTCTTTACATTAACTTTTGTTCCTAGCTTATATTTAAGATTAATAAGGTAAATTTTCTCATAAGCATAATTACTTGTTTTGTTTTAGGAAACTAACTTAATATTCATTTAAAAAGAATTTGTAGTAAAGGGAAATTGTCTCTTGTAACGTGTCTTTTAAATAGTTGATCTGAACATTTGTAGGCCACTATATAAATATTTCACAGAAGTAGATTTTATATCCAAAACTAACAAATGAATTTTCTTGGGCAATGTTTTTTCCCTAAGCACATGTAAATACCAGTTTTGAATTTCATAACTTATTTTAAAATTTTCATGTAAAAATTATCCTTGATACATGTAGGACTAGATACTCCTTAGGTTTTATGAAAAAAACAATTGTGTGACTCTTTTTAATTATGAGTTATAAAGAAAATATATGTTTCTGTGTCTTTTAAAAGTTATATGTTTAGGGGTACCTGGGTGGCTGAGTTGGTTAATTTCCGACTTCACCTCACGTCATGATCTCACAGTCCGTGAGTTCGAGCCCCACATAGGGCTCTGTGCTGAGAGCTGTGAGCCTGGAGCCTGCTTCAGATTCTGTGTCTCCCTCTCTCCCTGACCCCGTCCTCCTCCCACTCTGTCTCTCTCTCTCTCAAAAATAAATATTAAAAAATTAAATTTATCTTTATATATTTTCTTAACTTTTGTCTTAACTTATTATTTTAAACATGCAAGTAATTAGATAAAGTTAAAATATACTTCTTTGATAGATGTTAATGTCATTACCTGGTATCATTCCATCATTGTAATGGTAAGCCATCATTCAAGTATGAATGGGAAAAATAACTGCTAATTTCACATATTCAAGAACTCAGAAAGTATAGTACCCTAGTGTAACATAGCTGTTGGGAGAACAAAACTTGAAGCTATCTCCTAGCAAAGTAAAAAAATAAATGTGAAGAAGGCAGGAGGTATAGAAATAGAAGTGAGCCAAAGTAAGTAAGTAAAACTTATAGTTAAATAATTGCTAATAATGTACTACAACAAGTAGAATTTATGCCAGGAATGCAAAGATGTTTATATATCAGAAAATCAACAGGTTTTTAACTTAGAAAAAAAAATTTAAAAACCACATTGTTGTAACATATTCTGAAACAGCATTTTATAGAACTGAGCAGACTTTAAAAATATCATCAAATAGGAAAAAAAGTACTTTGAGTATAATAAAGGCTAATCACCAAATCCAAAACTAAACATCATACTGAACAAAGAAATACAGCAGCCACTTCTATTAAAACAGAAACATGGTCTTGATTTCTCCTTTTACCATTCTTTTTCACAATTGTTTAGAAATTCTAGTATACAATAAAGACAAGAAAATAAAATAACTAGTATGAATATTGGAAAAGAAATGACAGTATCATCTTTATTTTTAAATGAATTGAAAACCCTGGAGAATCCAGTAAATATCTACTAGAAATAATATAATTTGGCAGGTGGTTGACACTTTTAGCTCTACCAATATTTACTGATTAGAAATGTAAATTAAAAATTTACATTCACAATGCTAACAGCCATCATATTCTCAGGGATAAATTTGACAGGGAACCTCATTGAAGTGTGTAAGACTTGGACAGATGGAAAGACATATCATGTTATTTGATTTACACATAAATTTATTGCAGTTTCATTCAAGGACAGCAACAGATTCACTTTTAATTGGTTAAAATAATTTAAGTTCTGTGGAAGAATAAGTGAGAATAACTGAGGATGAAAAAGAATAATTGATTTTGGTGGGGGTGTGACTTATAAGGCACTAAAGCTAACTATATCTGGTCACATGGTCAAACATAGGCTAGATGTGTCTAGGACAGAGAGCAAGGAAAACCATGGCATATTAATGAGGCCAGAGCACTATTGCTACTTCATTTTTTTTTTTTATAGCTAAAGAACATTTATTCATTTTTCACTAAGACTTTATCTTGAGGACATTTAACTAAACTGTCACCACCCCCACCCCAACCTGAAGAAGGGTTAGTATAGCAAATGTTATAAAGAAGATATGAACAGTTTGACGAATTGGAACCAACATTAACTGACAAACAACTTTCATCTAAATTATCATAAAAATGTTTAAGTAAAAAAAAAGGGGTGGGGGGTGAGCGGGAAAGGGGGCCATGGGGGTTTCAGATTGAACAAGATCCTCACATTTCATCTAATACATTCAATCCTGGCTGGAGTATACCAAAATGGAAAGAGGATTCCTATAATACAAAACTTCTACTACAGCACGCTGTACACACCTGTTCCAAGCCCACCCTTGTCCCCCTACTGCTTCCAACTCAACTATTTCCCGGCCTGTTGGGCCTGCCGATGAAGGATCACGTAGATCTTCTCTTTAATCCAGTCTTTGTTATATGGCTGGTATGTCTGGGTATCAGCTTGATAAACAAGGTAGCTGAGGTCTGCCAGATCATCGATAAAATCAAACAACTGACTGATATCATATGTGATAGAGGGGCTGTTGGGATTTATTCTCTTCAGATTCATTCATTTTATAAATGCCTTCCATGCACTCATTCACAGATTCATAGTCAGTGTAAGTTCTGGCTTCTGGCCTCTTGGTAGGCTGTACCAGCAAAATGGCATGAGACCACGCCAGACTCTTTTGCCGCAGCCGCTGCTGACACCACCTCTGCACGCAAGCTTAGCCGCAACTGCTACTTCATTTTTTGAAACTGTCCAGTGCATTGTGGGACAAACTGCCATTATGACTGAGGGATACTTCCTAAATTTTCAAACAATCAGTCTGCCCTTGATTGAGACCTGAGCTAGAGATTCATTAAAGGTGTTAGATTTTTATGTTTCACTGTGTCATCGTATTACCTTAAATGCTTGGGGTGCTATTTTTTTCTGTTTTATGACTTGTTCCTGGTGGATTATTTCCTCATGTGTTTTGTAAAGTTTGTTCATAAGCTCATCTCAGATAGGAATTGCTTTCTGTGGGAGATTTTGTGCTGTTGAGTATTGAAATGGTCTCTTCTGCTAGGCATTGCCCTAGTATTGCAGGCCATAGACTGATTTTTTGAAGTTTTTTATTGTAGTAAAACATATATAACATAAATTCCCCATTTTAACCATGTTTAATTGTACAGTTCAGCGGCATTAATTATATTCACAGTGCTGTACAGCCATCACCACCATCTGCCCAAAACTTTGTCAGCCGCTAATTTTTCATCATCCCAAACACAAATGCCATACCCATTTAGCATTATCTCCTTGTTTCCCCCTCCCTCCAGCTCCTGGCACCCTCTAATCTACTTTCTGTCTCTCCGAATTTGCCTTTTTAGGTTTTTAACATTATACAATCATACTATTTTGTCCCTTTCTGTCTAGCTTATTTCATCTAGCATAATGTTCTCTAGGTTCATTTGTGTTGTAGCATGTATCAGAACTTCCTTTTTATAACTGAATAATACTCCTTTTATGTATATGTCACATTGTTTATCCATTCATCTGTGGATAGACACTTGGGTTTTTTTCTTTTTTTTTCCACTATTGTGAATAATGCTACTATGAACATTGTGATACAACTAAGTTTCTGTTTTAAATTTTGGGGAGGTATATTTCTAGGATTGGAATTGCTTTCATACAGGATTTTGTATGAACATATGTTTTCATTTGTTTTGGATAAATGTCTAGAGGGTAGTGTCAACATATTTTACTTGCATGTTTAGTTTCTAAAGAAAGTGCCAAGTCTTTGCCAGAGTGGCTACTCCATTTTACATGCCTACTAGCATTGTTTAAGTGATCCGGTTTCTCCTCATCCTTGCTAGCATTTGTTGTCACTATTTTTATTTTAGCTATTTTGATAGGTGTGTACTGGTATCTCATGCTTTTAACTTGCATTTCTATACTGGCTAATGATACTGAGCATCTTTTCAAGTGCTTATTTGCCATCTCTATTTCTTTGGTGAACTATCTCCTCTTATCTTTTCACTGACTTCTAATTGGATTATTTTGGTTGGTGTGTGTGTTGAGTTTTGAGAGTTCTTTATATATTCTAGCCTTTGTTAGATATTGGTTTGCAGATATTTTCTCCCTGTCTGTTGATTGTCTTTTTACCCCTTTAACAAGATCTTTTGTAGAGCAACAGTTTATAATATTGATGAAGTCCAATTTATCACAATATACTAAGTACCAGGTAGGATATTGGTTGCTCGAATTTGAATTTGAGTTAAATTCTCTTTAAATACCTTCATGAGCAAATATCACATTATCTGTAAAAATAAGGCACTTTATTAGAAGCATTTGTTACTGGTGTGTTTTTTTTTCCTTTTTCTTTTTCCTTTTTCTTTTGGGGGGGTCTACAGGCCATTAAAGTTAAGTAAAATCTTTATTGTTCTTTGAGTAATGATTGTTCGTAATAAACTGTAAAGAAATATATATAATAGTATTTAAATACAAATATAATTATATCGTAAAAATATCTTTTCCCTTCCAGAGACAGTATTTTTTATTTCATTAATAAACCATGAAATTACAACATATGCTTTTTAAGGGTTTTTACCTTTTCTGTAACCTGTTCTAACAAAATTTGATTAAAAAATACACTCCCGGGCACCTGGGTGGTTCAGTCGGTTAAGTGCCTGACTTCAGCTCAGGTCATGATCTCACAGTTCATGAGTTTGAGCCGTGCATCAGGCTCTGTGCTGACAGCTCAGAGCCTAGATCCTACTTCAGATATCTGTCTCCCTCTCTCTCTGCCCCTTCCCCACTCATGCTCTGTCTCTCCTTCAAAAATAAATAAACATTAAAAAAAAATACACTCCCATTTAATATGAGGAAAGGATTCTTCCTACTTAATTTAGAGCTACAAAATCTTTTTGTAATACCACCTAAACCTGTCATATTTTTTCTTTAGTACAGTATTTCCTTTTCTGTTTCTCTGCCTATCAATTTTTCCAATTTGTGGTTGGCTGTTGAGATGCTTATGAAATTCATTTGTCCTTGCCAGTTAAGATAGGTTGTCATGGAATTTAAGGTGAAAAGTCATTAGAGGAAGTGACAGAATGTGGTCATATAAAAGAGAATAAGGATTCTTATTTGGCAGTAGACAGCAGTGAGCTATAAAAATGTGGCTGGAGAATGAAAAAAGCGGTGAGAACCTCAAAATTGCATTTTGAAACAAGTTAGATTTGACTGGTTCTGTTTATATTTCTGATATTTGTAGCAGTTTAGTAATTAAACTAAGAACACTTCTCACCAGATAGACATATATACTCTCATTTATGTTTTCACATCTATTTATTCCCAGTTTAATTTTCATCCCCTTTTTTCAGAGTTGTTTTAGAGTTGTGCTAACTTCACAAGATGAATTGTCATGGTTTATGTCTTTCACTGTGCTTTATGTATCGTATAAATTATTTATTCCTTGTAAGTTTAGTAGAACTCATACATAAAAATGGCTGACCTAGGTTTCCTGAGGGTTTTTTATTGGTAGTTTTGGGACAGTATTTTCTATTTTATTGTCATTCATAGAATTAGGTTTCCTTTAGATAATTTGGGTAGTCTGTTATTTTCCCAAAAATTGTCCATTTCATTGAGATTTTAAAATGTACATAACGTAATATATATTATAATCATCTGAAATTAATTTAGCTTCTCCTAATACTGTTTTCATATTTCCTAACTCTTAGCTTTCAGGCTTATCTTTTTTATTAGCTTTATTTCCAAATTTGCAACTCCTTGATTTATTAATTTTATTTTTTCTTGTTTACATTATGAATTTTCCTGATACAGCTTTTGCCCTATTCCACAAGCTTTCATATATAATATTCGCATTATTAACTAACATGGTGTGTAATTGTTAATTTTCCCTTGAACCTGAGTATTTAACCAGCTTAAGATTTTCCAAGTCATTGATTTGTTTCTTAACTAATACTTTGTTGTAATTTTCTAGTTTAATGTATGGTGGTTAGAAAATGTGGCCTGATCATTTGCTTCTCTTTAAAGTAGTGATTGGTAAACCACCTCCTGCAAACAAACCACCTGTATTTGTAAATGAAGTTTTATTGGAACATAGCATCACATTTGTGGTAGAGCCTGTACAGCCCACAGTCCTAAAATATTTATAATCTGGCCCTATTAGAAAATTTTTATTTTTCTTGGCTGAATTTTGATCAGATTTTCTAACTAGTGGCTCTGGAGAATGAAATGTATTTTTTACTGATAAGACAAAATTAACCATATTTGTTAAGTAAACTACTAATATTTTAGCTACTGATCTTTAATTTTTAAACTACTAATTTCATAACTCTTTTATGTTAATTTTTTTTTTTTTTTTTTTTTTTTGCTTTGTTGAGCTTCCAGTATTTTTGCCTTAAATCTGTCTGGATTTTGTATTTAAGGTGTATTTCTTATAAATGTCATGTATTTTTTGTCTTGTTAAGTCCATTTTGATTTTCTATTTTGAAATGGTAAAATTAGTCCATTTACATTGACTATATAACTTGGTATGATTTGATTTAAGTTTCTCATCTTGCTCTTTGTTTTGCATTCTGTATGTTCCTTGTTCTTTTTTTCCTTTCTGTCTTTAAGATTATCAAAAAAAATTTTTATATTCTTTCCATTTTCTTGTACTTTTAAGTATACCTTCTTGGAATTTTTCTTTAAAGATACACAAGGGATTACAGTATGCATCTTTAATTTTTTATGGTTTAACTTGAATTTTTATTTTACTACTTTGTTAGCACTGTAATGACCTTATGATATTTAATTCTATTTATATTGCACACTTCATTGTCTTATATTTTACTTCTATAGTATATATTTTACAATACATTGTATTACTGTTGCTTTAAGTAGTCAGTAGTCTTCTTAAGATTAAAAAAATGTCTTTTTTATTTACCCATATATTTACCTCTTCTAGTGTACTCCATTCCTTCTTACAAAATGGTGTTATATCTGGAATTTTTTTTCACCCTGAGGAATTTCCTTTGCATTCCTTTGAAGTGTGGGTCTGCCTACAGTGAATTAGCTCTTGTTTTCCCATGGTGTTTTTATTTTGCTTTCACTTTTTTGAAGGATATTTTCCCTGGGTATGAAGTTTTAGACTGGAAATTTTTTCCTTTGAACACTTTAAAGATGTTAGTCTGTTATCTTTTGACTCTTACTTTTTCTGAGAGGTCTTCCATCATTTGCAGTGTTTCTCTACCCCTCCCAAACTTGGAATATAATGTGACCTATTTATTTAATTTGGTCTGGTTGTTTAAAATTTTTATTTATCTTGGTTTTAGTATTGGGCTATGATATGCCTAGGTGTAGGACTTTCTTTCTCTTTTTTGTATTTTAGAGATGTCTCATCAAATGTCAAAAACCTGAGCCATTATTTCTTAAAGTATTTCTTCTGGGTTTTTTTTTTCCATCTGTGTTTTAGAACTTGAGTTTATATATATTAGATTCTTTGATATTCTCCTTCATGTATATCAACCTGTGTTCTTTTTGTTTTTTGGACTTTTTTTTCTCTTCAGTTAATGTATGTTGGCCTGTCGCCATGTTTATTGATCCTTTCTTCTACTCTGTTCAGTCAGCCTTTAAGCCCAGGCAATTAATTCTCAGATAATGTTTTTCAGTTACAGAAAGTTCATTTTGTTCTTTTAAAGATAATTACATTTCTCTATTGAAATTTCCAATCTTTTCTATTTTTTCTGTTTTTGACCTCTTTTTTCTTAACTTATACATAATAGCTAAAAATAATAGTTTAATAGCTGATGTCCCTGCTAAGATATATATGCATCTGCTTCCATTAATTATTTCGTCACTTGATTATGGATCATATTTTCCCACTTCTTCATACATCTGAGTTTGATCTTTTGGATTTGATAGACTGTTGAAGTGGAAAAGGGCTAGGTTATAGTTTAGTGTGCTTCAGTTCACATGTATTCCATGTGTCTATGGTGAGATCTCTTCTGTGTGTATGTCAGTATTTAGCAGGATTCTGGCTAATTCCATCTGATGATGAGATCGTAATCAACTCTGTTGTCAGGCTTCTAGTCCTCCATGTTGCCACTATAAACTTGGAAGAAGTCCTGTGTGGAGAATCAGTGGGTATGGAGACCTAGCTTTGAATATAGGATTTCTTTATCTTCTGTATCAGAAGCTGGCAAACTGTGGCCTCCAGGCTAAATCTGGCCTACCACCTGTTTTCTAAATAAAGTTTTATTGGGACATAGCCATACTCATTTGCTTATATATTGTCCAAGTCTTCTTTCATGCTATAAGAGCAGAATTCTGTGGTTAGAAAGACTGAAATATTTAATATCAGATTCATTAACGAAGAATTTGCTGACCTCTGTTCTATACTGTCGAGTGCACACAGTAGATAAAAATTTTACTGATTTCTCTTTATCTCACTGGAGCCTCTGCCTGTAGCAGACCAGTCTTCCCTCCTAAGTACCCATGCTTTGATTTTGTAAATGACCATAGTGATCTTAAATAAACTTCATCAGATCATATCAACCCTAATCTTAGAGCCCTGTGGTAGTATTAGTAGATCTTAGAATAAAATTCAAAGTCTTTCACTAAATTTATAGAGCCCTTGGTAATATAAACACTGCCTAATCTTCAGCCTTCTTTTTTTAAAAATAGACTTTATTGGGGTGGCTGGGTGACTCATTCAGTTAAGCATCTGACTTTGGATCAGGTCATGATTTCACAGTCTGTGGGTTTGAGCCCCACATCGGGTTCTGTGCTGACGGCTCAGAGCCTGGAGCCTGCTTCGGAATTTCTGCCCTTCCCCTGCTCACGCTCTGTCTCTCTGTCTGCTCACCCACATGCATATACTATTCACTGGCCTTTCCCCTCAGTCTCCTCACTGAACTTCCTTTTCAGCCCCTACCATGTTCAAACTCCATCTAATTAGCATTTCTGTCCTTATAATAGATACCATTTTTTGATATATTTTACTTTGTTTTCTTGGTTTGGTTTATTGTTTAGCTTCCTTAATAAACGCAAGCCCTACAAGTTCACTATTTTATTTCTAGCATCTAGAAATTAGTAGATTTATAAATATTTGTTGAATGAATCAATATACTTTTTTCTCTGACTCACCATCATCTGCCTTCACTCTCATCCAACTGCCATATTAATTTTCTTAAGGTACTAATTTTAGCTAAAAAATTTTTAGTTGGCAGGACCTGCTTCTCTAGCCTCATTCCCTGTAATATTTATTTTATTTTATATTTAAAATTTTTTGAGAGAGGGAGTGCATAAGTGAACGAGAGGCAGAGAGAAAGAGAGACAGAGAGAAAGAATATCCAATGAAGGGCAGAGAGAGAGGAGAGAGAGAAGTGGGGCTCACCTGAAGCGGAGCTCCACCTCACCTGATGCGGGACTTGAACTCATGTGAGATCATGACCTGAGCTGAAGTCAGATGCTTAACCAACTGAGCCACCCAGTTGTCCCTCCCTGTAATTCTTATCAAGAAACTTTCTACTTTATCTAAATCAGACTTCTTTATGCTTTATATTTTTTGTGCCCCTTTGATCATGGCACTCACCCTGTCTGGAATAAACTTGCCATTTATTCTTCGGTTACCTCTTTAGTCCTATCTGATCAATCACTAAAATCTAGCTTATGTCTCCTTTTGGTTCACAGTCATCAATCTTTTGCCTATGTACTATAGTACTTATTGCCTGTATTCCTAATATGAAACTTAATAATGTAATGCCTTCTATTGTTTATGAACTGTCTAGAAATGTTTTCCTAATATAGTTTAACTATGCTAAGGTTAAGAGAGATGTACACTTCTTCCTGTCCCCCCATTAGTTCAGACTGTCACTGTATTTATATTTATATATCTATATTTCATTCAAAGTGAATGTAAGAGGTCATGTAAAGTTATTGTCTTTGATGAGGCATGTATGAGTAACTGTTATCTTACATTTGCATATGTTCTATGTTTCACAAAAGCAAATGACTTTACATATATTACCTAATTTAATCTATATAACAAATACCACTTCATTTTACATATGAGAGAAAAAAGACTTGCCCAAGATAAAAAGACTTTCTCAAGTGTCTACAGCTAGTAGACAGCTGTAGTAGAAGACACTGAATTTTTACTCTTCATATATTGCTGTCACTGAATAAATTAGATAGTTTGTAATAGAATTAAGTCTAAACTGAGATCTGAAAACTATGTCTGTTCTTTGAAGTAGCAAATTGGATGTTATGAGATCTCAAATTGGCAAGGGTTATATCAAAGGAACAAGTAGGCAAGAGTTTGGTGGCTTCATGTTAAAAATGGGCATCAGTTAGGGGCAACTGGGTGGCTCATTTGGTTGAGCATCCAACTTTGGTCAGGTCATGATCTTGGGGTTTGTGAGTTCAAGCCCTACGTTAGGCTCTGTGCTGACAGCTCAGAGCCTGGAACCTACTTCAGATTCTATGACTCCTTCTCTCTCTGCCCCTCCCCTGCTTGTGCTCTGTCTGTCTGTCTGTCTGTCTCTCTCTCTCTCTCCCTCTCTCTCTCTCAGAAATAAACCTTAAAAAAAAAATGGTTACCAGTTATATGCTGTGAGTTGACTTGTCAGTTTCCTATATGTTTATTATTTGAAAAAATTGCCTTAAATGTAAACTAATATTAGCATCTCTCCATGGCTTTCGTGATTATTACGTGTACAGTAAAACAGTTGATGTTAATTTAAAACATCTTTTTCATGCAGCAGAATATTGGACTCAATCATTTTTCTGCCCATACATTCCTGTAATATTTACTGAAAATATCAGAGATTCTCAACTAGGGTGGTAAATACAAAGATTAGAATGGGAGAAATTAAGTTGGATAATGCTCCACTTCCAGTGGTAGATATTTTCTCTTCGGTTCTTACTGACTTAAGGTAGATTATTTGGGGATGGGCCGGTGGGGAAAGAGAGTTGGCAAACAGAACGGAATAACAAATATGAAGGCCATAGTGAGAAATTACAGCAACAAGTACCCCTTCTTTATGTCCCCCCTTTTATTTTGTACCCGTTTCACGTTTTGTCTCTGTTGTAATTATCACTATCTTATTGTATATCTTGTCTCTCTTGTTTCTTAACAAAATTTAAAAAAAAAATTCTTTTTATTATATATAGAGTGTTCACAAGTAGGGGAGAGGGGCAGAGGGATTGAGAGAGAGAAGGAACCCACACTCAGCATGGAGGGCTGGATCCCATGACGCTGAGATCATGACCTGAGCCAAAATCAAGTTAAACGCTCAACCAACTGAGTCACCCAGGCACCCCTTGTTTCTCTGTTTTATTTTCTGTCTTTTCTACTGGAAAACAAGTTTCTTGACAAGCTCCCTGTCTTTTCCACTGCTGTATCCTTAGCACCTGTCTGGCACCTGGTAAGCACTCAGTTAGTATGTCTTTGTTTCATGAATGAATAACATTTGAAGGAAGAGAACTCTGGGGTCTGGGCTCAGTGTATAAAATGGACTGCAGTGAGGAGACACGAGTTAAGAGATGATGAAAGAGCCAAAGAAGTGACAGCAGGGGGCTCCTGGGTGGCTCAGTTGGTTAAATGTCCAACTATTGATTTGGGCCCAGGTCAGGATTTCATGGTTTACGAGATTGAGCCCTGCATGGGCTCTGTGCTGGCAGCATTCTCTCTCTACCTCTCTCTCTGCCCCTCCTCTGCTCGCGCTCTCTCTCTCTGTCTCTCTCTCTCTCTCAAAATAGGTCAACATAAAAAAAAAAAAACCAAAAAACAGTAGGACTAATGAGGTTACACAAGGAAGACATTTTTGAGGTAAACTAGAAAGGATTTGAGTACTAGGATATCAGGGAAAGGAAAAGAATGAGCAGAAATAATTTGTTCTGAGATTTCTGACTAGAGAGCCTGGCTTACTGGTGTCATTGTGTCATTCCAGGCTCCAATGATATGCACAGTGATCATATATTAAATGGATAACTCTCCAGAAATGATCTTTTACCTTTGGCACAAAATCTTGCTTTTAAATGTAATTTATTTAACTCCATGGTTTATTTCCATTCTTCTGGGTTTCTTTGTAATTTACCCTTTTTAAAAATTTTTATTTTTTGAGAGCATGTGTGCAAGTGGGGGAAGGACACAGGGAGAGAGAGAATCCCAAGCAGACTTCACGCTCAGCATGGAGCCCAACTCAGGGCTTGATTCCAGGACCATGAGGTCATGACCTGAGCCAAACTTGAGAGTTGGACGCTCAACTGACTGGCCCACCTAGGTGCCCCTGTAGTTTACCCTTATTTGAGCTTTGGGATTATGCTTCCTCTGGATTTTAGGACAAATTGATGTTACAGCCCTTGTAGCCCTCCTCTGCGTTCCCAAGTTTATCTACTTTCATAGTTTGGTACTTTCATAGTTTACTGACCATCATTGTTGCTGGAAGGAAGAAGGAAGCCAGAGAAAATTATGTAGAGTTTTTGCTGTTAGCACAAGCCCTTTTGTGACTAATTCTTTCCAATTTAAGGAAGTAAGTTTTCATTGTAATTAGTTTGTGCCTATCCTCCAGGTGCCTATACTCTGCCTATTGCACAAGGTGCTTGAATATAAAATACTGATTGAAGTTCCTCTGATGAAACTGTCTTCCATTATTAATCCAATCATATGTTTTAAACAGCAGTTTTTTTTTAAAGATTAAATTATTTGAACTGGTTTAATTTGGACACTTCCTGCAGATCAGTTACTTTGAAAAGCCAACTGTATTTCACATATGCCACTTACGATCCTACATTCATAAATCAGAATGTGCAATGAAGAGAAAGAAATATTTAGGAAATATATTCTAATTTCTGACTTAAAAAGAAATTTAAATGGTGTTCAAATATATAATTTTTAGGATGCCTGGGTGGCCCAGTTGTTTAAGCATCACACTCTTGATCTCAGGGTTATGAGTTCAAGCCCCATGTTGGGCTCTGCTCTGGGCTTAAAAATAATATATATATGTATAATTTTTTAAATACTTTTTTTCATATAGCATATTTTGATGTATAGTAATGCTCTCACCAAATTAAAATAGTAAATTAACACTGTCAGATTTTCATCTGAATATATGTACGTTTTGTTTTCTTAGAAAATTTTAAATATTTCAAATTAAAAACCTCTAGATTATAGATTTGTGTTTTGCAAATTTGTGGTATTCTATATTATCCCATGGTTTCCTCATATATAATATAATCATGCTTACTTCCTGTGGTATATGGCAGTTTTAATAATATATACGTGTACTCATGATATTAAAAGGTTAATGATAGAACCATGAGATGCTAAAAGGAGAAAGTATCTTTTAAAAGTTACTTTGGTGCAGGATTCATAGACTTTTGTCCTCAAGAATTTCTGCACTACAGTTCTGTAAATGGGAAGCATTTTTCATACAACTATAATTTGTATGTCTTTAAAGAATCTCAGTAACCAAAAATTTAACATTAAAAATATGCTCTGCTCCTCCCTGCCCCATTTTCATAGATTTCTTCTATCAGGTTTTATTTGACTTCCTGGAAAAAATAGGTTAACTTAATTTTTTTTCCAGATTCAGAATGTTCTGAGCAGGAGTCATGATTTTTTTTTCATTCATCCCTAAGTATCTTTCATCAAAAATCCTGTTCTTTAAAGGAGTTTCAAAGGAATCTTTTATGCCTTATCAAGATGTAAAGTAAGCTGGTCATGTTTTTAAACTAAAGATGAATGAGCTGAGTTTTGTTTAATTTTGTTTTTTCCTAAACTGCCATTAATCTTTTAATTGGTTGAAGAAACAAGTAACACTAAAAATGTCATCTTTACTATTAGAATGACTGAAATTCTTGGATGGTAGCTCCGTGGTTAAACAATTTTCAAATGAAATGTCTTTTGTAAAATTACTTCATGTAATCAATAGGATATATCAGTGAAGTAATATTAATACAAATATATATGATAAAGATATAACACTAATTTTATTTCTTCTTTTGAGTTTTTTTAAGTTTATTTTTGAAAAAAATTTTTTTTAATTTTTGAGAGAGAGAGAGAGAGAGAGAGCTTGAGTGGGGGAGGAGCAGAGAGAGAAGGGGGACACAGAATCCAAATCAGGCTCCAGGCTCTTAGCCCAATGAGGGGCTCAAACCCATGAACCATGAGCTCATGACCTGAGCCAAAGTTGGACGCTTAACCGACTGAGCCACCCAGATGCCCCTTGAAAGTTTATTTTTGAGAGAGAGAGAGTGAGAGAGAGAGAGAGAGAGAGAGAGAGCATGCACGCATGCACGAGTAGGGGAGGGGCAGAGAGAGACTCCACACTGTCAACAAAGAGCCTGATGCGGGGCTCAGACTCACAAATTGTGAGATCATGACCTCAGCCGAAATCGAGTCTGACACTTAACTGACTGAGCCTGTAACAAAATGGTTTTACTGTCCTCAGGGGAGTCTATGGTATTGAAATGTCCTTTCTGTATGTATTGTCAGGGAGCAAGAATTCCTGTCTTCATCAAGATCCTTTTTCCTGGACTAAGAATCAAATTGGCAGTGACAGGTTAATAGGAGAAAATCAAACTTAATAGGCTAAGAATGGAAAATCCATACAGACATGGAAATTCCAAAAGCAGGCGTCATAAGGTATACATATGTCATTCTGAACTAAGGAGAGGAAGGGGTCTGGGGGCTTCAAAGGGAAGAAATGCACTTCAAAAGGAAGATGAAAAAAAAAGTAAATGTTTAGTAAACAAATGTTTGCTAGGCCACTCTGCACGGTGGTACATAGAGGACTTTGATCAAACAGATCTTGCTAGGTTCCTCCCTGTCTACCATACTTGGCTTATGTAATAATGTGGTTATCTATGGGAATAGCTCTTTTCCTAGAGTAGATTTTCTAAATTCTTTTTAGGCAGTTGAGGGGGAAGGTAAAACACTTTTCCTGAATTTGCAGGGTTTTAATCGCTTTTTTTTAATGTTTTAAAATTTATTTTTGAGAGAGAGAGAGAGAGAGAGAGAGCACATGCACACACACATATACATGAGGGATTGAGGCAGAGAGCAAGGCGGACAGAGGATCTGAAGCCGGCTCTGCACTAACAGCAGAGAGTCCCAACTTGGAACTCGAACTCATGGAGCTCATAGCCTGAGCCAAGGTCAGACGCTCAACCGACCGAGCCACACAGGTACCCCATTTTAATTGCTTTTTAAATCAAAGTGATCTTTTTACCAAAGTGGCCCATCTTAGGGCAGCCTGTCATTGGCTCTTTGAGTACATAAAGATATAAAACTTGGAAAATTACTTTGTTCATCTGCATGCAATAGATTCAGGATCAACACTGAATATTTAATTATGTGCTTTACGCTATGTTAAATTAACCAGAGTTATACTCATGTATTAGTCTATATTAACTTGAAATATGTGTAAAATTTGAAAATTTTGAGAAAATTTTGCTCACTAAAGATTTTATTTTAGTGAGCTTATCATTTTGATTAAGAAATAATTTAGTAAATATCATTTATGGTTATTGTAAAGCATTTAGATAGTAGTCTGTGCTCAGACCAAGAATGTTATTGAGAACAGAGACATCTCTTACCCATTTTGTTTCCTTGGCGTTTTCTTAATAAATATTTGTCACATGGCATGAATTTTCTGAAAAAGCCATAATATTATTTCATCTTATATTTTGTAACTAAAAAAAAATCAGATAAAGCTAGTTTTAAATCACTTTGAAATAACCTAGTGACCCTTTAGAATAATGCTGTTCAGTAAAACTTTCTGTAATGATGGATATGTTTTTATAAGTCTGCATTCAATATCATAATGGAAAGAACTCAGGACTGCCCCCCAAGTACAGTTATTTAAATCACAAAGTTTTTTTTTTTTTTTTTTTAGTGCTTACTTTGTATCAAGTATTGTGATACATGCTGGGGATAGTTCCTATTCTCAGGGAACTCAGAGTCTAACACAGAAGAGAGATTCCAGTTCCAGACCTATCAGTGATAATACAGTTGGGGGATAGGCAGGAAGGAGAGGAGAATTCAAGTTGAACTTTGAAGGATAAGTATGCGTTAGGAGTCCACATAGAGAAAGTATAGCATTTGCCAGCAGATGAAGATGGAAGACTATATGGCGCATTCTAGCAATTCTAAGAATTCTCTATTCCTGGAACCTAAGATGAGTTAGAAAGTTGCTAAAAAGAATGGATAGTTAATCACTCATCAGTTAATGAAATGTTTTGTGTGCCATGCTAAAGAATTTGGATTATATCTTTAAAGCCACAAGGAAGCCATTACAGGGTTTTATACTGATGAATAAAAAAATATTTTAGTATCAGGGCGCCTGGGTGGCTCAGTCGATTGAGCATCCGATTTTGGTTCAGGTCATAATCTCATGATTTGTGAGTTCGAGGCCCACATCAGGCTCCCTGCTGTCAGTGCAGAGCCCGCTTCGGATCCTCTATCCCTCTCTCTCTCTGCCCTTCCCCTGCTCACGCTTTCTCTCTCAAAAATAAATAAAACATAAAAAAAGGAGTGTAGAATCTTAACTCCGTACCCCTGTCCCAGATTTATTAAATTTGAAATTTCTAGAGGAAATGAGAACTTTCTGTTAAAATTTAGGTTTGATTAGATCCTATATAATCTTTTCCCTGGTCAGTTTTATTTGCTGTTGTAGCAGTTAGAATGGTTAGAATTACCAAAGATCCAGTTTAGAATGACCGAGATATGAAGAGGATTTATAAGTTCATGTAATAGAGGATTCTGGGTGGTGTGGTGATTTATAGATAAGTTAATTCTGAGGCTCAGCAGCATCACCAAGGACTCAGTTTCTTTCCATCTTTCTGCTGTGCCATTTTCAGCATCTCGGTGGTGCTTTTCTGGCTTGTCCTTAACATAGCTGCAGGAGAACTACCATACCTTCAGCTTATATATCTGCACACAGCACTGTTTGGAGACTGGGAAAACAACAGGCCTTCCTGGGTCCCTTTTTAAGATTGAGGAAAACTTACCGGAAAGCCTTCTCTCTCCCACCCCCATTTGCTTCACATCCCGTTGGCCAAAGTAAAGCACATAACTTTTTTTTTTTTTTTTTAGTTTTTAGTTGTTCTTTTATTTTAGAGAGCAAATGTGAGTGGGGCAGAGGTGGGAGGAGAGAGACAATCTTAGGCTGTATGCTCAGTGTAGAGCCTAAATCGGGGCTCAATCCCACGACCCTGGGATCGTGACCTAAACTGAAATCAGGACTAGGAAGCTCAACTGACTGAGCCACCCAGGTGCCCCAAGCATATAACCTTTCTTAAACCGATGAATGGAATTGCAACTGTTATTTTTAAGATTTATTTACTAGTTAAGGTTTATCTGCTGAGGCTAGGGAGAGAACCAGCCTAAAATACCTAAGGTAAAATCAGGGTTATCGACTTTGAAGATGTATCTTCTTTAAAACTTGGTTTCTGACCTGCAAAACTGAAGACTGGGCCCCAAACCATAGGATTTTTCTGTATAAGAGGCCTTGTCTGGGAAACAAACCAGCTGATCATCCTAGAAGATAGATTTCTATATTGTTCTTGACCAGGGTAATTCTTTTCTAGTCTAGATTAGGAGTACATGGGATATTTGCTCTTACTAAATTTTTTCTTCTAAATGTGTATTTTTAATGATATGAATCCTTTTTGTGTCTTTTGTTAAGGAGCCAATTTTCAAACTCAAGTATTTGGAACAGATTTGTCTGCCCTTTTGCTGTCACTTCCCATCCTAACCACAAAAGACTTGGCTGCTTGAATTTTTGAATGTTTGGTGGGAGAAAGACAATATTGAAGAAAAAAATTGATTATTTCAAAATAATGTTTAGCTGCTCTAAAAATTTACTTTATGTCTCGTTCTGTTATTCATATACTAGTTAACTAGTGTAGTCATTTCTTTACTCAGAATATCGTGTTACCTAGCAATTATTCTTTGTTCCCATCTAAAGACTGATGGCCAGACTCGGAGTAAATCTCCTTTCTGTTAACTTTCCAATCACTGTTAAAGTTCCAATAACTTTAGCCAATATTCTGAGGCTAAAATACTATTAGGTACTATTTAGATACTTCTTTCCTCCCTTCCTGTCTGTTGCTGTCTTTTCATCCCTGCTTATATTGTGAGCACCTATTATTATGGGTCAGGTAAAATACTGAGGGATATAGTTTACTTAGAGATATAGGACATAGTCTCTCCCAGATTATACTCTATGGTATAAGTAAACCTATAGCATTAAAATATAGTGTGAGAACTATTAGGATGAAGTTCTGCACAGGATACTGTTGGAGCATAGAAGAAGAACTCCATCTTAGACTTGAGGGAAATGGAACAATTCTGGGAGGAAGTAGTGACTATCATTGTTTTAGGCAGAGGAATCAGAAATTATAATGGCTGAAGTTGTGAGGGAGCTTGATACATTTAGGAAATGACATACAGGTAGTTTGGTACTTTGATTGGGTTCCATTTCTTATATCTGCTTCTTTTTGTATGTCTGTTTTATTCTTTTCTGACCTTACACATTAGTTTCCTTTGCTCAGTTCACATAGTGGAACGTAGCTACTAACAATACTTCACTTTTACATGGTAACAGTTTAGGTGCCCAAAGGTGCATAGCAACTCAATCATTTTGTTTTCAAATCCGGGTAGGTTCAGTCTCTCCTAACTTAGGTCTTGTATGCATCCTGGACGAATCAGTTCTACTCTGGACTGGGGTTTGGGTAAGGTTTGTCATCAGGTCACTTTGGGTTAGGTAACTTATCTCAGTGGAAATCAACCATGGCAAAGGAAGGGAGTAAATTAACAGATAGAATGAAGAGTGGTAAAGAGCAGTTCCCAGAAAGGGTTGTGATATGATGGTGGACAGGACAAAACAACACATGTCAATGTTAGGAGCAGTGGCGGCAGCATGCAAGTCAGAAATAATGAGGACCTGAAATTAAAAGGTGGCAGCGGAGATGGAGAGATACCAAGAAAGAATCAGCTGGACTTGATTGGCTGAGTTTGGGCTAAATGAAGGAGGTGCCATCATTTTATTTATTTATTTATGTTTTCACTCAACAAAAATTACTTGCTGAGTGCTTGCTCTATGCCTGCTACAGTTAGGGGTATTGGAGATACAGCAATGCCATAGTTCAAGTTATTGTCCTGATTATGTTGTAACTTATCCAAAGATGACACTCGTGTTTCTGGCTTAGATGGTTGAGTGAATGGTGGGTTCCATTCACTTGAATTTTAAGAGGGAATGCAATGAATTCATTTTTGGAGATAATAAGTTTGCAGTGATAATGGTATACTCAGGAGAAGTTAGATACATGGGTTAGGGGCTTAGGAGAGGGCAGAATAAGTGGTCTAGAATTGGGAGTCATGACCACATGGTGGTGGCTGAAGTTTTAAAAACTTGTAAGGTAGGATTTACTTTGTATGTGTGTATGTATAGTTCAGTGAATTTCAGCATGCATATAGATATATGTAGCTGCCAGCACACTTAATATACATAGTGGTACAAGTTACATTATGATACTCCTTCTAGTTACACCATTACCCTACCCCTAGTCCTGAAAAGCAATGATTTATTTTTCTTTTTCTCTGTAGTTTTTGTTTATTTTAAGAATGTGACATAAATGGGAAATAGAATTATAGAGCCTTTAAAGACTGGCTCCTTTGATTCAGCATAATGCCTTTCAAATTCATTCAAGTTGTCATGTCCAGCAATAGTTTATTGCTTTTTATTGCTGAGTGGTATGCCATTGTATAGATGTACCATTGTTTCTTTATTCATTCACCCACTGAAGAATATTTGGGTTGTTTCCATTGGGGGAAGTTATAAATAAAGCAACTTAGAAACATTCGTGTACAGGTTTTTGTGTAAATGTAAGCTTTCATTTCTCCAGGGTCAGTGCCTAGGAGAGAGATTGTTGGATTATATGGGAAGTATGTGTTTAACTTTATGAGGAACTGTTAAACTGTTTTCCAGAGTTGCTGTACCATTGTCATTCCCACCAACAGTGTGTGAGAATTCCAATTGTTGCACATCCTTGCTAGCACTTGATACTTTGAAGATAGGTATCTTTTAATTTTAGCCATTCTGTCAAATGATCAGTGGTATCACATTGTGGTTTTAGTTTGCATTTCTCTAGTGGCTGATGATGCTGAACATATTTTCATTTGCTTATTTGCCTTTAATATATCATATATATTAAGTGTCTGTTTAGATTTTTTTTTGCCCATTTTTTAATTCAGTTGTTTGTTTTCTTGCTATTGAGTTTTGAGAGTTCATTGTATATTCCAGATATACATCCTTTGTTGGATATATGAATTGCTCTTTTGGTTCTCATAACAATGATTTTTTTTTTCAGAGCAAAAGTTTTAAATTTTGATGAAGTCCAATTTATCTTTTCTGTTGTTGCTGTTGTTTTTTAAATGGGTCATGCCTTTGGTATCATATCTTAAAACTAACCCAGGTGCCTAACCCAGGTCATAAAGATTTCTCTTATTTTTTTTTCGTGTAAGTTTTATAGTTTAGATTTATGGTCTATTTTGAGCTATTTTTCGTATAACATGTAAGATTAATAAGGTTGATGTGTGTATTTCTTACATATGGATATGCAATTGTTTCTGTTGAAAAGAACATCCTGTCTCATTTGCATTGCTTTTGTATCATTGTCAAAAGTTGGTTGGCCATATTTGTTTGGGTCTATTTCTGCACCATCTATTCTTAAATGTATTTTTAAAAATTTTTTTAATGTTTTATTTATTTTTGAGAGAGAGACAGCATGAGCAGGGGAGGGTCAGAGAGAGAGAGAGAGACACAGAATCGGAAGCAGGCTCCAAGCTCTGAGCTGTCAGCACAGATCCTGATGCAGGGCTCGAACCCATGAACCGTGAGATAATGACCTGAGCCAAAGTCGGATGCTTAACCGACTGAGCCACCCAGGTGCCCCTGCACCATCTCTTCTTTTCCACTGATATGTTTATATCTGTGTATAATAGCTTACTGTGATTACTGTAGCTTTATAGAAAGCCTTAAAATAGGGTAGTATAGTTCCTGTAACTTGATTTTTCTTTTTCAAACTTGTTTTAGATAGTTTAGATCCTTTGCCTTTCCATATGCATTTTAGAATCTGTATCTATATAAAAAAAAAATCCTTCTGGGATATTGGTTGGAATTGCATTAAATCTACAGATTATTTGAGTAGAATTGAAATCTTTACTATGTGGGGTCTTCCAGTCCATGAATGTGATATGTTTTTCCATTTTTTTAGATCTTACCTTAGATCTTCCATTAGCATTTTCTAGCATACAGATCCTATATATGTTTTGTTAGATTTATACCTTTCTTTTTTTAGCTGTTGTTAATGGTATGCCATTAGAATCTTGTTTTCTAATTGTACATTGCCAATATGTATGCGTGTTTGTGTGTGTGTGTATTTATATTTATGATTGATTTTTGTTTTTTGACATTGTACTGTGACCTTGCTAAACTTACTTCTTAGTTGTAAGAGATGTTTGGGGGGGTTGTTTGATTTTGGTAGATTCCTTTCAACTTTTAAGTGGACAATAATGTCTTCTAAGGATAAAAATAGTTCTTTCTTTGGAGTCTGTGTACACTCACTAGTACTTCTAGTATGATAGTAGCCAAGAGTGGTGAGAGTGTGTGTTCTTGCCTTGTTCCTAATCTTAAGGGGTAAACATTTAGTCTTTACCACTAAGTATGCTGTTGGCTATAGGCTTTTTGTAGATATTTTTTATCAAGTTGAAGAAATTCCCTCTATTCCTAATTTTCTTATTTTTTCATAAATGGATGTTGGGTTTTGTTAAATATTCTGCATCAAGTGATATGATCATGCAATTTTTCTTCTTTAAATCATTAATATGATGGATTACATTGAGTGATTTCCAAATAGTAAATGAGCTGAGCATGCGTAGTATAAATTCCTCTTGGTTACTGGGTGTGTGTGTGTTTATACATTATTGGATTTGATCTGCTAAGTTTTTGTTGAGGATTTTTGTTTCTGTGTTCAAGAGGGATATTGGCCTATAGTTTTCTTATTTTGTAGTGTTTTTATCTGCTTTGATATCAGAGTAATTTTGTCTTCATAAATTGAGTTGGGAGTATTTCCTTCTCTTTTCTGGAAGAGATGGTATAGAATTGGTGTTACTTAAATGTTTGGTTCACCTAGGAAACCATTTGGGCCTGGAGATAAGATTATTTAACCACAAAATTTATTTTATAGTTATAGGAATATTCTGATTACTGTTTGATTTTGGTTGAGTTTTAGTAGTTATTAATTACTTACTAATAATGTGTTTTGGGGTGCCTGGGTGGCTTAGTTGGTTGAGCATCTGACTCTTGGTTTTGGCTCAGGTCATGATCTCACAGTTTATGAGTCTGAGTCCTGCATTGGGCTCTGTGCT
The DNA here is from genome assembly GCA_028646485.1 of Cryptoprocta ferox. Lineage (NCBI taxonomy): Eukaryota > Metazoa > Chordata > Mammalia > Carnivora > Eupleridae > Cryptoprocta > Cryptoprocta ferox. The sequence continues at coordinate 41,973,589 of CM053565.1, forward strand.
GATGTGGAGCCTGCTTGGGATTCTCTCTGTCCCTCTCTCTCTATAACCTCCCCACTCGTGCTCTCTCTCTCTCAAAATTCATAAATTAACTTTAAAAAAGACGTATTTTGAAGACCAAGTTTTGCTCTTGACTGGCTATGTGACCTTGGGAAAGGTACCTCAGTGTTAACCTCTCTGGTCCTTAATTTGTTCATCTGAAAAATTAAAAAGACTTATTTGATTTCCTTAAGATTTCTCCCAGTTTTTAAATTCTAGAATTTGGGTAGGATAAAAGTGTATGTGTTTGAAGTTTATGTGAAAGGATTGTGAGCCTCTGTTTCTTTTTCATCTGTTAGTGTTTGAACATTGGTTTACCTTGATTCACTTAGCCTTTTAACAGAGAAGTTCTGTCTTTTCTTATCAGTAGATTATGTACTGATGAAAAGATATGGTTAGAGACAGGCCTTTTTATGCATTTATACATGATATACTTATGGTATATGAAAAATTATTTTCATAATTATGTAAGAAGATGTAAGGTACATCATATGATAGTTTTTAATGTTATATATTTTTGAAAAATTAAATTACCAGTTTAGAATTTATACAGTGTTAGAAATATATTTCTCTTTTGGTGATTATCCTTCTGAATCTTCATAATTTGGTGATTATCTTTCTGATTTAAAAAGTCACTCATTTTTAGCTACTTAATGGAGACAATGTCTATATAAATATTTTATGTAAAATTCATTTTTAAAAGGTGCACACTTGTGCATCCTGTCCATTTATTGGGTTAAAGCAAAGTGAAAATAGCATACAGATCTGCTGCTGAAGGAAACATTTAGTGGCAGCTGCAGCTGGAGGATTTTACGTAGGCACCTGTGGGTTTGAGTGCGTTCAATATACAGACTGCAGCAGGAGGCTGGCACTGCCTCTGCTGACTCCAGTGCACTCCTTCACTGCTGTCTGCCGATCTCTCCACCGGCCAGAAGACAGACAAAATGGTGCAGCACGTAGAGGGCATGGGAAAAAAATAACCGTCAATATGATTCAAAGGTGGGTTTGCTGCATTGAATAGCAGAGAAAATTGTTTAACAAGATTAAAAGCTTGGATATAGTTCAGTATTTCAGAAATCCTTAGTTGTTTTAATGTTTGATTGTGACCATTTAAAATGAAAATGTATAGTTCTGAAATCTGCATGCTCCCTATATATAGAGGTTTCAGGTATACTGCATGTGTAACATTAATAAATGTATGCATGGTAGATTATAAACAGATTTATATTTGTACTAAATATGTATAATGTGTGTATATATATCTGTACATACATACACACATACATGAAGGGTTTTTTTCCCTATTAATACTAGATTGTTAAAAAGTGAGCACTTACAGGTTTTATATTTTCTGTTGCATATTTGTCGCAGCTCCCACCAATGTCTTTTCCCTTATATTGTTCATTTATAATAGTAGAGAGCATTAGTAGAGCGTTCTCTGGTGAGATGGAAAATAAGTAGAATGAACACTGGAGTTGTCACTTAATATTTTATTGATGACTGTAATGCAGTGTGAGTTCGCATTGCACATAGTCATGATTTAAATGATTACCTCTTTTATGAAAGCAAAATGTTTGTAAGAACGGCCATGTTGTAGACACTGAGTATAAAATGAGGAGAGGAAGTAGGGCAAGTAAAATTTCTCTGTCCTTGGTTTCTTGAGCAATGTTCAGCGTTGACTCAAGGCACTGTCATTTTAGAAGTACGGTATAGAAACAATTGAACATCAGGCATAGAAAAAACCATGAGGGTTTAGTTTCTCACCCCCTCCCGGAAGCACTTTACTTATGTACTCATATATTTTTGGGTTTCAGTGTCTGCATGTTACTGGGGGAGCTGTCCAGTTGAGACAAGATATATTTACTTAAGCCACACCCAACAGATTGAGCTTTTTTATGCATTCGGGCACTATTTTAATCCTGTGCTGATTTGTAACCATCATATGTGGGATGCCTTTGAGTTGTAAAAAGGAAGAGAATCCTAGATTCACAGGTTTCAGCTTAATGTGTTCTTGAATATCTGAGTTGTTTTATTAATAGCACAGAAGAACAGTATTTAAGTTATGCAGCATTATCTGAGGCAGAGAGAGAGAGAGAGAGAGAGAGAGACTGAGAGAGGAAATATTTGTATGGTGTCAGTAAAAGTGTACTGCAAGTATTCTGATCATATAGGAACAGTGCTGCTGGAATACTATTTTTTGGTTAGTATTGTAGGTGTTAAATTGGGGGTTGACATTTAGAATTCACATTCTCTTCTTTGAGAAAATATTTGTCCGGGTGCCTTAAATATTTCACTTAATTTTTTTGTGCTTTAAACAAATTGCAAAAGATTAAGCCTGAATTTGAAATCTATTTATAATATTTTATTCTATACTTGTGACATGTTGTATGTGATAAGAATTGACAACTGTATGGCTGTTTGCCACTGTGTTGGATTACCTCAGCCACTTTACTATAAACAGAAATAAGGAGGATCAGCACTCATCTGAGTAGTCTGCATAGTGCTCATATGCTGTATTTTCACAAACTCTTTCTTTTAGACAAAGCAAATTCAGAGTATTTTCTTCCCCAAAAGAAAAATAACCCTCTCATCTATACTATATTCCTTTGATTTTATTGAATAACACAGAATAATAATATGGGATTTTTATATGTCAAATTTAGTGACAATAGATAGCTAACTATAGACTGAAATATACTATATTATTAGAATGTTTCATGTATCTAAAATGTTATATAACCCTGATGGAATGTTGCAGATGAAACAAAGAAATCTGATTGGTTCCTCACAAGACACAGCAGCCTTGAAATCTCTTCTAACCAGAGGCTTCTACAACAGCCTGGATGGCTAGTTAGTATCACAGTAAAAACAAAAAATACATTGGAGACAGGGAGGGGTTTGGAAGAGAAAATGAAGTTGTTAAAGCACTTAGTAATTTCTATCTTTGGAGCATTTTATTTCCTTGCAGGGGTTTTCTCCCTCCTCTTTGCCTCCCCCCCCCCCCCTTTTTTTTTTGCTTATTGTTACTTCAAGGGTGTTATATTCTATTAAGTTACCAAACTTTCTAAATAGTATTTAATCAACTAGAAGAACCTCTCTAAAAAGAGTTTTACTTTAAGTGAAAGGTGGGTTAATGAAGAATATGATTTCAGAATATTTATTAAATATAGATAAATGGTACTTGTTGGGGGAAGGAAGGAGGATGTGATGGTTAAGAGTTCTGAAGAACAGGCCACTAATAGGAACTCTTTGGCCCTACCCTTCACCATCCTATTAAAATTGTATTAGATGATTTGTCATCTAAGACTTCAGTGATGCTTGGTGAGGACACGTTGTTATTGACATTCAAACAGCAGCCTATTGCAAGTCAAAACAGGTGGAGAATTGTTTGCTGTCTGCTGGCTATTAGAAACACCCTTGAGATGTGAGAACAATATATGTTAGCTTTTATGTATTTATTATTCTTGGCTCGATGATCTGCTGGCATATAGTTGTAAATTATAGTACTAAATATCCAACCCTTTTATCCTTTTACAGAAAATATTTAAAATACATGTGCAGTTTATTTTATTAGAATTTGAAATTTTATATATATAAACAGTAATAGCTCAACCTCATTTGTAGGATCTGGGGGAGGGAAAAATTACTGTGAGCAGGAAATGAGCATTTAAGAAAATTAATTAAATTGAAAGGATGTAGAGAAATATCATAAATTGTATTTAAAGAGTAATATCTAATATATAGATGTATTCTGATAAAAACCAACTCTATCTTTTAGGTTCCATTTCTGTGCTTACTTTCTAAATTATCCGATATGCTAATAGAGTCAGGCTGAAGGCAGCTGGCTGCTAGTGTTACAAGCTGAAAACAAAATGGCTGGCAAGGATTAGTACTGTAAATTTGCAATAGAGAGCTGGATGCAATTAAGATATCTTTTGCTGAAGGAGACTGTTACAAAGTAAGATGATGAGGGAATGACTATTGTAGTAGATGTTTTGGACAATAAAGAAACATCTTTTTATTAAAGGAAATGTAAAAATACTTTATTACAGCATAAAAAACAAAAGATTTGACGCTATAAATAGAGAGTAATTCATTTTCAGCAAAGCAATAAAAAACCTCTTGTTAATATTCATTTAAGCATCATTGTCTTTGTAATTCTAAGATCCAGGTAGTTTCTGAGTATATTATTTATGAATCTTTCAGATTAACAGTACGGTTAAAAGAAATAAAAAATGATTACATTCTTAGAGTGGGGGGGGATTCAGAGCTAAGTTTCTGGGAGTTTTATTTAATAATGAATCTTTTAGATTAGAGTGTTTTAGAAGGATAAAAGAAAGAGAAAAACAGGAAAATTTAGACCTAATGAAAATAGAGTTGAGAAAGTAACTTCATCTATAGATTTGTATATTAATATGGATTTTTCTCTGTATGACTATAAACCTTTTCTGTTGATTTTAAGCAAATGTTGAAAGATTAAATGACATCAAAATTGTTGATAGGCTCAGATAGATTGAAAAATAGCTTCAGGACATTTTAATTACTTAGGTTGTAGACAGCACATTAGCTCACATGTCTGTCTCTCACAGTGTGATGGCTACGTATTATAAAGAGGGCAGACAATATAAATTTGTCATCTCCACTTCTCCAGCACCTAGTGCAATGCCCTAGCACTTAGTGGGTGCCTCTTAACTGGTCAAGAATAATGACAGCAAACACTTTGTATGTGAATAGAAAGGCACATACCCACACATAAATACATACATAAGTATACTCATTTACTTTTCAGAACCTGTGGGATAAATTATATTACACTTAACCCTTGAACAATTGAGGGTTTGGAATGTTGATTCCTGCACAGTTGAAAATCCACAAATAACTTTTGACTCTCCAAAAACTTAAATAGCCTTACTAATAGCCTACTGTTGACTGGAGGCCTTATAGACAACATAATTGATTAACACATAGCTTGTATGTTGTATGTATTATGTATTATATTCTTACAATGAAGTAAGCTAGGGAAAAGAAAATGCTAAGAAAAGCATAAGGAGGAGAATATACTTGTATAAAAATCATGTATAAGGGTCCACACAGTTTGATTCCATGTTGTCAAGGATCAACTGTACTTCATTTTACTCACTTGGCAGATGAAGAAACAGAGGCAGAGAAAAAGAAGTTAAATGACTTGGCCAAAGTCCTATAGTAAGCATGGGATTTGTTCTTGTATATGGTCCCAAAGTCTTTTATCGTCTCTTCCTCAGAGGTGTTAGTATTCAACAATCTCCTCAACCCTCAGGAGGACATGTTGTGCATATAATCTGGCGGAAACTGCAGAGCAGAGAAAACCTTTCTGCTACGTCTCTTTCAAAATTGCTTTAACTGATATTTTGTTTTCTAAAATCCTTTTCTATCACTTAGCTATAGCTTGATGGCCCATTATCATCATCAGCTAATGTAGATGTCATTTCTGAAATCTATTTAAAAGCCCATAGCAAGTGTATTCAGGAAGCAGTTGGAAAATATGTGAAGCTTTCTGTACTCCCAAAATGGCTGCCAACATGTAACCCGCCATCAGGTCCAGTTGATTAAAACTTCTGAATGCTTCTCAACTTTGTCTTCTCTTGTCCTCTTCCATTCTCACTTCCTAATTTTAGGATTTCTTTTTCTCTCACTTAAATTATTACGTCTCCAGTCTTAGTACCCTTAGTCCATTCTTTATTTTGCTACAATAATGAATTTTCATAAATGTAAATCCCCATAACTTTCAAAATAAAATATGGCATGTCTTTTCACTAGTTCTCATTGCTATAACCATATCCTAACATAGATGCACACAGACATAAGTAATACAGACTCATACGTACAGATTAGAATTTGGTTTTAAAAAAAAGTTGGTATTTGAATCTCCTTTACCAGAGATGAAAAATCCTAATACAAATGTATCCATGAGCAAAATTTAGTTTAGATTATATGTATTCTAAAATTTACTACATTCTCTCTATAGAATTCTGCATCTGGCTTATTTTGCTCTTGTTGGTATATAGGATTTGGTTTAAATCTGAGTTTATTTCAGTGTGTGTTTTGTTCTGTGTTATTACAAATAATGCTACAGTGAATATTCTTACACACATATTCAGAGTTTTTCTAGGAGCTATACCTAGAAGTTGAATTGCCAGGATGTAGATTATTTGCATTTCACTTTTACTAGATAGTTTCTGTGTTGGGTCAGTACTAATTTATAGACTTCTCAAAAGTGTTTGAGAGTTCCCGTTTTGCCATATCCTTGCCAACATTCATATGGTCAGAGTTCTTCATTTTCCCCAATCTGGTACATCAAAGGTAATACCCGACTGATTTAATTTCTGTTTCCTTAATTTCTAGTGAAGCCAAATATCCTTTGATGTGTTTTGCCCTTTCAGATGACCTCTTTTGTTAATAGCTTTCTTATATTCTTTATGCATTTTTTTTGCCTTGGGTTATTTATCTTTTTCTTACTGATTTATGGATATTCTTTGTATATTCTAGACAGGATACAGCAAACTGTAGCCCATGGGTCAAATCTAGTCTACCACCTGTTCTTGTGCAACCTGTGAGCTAAGGATATTTTTTATAATTATTTTATTATTCAGCACGAAAAACATAAAGTCACAACATGTGAAAATTATATGAAATTCAAATTTCAATGTCCATAAATAAAAATTTATTGGAATACAGCCACACTTGTTTATTTACATCTTGTCTGTGGCTGCTTTTGTGCTACAATGTAAGTAGTTGCAACAGAGAACATACGGTCTGCAAAGCCTAAAATATTTATTCTCTTTACAGAAGATCATAGCCCCCTGTTGTAGATTGATCCTTAGTTCATGAGACTTAATGCAGATATCTTTTCTCAGTCTCTTTTCTGTCTTAAAACTTTGCTTATGGTTAAACCAAAACTTTGGTTAGACTAAGACTAAAACTCTAAACCTCTGTTGAATGTAAGTTTAAATTTTTAATTTATTCATATTTATCATTCTTTATTCCCCCTATGTTGTTTCAGGTAATTGTTTTTAAAATGGTTGAAGTTTTGTGGTTTTTTCAGATTTTTATTGCATTTTGATTTTTTCCCTTTTCCCCTTAATTTTTTGGTAATGAGATTATGGCATGACAAGGGGATCTAGTTTTTTTTTCTCCTATGAAAAAAGCTAATTTTTGTACCTTATTTTTTGTTGAATAGCCTTTCCTTTCTCCAGTGCTTTATAATGCTATTTTCTCATATATGAGGTTCCTTTATTTACATGTGAGTCTTTGTTCAGTTTCTTTATCTAGTTACTTCCTTATATTTTGATTAAACATTTCTGTATTCTTTTTTTCTAATGTTTATTTTTTAGAGAGAGCGAGAGAGCGCACAAGCACAAGTGGGGGAGGGACAGAGAGAGAGACAGACAGACATAGAATCTGAAGTGGGCTCTAGGCTCTGAGTCACCACACCCCGATGTGGGGCTCAAACCCACGAACCATGAGATCGTGACTTGAGCTGGGAGTTGGATGCTTAACCATCTGAGCCACCCAGTGCCCCTAAATATTTCTATATTCTACTAGAGCCTAATGATTCCTTTTATTCAACCACATAATCATTGTTGTATTTACATTTTCTGGTTACTTAAGAGAAAAATACAGTATAGTAATACTCTAGTAAAGACCTTACTAATGACAAGTTTAGAGAAGGAAATAATGTTTTTGAATTTTGTATGTTACATATATCAAAGTTTTTCCTTTAAAAACATTTTTCTGTAAAATATTTTGATCTTGAATTTTTTTCATTGCCCTCATTTATAATCAAATAATATAGGCATATGCGATAAAGTATAATTTAATTGTGAAAAAATTGAGGCATAGTTAGATAATATTTTTATTGGCTTTGTATTACTTTGGGTTTTCAATGAGTGTCAATACATTTAAACACACTTATCAGTCAGAATAGAAAGATGTGCCTTTTCTTGGGGGTGAATTGTGGGAGGGGAAGATTTGATTTTCAGTCTGATAGCTATCTTTTTATGGAGTAAGAGGAATAAATATGAAAGTTTATTATGAACATATGACAAAATAAAAATTTTCTATAAAGTCAGGAATTTGAGGTGAAAACCACTTTATCCTGACTCCCCAGGTATATAGTAGTTTCTCAAGTTTCTACTCTAGACATCCTGAGGGTAGAGATCAGAAACTGGAAGAAAGCCAATATTAGAAAAACAAAGGGAGATCTAATTAGAAATGAAGCTGGAAAAGTAGATCCTTATAGACTATGTTAAGAATTTATATCTATTCTAATGGGGATCACTTTAACATTTTAAACATTAAATGGGAAAACTATTACATTTGCATTTCTAAATGATTACTCAGCTGTTTTGTGGCTAAACATTTAGAAGAGAATGACCATAGGAGTTGAAGACAGGTTGGGCAAGGGACATTTAGGAAGGAAAATCAGCACATTTGATGATGAATTAATTGAGATGAGGAGCTCTGATAGAATATCAAGTTTGAAGGGGTGAGGGGAAGGTGAGAATTCCGTGTTTGAATGTTTTGAATTTGAGGTATATATGAGATATTCAAGTAGAGATTTCAGAAAGGCAATTATTAATTAGTATATGAATCTTTCCAGTTTTTACACAAATAGATGAATAAGGAGCTCCCTAGTAAAGGATTTAAAAATAAAACGTAAACATTTGTGTTGAGAATTGAGAATCATTACAGAGCTCCTGTTGGAGAATTACTTGTTTGGTTTTTTAAAAAAAAATCAAGGGATTAAATAATTTCATTTCTAGCTGTTCATGTTTCCCTCCTTCCAATCCAAGATCTAGAATTGATGAGGCACTAAACAGAGGTTACAATTAAATCAGATTGTAAATTAAATTCTTGGTTAAAGCAGCTTATTATTTCTTCTTCCCACTACCCCATCTTCTATTCTCTATCTTTGTTAATGTAATTACAATCAGTCCTTCCCAATCAAGAATTCTAAGGCGTCCAGAATTCCCTTCTTTTACTTATTTCACTCATGCAAATTAATTAATTTAACAGCTATCTTTTGAGCACCTACTGCATATCAGTGGGGGATAGAACAGTGGATACAAAATGATTTGCCCTCATGGAACTTACATTCTAGTACAGAAGATGGCCAAAATTAAAGTAAATAAGTAAAATATAGAATATATTAGTGATGACTACTAAGGAGAAACAAGAAGCAGGGAAGGGAAACATACTTTTTACTTGTCTATGAACTTTGAGTATGACCATATAAATCTGGTGTAGAGGGTATGATTTTAGAGAGGGTGCTGAGGGAAGACAGTCACTGAGGGGACACTTAGATACTTATCTAAAGGAAATGAAAGAACAAGCCATACCTGTGCCTGAGAGAGAAATATTCTAAGCAGATGCCTTGGGATGTGAGTACATCTTTGACGTTTTTAAAGCACAGCAGGGACCAGTATGCTTCAGTGAGGTCAGAGGCGCAAGAGTAATAGGAGATGAAGTTGGCCAGGTAATGGGGGCCAGATCATGTAGTGCCTTCATCTAAGTACTTTGACCTTTACTCTTACTAAGATGGGGAATCTTTGATCAGAGGAGTCTCATGATGTGATTTGTGTTTTAACAGAACCATCTGATTGCTGTGTTGAGAATAAATTGAAGCCAGGCCGGGACAGAAGCAGAGAAAGCAGGTTATAGACAAAGGTGGCTCGGACCAGGGTGGAAGGAGCAAAGGGCGAGAAGTCGTTTGGATACCTTATGAAGGTGCAGCTGACAGGGTTTACTGTTGGAATCATGTGCAATGTGAGAGAAGAAGAGGGGTGAGGGATAATTTCAGGGTTTTTGACTTGAGCAACTAAAAGAGTGGAGTTGCTGTTTACAGAGGATGTGGAAGGTTGTGAGAGGAGGAATGCTAGGACATGTAAAATTTTGAAACGCCTGCTCGATACTCAAAGAAGAGGTGTAGGGTTGGCAATTCTGAAAGCACTGAGCTCATTCATGAACAAGGTCCAGGCTAGACATACAAATTTGGGAACCATCAGCAGATAGATGAAGCATAGGCCATGAGTCTGTCTGAGATAAACAAAGGAGTGTACGTAGCAAAGAGTGCAGGTTAGAAAACTGAGCCTTGGGGTATTATACCATTTAGAGATTGGGGAGATGAGAAAAAACAAACCAGGGAGATGGAGAGGGAGCAACAGAGGTAGGAGAGGGTTGTGTCCTGGAAGTTAAGTGAAGAGAAGACTTCAAGGAAAAGAGAATGGTTAACTGCATCAAATGTTGTTACAATAGGGCGAGTGAAAGGGATGGAGGGAAGGAGGGAAGGAAGGAAGGAAGGAAGGAAGGAAGGAAGGAAGGTAGGAAACTGAGAACTGGCCATTGGATTTAGCAGTGGGCTTTATAGGAGATCTTGGTAAATGTGACTTTTCTGGAACGGTGGGGGCTAAAGCGTGATAACAGTAGATTTGAGGAAGAAAGGGGCAAGAAAACTGATGTAGTGATTAGAAACATCTCTTTCACAAGGATGCAAAGGTTTTGTGATTCTCAGTCTCAAATATTCCACGAATCTTTCTTCTGTGTTCTCAGTGTTAGTGCATTTATTCAGGCTTTTCTTTCCTTTGGGCTTAGTGCAGTGATCTCTTTGCCTTTAGTCTGTGACCCCATAGTGTCAGCTTAATATATGCTTGCCAATTTTGTCTTTTTAAAACACTGGTCAGATCATGCTCCTCCCCTGCTCAGTGTCCTTCATTTTCTTCCCCACACTTAGAGGGTGAAGTCTAGTTATGAATAATGATTATGCCTTTTGTGATTATGCCTCTGCCAACTTTACTGTTTTCATATCCTGCCTCTTCCCTATACTTTCTGCACTCTAGTTCTATCAGACTCTGGATTTTTCTAAGTGAACCATGTTATTTTATTCTTGTCTGTTTTTATAAATAAAATCTAGTACTGTTCCTGAACATCCCTTCTCATACTTTAGGAGCTGTGGCTTTCCTGAGACTGGGTTAATGTGAAAAAGCAGAGGCTATTCTAGTTTTTAGAATCTTACTAGGATGCTTTTCATCTAGGTGACATCGTTGTCTTCGTGGTATAACTTCTCAAGCCCAGTCCAAAGGAGTAAATTGAGTCTAGTTAACTATAGGTTAAAACTTTCTTGACATTATACAATATTATCCCTCTTTAGTCCACAGCCCCCCAAGTCACCAAAATCAGTAATAAACAGGGAGCGAACCTATGAATGTAACCTTCATCCTCAATTTAGAGATCATACCTTCTGTGTGGTTCATATTTCTTACCCGTAAGGGTCTGTTAGCACTGGAAACTTGCAGATGGATCCGGTTCATCACTGTCTCCTAGCTCCGCTCAATCTCTACTAACATTTCTCAACTTTGACTGCACGTTCAGTCATCCAGGGCATTTTAAAGACCCTGTCATGCTTGGGTCTGACTCTAAGTATTCTGATTTCATTGATCTTGAGGCGGGGGTAGCCTGAGCATAAGGATTTTTTAAAATCCTTGGATTTCTAGATTAGTCTGATATGTGGCCAAGATTGAGACTCAGATGTATCCTCCTTAGCATCCTGTTTCAACAGATAAGGACACCAAAAATAAAGTAAGAGCATGTATGTGTATATACACCTATTGACATTCAGTTATAATTTCTTAAAAAAAATTTTTTAATGTTTATTTTTTCTTCGAGAGAGAGAGAGAGAGAGAGAAACAGAGCGTGGGTGGGGGAGGGGCAGAGAGAGAGGGAGACACAGAATCCAAAGCAGGCTCCAGACTCTGAGCTGTCAGTACAGAGCCCAATGCAGGGCTCAAACTCACAAGCCATGAGATCATGACCTGAGCCAAAGTCAGATGCTTAACTGACTGAGCCACCCAGGCGCCCCAACATTCAGTTATAATTTTAACTCTTGTTAAGTTGCTATTTTGGACTCTTTTATTCAAAGCTTCAACCTCACAAAATGTTTAAAAAGTATAAATTGACAAAAATAAACTGAAAATTTCTTCCATTTTGTCCTATGAATCTAATGCATGCTTATCTGTTCAGATATCTATGTTTACTAAAAATTCCACACAGAAAAAAACTGGTAAACTCAATTTGAGCAAGCCATACTGAGTGTCCAATTTCAGGTGAAGAGGTTTGAAATCAGAGATTATTTCAAAATCACCTTGGAACTTTTTCATCCTTTTTTGGTCTCCTACCAACTATAACATGTCATGATATGTTTGTGTATAGACAGAGAATGGTGGAGAAGAGAACAGGCTTTAGAATTAGGCCTAGTTTCAGATCCTGGATCCTGCACTTAACTAACTCCAGCTATGGCCATATTTACTGAAAATCTCAACTCCTGTTTCCTGATCTATCAAAAAGAAAAATGGTAATGATATCATAAGGTTTTATTGAGGAATGAATGACATAAATCTGTAAAACATTTAGCACAGTGCCTGACATATAATAAGAATCAAATAGGTAGTGTCTATTTTCATTAATGTTGGCACAGCTGAAGATGCTAGGGCTTGAGTTTTCTTTTTCAGTGATGTAGGGCATGTCAGCACATTTACCTGTTTGGTTAATTTGAATGTATTGATAGTGTGCATTCTTGAAATTATATGATGAGGGTAGTAGCAATTTCCCTTTGTGGTCTTCCTCCCTCAAACCTATAATCCAAGTCTAATCATGAGAAAAACATCAGACAAACCCCAGCTGAGGGCATTCTACTAAACTCCTGACCCATACTTCTCAAAACTGTCAAGGTTACCAACAAATAAGTCTGAGAAACTAATCTAAGGAACCTAAGAATATGTGATGACTAAATGTAATGTGGTATCATGGAATGGAAAATAGATATTAAATAAAAACTGAGGAAATCTCAATAAAGTGTGGACTTTAGTTAATAATGTATCAATATGATTTATTAGTTTTGGCAAATGACTAAGTGGGAAACTAGGTGTAGGGTTTATGGGATCTCCCTATACTATTTCAGCAACTTTTCTATAAATCTAAAACCATTCTAAAATAAAAAGTTTAATGCTTGCTTTGGCAGCACATGTACTAAAATTGGAATGATACAGAGAAGATCAGCATGGGCCCTGAGCAAGGATGACATTGCAAATTCATGAAGCATTCCGTATTTTTGAGAAGGACAGATATCATATGTTTTCACTCACATGTGGATTTTGAGAAACTTAACAGATGACTTTGGGGGAAGGGAAGGGAAAAAAAATAGTTACAAACAGAGAGGGAGGGAGGCAAACCATAAGAGACTCTTAAATACAGAGAACAAATTGAGGGTTGTTGGGGGGGTGGGGGAGAGGGAAAAATGGGTGACGGACATGGAGGAGGGCACTTGTTGGGATGAGCACTGGGTGTTGTATGTAGGCGATGAACCATGGGAATCTACCCCAAAAACCAAGAGCACACTTTCCACACTTTATGTTACCCAATTTGACAATAAATTATATTAAATAAATAAAATAAAAAGTTTATTAATAAAAAATAAAAATATATAATTGTAGATACCTTTATTATTAATAGTTGCTCCATTAATTTAATTCTGTTAGGCTTGACATTTTGTATATTCGTTGTGCACTTTGAAAGCACAGTCGTCAACTTTTAAAATACATTATTACTGTGATTGCTCCATTTACAATTAGCAAGTCTACTTCGATTTCTTTTTATTAGTCCTCATCATTGATGCATAGCTCCATCGTGAGAATCAAAACATCCTGTGTTTAGAACTTTTCTTGAGCTATGAATCAAACCTTCTAGGATACCTTAGGCATGGATAATTTAGGCAAATATAAATTAATAACTCATCATAGAGAAGTTACTTTTCTTATTTAGATTTAGAGTATACAAGCTAGATCTATGAACACCTGTGAAAAGTACTAGCTATAGTATTGATGGCATTATGTTAATAAATACTTTTTAGTTGGTAGAGTATGCTTCCTTTTTTCTTTAGAAGAGCCACTACAGATATTTTCTAAAGAACTAAATCAATTTTAGGTGGTTCTGGGCTTACCTATGAAAATTCTTATTGATAATTAAGATCCCTGAGATTGATACGGAAGAGGATAAGGCCTTAGTGCTTTAGGATAATGCCATTCTTCTTTTTATAGTAATAGTTGGATAAGAAAAGGAAAACACTGAACTTCTTAAATTGTATCTCAAATCACTTATTTTTTACTTGAACTTAATTTGGTTTTATGAATTCATTAATTTTAGAGCTGGTCCTTGACAAAATTAATTCAACAAATTTTTTTGAGAATACCGACGCCATACCAAATTCCAAGTTGGCAATGAAAATACCAAGATGAAAAAGGCTTTCAAAGGCACACTTTGAACTTTTTAGAGTCCAAAGATCGTCATATAAATAATTAATCATTATGCAGTGTGGCAGTGCTGTAAAACAGATATGTGTGTGCTATAGAAGCACAAAAGAGGGAACAGTTAATTCTTCATGGGAGGCATCCCGAAAATCTTATAAAGAAGATAAGAAAATGATATTCAAGCTATCTTTTGGTGAAAGGATATTGTTACTGATCATGATGATGATAAATGAAGATTCCAGTTATCAGAAAAAAGAATAGACTCCAGTTTTCATTTCTTCCTAAGTGTTTACTTAGTACCAGGTAGCATGCTGAGTTTTATATATTACTACTTTTGTTTTTCACAACTCCATAGGTATTACTAATATCAGCTTCATAGATGAAGAAATTGAGGTTCAGAGAAATTAATGAATATTCCTGAGTAGTTCAAAGATTGAGTCCAGCTTAGTTCTGCTAGACACTAATCCCTGTTAAAATGTGTTGGATACAATTTCATTATACTGTCAAGTAAAGGCAACTGCATTTTAGGTATGCATTTCCTCTTTGAATATCATTAAGTAGTTTGGTGCTGCCAGAGTATGTGGGGAATGTATTATTTAGGATGTTACACTTGTAGGGGATAGAATATTTGTCTCAGAATTGCTTGAACCAGGGGTTAGCTAACTTCTTCTATAGAGGTATAGATACTAAATATGTTAGGTGTTGTAGTCCAGGTAGTTGCAACTACCGAACTCTGTCATTGTAGTGTAAAAGCAGCCATCGACTATATATAAATGAGTGATCATGACAGCGTGCTAATAAAACTTTTTTATGGACATTCAAATTTGAATTTAATATGCATTTTATGTCACAAAATATTACTCTTTTAACTTTCAGTCATTTAAAATTATAAAAACTATTCTTACTTAGCTCACTGGCTGTCCAAAAATACGTAGCAGGCTAGATTTGGCTTATTTGCTAGTTTACTCACCTCTAGTTTATATGATTGATGAGGATTTGTTGGTTTATATAATTGTAGACCAGAAATCGGGTAATTTTTTTTCAGTAATCCAGTGTTAGGAAGTTGGTGTCTTCCATGTCTCTATCCTAATTTTCGTAGTATTAACTTTATCCTATGGTTTATTCCCCATTGGCAGCCAGAATAGCCAGGGTCTCCATGGGTCGTCTTCCATACCTAGGGAGAGAGAAGACCTTTTCCAGAAACTCTTTCTAATCTCTTTTGAGCTTAATCCCATCAGGTTTCATCCCTACCAGTCCCCAGGAACAATGTTAAATCATCTACATTCACTAAATTTAGTGATCAGTTTTCAGTTTCATATTATTTGATCTATCAACATTTGACCTTTTCCCTTCCATGAAACTCTTTCTTTACTTAACTTCTAGTTTTGTTTCTGTTCTCTGGTTACTACTTCTTATTGTCTGGTGTTTCCCCTCATACCACCAACTTCTGCATGTTGGATTCAGCCCCAAGCTTTAGTCTTTTGACTTTTCTCTCTCTCTTTGTCTCTCTTTCTCTCTTCTTCTCTCTCTCTCTCTCTCTCTCTCTCTGTCTCTCTCTCTCTCTCTCACACACACACACACACACACACACACACACACACACTTATACTCCCTTCTGTGGGGTTGTCATACAGTTTAAAAGTGGCTTATATACTGATGGCATATGTATGTCCTTGTTCATGTCTGCTTATTTGTGTAACATGCATCTCAAGCATAGTATGTCCAGAACGGAGCTCCAAATACTCCCCTCATTCCCAGACTTATGCTCTCACAGTCTTTCCTATCTCAGTAAATTGTAGATCCATTGTTTGGGTCCAAAATACTGGAATTACTCTGATTATTTCTTTATTTTTCTCTTCTGCTGTACATTCAAGATGTATCCAGAATCTGACTACTGCTCACCATCTCCACTGCTCCCTTAGTCCAAGTGTTCATTCTTCTTCTGGATTTTTGCAGTAACCTCTGAATTGATTTCTGTCTGCTACTGCTCTCTTTCCCCTGCAGTCCCCCCTACCACCATCTTAATGATTTCTTTGTTATAGGGGCACCTGGGCGGCTCAGTCGGTTAAACAACCAACTTCACCTCAGGTCATGATCTCGTGGTTTACGAGTTTGAGCCCTGTGTCAGGCTCTATGCTGACAGCTCAGAGCCTGGAGCCTGCTTCGGATTCTGTGTCTCCCTCTCTCTTTATCCCTTCCCTGCTCGTGCTCTCTCTTTTTCTCAAAAATAAATTTAAAAAAAACATTTAAAAAAAGATTTCTTTGTTATAGAAGGTAACAGTAGAATTTTTGAAACCACACAATTTGAATTTTAGGATTGCGGTGTGATTTGGGGAAAGTCACTTTTCTTCCCTGAATCTCAGTCTTATATTTAAGGGGCACCTAGGTGGCTCAGTTGGTTAAGTGGCCGACTCTTGATCTTGGCTCAGGTCATGATCTAGTATGTGAGTTTGAGCCCTGCATCAGGCTCCTTGCTGACAGTGTGGAGTCCGCTTGGGATTCTCTCTCTCTCTCTTTCTCTCTCTCTTTCAAAATAAATAAATAGATACATACATCCTACTGACCTACTTTTGGATAATATATAAATCTGGCTTATGTTCTTGACCCTTCCTTTTGTATTAAAACAAACAATTCCACTCATACCTTCCAGTTCATGTCTGCCTTTATTCGCATTTAAATATATACAGTTCTTACAGATTCATGCCTGACCAGTAAAATGGACCAGAGTTTATACTTGAATAGTAAAAGTATTATATTGTATTTTATGTAGTTTTAATACCCCTCCCATGCTTTCTATTAGGGCAGTATATTTAAAGTTTCCAAAGGAGAAATAAAGGCAACCAACTTCAAAATTTTAATTCATAAAATCTAATCTGTTATTTATACTAGCACAGTATTTAGCTGAGATGACTAAAGATGGGCTTGGGTTACCAAATTCAAGGTCACTTCAATTGTTAAGTTTTCAGCTGTAATATTTTGATCCTAGGTTGAGAAGAAGAATCATTTAAAGTATCCCCTACTTACAGGAAAAATATTTTTCTTGGAATGTTCAGGCACTTTCTTAATAGACTTTCTCTAACTTAAATCCCTTTGTAGAAATCACTAGAAACTGAATATCTCTATATGGTTGGTATTTCTTTACCAGGACTGCTTTAGTGCTATAATACACCTGAATTGAAAGCTATCTACGCTATGAAGTAAATTCTCCAATGACATTTGCCCTTTGAAATAATGGGAATAGGAAATCTATTAAGGTTTCTCAGTATTAAAGATACCTTGTTTTATATTACTTGCTGAGTTTAACTCAGTATGCAGGTAAAAATACAAACGTTCTTTGCTCATTATCTCAAATCCAGAAAACCTAAGCTCTGGTTTTAACAGCTAGCGCTTAAGTTGGACAGTCAGGTCTTTTTATTTCTGTACCTGTCACATCAGGGGGTTTTCTTCTGTAAAGTTCACAATATATCTGAAGGAAGTCTTTGACCCAAGTTTGATGATTAAATTCTAACTTCACAGACACAGCCCTGTCCTACTATCTACACTCTGGGGTGAAGTAATGAGTCTTATGCAAATGACTTGACTTGCTTGACGACTGAAGGTCTTGTTTTGTCTATAAATGTAGATGTGTCATGTGTGGGAGGTCTTATCTGTACTGAAGGAATTGTGTGTTAAGCAAAGCAAAAACATTTTTAGTACTGTATGTCATTGCAGTCTTGCTATTTTAGATAATGGTTTTGTTGGTTCCATAAGCATACCACAAACACTTTTAAAGAGGTTGAAATTTTTTCCTATATCATATTGGGGAAGTGGTGAGTTTATTGTTTTTGAAAAATCTTTACTGTTTACTTTTACCCGAGAGTTAATCTCAACTCTTATAATTAGTCTCCACTGAAGTAAGGCATGGTGGGTTTTAGTCTTAGGGGATTGAACTGCTCAAATTTACTACAGTGTATTTCTGATTTTATTTGGAAAATTTAGGAAGTTAAAACATTATAGATTATGGTGGTATCAAAACTGGTGATATTTTTGTCTTCATATTCATTGGTTTGCTAACTCAAAATTAGGTCTTAAACCATTTCTTGCCTGTATTTTTCCTGTGGATTATTTTATTGATACCCTGACATTCTGGAGATCATGCAAATTTAATACTATTTGAAGTCTAGTTTTTTATTTATTTTTAGCCTCTTATTGTTGAGGAAGATTGTGCTGCTGACAGAAATGTCTATGTTTTATTCATATTACTCCTCACATACTTTAAGAGCATATTTTGATGTTAAAACAGAATTTTGATGTGTGTGTGTATATTTTTTTATCCACATAGAAATTCAGAAAAATGAAAATTTAAGACTGCCTGAATATGAATGTTGCTCATTGTCATTGATTTACAAGTAAAAGAAAAGAAAGACACTTGCATAAAAAAATTAATTACCATAAAGGAAAATTGACTAGTACTGTATTTGCACATCCCAATTTAAGATGCCATATATTTCTAGTATAGTTTTCTATTTTTGATAAAATGAATCTATTCCACAATAATTTAGGACTGCATAATATTTTATCTTTTTTTTTTTTAAATCTGTTGAAAGACTGAGTTTGTTTGACTTGTAAAATTTCCCACAGTCTGAATTTTGTTGATCGTGTGCTCAGGAACAATTCAACATTTTCGTCTGTCCTTTGTTTTTCCTAAAAACTGACAGATTCAGAGGTTTGACCAGACTCAGGTTTGATTGAGAATTGTAGCTTTGCTCCTGTCACCAGGAGGCATATAGTGTCTGGTGTTTATTCTTTTTTAGTGTTATTACTCATTGATGTTTAGTGCCTCTTGAGCAAGTTATGAAATGGTGATGTTCTGATTTTTTTTCTTGTTTCCCATTTATTGTCTGGAATGATTTTAGAGCAGATCTCTCTTGTGTACTCTTGGGCTGCAAGTACAGTTTATATAGGAAATGTAGGATGAATTATTTAATTCCTATTTCCTCAGATTTCAAGATAACGAACTGGGTTTATATCATGCTAAGATGGTGACCAGTTAGTGTTATGTTGTTTTTTTAGACATCATTGTGATCTCATGACCAGTGAGAGCTTCTTTACTGAGTCTTTTTGATATGACCCTAGTTGTACATTGTCTTTCATAACTTCCTTACAACTGGATATGTCAGGATGGTCCAGGTTCATTAGTATATATCCTTTGCTAAACCAGCTAGTTCTTTTTTTTTTAATTTAACTAAAATTTTTTAAATGCTTATTTATTTTTGAAAGAGAGAGAGAGAGAGCACCAGAGGCAGAAGAGCAGAGAGAGAGAGAGAGAGAGAGAGAGAGAGAGGGAGACAATCCAAAGCAGGCTCCAGGCTCAGAGCTGTCAGCACAGAGCCCGTTGCGGGGCTCGAACCCATAAACTGTGAGATCATGACCTGAGCCAAAGTCAGACGCTTAACTGACTGAGCCACCCAGGCACCCCTAACTAAAATATTTTTAAAGTAAACTCAACACCTGACGCAA
Source organism: Cryptoprocta ferox (assembly GCA_028646485.1). Classification (NCBI taxonomy): domain Eukaryota; kingdom Metazoa; phylum Chordata; class Mammalia; order Carnivora; family Eupleridae; genus Cryptoprocta; species Cryptoprocta ferox. The sequence goes on from CM053565.1 coordinate 41,993,460, forward strand.
GGCTTTAGCTCACGGCCCCAAGATCAGGAGTCACATGCTCTACCCACTGAGGCAGCCAGGTACCCCTAAACCAGCTTGTTCTTTAAGAAGTCCTGGTTTGTCTTAATGGAGAATGGCATTCCAGGATCACAGTCTGGGTGCTAGGAGTGGTCATTGCCACTCAAGCACTCTTTGTAGGTGTTTTTAGTGGACAGAACTAGGGTATACCTGTGACTTATAATATTGTACTTATATTTCCAATGTAGATTCAGTACTACAGAGTTTTTACTTCTGTATATTTTTATATTTGTAGTTCTTTTCTTCCACACTGAGAATTCTGGTTCTCAAGGAGACAGTAACATTAGAGTATCCCATAATTACTCATTTGCTTTATCCCTCTTTATAAAGACAATGGTCTCAGAACATTATTGCCACCAGTTTTGATTACTGACATCAGTTAATTTTTTGTTGTTTGTTAATGCTTTCTCCAACCCCCTCTCCCAATTTTTTTATGATAGTACTGCATCTACTGCCTTGCCAGACCTTATAGCCATTACATTCTGTAATCTTCCCATTTAAAAACTCTCATTTAGTCATTTAGTCTTAATTTTGCAATCAATTATATATATAAGGACTCACCACCAGTCCTTATTTTGATGTCTCTCCTGTTGCTTTGGTTGCCTATAGCTAGTTCTCTAGAAAAACCAGGACAAGTTCATGGGAACAGTATTCACTGAGGTTTTGCATGTTGATAACAGTTTGTCTTTACTCTTTATACTAAAGGGATAGTTTTACTGCATGTAAAATCTTTGGCTCAAGTTTTCTTTCTTTGTGTATTTTAAATCTATTATTTTTCTCTTATAAATCATATGATGCTTTTGTCTAAATGCCCAAGAGATTTTTTTTTCTTTTTATCTTTAAAGTCCAGTAATTTTAGTACAAAATGTCTCAGTGCATTGATCTAAGTGGATTATCTCAAGTACACAGGGTACTCTTGCAATATGTAGTTTCAGATATACTATACGTACATACATATGTGTATGAGAATGTATACATGTATTTATACACACATATAACTATATATCACACATAACATATACACATTTTTTTTCTGGGAAAACTTTCTCGTATTACAGTTTTAAATATTTGTTTTGTTCTCTCACTTTGGTTTTCTCCTTTAGGGGCTTCTTTTTTAAATTTTTCTTATTTTTTTGTTGTGTTGTTATGTTATGCTTTGCCTAATCTCTGGTATTTGTCACCTTCTTAAATCCTTTTTAATGTCTCTTTTTTAAATTTGTTAAAGATTTTCTTCCTTTTTACTTTCTGTTTAAGATTTTTTGTTATGTTTATTTATGCTTGTTTTCTTGTAGTTTAGTCTTCAGTTCTGAAATGATTTTTGTTTTATTTCTAGTTCTTTCTGTCTCCTCATTTCTGAGTTTTTCTGATTCTGATTTATATTGCTGTTTCATGTTTTATATAATTTTCTTATTATCTCTCATAAGACCTATAAATATAGTTTTTATTAGTAAAACATATAGTCCAGGGGATTATTTGACATACTTTGTACAAATATACAGCTGTAATTAATATAGGCTTTGCTTTAAATCTTTAAACCAAGGCTTCTATACTAAAACAGTGAGTGAACTTTAGAGTTGATAAAATTATTCATTACATGTGAAGAAGAGTGTATAGTATAGGGGTAGGGAAAAAAACACCTTGAGTTTCTTTAGACTTCCAGAGGGAAATGTAAACTGTCCACAAAAAAATATATATATGGGTAAAAACTTTTCATTTATATAGGAAAATGTCCCCAAATATTTTAATGATTGAGATTACAAGAAGTGAAAACAAATGATAGATATTATTGTTTTGAGATACACATGGCACCACAGAAGATATTCCATCAGTTTGATTATCTGTTTGCTTATGCTCTTTCTCCTTTTATGTAGATGGAGGGAGCGAGGAACCACCGGATCGAAGACAGTCAAGTGTAGACTCTCGCCAAAGCCGCTCTGGGCAAGGTATATTTTCATTAAATTTATTATTAAAATGAAAAAGACAAGATATCAGTTACTCCTTTCGAGTACTTAATCTGAGGATTGGGGTGTTCCTTGGGTCTGGTTTGGATATTCTAGTTTTTCCTTTATGGCTTTAAATGTTACAGTCTAAGAGTTCTATGATATCATTTATTCAAGATAAAATGAAAACTGGTCTTGTCTTTTTTTAAATGGTAATACCTTAATAAGGTTTTCAGTAATTTTGGTGCATTGTGATACATGTCTGGGTATCACTTTTGGAATATAACCAAAAGTAAATTTTTAACAGTTAAATTTTATCAACACACTGGCTTTTTAAAATGTCATCAATGCAGGGTGCCTGGGTGGCTCATTTGGTTGAGTGTCTGACTTGGGCTCAGGTCACCATCTTCTGGTTTGTGGGTTCGAGCCCCTGTTGAGCTCTGTGCTAACAGTTCAGAACCTGGAACCTGCTTCGGATTCTGTGTCTCCCTCTCTCTCTGCCTCTCCCCTGTTGGAGCTCTGTCTCTCTCTCTCTCAAAAATAATAAAAAAATTAAAAAAAAAATAAAATTTCATCAATGCATATTTGTTGTCTTAGATCTCTCAGAAAAAATAGTTTTTGTTTATAATTGCCGTCTTAAATTAGGATTTTCTTAATTATTTTCCTTTTCTGTTTAAAATTTATTATGTGCTTTAGACCGGTTTTTTGAAGTGACAGCTTCTAAACTAGGTATAAATATCCTGTATCAATGAAATCTTCAGATAGGCCTTCTCTAATTAACTTACTTAAAATTGCATTAACTTATTTAAAATAGTACTTATCACCTTTTTACTTATTTTATTTTCTCTGTCTAAAACTAGAATGAATGCTCCATGATTGCAGAGATTTTTGTTTGTTTTGTTCATTGCTGTATTTCCTGTGCCAAGAATAAGTACCTGGTATATAGTAGTTACTAAATAAGTACTGCTGAATGAATGAAATGATCTCTAAGAGAATGAGAGTGAGAATTGAGAACCCAGACTGATGAATATATTATAAAATCTCAGGCAGTCATTAGTGTGTGCGATTTTTAGAGAATCTTTACTTATAAATAAAATAAAGCTTAGAGGTACAAATGTATGGTGTTTTAATCTTATAAAAGCTCCTGATTTGTTTATTTCATAATCCTATTCATAATCCTATTCCCTTTTTTCTCCAAGTTTGCTCTTCCCAAGTTTTAGAGTTGTGCTATTTTTATAAAATTGCTTGTTGCAGAATAAAAAGGAATAATATATGCAAGTTGATTTGGAAATTTTAACTTACACTAGTACTTACTCATTTTTAATTAATATGCATGATATTATAAGTATGTCAGGCATTTCTAATTTTTTCCCCCTTAAACATTTCTATATGAAAAAAGAACTTGAGAAAATGAATTATAGTACATAAATATATCAAATCAACACATTGTACACCTTAAACTTTCATAATGTCATATGTCAGTTATATCTCAATAAACCTGTGGAGGGGGGAGGAAAGAAAATGAGCTCGTGTACAAAAGACCCTAAAAATATTAGTAGAAATTAATTTTTAAAAGTATACTAATTTCTGTTAAATATTATAATTTTTTAAATATCATAATTTATATTAAATGTCACAGATATAGATGTGGGAAGTTATTCATTTACTTATACTCCTGAGCTGTGTCAGTTAAAGTATTTTTCAGATCAGTGAGTATAGTTGAATTTTAATAACAATAGCTGAATTTAGTATGAACTTAGTAACAACAAAATCAAAGATCTCCATGTTCTTGAACACAACTACCTGATCTTAATTAGAAATGACCAGAAATTGCATCATCTTCAGAGTTAACTAATAGTTAAATTGTGTTTCTTACTTTCTCGAAGATTTTGTTTATAGTATCTCTGTATTCAAAAGATGGAAATAAAAAATACAAAGCCATTTATAACGAGCTGAATGAGAGTCTGTATTAACAAGGATGAAGAGATGGGATGAATACACCCTTCTACTTTTGTTCCTTCCAGAAACCTGCTAAGAGATCACTAAAGGGTGATTAGAGAAAAGCCAACATCGACACACTTTTAGAAGCTAGAGAGTATATGAATAATTGAAAACTGAACCGTAAATCAGTAACAGAGAAAGGCGAGAAAACCAACTGATTTACCCTCCAGAAAAAACTCAAGAATGGTAGCATATGGAAATGGAAGCACAAGGAAGATTGGTGGAAAGTCTGTTGAAGAAGCACTTGATTCCTGAGACCTCTTGCACAAAATTAGCTAACCAGTCTGCTGGGCAAGTGCCCAGCTCCCCACTCATAACCTTGGCAAAGCCCAGAGGTTTATTTTTTGGAATAAAATAGCAGTTCTAGACTGGGAGATACCTACCAGATATTGTTGAGGGCAGTCCTATACTGAAAATAGGACAGCGGGAGACTTCAGTTGTCTTTATCCTACTGGCTACCAGAGTACTGGCAGTTAGGCTGTCATATTTCAGGCAGGAGGTTGGCATAGTCTTTTCTGAAGATTCTGACTAAAAAGAAAGACACAAAATGTAGTCATCAGAGATGCCTTAAATAAAAAGTTCAGCTAGATCATTCTATGTATCAAAGCTGTCAGTTAGCTGTCTTTTCTTCTCTTAAATATTAGCAACTAACCAAGGGTTATTAGATATTTGAGGAAACTCCCTAATGTATGAAATAGATTAAAATAAACAGAATAAAGCAACTTTAGAATTTCTCAGAGAACCATCTGGAATAAAGCAACTTTAGAATTTCTCAGAGAACCATCTGGACCTGGAATTTTCTTTATGGGAAAGTTTTGAAATACAAATTAAATTTCTTTAATAAAATATGACTCTTTGAATTTCTTCTTGAATAGCCTTTTAAAATTTGTAGAATCTTCAGTGATGTCCACCTTTTTCATTCCTGATATTGGTAATTTGGGTATTCTTTGAGCTGATCATTCTGGGAAGAGATACGTAAATTTTATTGATCTCAAAGAATCAATTTCAGTTTTCATTTATTTTCTCTATTGCTTTCCTCTTTTGTATTTCATTAATTTCTGCTTTACTCTTTATTATTTCCTTTCTTTTTCCTGCTTTGGGTGTAATTTCTTTTTCTGGTTTCCTAAGGTAGAAGCTGACGTCATTGCTTGGGATTTTCTTTTTAGTACAGGAATTTTAATACTATAAATTTCCCTCAATGTATTGCTCTAACTGCATTTCACAGAATTTGATGAGTATGATTTCATTTAGTTCAGAATACTGTCTGATTTTCCTTGTGATGTCTTCTTTAACCCAGTATTATTTAGAAGTGTGTTGTTATAGTTTCCAAATATTCAAGAAATTTCCATGTATCTTTCTTATATTGATTTCTAATTTAATTTCACTGAGATCAAAGAACACACTTTCTGTGAGTTGAATCACTTTTATTTAAACTTGTTTTATGTTCCAGGAAATGATCTTATGTTCAGTATGCACTTAAAAAGAATGTGTATTATGCTCTTTTGGGGTAGAAGGTTCTATAAATATCAATCTGGTCAAGTTGAAATGATAGTGTTGTTCATGTCTTCTGTAACTTTGATGGTTTTCTCTCTGCTCATTCTCTCAGTTATTAGGGAAGGAATATTAAAATCTCAAGCGGTAAGTGTAGATTTATCTATTTCTCCTGTATGTTCTATCATACTCCTCACACCACTGTTCTTCTGGTCAAAAAGGATTCCCCTCCCTCAGAGATTTAAGTATCCATTCAGTTACAGCTGCCAGTAGTGAAATAGGTTTGCCTAAGGGGCAGAGTTGGAAGAAAAAGGTAAAAAGAAAAAAAAAGCCAGAGGATTTTCCCCACTCCCTCTGTCCCATATGGAGCCCTCCTCACCCCCTTCATTCATACTGTCTAACCAGGAAGAGAAGACTTGTCTTGGATCTCTCTTTTCATCCCGCTGTACTGTTCCAGGATTTGGATTTAGATTTCCTTTGAGTTCAGGCTGGGAGTTTGGGGACATAAAAAACAATAGGAAATGCACCACTGAATTGATTGTCCTTCAAACTCTGGTTTCCTTCTGCAATTTGTCTGCTGCTTTTTATTTTTCAGAGTCTTCAGATAGCTATTCTGTCTTCTTTCCAGGGTTTTTAGTCACATTCAGTTAAGGTTGAGTGTGCGTATTCCACCCTAATGCAGAACTAGAGCTCTTCCATTTGATTATATTTTGTGTTTGCCTATCTAAAGGAGTAATATTCAAATTACTTAACAACTATCATGCTATAAACATCAACCAGAATGGATGGCAGTCTGTTTATAACATACACTAACATTGAACAACTGATATGCCTATATAGGTACATAATGCCTGATAATCTGCCCTGCCTGATTGTGGATTCAGTTTCTATTTAATATCTTTTCTCCAATGATAATAGCAGACATGTAAGGTAAGGTGTCTGGTGAGCTAGCTTATCCTTTGGGCATGATAACTCTCTCCTGTGTGTTAACTAGCTAGCTTGGCCGCTTGATCTGTCTCGCAGGTGCAGTGGATTCTGACTCACTCATACCACATTCACTGCTCTAGCTCAGGGGCAGAGACTTACGATGTCTTCTGCTTATCAAATGTAGGAGATGGGAGATGCCTGACTACTTGCAGTGAATCCAATTCTATTCCACTCATTCAGATTGCTGCCCGTGGGCACTTCCTGCTCCTTGCATCTCACACTTCTGTGCTTAAAACAGACCTGGAAACACTCACATCTTTCACAGTTATCCTCCTACACATGCTCTGGGCTATAATTTTCTCATTCCAGTTGCATCTAGTTTGTGTCTTCCTTGGATTTCTTAACATTTCTCCTCTATTATTGGCTTTTGTTTTACTTTATAATGCTTTAAGAATTTGTTCTGCCTGGGTAGCTCAGTCTGTTCAGCATACGACTCTTGATTTCAGCTCAGGTCATGATCCCAGGGTCAGGAGATCGAGCCCTGCATTGGGCTCTGTGCTGAGCTTGGAACCTGCTTAGGATTCTTTCTTTCTTTCTTTCTTCTTCCTTCCTTCCTTCCTTCTATTCTTTTCTCTCTCTCTGTCTCTTTCTCTCTTTCCCCCCTCCCTCAGCCCCTCCCCCACTCGTGTGTGTGTTGCGTGCGCACCTGTGCTCTCTCTAAAAAAAATAAAATACTTTTTGTCATTCCACACCCCCTCTATTATTGCCATTTTATTCTGAACTACCATCATTTCTTTAATAGTGTCTTATTTGCAATCTTGCCAATCTGTAGTCTGTTGTCCATGTGATAGCTATAGTGCTCTTAATAAAACAATCAAATCATATGTTTCCCCAGACTTGAAATAAAATTCTTCAGTAGCATTCTATCACATTCCAAATAAACTCCAGCCTTTATCATTCCCTATAGGGCCCTACTTGAATTGCCCTTTTCCTAGTACTCTAACCCTGTGCCCTCCCTTCCTTCCATAATTTACTTTGCTTCCTCTTTGCTGGCCTTTTTGCTCAAATATGTTAAGAGTATTTTCTTTTTAGGCCTGTATCGTTGCTATTTCTTGAATAAAGGGCTGTAGATTTCTGCTTAGGTCAAAGAGGCCTTCTGTGACCATCCTACGAAATAGGCAGCCCTAACCTTTATGGTATTTATCACTACTTGGAAATATTTATTTACTTGTTTTTTGTAGTCTCAACTACTAGAAAATAGGTTTCATTTGAGCAGAGACTTTATCTTGTTCACCACTCTTGCCCTAAAACACTTGCATATATGAATTTGTCAGTATTTGTTGAACAAGTAGCACTTAGGGTGCTTGGGAAGCTGTATGGATGTGCCTAGGCCACATATTGATTCAGTGTTCACTTCTGTTACTTAACCAATAAAGTAAAGCGGTGTAAGAAATTTCTTAAATGTGGGTGGTTTATCAGACTACCAACTACCTACTGATTAGTGAAATGAGGCCCTTGGAATTTGATTCTAGAACTGATTGTGCCAGTTAAGCTTCTAAGTTAAGGCCTTCTGAGGTTGGGTGGTTACTTTCTACTTTCCAGTATAGCATATTGTATATAATTGGATTACATTATTTATTGTATTTAGTCTTTTTTTTTTTTTAAGTTTATTTGTTTTGAGAGAGAGTTTAAGAAAGCATGAGCAGGGAAGAAGCAGAAAGAAAGAATCCCAGGCAGGCTCCCTGTCATTGTGGAGCCCAACACAGGGCTTGATCTAACAAACTATGAAATCATGACCTGAACGTAAAGGAAAAGTCAGCAGCTTAGCTAACTGAGCCACCTATGCACTCCTTATTTGTTGTATTTAGTCTTATTTGTCTGATGGATCCCTGTTTTTACTAGTAATTTAGGAGTTCATTAACAGGATCTTTGCATCTAGCACAGTGCCAGTATCTTGTATTTAAGCCATTCAGTTGACCAAGGAGACTCATCAGTTCTATGAATTCCAGTTCTGTATTTCATGTGTTACTTCATCAGAATTGGTTTTGGTGTACTAGCTCCATTTCCTACAAATGATTTTTCATTAGAGGTCATCCATATATATAACAACTTATTTGGTTCTAGATATTAAATAAATGCATGAGTCAATGTGATATGGTTGAAACACAATTTTCATTTACTTTTGCAAGGAGAGTATTCTGTAGGCATCAGGCTCTGATACACAAAATGCGTGTTGAGGTAATAATGCCCATGACCCATTCATGCTGGAAGACTGGAACTGTACAGTGTTTGGCTTTGCATGATTCCCATTATCTGTATCCAGTTTTATTTGATTAGCACATGCTGGTGCATTTATAGGAATAATATACTCAATTGTCAAATATGATGTCTTCTTTCCTCGCTAATACATAAAATATTTCATAGAAATGAGATGTTCATGCTCTTGAAGCATGCACAGGTTATTTTTCAGTTTGGTAAGTTACAAAGATTTCTTTATTAAACCAACATTATTTTATTACATAAAATGATAAGGAAAATTATTTCAGTATTTAGGGTGTCATTTTTTTTGTCATTGTAAGGGTATACCTGGTATAGTAGCATTGCTAGAGAACAAGATTTTTTATTGTTTTAATAGTTTATCGTTGTGATAAAAAATCATTTAGCTTTCAAAATCGATTGCTTTGCGACTAAAGAAAATAAAACTTTAATAATACATACGCGGCAGGCTCTGGATGAGGTGCTCTCACATAATCCTCATTTAATTTGCCGAATAATGCCGTGAAGTAGGTATTATTTTCCATAGGAAAATATTTCAGGCTTTATACTAATCCATACCAGAAGTTTCAAATCTGCTTTGTTGGTAGCATGTACTTAGAACCTTTCTATTCTGATATTTAAAATACAAATTTGGGGCACCTAGGTGGCTCAGTTGGTTAAGCGTCCCAGTCTTGATTTCGGCTCAGGTCATGATCTCATGGTTCATGAGTTTGATCCCCGTGTTGGGCTCCACTCTGACAGCAGGGAGCCTGCTTGGGATTCTCTCACTTCCACTCAGAGTCTCTCTCTGTCCTTGCCTCACTTGTGCACACACACGCTTTCTCTCTCTCAAAATAAATAAACATTAAAAAAAATAAAATAACAAATTTGTTTGTTGGTGGGTGGATAAACCTAGAAGAAAAGATCTGACCTTACATGATAAATCCCTCTGGAGTATCTTTATTTCTAGTCCTATATTTCTTCTGAGATTTAACTTAAAATATTGATTATTCTTTGTATAATACTTTTTCCATAAAATTAAACTTACAATTGTCCCTTTTGCCAACAGTTTATTATCTTGATGTTCTAGGGATAGTTCAGAATGTGTTTACATATTTTAGCCATGCTTCATATTTCTTAATGTGAGATATAATTTTACTAATTAGGAAATTACTTTTTACCAACAAGGTAGATATTTAAAAAGAACACATTAAGGCTTCGTTAGCTTCCACTATCCTAAAGTAACCAATATTAACTATATTTAGTCTGTATCCTGGCGTGTTTTTTCCCTGAGCTCATATTGGCATGTGCAGGTGTGTGAGAGAGACAGACAGAGAGAGAGAGAGAGATTGAGTTTGAAGATTTTCAAAAATAAAATGCGATTTTAGTTCTCTTTTCTCCCAGTTAACAAGATAATATGGCCATCCCTCTGTGAAAATATTTAATTTCTAACTTTTAAAAATCTGTATAATGGTTCACAGCATAAGTAATCCATAATTTATTTCACCATTTCCTCATATATAGTGTTCATATTTTCAGAGTGATTCATAATCATTTATCTAGTAATATCTTAAACTCTGAGAATATGCAACCCCAAACATGTTTTGTGTCAGAACATACTAAGTATTCTACTTTGCATTCTGATAACTGGTCTAGTTAACAATAGAAATCTTGTAGAAACCTCTCCCTGCTTATCCATATTTATGAAAGAAGAGGAATAAAAGAATGGCAACTAAAAAGGTTGGAAAAGGTATCTTTCCAAACATCTAGAAAGATTTTGATTTAAAATATTGTGGGATGCCTGGGTGGCTCAGTTGGTTAAGCATCTGACTCTTGATTTTGGCCTCAGGTTATGATCTCATGGTTTCTTGAGTTCAAGCCCTGCATTGGGCTACCCACTGGCAGTGAGGAGCCTGCTTGGGATTTTCTCTCTGTTGCTCCCCACTCACACTCGCTCTCAAAATAAATAAATAAACTTAAAATATATATTCTTATCTGAGTTTTTCTGACAAATAAAAATCATAAATCCTCTTTGAAAAACTTCATAGCCTTTAATGAAGAGCCATACAAAGTTGGATAACAAAGGGTGAAGAAGAAACTTGTTAGTAAAGCCTGGGATAAAGTTATTATTGAGTAACTACATTTTTTGTTTTGTTTTCTTTGAGGTACAGGTTGGAATTAGTAAATCTTATTCCTAGTGAGAGATTGAAGAGCTGGTTCCCACAAGGGGGCAGACTAAGACTACCTGAAAACCTTCATACTATAAAGAATATTTTAAATTCATGGTTAATTTATTAAGAAGGAAGAGGAAATTACCTGGGGCTAGAAATGAGTAGAGAGATAACTGGCTGACCATCCCATGAATGGTACCATATGTTAGGGGAATCCACCTAACTCATCCCCAGTGCAAGCATAGGCGTTGGCATGTCGGACACCCCGCTGTGGCTATGGGCAGATTGGCCTTGGTGAGTGGAAATCCATATTACCGAGCCCATGATAAATTCCATCCTTGCTACCATGGCCACTTTGTTAATGAGCCATTTGGGCAAGGCTAGAGTGGCTGTATAAAAAGATTGGCTGAGTCCTCCAAATAGGTCATGTGATCTGTGTTGTTCAGTACCGTCTCTGCAATTTGCTCTTTGGTAAACATTCACATGGGACATTAATTTCTTCAATTATTCTGTGCCCTTTCAAAGAGATCTGTTCCTATACCTCATCCCCAGATCTCCTTGTCACTAGTTTTCTAATTATTCCTTTCAAATCTCTGAATATCCATGAAACATTCTCCTTGAGTCAGTATAGGGTGGTTCCTCTGTCATCTTTATTCTTGGCAAAGTAAACAACTAGGGACCCTGTTCAAATTTCTGCCACTGAAATGATTTCCCTTCACTAATGTCCTTCAAGACTACCACAAATTGGGGCTGTAGTGTTGTCATCTGCATGTTATCATGCAGAGTATCAGTAAATAAGCCTGATTTTTTTTTTTCCAGTGAGATGGTCATAGAGAATTTACCAGTTTAAATAAAAAGAAACTGTAGCAAGAGTAGGAACTTTGGGCATCTGTGCTACTTGCTCATGCAAATTATTTGTGCATTCAGGACCTGTTCAAGCCTAATCTCATGTACTCTTCTTCCTTTTGCTGAAGTGCTGCAACACACACGCAGTCATATTGATTTGTTAGTTCAACACTATTTAGTTCATGATGGGCTACCAAGGTCATCACATTCACTCTAAGGTCCTATGGTAAGCGAAAAGCTAATTTTGAATGAAGGATAGTATTTACATAGGATGCAGAGTTTGTTTGTTTGTTTGTTTTTTACAAAATACTAGAGATCTTCCCTGAAAAGTTCTGCATTAACAATGTAAGAGCCGTATCTGCCACAGATACTTGGAGCAACATTGGATCTGGTGGATTATATAACCCAAGAGGCAAAGTAACCCATATTTGTTACAGTGCCTTCTGTTGTTCTAGGTCTCTCTCACATCCAGCAGTGTTGGTAAATGGTTCACAGTAGCATAACCAAATGAGGTACAGATTGTTTAAAGAAATCAAGGAGGTCTAGGCACTGTACCTCTTTCTCGGACGTAAGAGAGAGTAGATGCAGCAACCTCTTCACCTTGGAAAGGATATTTTGAATTGCTCAAGACCATAGGGTTCACAGAAATCTCAGTGTAGAATACTTATGAATTTTTGTGGAATACTTTCTGAATTTTATTTCCCACTCTCTGGCATGCATGTTTTTACCACAGTATCTAGATCAGTTGCTGCTTCCTGTTCACGTTTACTCATCATGAAATCATCAGTATAGTAGACCAGCAAAGGCGTCCTATGAAATGGAAGGATAGTTAAGATTATTACCTAGGGTAGGGGAATTAATAAGAGGTTGGAGAGTGAAAATATATAGCTGACTCTAACAGCTGAATGCATACTGTTTATGATTATCTCATTCTCTGGTCATGAGAAACCAAACCAGGTGTCAGGGATATGTTGATTTGCTTTAGCAACAAAACCACATCTAGAATAGTAGTAGCAATGGGAGTCACAACCTGAATAAGTTACAAAAATACACTGTTATTCTCAAGATTTTTCTATCTTCTGCACACACCATATAGGTAAGTTGAATGGGGGTGTGGTAAGAGTCATCATCCTTGGATCTTTCCAGTGTTTAGTGATTGGATCAAACCTATACCTTATATTCTAGAGATGGATTAAACTTATTTCTGGATATAGGTCTAGGACTTCACTATGGAGTACAGTAGTCATTGGCCACATGTGCCTATTGAATACTTGAAGTATGGCTGGTTCAAAGGGAGATGTGTTACATGTGTAAAATATATACCAGATTTGAGGCTTTCTATCTTTCTGTTCATATGAAGAATGTTTGCTTTTATTTATTAAAGAATTGTTGTAATAGTTGCTTAAGGTCTTTGGGTTTTTTTAAAATTTATAGTTTATTGTCAAGTTGGTTTCCATATAACACCCAGTGCTCTTCCCCACAAGTGCCCTCCTCCATGACCATCACCCCCCTTCCCTTTTCCCCCTCCCCCTTCAGCCCTCAGTTTGTTTTCAGTATTCAAGAGTCTCTCATGATTTGCCTCCCTCCCTCTCCCTAACTCTTTCCCCCCTTCCCCTTCCCATAGTCCTCTGTTAG
>CM053565.1:42007283-42083595 GCA_028646485.1 Cryptoprocta ferox
CTCCCTAACTCTTTCCCCCCTTCCCCTTCCCATAGTCCTCTGTTAGACCTATGAGTGAAAACATATGGTATCTGTCCTTCTCTGCCTGACTTATTTCGCTTAACATGACACCCTTGAGGTCCATCCACGTTACTACAAATGGCCAGATTTCATTCTTTCTCATTGCCAGGTAGTATTCCATTGTATAGATGAACCACATCTTCTTGATCCATTCATCAGTTGATGGACATTTAGGCTCTTTCCATGATTTGGCTATTTTTGAAAGTGCTGCTATGAACATTGGGGTACATGTGCCCCTATGCATCAGCACTTCTGTATCCCTTGGGTAAATCCCCAGCAGTGCTATTGCTGGATCATAGGGGAGTTCTACTGATAGTTTTTTGAGGAACCTCCACACTGTTTTCCAGAGCGGCTGTAGCAGTTTACATTCCCACCAACAGTGTAGGAGAGTGCGTGTTTCTCCACATCTTCGCCAGCATCTATAGTGTCTTGATTTTTAATTCTAACATCTCTGTAATCTCAGGAATGCTTTTATTTATGAACTTCTTTTTCTCATGTTGAGATTTTCCTGTTTCTTCAAATGACATACAATTTTGGATAATATTCGGAACATTTTGAATATCATATATCATACCATGGGTTTTATTTAAATCCTAAGGAGAATGTTGATTATTTTGTGTGTAGTCAGTGGCCAGTTGGCCAGAATATGTTCGGGACATAGGTTCCTACTTGCCTTCTGGGGGCTATAGTTTCAATGTCAGTTTGGTTTTCTAAGCATTTACAGTACTATATAGATAGGTCCCATGTATGTGACCCAAAGTCCATTCTGGGATCAGAGCAGTGGTACATCTTGTTGCTCTGCCCTCAAAGCCTATGGGATGCTATTTAGAGTCAGATCCATGCACACAGAGCTCTGAGTCCAGAAGTTCATACACAATTGAATGGGATTGTTTTCTTGATATCTGCTTCTTACCTCAATCTTACAAATAATTTCCAGCTCCCTCCTTTCCCAGCACTCTTGCTAAGAAACAGACTCTGTTTTTCCCATTGTGTTGTTAAATTGCTGTGACTGTTTGTATCTAGATCAAGTGATAAAAGGACAGAGGGAGAGGAGGAAAGCAGTAATGATTTACCTCATACTCTTGGGATGGCAGTTCTTGGTGTCAGAGAAAAGGGTTCTGTTTCCCCAAGGTTTTAGGTACCTGCCCGTTCACCACTATCATCTCTGTGCTGTTGCTGACATAGAATTGCCTGGACACTGGGATAGAAGACAAGGGGGAAAAGGGATTTCCCTGATCTCTGAGACCAATAAAAGATGAACCTACCTTGATATGTGATTATCACCTGAAGTCCATAGTTTACAGTAGGGTTCACTCTTGATGTTGTACATTCTGTGGGTTTTGATAAATTTATAACAACATGTGTCCACCGTTATGGTATTATAGTTTCACTGCCCTGAAAATCCTCTATGCTCATGCTATTCATCCCTCCATACCGTAACCCTGGAAACCACTAATCTTTTTAGTGTTTCTATACTTTTTGCCTTTTTCTGAATGGAAAAGTCAGAATCATATAGTATGTATCCTTTTCCAGTTAGCTTCTTTCACTTAGTAGTGTGTATTTAGGGGCCCCAGTATCTTCTCATGGCTTGATAGCTCATTTCTTTTTGGTAATGATATTCTATTGCCTGGAACTACCACAGTTTATTTATCCATTCATAGACTGAATGATTCATAGATCAATGATATCTTGGTTGTTTCCAAGTTTTGACAGTTATGAATAAAGCTGCTATAAACATCCATGTACAGGTTTTTGTGAGACTGTATTTCCAACTCATTTGGGTATATACCAAGGAGCACAATTGCTGAATCATAAGATAAGAGTATGTTTAGTTTTGTAAGAAACTGCCAAACTGTCTTCCAAAGTGGCTAATCTCATTTTGCATTCTCACCAGCAGTGAATGAGAGTTCCTGTTGCTCCACATCCATGTCAGCATTTGGTGTTGTCAGTGTTTTGGATTTTGGCCATTTTAATAGGTGTGTGGTAGTATCTTATTGTTGATTTAATTTGTAATTCTCTAATGACATATAATGTTGAACATCTTTTCATGTGCTTATTTGCCATCTCTATATCTTCTTCAGTGAGATGTCAGTTCAGATCATTGGTTCTTGTTTTAACTGTGTTTTCCATATTCGTTTTTGATTTTGAATATTTTAGATAATGGTCTTTTATTATGTTTGTGTTTTGCAGAGCCAAAGTTTGTTATTATTATTATTTCTTCTTTTGAGTGGCAGAGGAAGAGGGAGAGAGAGAGAATCTTAAGCAGCCTCCATGCCTAGCATGGAGCCTGATGTGGGGCTTGATCTCACAACCTGAGCTAAAATCAAGAGTCAGACACTTAAGTGATTGAGCCACCCAGGTGTCCCAGAGCCAAAGTGTTCGTTCGTTTGTTCGTTTTCTTTCTTTCTTTCTTTCTTTCTTTCTTTCTTTCTTTCTTTCTTTCTTTCTTTTTTTAAGTTTATTTATTTAAAGAGAGAGTGCAAGCATACAGAGGCGGGGGGAGGGAGGAGAAAGAATCCCAAGCTGATAGGGCGAAGTCTGACATAGGGCTCAAACCCATGAACTGTGAGATTATGACCTGAGATGAAATCAAGAGTCAGGTGCTCAACTGCCTGAGCCACCCAGGTGCCCCACCAGAGCCAAAGTTTTAAATTTTAATGAATCTAACTTATTATGTCTTTTATGGATCATGCCTTTGGGATTGTATCTAAAAAGTCACTGCCATACTCAGGGTCATCTAGATATTCTTCTGTGTTATCCTCTAGAAGTTTTATAGTTTTGCATACTACATTTAGTTGTATAATCAATTTTGAGTTAATTTTTTGTGAAGGTTGTAAGATTTGTGTCTAGGTTCATTTTTTTGAATGTGGATGTCCAGTTCTCCCAGCATCATTTGTTGAAAATACTATCTTTTCTCCAATGCTGCCTTTACTCCTTTGTCAATGATCAGTTGACTGTAGTTCTGTGGTCTATTTCTGAATTCTCCATTTTCTTACACTGATCTATTTGTTCTTTCAACACTATGACATTGCCTTGATTCCTAATAGCTTTATAAGAAATTTTGAAGTTCAGTAGTGTCTGTTCCCTGTTCTTCTCCTTCAAATATTGAGTTACCTTTTTGGGTCTTTGCCATTCCAGATAAACTTTAGCATCAGTTTGTCAATATCAACAAAGTAGCTTCCTGGGGTTTGATTGGAATGGCATTGATTCTGTCAGATCAATTTGGGAAAAACTGACATTTTGACAAGATTGATTCTTCCTATCCATGAACATGGAATATCTTTCCATCTATTTAGATCTTTGATTCTTTTCATCAGTCTTGTAGTTTTCCTTATATAGTTCTTATACATATTTTGTTAGAATTATACCTAAGTATTTCTTTTTTAAAATTCACAGTCTGATAGTTCCAACATCAGTGCCATATCTGTGTCTTGTTCTGATGCATATTCTGTCTCTTCAAATTGTATTTTTTGGCTTTTAGTATGCTTTGTAAGTTTCTACTGAAAGGTAGGCATGACATACTGCATAAAATGAACTGTGGTAAATAGTAATGTAATTGTAAGGTATCGTGAAGGGGAAAGTGCTCTGTAATCCTAGAATTAGGTCAGTAAACCTGTGCCCCTATACCCTGAACTTAACCAGTGCTTCTCAGTTGTTGTTTTTCCCCCTCTCTGTTAGGAAGCTGGAAATCAGCTCTCTGCATTCATTGAAGGGTTTAAACTTGCATTCAGTGGGAGAGTAAAGGTGGAATACGTTTATTCCTTCTTTCCTGGAACTGGAACCTAATCATGCTTTTCAAATATGCAATCATACTGATACTTGTAAAACACTCATATGATGTGTTTCTTTGTATTAATACTCTTCTGTAGAACAAGAGAAAATTTTGGGCTGAAGGGTTTCCCACATGGTATATATTCATGGATTTCTTTCCAGTATGAATTATGTCTGTAAAGGCAAGAGGGATCTTTGAAGCCTTTCCCACATTCATTACATATATAAGCCTTCTCTTCTGTAAGTGTGTTCACATTTTTCCCATGGGATGAGTGACTTCTAAAAACATTTTCACAGTCATCGCATTCCTTGACTTTCTTCCCAGGATGTATTTATATGTGTTGGGTAAGTTTATAAAGTTTCTGTAGAAAGCTTTTCTGAATTCATCATAGTCATTGTGTTTGTCTCCTCTGTGTATTCACATAGGCATTGTGAGCTTACTGTTTCTACTGAACGCTTTTTCTCTGCCGTTTGTGCTTATAGAGTTTCTCCCTAGCATGGATGTTCTGTTAAGAAGTAAAATGAGTGATCCTGTTGAAGGCTTTCTCACAGTCTTTGTGTTCATAGAGTTTCTGCCCAATGTGTATTCTCTTGTGCATTACAAGGCTAGAGATGTTTCTGAAGAATTTTACACACTGTTTACATTAATAAAGTTTGTCTCCAGTGTAAAATCTCATGTATATTTTGGGGATGACTCTGTAGTCATCAGCACTAGATGCTTTTCTGCTCTGAAATTATTTGAAGAGTTTCTCTTCATTTTAATTCCCCCATGTCTCTGAAGAGTATAATGGTTACTGAAGGCTTTCTTAGAATTCTTACATTTGTGATTTGTTTCTCCTTTATGATTTCCCCTGCAAAATAAGATTAGTGCTCCTTCTGAAGTCTTTTCCATGTAGATTACATTCATACGGTTTATCTCATTAAGATTCCCTTTTATTTGCATCTCATTTATGCAGACAGTGTAGTGAAAAGCTGAAAGCGTTCCCTCTCTGATACCTCCTATCACTTCTTCAACTGTGTCTAGAGATCCTAGCCAGTGCATTAAAGCCTCTGGAAGGAGAGATGTTCTTCTGTCCTAAGATCAGGATGGTAAGAAGAAAACACAAGAGACCATAGGATAGAGCATTCCAGGCAGATGGGAAGACCAGAGCCACGCCCCCAACGAAAGAAGATTGGGGGCCTGAGTCAGCTCTGCCTCCTCTGCCCAGCCAAGGGCTACCCCAGTATCCAAGTCTCAATCATGCCAAAGGGCAGGAGCAATAAATAAATCAGAGAACATTTCTACTGTTATGAGCTTTCATTCTAGAGGAGTGAGACAAATAAAAGAACCAGATAATTTCAGGTTATGACAAGTGCCATCAAGAAAATAAAATAGGATTGTGTGACAGAGAATAAGAAGTGGGGAAAAGAGTGAATGGTAACTTTAGGTTAGTCCTGGTAGGCCTCTCTGAGGAGGGAACATTTCATCCAGAACCTTGTAAGACAGAGGAAAGCCAGCTTTGCAGAGGTATGGGACTAAGCATTTTAGACAGAAGAAACAGGCAAAAAGGCCTGAAGTTGAGAATAAATTTGGCCAGATCAAGGAACTGGAAGAAAAGTTGGTGTGACAGAAGCATTTTAAACTGAGGGGAAAAGTGAAAAATGATGGTGTTAGAGAATTAAGTAGGTGGGGCCAGGTTGTGGGAGGGCCTTAAAGAATATGGTAAAGATTTTGAGTTCTAATTGTCTTCTGGTACTGATTGACTACAGTATCTTGTATTAGCTATTAAACTTCCTCTGCCTTATTTTTGTTTAATACAGGAACTTGTGAGAATGTTGTAGACTAAGAGTGATACAAACCTTGCTTTAAATCTTGCCAACATTTAAATTATTAGGAAAAATTTAGGCCAAATCCCTTTGCTTTAGAAATATATGAAAACAGTTTGACAAGTTATGCATTAAGTATGTCATGTTTCACATGCCTACACTTGTTGTAGGGGCCAGTTTATCACCTATGCTCTTATTTTTTCTATATGCTTTAAAAAAATAATCTTTAGTGGGGGTGCCTGGGTGGCTCAGTCAGTTGAGTGTCCGACTTCAGCTCAGGTCATGGTCTCACAGTTTGTGACTCTGTGCTAATGGCTTGGAGCGTGGAGCCTGCTTCAGATTCTGTGTCTCCTTCTCTCTCTGGCCCTCCCCCACTCGTACTCTGTCTCTCTCTTTCAAAAATAAATAAACATTAAAAAATTAAAAAATTCTAATAGTCTTTAGTGAAATAAAACATGCAATCAGAAAAGTTTACAAATAATAACTATACAGTCAATATATTATCACAGAGTACTGTAGGGTTTTTAAAGTCAGTTTATTGAAGTTTAATTTATATATAGTAAAATTTGCTCCTCATAAGTATATAGTACCAAGAATTTTTGCAAACATACATGGTCATGTAACTATCACTAAAATCAAATATAGATCATTTCCATCATGATGTAAAAGTTCCAACATACCCTTTTATAGTCAGTCCCTTTCCCCTCCCCCAATCCCTGCTAACTATTTTATCTGAATTCTGTTACTATAGTATCTTTAATTCTATAGATGAAACCATATAGTATATAGCCTTTTTACTGTGGCTTGTTATGCTTTAATGCATTTGAGATTCATCTATTTTTTTGGATTTTTTTCTTTTTGTATATGTGAGTAGTTTATTTTATTTTAAACTACCAAAATGTTCCCCATTGTTGTATACCATTTTGTATTCTCACCAGCGGTACATAAGATTTCCAGTTCATTCTTCCCAGCCCTTGGTTTGTCAGCATTTTGTTTTTTAATTTTAGGCATTTCACAAGGTGTAGTGACATCCTCTAATTTGCATTTTCCTGGTGATCAGTGATGTTCAGCATCTTTTCATGTGTGTATCAGACATATGTATCTCTTTTTTTAATAAAAAAATTTCCTTTAAAAAATTTTTTTAAATGTTTATTTATTTTTGAGAGAGACACACACATAGAGGGTGAACGGGGGAGGGTCAGAGAGAGAGGGAGACACAGAATCTGAAGCAGGCTCCAGGCTCGGAGCTGTCAGCACAGAGCCTGATGCAGGGCTCAAACCCACGAACTGTGAGATCATGACCTGAGCTGAAGTCGGCCACTCAACCGACTGAGCCACCCAGGCACCCCATGTATCTCTTAATGAAGTATCTGTTCAGATCTTTTGGCAATTTTTTTGAATTGAAGTTGTTTCTTGTTACTGAGTTTAAAACACTTCTACGTCTATTTTAAAAACCAGTCCTTTATCACTTATGGGTTTTGCAAATATGTTCTCTCAGTCGGTACTGGGTTTTTAATTTTCTAAGTGCCTTTTGAAGGGTAGATCTTTTAAATATTTATGAATTCCAACTTAACCACTTGTTAAAGTTCCATCTTTTTGGGGTCCATTGTAATAAATCTTTGCCTGACACAAGTTCACAAGGTTTTCTCCTATGTTTTCTCCTAGAAGTTCTATAGTTTTGGGTTTTACATTAAGGTCAATGATCCATTTCAACTTGATTTTTGTATGTGGTAAAAAGGTTTAGGTCAAGATTTGTTTTTGCGTATGAATATCCACTTGTTCTAAAACTTATTTGTTGAAAAGATTATCCTTTAAACACTGGATTGCCTGTACACCTTTGTCAAAAATTATTTGACTAGGAGTGCCTGGGTGGCTCAATTGGTTAAGCATCGGACTCTTGATTTTGTCTCAGGTCATGATTTCATTGTCGTAAGATGGAGCGTGGCATTGGGCTCTGTACTGACAGTGCGGAGCCTGCTTAGGATTCTCTCTTTCTCTCTCAAGATAAATAAATAAACATTTTTTTAAAATTAGTTGACTATAGGGGCGCCTGGGTGGCTCAGTCGGTTAAGCGTCTGGCTTAGGCTCAGGTCATGATCTCACGGTTCGTGGGTTCAAGCCCCGTGTCGGGCTCTGTGCTGACAGCTAGCTTGGAGCCTGGAGCTTGCTTCGGATTCTGTGTCTCCCTCTCTCTCTGACCCTCCCCTGCTTGTGCTGTCTCTCTCTGTCTCTCAAAACAAAAATTAAAAAAACATTAAAAAAAATAAAAAAAAATTAGTTCACTATATCTGTGTGAGTGCTTTTTTGGACTCTATAGTCTGTTCCTTTGATTTTGTGTACATTCTTTAGCCAGTACCACATACTCTCTGGATTACTGTAACTTTGCAGTTAGTTTTGAAATTAGGTACTGTAAGACTTCAAAGTTTGCTTTTCTTTACTCAAAATTGTTTTGTCTGTCTTAGTTTCTTTTTTTTTTTTTAATTTTTACATGTAAAGTCTAAAATCAAGGGTGCCTCCCTAGCTCAGTCAGTAAAGCAGGTGTCCGTTGATGTTGGGGTTGTGAGTTTGAGCATCCTTTTGGGTGTAGAGATTACTTAAAAATAAAATCTTTAAACAAATAAATAAAGTGTAAAAATAAATAAATAAAATCAGCTTGTTGATTTCTACCAAAATACTACATGATGGATTTTCACTGGAATCGTTCTAAACCTATAGATCACTTTCAGGAGAATTGACATCATAATGATGGGAATCTTCTGATTCATGAACACACTGTATCTCTCCATTTAGATCTTTGATTTTTTTCATCAGTGTTTTGTAGTTTTTAGCATACGAATATTGTACTATTATTTTGTTAGATTTATTCCTGATTAATTTCATGTTTCTTTTTTATTAAATTTTTTAAATGTTTGTTTATTTTTGAGAGAGAGAGAGTGCGAATGGGAGAGGGGCAGAGAGAGGGAGACACAGAATCCAAAACAGGCTTCAGTCTCTCAGCTGTCAGCACAGAGCCTGATGTGGGGCTTGAACTCGGGAATGGTGAGATCATGACCTGAGCCGAATCGGATGCTCACCTGACTGAGCCACCCTGACACCCCTAATTTCATGTTTCTAATGGTGCTATTTGGGTGGTATGGTTTTTAAAATGTTTACTTTCTAAGTACTTGTTGCTAGTATGTACAAAGACACTTGATTTTTGTATATTGACTCTTTAATCTTTGAGTTTGCCTAACCCACTTATTTTATTCTAGAAGCTTTTGGTGTCTGACTACATGATCCTGTACTAGTTATTATACTTCTCTGTGCGTGTTTCCTGCTTAATAATATGGATCTGTTGTGAAAATATTGCCAAGTAACAGAGTGATAAAAGCCTTGAGTGAAAAGGATGTTTGGAGTAATTTAGGCAAACACCCTATGTTCTTGAAATATGTACAAGCCCTTTGACTTTAAAGTCAAAGGCTAGTTTATTACCATGCTATGTTTTGTTTTGTTTTTCTGTGTACTTTTTAAAAATAAACTTTTAAACTTCTTTTTCTTTAAGTTTATTTATTTTGAGAGAGTGTGAGCAGGAGAGGGGCAGAGAGAGAGGGAGAGAGAGTTTCCCAAGGAAGCTCCGTGCAGTAACGCAGAGCCCAACACGGAAGGAACTTGATCTCACAAACCATGAGATCAACCTGAGCCAAAATGAAGAGTCAGACACTTAATCGACTGAGCCACCCAGGCGCCCCTAAAAATAAACTTTTATTGAAGGATAATGTGTAAACTGAAAAATTTACAAATCGTGTATAGTTCAATGAAGTATCATGCTGGAGGTTTTTGATTTGTAACTTTTATTTGTGGTTATTCATGTAACTTGAAAAATTAGCAGCTGTTCTCTAGAATAAGTATTGGCTTAGGCTAAAGAATTTATTAACTTGAACTTTAATATCTAATAATCATCTGTGTTAAATATAAGACTTAGTGATGACTGAAATTTTTATTGAATTATAATTACTTCTAACATTTCTTTAGTATCCATATACTTGATATGCTAGTGCTTTTTTAGTTCAGCTTTTGAATATTTAATCACCAGGTTTCTAGCATAACTGAATTTTTTCTGTCAGATTAGCAGTTTATTTTATCCTGCCATATTTCCATCACATTTTTCAGTAACTTTATTTGGTTGATTGAAGCAGGAAAAGTGGCAGGAAAAAGAAAGGTAGAAAATGAAGATGAGTAATTTGGAATACCATCAGTAAATGTCATTGGTAAATGGGATTCTCAGTTTCACTTCCTTTCTGTTATAAAATCCATTCCTTTTGCTAAAAACTTTTCAGTTCCCATTGAAGTAGGGCTGAGGGGAATATCAATGAACAGGGATATTAAATATGCTCCTCTGGTTTGACTTGGCCTCCCACACTCTTGTGATGTGCCATGAGATGAGCAGCCCCACATATTTACTGCCTCTTCAATGACTAGGCCCAATATTGAAAACAGTAGTTCTGAACCTGGTAGCCCAGCCTAGATAAGCTGACCCCCAGTGAATCTGCAGATTCATGAGAAAAGTAAATGTTATAGAATACTGAGATTTTAAAGTTGCTAGTTAGCCAAGAAAAACTGACTAATACAGTCAAATTCTGTGAATGCTTACCAGTACTTTTCTTTACTTGAAAAATATATTTTTAGTTTTTTCTCTGTAGCTGCAGTGAGTTCAAGCACAATATATAGGACAGAAAAGATGGAGGAAAATATTTTTAAACAGAAAAGTAAACTAGGACATCCAGACTGGACTAATTGCAGTATTATTCCTTAAGGAGTATTATTAGATTCTAAAATTATCAGCCAGGTTTTAATATTGGAACATTTCAAATGAAGAGGGATGCTTCATTAAATTAAATGCATTCTTCTAGATGTACTGCTTTTAAAAAAACCTAATGCTGATTTTTATCAACAAAAGGATTCCTCAGTTAGGGAATTACATTAATGGCATGACTCTTTGTAAACCTGTAAAATACTGTAATTTCATATAAATGACTCTCAAGCCTATTCATGAATGCCCAAAGATTAGAAATCTACTATGAGAGAAAGAGACTTGAAAATTATGTCTAGGAGGTACAGTATCCATCAGATCACAGTTCCAGAGAGAGAAAAAAACAGTTGGAAGAGAAGAATTAGTCAACATAGTAAAAGAAAAGACCGAGAGACTAATGAGAAGAAAAAAGTTAAAACAAATCTTGGTAAAATTTTCTAAGCTCCAAGAATAAGGAATAAATTCTATATTTCTACCAATAGAAGTTTGGGGGGAAATAATAGTGATCTGGACTATAGTAATGGTAGGAGAAGTGGAAAGAGCATACCTAATTTAAAATCTGATGTTGATAGTCTGCAGAACTTCTAATGCATTTGTTGTGAAGGGATGTGTTAGGAAGAAATTAACAGTGGCTTCTGGTTTGAATAAATATGTGAATAAGTGGTAAATATCTATATAAAACTATTTTATTGAAGTAAAATTTACCATTTAAAAATGTACAGTTCAGTGGCTTTTAATACATTTACAATGTTGTGCAGCCATTACTACATTCTTCACCCCAAAAGGAAATCCTGTATGTATTAAGCAGTTACTCTCCATTCCTTCCTCCTTATAGTCCCTGGCAACCATAGCCTACTTTTTCTTCCCTCTGGATTTGCCTGTTCTGAACATTTCATATAAATAGAATCTTATAGCATGTGACCTTTTGTGTCTGTTTTCTTTTTCACTTAAATGTAATGTTTTCAAGGTTTATCAGTATTATAGCATGAATCAGGCCTGGCTTCTTTCTGTTGCTAAATAATATTCAATTATATAAATATACCACATTTTGTTTATCCATCCACTAGTTAATGACATTTTAGTTGTTTCCACATTTTGGCTTTTGTGAATAATGCTGCTATAAACATTCATGTTTAGGTTTTTGCTCGAAAACTTGTTTTCACTGCTTTTAGGGTATATATACAGAAGTGAGATGACTGTGTTATTCTGTGTTTAACTTTTTGAGGAACAGCCAAACTCTTGTATCCAGCAGCTGTACCATCTTATATTTCCACCAGCAATATATTAGGATTCTAATTTCTCTACATCTTCACTAACACTTTTTTGCTGTCTAGTTCTTGTTTTTGTTTTTAATAGCTATCCTACTGGGTGTAAAGTGATATGTCATTGTGACTTTGATTTACATTTCTGTACTGATTAATGGTGGTGAGTAACTTTTCATGTGCATATTGTCCATTTGTATATCTTCTTTGGAGAAATGTCTATTCAAGTCTTTTGCCTATTTTTAAAGGCTTTTGGGGGGGAGGGGGAAGGGCGGAGGGGCGGGAGGGACAGAGACCAAGGAGAGAAAGAATCGTAAGCAGACTCCATGCCCAGTGCTGAGTTGACATGGGACTCGATCCCATAGCCCTGAGATCATTGACCTGAACCGCAATTGAGAGTCAAATGCTTAACTGACTGAGCCACCCAGGCACCCCTTCTTTTGCCCATTTTTAAGTTGCATTGTCATTCTGTTGTTGAGTTGTAGGAGTTCTTTATTTGTCCAGATTCTAGACTTTTCAGATACATGATTTGCGCATACTTTCTGCCATTCTAGGTGTTGTCTTTTCGCTCCCTTGATACAGTGTCTTTTGATGCCACAAGTGTTTTACCTGACAGTTTACTAATTATCTCTTCATCTCTGTCTAATCTGTTTTTCAGTCCATCTTTTTATTTCCATAATTTTCATTCTTAGCTGAAATTCTAAACTTTTATTTTGTCCAAATATTAAGCATACTACTCTCCCCTTTTATACATGCAACATGGCACAGACTTTTAATACAGCATTTGGTCAGTATTTCTCAGTAAAAACTCTCAGCACTTTGACCCAGTAATTCTGTATGTATCATCTATAGAAATACTGTATAAAGGGCTGCTTAAGTGGCCATTACCAAGCGACTGGTTATATTATAATGCATGATATAACCACAGTTGTTTTTTTAAAATAGTTGGAATTGCATGTAATGAAATTACAACTATAACACAATTGGGAACCTTGAAACACTTGATTTAATTTTACTTCTCAGTGTAGGCCACATTATCATCGTTTCATGTAAGACCATGCTTGTTTTTTTAAGTTTCCACTCTTTTCCCCCAGTGTATTGAAGTATGATAGACAAGTATAAATTGTATATATTTAAGGTATATAACATGTTATTTTAATAAATGTATGCATTGTGAAGTCATTACCACTATCATGATAATATCCATCACCTCATGCAATTACCCTTTTTGTATGTATGTGAGAACACCTGAGATCTACTTACTTAGGAAAGTTCAAGTACACAATGTATTATTATTAGTTATAGTCATCATGCTGTACATTAGGTCTCCAGAACTTATTTATCTAGTAACTGAAAGTTTGTACTCTTGACCAGTATCTCTCTTTTTCCCCCATCTCCCTAGCCTCTTTAACCACCATTCTCCTCTTTACTATGAGTTTTATTTTATTTTTCAGATTCCACATACAAGTGTTTGTCTTTCTGTGTCTGGCTTAGTTGACTTAGCATAATGTTTTTGAGATTCATCCATGTTGGTATAAATGGCAGGATTTTCCCTCTCTTTTAAGGCTGAATAACATTCATGAGTGTGCATCCATGCATGCCTGTGTGTGTGTGTGTGTGTGTGTGTGTGTGTGTGTGTGTGTGTAAAATCACATTTTCTTCATCCATCGGTTGACAGACACTGAGGTTGTTTCCCAGTCATGGCTACTGTGAAGAATGCTGCAATGAGCGTGGGAGTGCAAGTATCTCTTTGGGATGATAGTTTTATTGCCTTTTGATATATACTCAGAAGTAGGATTGCTAGGTCATATGGTAGTTCTGTTTTACATAATGGTTGTGCCAATTTACATTGCCACCAACAGTATACAAGGGATCTCTTTTCTCCCCATCATTGCCAGTACTTGTTATCTTTTGACTTCTTGATAATAGCTGTCCTAACAGGTATAAGGTGATATCTCATAGTGGTTTTGATATGCACTTCCCTGATTATTAATGATGTTGAACACCTTTTTATGTACCTGTTGGTTATTTGTGTGTCTACTTTGGAAAATGTTTATTTGTCTTTTGCCCATTGTATAATTAGGTTGTTTGAGTTTTTTGCTATTGAGTATGAGTTTCTTACATATTTTGGATATTAACCCCTAAGGATGTGTGGTTTGCAAATGTTTTCTCCAATTCTATAAGTTGCTTTTTCATTTTGTTGATAGTTTCATTTGCTCTGCAGAAACTTTTTAGTTTGATGTAGTCTCACCTGCTTATTTTTGCTTTTGTTGCCTGTGCATTTGGTATCAAATCCAAAAAATCATCGCCAAGACCAATTTCAAGGAGTTGTTCTATGTTTTATTCTAGGAGTTTTATGGTATCATATCTTATGTTTCAATCTTTATCCCATTTTTCAGTTGATTTTTGTATACAGTGTAAGATAAGGATCCAATTTCATCCCTTTGCATGTGACTATTCAGTTTTCCTGGCACTATTTATTGAAGAGACCATCATTTCCCTGTTGTATATTCTTGGTGCGCTTGTCAAAGATTAGTTGACCATATATGTATGGGTTTATTTCTAGGCTTTCTATTCTGTTCTGTTGGTCTGTGTGTTTTTATGCTAGCATCAAATTGTTTTGGTTACTATAGCCTTGTAATATACTTTGAAATCAGGAAGTGTGATACCTCCCACTTTGTTGTTCTTTCTCAGAAGTGTTATGCTAATTTAGGGTCCTTAGTTTCATATAAATTTTAGAATTGCTCTTTTCTACTTCTCTAAAAAAATGTTACTGGAATCTTGATAGTTATTGCATTGAACCTATGGATGGCTTTGGGTTGTATGGACATTTTAATAACATTAATTCTTCCATGAACTTGAGATATCTTTCCACTTACTCTTCAGTTTCTTTCATCAATGTCTTACAGTTTTCAGTGTGTGGATCATTCACTTCCTTGGTTAAATTTATTTCAAACTATTTTAATCTTTTTGATGTTTAGTATACTACTTTAAATTCTGTGCTTTATTGCCCCATATTGTGAGACTATTTATTTTGAATGGTCTTTCTGATTTGCTTTTTTGATATTGTTTTATCCCTTTGTTATTGTTAATTAAGGGCCAGATACTGTGTATGAAAAATTGTGGAAGTAATTTGAGATCTATGATGATGTTGTCTCCCTCAGAGAAGATTTGTGTTAGTTTTTGGCAGGCATTAGCAATTCAAGATTGCCTTAATTTAATTTTGTGGTAGACATTTGGAGCTGAGCTTTTTTCCTGTAAAAGGCCAGTCTAGCTTTGGTTCATACTTACTCTTAGAGCATGGCCCTTTGGGCTTCAAAACAAAAGTGTTGGAGTTTTACCAGCTTCCCTTCTGCATCTTCGTTTTCCCTGCATTTCAGTATTTGTCCTTACAGCTCTTTTAAACTGTCAGTAGCTTCTTAGCCTCTCAGATGTCACTAAGTAAAAAGTAGCCCCTAATGCCAGGCTTCAGTCTTATTTTTGTAATCCTTCATCATGCAATTAACTCTTCAGTGCCTTCAGGAAGATTTTAAAGCATATACATAGTTCTAGTTTTTCTTAGGGAAAAGTTGGTCTGAAGTACATAATCTGCCATTACCAGAAGTCAACAGTATGTAAGTGGAAATGAACAGCCTATAACTTAATTTTTTTAAAATACTAAGGCAGATTCAAAAATCACCATATAACAATGTCAACCTTACCCACTTGTATTTTCACATACCTTCTTGGAGAAGAGGGTAAGAAATAGAATTACAGTGTTCCTGCTAGAGATTGCACATATTGGATCGTCAATGTGAATATCTGGTGAATATCTTCTTTCATGTGTCTTATCAGGGAAGTTAACTGAAAAAAAGAATGCTCTAATTGTAACACTTACTGAATTGTACCATCACTATTTTTTATGTGACTGTATCACTCGTGAGACAGTGAAGCCCCTTACAAAGAGGAACACTGTTTTTCCCATGTTTAATCTCCCAGTGCTATACCCGGAGTTAAGTGTCCAGTAGGTATACAAATGAATGTAAGTATTGAGAATACCTTATTTCACTTCTCACAGTGAGAATGAATATGGGTATGTGGTGTTCTGAATCATCTTAAAAGATAAATATAATAGAGAAGGAAGAATCTTTTCTTATCAGCTCTTCTGTTTCATTCTTTTCTATCTTAACAGGTGGCATCTCCACAGAAAGTGACTGTGCTTTTGAGCCAGACTACGCCGTCCCACCACTTCCAGTGAGTGAAGGTATGCAGCACATTCGGATTATGGAGGGCATGTCTCGCTCTCTTCCATCCTCCCCCTTACTCACACATCAGTCTATCAGTGTTCGGCTCCAACCTGTGAAGAAGTTAACTGGTAAGGACTTTACCTAAATTTAGTATGTTTAACAGGAAAGCTAATAGTATGACACTTTAGGTCATATCAGATATGTTTATGTGCATCTTTAGGTTTTTCCTTTTTGGCCTTCCTAATGTCACAGACTCTTGGAAAGTGGAACTTCTACTGATTTTAATTTAAGGAATTAGAATAGTACTCAGTTTTGACAGACCGATGTTTTTATTTTCTAAGTAATCCATCTGTTGTGGACATATTTTTCTAGGCTTTCAGGAAACTTCTTGTTTTGCCAGAATACACTGTTGTTCTGATTTCATTTATCAGCTTGTTCATGTCAGATTAACAGATGGGGGTATTGTAATTTTAGGATAATAAGAGCTTCATAGTTCAGCAAAGGTACCTCAATCATGGTTTTTGTTTGAAATCCTAATCTGTATATTCACATCTGTTTCTAAAAGTTGATTTAGATATTTTCCTCTCCATTGTACATTCCTCCAACTTCTTAGGATATTTACCATAATTCATAACTTGTGGATTGCACTGACTTAAATATGGTCTCACAATATATATTACCCATCCAGATCGAGTTATTAGGTGTGAAAGTGCGTCTTTATTAAATGAAGTTTTGTCCTTTTAAACTTTTTCACAGAAGAAGTTTTACTAATGTTGAACGATACTTACATGTGAAAATATGTAAGCCTGAGTAACTTTCTTAAGTTTCTTTTAACATTATCAGTATATATCTTGTGTCAGTAAGTTGATGGGTTATGAGTGATTAGAGGCAAGAAATTAAGTCATTCTCAAAAGATACAGTAACTACTACTTCTTATGTGTCTGGCATTAAGTTAGACAGTGGGGAGATTTGATTATCATACGACAATTCAAAAGAAAACAGGAGGAGAGAGGGGAAAATGGAATTTTTGGACTCTTACATCTGTTTTGAATGAAAATTTTATAATGTTTATAGTTTTCATGAAAATAATAGTATTTCTTTATTTAGTTCCATAAAGCATATGTCATGCCTTTTATATTATTTATTGTTTTCTTAGGCTTATTCAAATAACTGAGTCAAAGTCTCCTTTGATTAGATAAAAATCTGTAAAATAGTTTAGTAACATTTTACTGAAATAGTTATTCCCTTCTGATATGTAAAAAAAGGATAAATTTCAGGTGGTTGGGCCTTAATAAAAATGTCTTTGCTTAGAAATCTCCCTTTTTCCTGCAGTTTAAGGTATTACTGATTACTGAAAATACAGATAACCCAATATGAGATGTCTATCAAGTGATGTGCTTCATTCACTACACATGGGAAGAGGTAGCAAGAGAAATTCAGTTTCCTTATAGAAGTGAACTGGATTGCCTGACGTTTTGGAGATAACACTTTCCTATCCCATTTGCCTATCCCAATTTAAACTTCAACTTAAATAGGCAAACTTCATTAAAAGATAAATACATTTAATAACAAAGTCAGTTACATGCCTGATATCAGAGGTGAGACAGGGAAGCAGTAATAAGAATCATACTTGGTTAATTACATCTATGACCTTTTCAGTTTTAATTTTTTAATATTTGAAGTATTTGAATACTCTCAAATAGTTTTATTTGCTGAAGAGTTTGTCGAAGGCCTAAGAATTTAAAGATTGAGAATGCATTTTAAAATTTCTGAAGGAAAGAAATCCGTCTCCTGAAAGAGGGTGCCATGAAAATTTTTCTGTGGCCAATTTTCTGCCAAGTAAAGCAGATGATAAGAATTTTCTGGTTTAACCTGGAATGAAATTACTTTGAAATTTGCATTTAAAACCTTAGTGAGTAGATTATTCATGAGTTATCATTCCTTTCCTAATTATATTTTGTTATGAATAACTAAAAAGAAAGTTTAATAGAGAAAGACTTGCTGACCATAAGTAAATGTCCTCCAGAGAATGGTTTCTAACAAAATGCATTAACTCAATCCAGACATTAGGGCTACACTTACTGATTTATCCATTTCCATGCATTTAAATTTCAAAGTGCCTTATATTCCTTATATTCATATTACCAACCCAATGAGTAAGTAGGGCCAGAATAGTCATCTTATTCTGCTTTCTTTCTGACTTTACAGTATTTATTGCCCTGTTTCCCTGTCTTTGCTATAGTCAAAGTAGTTTACATATTATTTTTCTGTGCTTTTCACCTAATCGTTCAGCAAATATTTGTTTAGAACCCATAAAATGCCAAGCACTATTCGAGACCGTGGTGAAAAATTGTAGGTAGTGACAAGTAATAAGAGAGTAATAAAACGGGAAATGGGATAGAGGGAGACTGGAGTGGGGATAGGGTTTCTTTCTGTGGAGTGGTCAAGGAGAGTCAGAAGAAGAGCTATTTGAACAGAGGTGTGAATAACAAAAAGATCTTCTTCTTCTGGGAAGATCTGGGGTCAGAGCCTTCTGGGCAGAGGGGACAGCCAGAACAAAAGTCCTAAAGAAGAAAGCAGCATTGGCATGTTCAAGGAATGGGAAGAAGGCAAGAATGGCTTCAGCAGAGTAAGTCAGAGGGAAGGGTGGTAGAAAATAGTTAAAGAGGTAGGCAGAAACCAGAGTCTTTAGGTCATGGCAGGATTTTAAGTAGGGCTGGAATGGGAAGTAATGGATTCAAATGCGTAAAGAATAGTGTATGAGGGACTAGAGTATGCCATGTTCGCTAACCTTGTGTGTGTTTTCCTGATCTTAAGAAATCTTTCACTTCTA
Source organism: Cryptoprocta ferox (assembly GCA_028646485.1). Taxonomy (NCBI): domain Eukaryota; kingdom Metazoa; phylum Chordata; class Mammalia; order Carnivora; family Eupleridae; genus Cryptoprocta; species Cryptoprocta ferox. Next base: position 42,026,031 of record CM053565.1, read on the forward strand.
ATAATGCAGTGTTGAAAAGAATATTTTTGTCTTATCTTGTAAGATATAATGAAGGAATAACCAACCTTTTCCTATCATTTTTATTATAGAATCTTTGTACTCCTAACATATTTAGCTTAGTCCTTCACACAGGTGTACATTACAACCCATTTGGTATATCAGTTAAGATACTTGGTTTTTATTCCAAGTAACAGAAGATACAGCCAAATGGTGTAAGGAGTAAAGGGAAACTGGAAAACCTAAGGTTGGGAAAGCCTCAAGGTTCATTTGACTTAGTTGTGTATTGTTGTGCACTGAGGAGGCATGGAGAAGAGTATGCAGAGACACTGTTGGCCCCTGTTACTGTGCTGATGGAATTGCTCCAGTTCTCCAGATTCTTCCTTAGGGCTCTTTCCAAGATGTTCGTGTTCATAATAGCCTAAAGCCCCTCAAGCATACTTCTTAAAATGTAGATAATTAGGAGTGTCAATAGTTCATTCATTCAACACTTTCTGAATTCATACTGTTTTCCTATTATGTACACTCTAAGTCTAGTAAAAGGTAAATTTTGAGTATTCACGTTATTGGTAGAGTGATAAATGATTGCAGCCTTTTTGTAGGGCAATTTGATAGTGTGTATCAAAATTGTAATGCACGTAATACTTGACACAGCAATTTTATTATGGTGTGTTTATTTGACAAATAAATTTGAATAAGTTTGAAACTTGAATGTATGTGCATATGTGTACATATATAGTAAAATACTAAAATGTTAATTTTTATCATTAATAGTAATCCATTGTGTGATACACACACACAAACATACACACATGCATACATTTTGTGGTGGTGTGGAGATACAATAACTGTAACCCAAAAGTGGGAGAGGGATGACATAAATTTTGTTGTGTACCTTTCTATAATGTTTATATTTTTTACTACATGTAAAATTTAAAATCTCATGAGGCAGTATAACAAAATGGATACTGGCCATCATTTCTTAACTGTAAACTTATGCAAATTTGCTACAAGTCTCTGTACTTCAGTCTCTGTACTTGTTTCCAAAATAGGGATACTAATTGTATCTGCCTCATAAAACTATTAAAGAATTGGTTAAGTTGGTACACATAAAGCTCATGAGAGAGTACCTGACAAAGAAGACGTAGTCAATAAATGTTAGCCACATTTATTATAATTCTAAGAGAGATTTGGGTGACTTTCTATTGCCTATGTTAAATATGAGTTCTGAGCCTTTGGAAGGTGATCTTCAAGTAATTTGTTTAATTGCCTTAAGTGAGGAGTAACCCTCAAATACTGATATCAAGTGGATTATTACGTATTTTCTTTTGGAAAATCTTTTTGGCCTGATTTAAAAAGAATTTGCTGTATAGATTGGAATGACTGTGTGGCAGTCCAATTTAGATGATAAATAAGTCAAAATAACCCATCTGATCGTGTGGCAGCCTCGTTATGTTGGATGCTAGCTATGGCCAAAATATTATTTTCATCATGGATAAAAAGGTATCATTGACTTGTTTATAAGGCATCCTGGGAAAAAGAGTCAGAGCTATTTTGACATTAAAAAGAGCTTATATATAATAATAGTTTATGTACCCTGATATATTTTAGTGTACTTAGGATACATTTTTCACATGATAATTATCTTGCAATTTTTGGAAGCACTGGAATTCAAGATGTACTTTAGTGAATTTTATTATTAGAAAAAAATACAGGGTTCCTGTGAAGATTGAATAAGATTGCTTAAACTTACCACTTAATACATAATAAATGTTGAATAAATGTTACTTCTCTTTTATTATCTTGGATAAAATGGAAACATAGTCTTGAGAATATTATTGAAAAGCCAATTTGAGGGGCGCCTCGGTGGCTCAGTTGGTTAAGTGTCCAACTTTTGGCTCAGGTCATGATCTCACAGTTTGTGGGTTCGAGCCCCGCGTCAGGCTCTGTGCTGAACACTTGATCAGAGCCTGGAGCCTGCTTCAGATTCTGTGTCTCCTTCTCTCTCTGCCCCTCCCTGCTCATGCTCTGTCTCACTCTGTCTCTCAAAAATAAATAAATGTAAAAAGAAAAAGAAAAAGAAAAACCAATTTGAAAATATACAGAGCATAGAGATTATATTGGTCTTCGTAGTATGATCTGTTGCAATGTACTCACAATTCTGTAGCATGAGTAATTCTTGTAACTTTAGGAAAAAATACTAGAATTCAGAATATATTACAGTGAATTTTATTATATTAAAAATAGAGTAGGTATATGTGGTAGTCCAAGTTCCGTCATTGCTAATATTAATATTTCTGTTTTAATTTCCATATGGATAAAATATCTTACGCAGTGTCTCACGGTATGTTCTCTAGACCACTTGCATTAGAAATACTGGGAATACTTCTTTGAAAGATGCAGATACCTGGGTATCCAGTATAGTAATCAACTTTGCTTCAGAGATTCTGTCTCATTAAATCTGGAGCCCCAGAATCTCTCTCTCTCTCTCTTTCTCTCTCTCTCTCTCTCTCTTTTAAGGTTAAATGAGAAAATGTATATGAAGACTTTTAAGCTCTTTGGAATGATAGTACTAATTAAACTAAGTCTGGACCTCATTACTGTTTCTAATTCAGATTCTCCAGTTTTATGGGTTAAAGATTATGCTGTTGTAAATTCTAGTGTTTATTCAGTCCAGGAGTACAGAAAAGAGGGCCCTTACTTCCACTGCTGTATTCCTGTTGTCTTCCAGACCAAAAGTAGGGAATGTTATGGGGATGTTATTTAATTCAGTTTAGGAAAATGTAGTTGTCATCAGTCAGTATTGTTGAAACCAGAGCTGGACAGTAGTTAATGTGGTAAAAGATTTTATTCAGGAACTAACTATTGGAATGGAGAAAAGAGACCTTAGTGTAGAACTGGGCTCAATTCTAAATACAGTAAGGAAAGCTAAGGATTTATAGCCAAGGAGAAAGGTGGTTAGTATATAGATAGATAGAAAATTACTAAGAGGAGACATCAAGGGTAGAGGAATTCTTGCTAAAACCAGTTTAACAGGACTCTTGCTGGTTGGGCCAGGGTGATCATATGTCGAGGGTGGAGGGATTCTCATGAAGGGGACTTACCAGGATCCTTGGTGCTACTGAGCTAGACTGCAGGCTTAAGGGTAGGGCCCAAGGGGCAGACACAGTGGAAAGGGGTCAGAGGAGACTGACAAAGGTTAGTCAAGGAGAGAGTCTTTGTCAGTATGTATATTTTGAGCTTTTAAAAAATCAACATGTATTATCAAATAGAGAGTCCTTTCGAGATATTTACACCCACTAGATTTGCAACATAATTAAATCTCTTGTTAGGTTTTCTCAGAACTTAAGAATTTGTATATAAGAAAATAACTGTATTCTAATTATTTTCATAATTGAATGAAAGTCACTCATACAGAATGGAACTATTGTTTATAGTGTTGTATTTATTTATAGTAAGATTATTTAGGGGCACCTGGGTGGCTCAGTTGGTTAAGCTGCCGACTTCGGCTCAGGTCATGATCTCACAGTTCGTGGGTTCAAGCCCCGCATCGGGCTTTGTGCTGACAGCTCAGAGCCTGGAGCCTGCTTCTGATTCTGTGTCTCTCTCTCTATTCCTCCCCCACTCCTGCTCTGTCACTCTCACTCAAAATTAAATAAACATTAAAAAAAATTAAAAAAAAAGATTATTTATAGTAGCTGTAGTATTACCATATATATTTCATAGAAATATAGTAGTCCTGTCTTCCTACCTCTATTCAACCACTACTACGCAAAGTTTGCAAAATGCCACAGTGTTCCTTAATGGAGAAGGGGACAAAATAACAAATTATTTACATTTTTTCTTATGAAATGGTTTTATTTCTGTCAGGTTAGATGATCTGTATATGGAGACTTTCTCACACAAAAAAATTAGGCCTTATTACAGCAAATGAATTTGACACTTGGAAGAGCAGTATATTAGTATGTTTGGCTTCAAGTAACAAAATGCACAAGCAGTGGTGTTTTTGTAGGATTGAAACAAGTGTAAAGAGCCCAGAGGTCCACCTTTTGAGCCTCCTCATCCATTTCTCAAGTATAAGAACCACAAATATAATGGAAATAAATGGGATTTGCTCTTTCTTTTTAAATTTTTTAAACATTTTTATTATTGAGAGAGAGAGACAGAGCATGAGCATGGGAGGGGCAGAGAGAGAGAGGGAGACACAGAATCTGAAGGAGGCTTCAGGCTCTGAGCTGTCAGCACAGAGCCCAGCGCAGGGCTTGAACTCACAAACAGTGAGATCATGACCTGAGCTGAAGTCAGAAGCTTAACCGACTGAGCCACCCAGGCGCCTCTGGGCTTTGCTCTTAAACTAAGTTGAATCTCAGTATTGCCTCTTTCTGGTTGTATTATATGAAATATGTTAGTTAATTTATGCTTTCTTTGGTTTCCTTCACATAGTTGCTATTAAAATTTGAATGTAATACCTATACACTTTTTTTTAATTGTACTTTATTCTAAGTTTGTGCACCTTCTCCAACACACACATTCACACATGAGAAGAAAAAGAAAAGAGAGGGAGATCAAATTTGTGACTATAATACTATCATAAAATCTTCACCCATGTGAACTGCTCATGGACAGTGTTTCTCACTGTGTGGCCCCTAGACTGCCTATATTAGAAATACCGGGAGTGGGGCATCTGGGTAGGTGAGTCAGTTGAGCATCTGACTCTTTGTTTCGGCTTAGGTATGATCTCATGGTTTCAGGAATTTGAGCCATGCATTGGGCTCTGTGCTGACAGCACAGAGCCTGCTTGGGATTCTCTCCCTCTCTCTCTGCCCCTCCCTGCCTCGTGCTGTCTCGGTTTCTCTCAAAATAAATAAATAAACTTTAAAAAAAAGGAAGAAAGAAACACCAGGAGTGCTTCTTTGAAAAATGCAAATTCCTGAGTATCCAAATTTACCCAATCAATCTCCCTTCACAGATTCTGTCTCATTAAGTCTGGAGCCCAAAATCTCTATTTTTAGTAGTCTGTTTTGCTCACTGAAATTTGAGAACCATGCTCTGAGGAGTTACTTTAGATAATTGTTTTAGTCTAGCACTGAGAGTTTATCCCTTCAGATCACTAAAAAAAAAAAACACACACACACATTTTGGAAGAACATCTTTTAAAAATGTTTGAGTTACTTATATACTGAATTTAATCTAAACTTTCCTTGATGATTTAGAGTTGTTATTATGAACATGAAAATGAACTAGACTAATCTGTATCTTAGGTGACCTACTGAAGATGTAGCAGTTTGCTCCTACACCATGTGCCCAAACCATCATAGTTTTTCTGTTCTCTCCTTTAATCACAGACTCGTTTGTCAGTTTTCATGCCTCTGCTTTTACCTATTAGAATTCTTCATCCCCTTCTAGTTTGAACTTAATGATGTGGACTTAGAACTCACATCTCTAAACCTGTTGACCTGATTGTGGAATTTACCAAGATGTTCTTTTTATGTGCTGTTTTCGTGAGATTCAACAGAGTAAGGGAGTTTCTGGACCCACATACTCACATTTTAGGGTCTAATTTGACTTAGCCAAGTCTGTGCAAGGTTGCAAGAAACCATGATGGTACTTTTGAACAGAGCTGTGCTTTTTCAGTACCAGCTTACAAGAGGTCTTTCTTTATAAACTTTGCTCAGTTTCCCATTTACTTACATCTCTTGAAATGATCATTACCTCCTACAATGTATTTTTTTTTCATTTGAGGACTAATATTTTTTAGAGGAAAATAGAGTCTTCCGAGGAAAATTATAGCATATGCTACAATGAGGATAATTCCCAGGAAGATAGTTCTGTAATTTTCCTGTGAAATGGTTACTAGTAGGCCTCATCTGTGTAAAAAAATTCCTAGTATGTTCTTTTCTTTGATGTACAATTTAACTGGTAAGCTACTGAGCTGGCCTGCTCATTTCTTTTTCTATCTTAGTAGTTGTTTTGTTAGGGTCTCATCATAGAAAACAGTGTTGTCCCAGCTAGTCTAAACAGAAAGATATTTAGTGAAGGGTTATGATAGCTTTCGAAATCTCAAGGAGGGCCTGAACAATGCATCCAGGAACTCCTCCCTTCCTGTAATCCTAAAGGAACACCACTGTCTCTATCACAGTAGCCCCAGAGAACCAGATGTCTTGACCTTAGTGTTTGCCAGAAGATGTAGTCTTTCCACTTATGGTATTCTCTTACTTCATCATTGAAGGCATGGGAGGACAGGTACATCCTATTGGTAAAAATTTAGGTTATATATCTGTACCTTAACTCAAGGGTATCTGAGAAATGTAGATTTTTGGCTTTCCAGCCATAGTAGTGTAGGAACACAAATTGGAACAGGTTGAGTAAACCAGCTTATAGTGTTTGCCAGAGTAGTCTTCACATTGCTCTTGGGCTTAATAGTTTCATACTTTCTACTCTGTTAATGAAGGACACATCCAGTCAGAGTGAGATTCAGGAAAGAAAGACCCAATTTAGTGAGTATTTGTAAGCTGTGTGACTATATCAGCGATGACAGTGCATTTAAATGGCAAGTCTTTCAATATTTCTTATAAGTCTTTTCAGTAATGTGAGTGGTGTTAACTAATAACTGATAATTTATTCTTTTATATTATTCTTTATGTACTTCTTACTGTTCCTCTGGTGCTTGGAGATTAATAATTGGTTTCTAGGGTGATGGGTATTAAGGAAGGCACTTGAAATGAACATGTAAGCTACAGTGTTATATGTAGGTGATGAATCACTAAAATCTACTGCTGAAACTAATATTACACTATACATTAACTAACTGGAATTTAAATAAAAATTTGGAACTACAGAAAAAAACTGGTCTCTTGGCGATTTGAGGTATTTCATAGTTTAAAAGTTGATGCAATTTTACCAATCTAATTAGCACAAATATAGTTTTGTAGATGATTTTACTTTATAGTTAAAGTAACTTTTAAACTATTTATCACAGTACAGATTGTTTTTAGTGATTATATTATAATGATTTATTATTAGGATGGTGGTAATATAAGTGTGGAAATGAATTTCTTTAAAAGTAGCCCTTTTGAAATCATCTCAAAGGTGATGTTAACATTTTTCTACTTCTACATTTGCCTTAATTCATAAACTATAGACATTTTATTTTTTCTACTAAATACTTATTAATATTTTTATATTGATACTTTAACTTTTTAAAAATATTTTTTAATGTTTAATTTTGAGAGGGAGACAGAGAGAGAGAAAGAGAGAGCAGGGAAGGACTGAGAGATAGGGAGAACCAGAATCTGAAGCAGGTTCCAGGCTCTGAGCTGTCAGCACAGAGCCCAACACAGGGCTTGAACTCACAAATCACAAGATCATGACCTGAGCTGAAGTGGTATGCTTAACCAGCTGAGCCACTCAGGCAGCCCAATACTTTAATTCTCTTGACACCAGTATATCATATAAAATTTTTGGCAATTCATACTATTTTTGATGTGTTTAATTATCAGAATGTTCTAATTATTATAGTCATTTTGTTGTTGTTGTTGTTGTTAAAGCACAGTTGACACATAATGTTACATTAGTTTCAGGTATACAGCATAGTGACTTGACAAGTCTATATGCTGTGGTCACCACAAGAGTAGCTACCATCTGTCACCATACAACATTATTACAGTACCATTGACTATATTCCCTATGCTATATCTTTTATCCCTATGACATATTCATTCCGTAACTGGAAACCTGTTTGTCCCACTCCCCTTCACCCACTGTACCCATCCTTCTTCTCCTCCCCTTTGGTAACCATCAGTTTGTTTTCTGTATTTATGGGTCCACTTCTGCTTTTTGTTTGTATGTTTGTTTTTTGTTTTAGATTCTACAGATCAATGAAATCATATGATATTTGTCTATTTCTGACCTATTTCACTTAGCATAATACTCTCTAGGTCCATCCATGTTGGTGTAAATGACAAGATCTCATTTTTTTGAGAGTAACACCTCAAGCAATACTTGAGTTGCTTTGGTATCTTGGCTATTGTAAATAATGCTGTAGTGAACATAGGGGTACATATGTCTTTTTAAATTAGTGTTTTTATTTCCTTTGGTTAAATACCCAGTAGTGGAGTTACTGGATCATGTGATATTTCTATTCAATTATTAGAGTTGAAATAAAATATAATTTAAATCTTTAGAAAGTCTGACACATCATACATATAATTGATTTTTTTGTTTTTTTCCCAGTGTGCATTTATGTATATTATATGTATGCTTGAATGCTATTATTAGAAAACAAACTGAAAGTAATTTTATTAATCATTAACTCAGGGAGTTAGAAGAAGAAGTAAATATAAAAAAAATAATCAGGGGTGCCTGGGTGGTTCAGTCAGTTAAGCATCTAGCTCTTGATTTCAGCTCTAGTCATGATCTCATGGTGGTGAGATTGAGCCCCACATCCAGCTCTGTGCTGGGTATGGAGCCTGCTTAAGAGTCTCTCTCCCTTTCCCAATGCCCCTCTCCCACTTGTGTGTATACATGTGCTTCCTCTCTCTCTTTCTCTCAAAAGCAAAAAAAAAAAAAAAAAAAATTGCAGAAAGAATAAAATTAAAAACAAAAAAATTATTGATCAGTGAAGACACAAACAAGTTTGTTGGAAAGACTAAGAGAATAGAAACATCTTTGAAAGGAATGATGAAAGTGAAAAAAAAAAAGGGTGAGAAAAGAAAGATAATATGTAAAACACACGCACAGAACAAGAAATAATGGGGCACCTGGGTGGCTCAGTTGGTTAAGCATCCAACTCTTTTTTTTTTTTCTTAATATTTATTTTTGAGAGAGAGACCATGGCTCTGGAGGGGCAGAGAAAGAGGGGGACAGAGGATCTGATGTGTACACTATGCTGACAGCAGAACAGCCCAATGCAGGGCTCAAACTCATGAACCATGAGATCATGACCTGAGCCGAAATCTGATACTTAACCAACTGAGCCACCCTGGCGCCCCGCAGCGTCCAACTCTTGATTTCAAGTCATGATCTCACAGTTTGTGAGTTTGAGCCCCCAGTTGAGCCCAGTTGGGCTCCTGTGAACACAGAATCTTCTTGGGATTCTCCCTCTCCTGCTCTTCCCCCTTCCCTCTCTCTCTCTCTCTCTCTCTCTCTCTCTCAAAAATAAGTAGATTAAATAAAATAAATAGTCACTGATAATGTTTTCTTATTACATGAAAATATAGTATGCAGCTTTATGGCCAAACAACTTAAAAAACTAGAGGAAATGAGGTTGCCTGGCTAGCTCATTTGGTAGAACATTTGACTCTTGATCCTCAGGGTTTTGAGTTGTAGCCTCACACTGGTCACAGAGATTACCTTAAAAAATAATAATTAAAAGAATACCTTAAAAAATAACCTAGAGGATGTGGAAGAAAACAAACTGTAGAATGATTCAAACAAACATAAAAATATGACTAGTCCTGTTACCATAGGAATCAGAGATCCCTAAGAGTCAGCAGGCACAGATCTTATAGGCAAGTTTTACTAAACATTTAAGTAACAATAATAGTAATAATAGATAATGTTTATTTAGCTCTTTCTATGTTCCAGACAATATTAAGCACTTTACATATGTGAACAAATTTAGTTTTCAGAGAAATTTAAGTGGATAGTCTATAGCTTCTGTGTGAATATTTTCAATGAGGACAAGCTTTCTACTTTGTAGCATAGCCTATTCCTTTGTTGAAGAGTTGTAACTGTCAGTATTCTAATTTATGTGGGTGGAAATCTGCCCTTCTGTTGTTCCCACCCATTATTCCTAGTACTGCCTTTTAGCTGTATGACCTAAATGAACCTCCTCTTTCCCATGGCAGTCCTTTATATACCAGAAAACTACCACCAGATCTGCTTTTCTCTAGCTTAAGGAACTTCTTTTAAGACCTTTACAATATCAAGATGGGCCTACCTCTATGTTATTTCCTTTTTCTCTATCAAAATAGACATGAGATTAGTTTGGAATTACTTTTCCTTCTGATCCCTTGAGTCTTAGTGTTTTCCCTTTGTAAAGATTTTATATCAACTAGTTCATATCTATGTTTTGACAGTGTCTAGTCCTGTAGCCCTCCAAATTTCCTGTATGATTTTGCAAAGACTGCTAAGTCATAACTTAGACTTCAGTAATTCTTAATTTTTTTCTACCTTTTTTAGTTTAAATATATTTTCCTTGGTGGAGAAGATTAAAGGAAATTAAGGGTTGAGTAATTGTTCTATGTCTCTTGGTTGGAGGCAGGATGTTAAGCATGGCAAGCTTTGTGGAGTCCGTTATACTTGGGTTTAAGCTCTGACTCTGCCACTTATTAGCTGCGGGACTTGATCAAGTCACTTATCTACTCTGAGCATGTTTGCTTATCTGTATTACTATTATCATTTATTATTTCTGCCTCATAGATTATTGTATGGATTGAAGAGGTATTATGTATGTCAAGAACATAGAGTTTAGGTCGTAGCAGCTGATTCATATGTGGAAGATTATAACAAAATCATTTGTTATCTTTCTTAGGCACTGGATCTGGCTTTCTCTTGTCCTTTTTTTTATTCTAAAAAGATCCCAACAATCCTTTATACTGTGTTAGAAACAGCTCTTCTCAGCTTGGCCTCTGTTCTTCCTTGACAATATAATTGGAGGGCTTTCCACTCTTCATCTTTGATTATGTCCTTCTCTCTTTGTGTATTTCTTTTTTGGAAACAAATCTGTCTTTACCAGAAAATTCCTGCTATGGCCATGTTTATTTCTTTATATTTTCCATACATCTGTGATTGTTTAAATTACTTATTAATTTTTAGTCTATACTCTCAAGCTGTATTCCCTCTTAGAATTACTGATCAGTGGCTCATAGCTTCTATTCTATTCTCTGCTCTTTTTTTTTTTTTTTTTTTTTTTTTAAGAAATCTGCTTCCCTAAACTATGAAATGTAGAGTTGATCAGCATTCCTATTAGAGTGGTGGCCCACTGAAGGGTCAAACCAGGGACACCTAGGATCTGAGGTGGAGAAGGCAATTTAGTAAGATGCAGTCTGGTAACAATCACTAAGTGGAGGCCTAACCAGACCTTACATATTAGGATGATCAGCTATAGGTAATTGTGTGTCACAGGAAGGGGTTGGAACCTATTAATTCAAGGAAAGGGAATCTAGGAACAGATGACAGACAAGGTTCTAAGAGGGCAGGCGGTCAGCACCAAGAAAGATGTTTAGCAAGGACAACACATCATAAAGTAGTTTTCGGCAGATCTTTATGGAATAAAGATTTAGATATATCTATAATGTGGCAGAATTAAGGCTCAGAATTCTAGGCCCAAAAGAACTGATAGTGTCATATTGCCAAGAGCTAGGCTCTTGGACAAAGAACCAGGTTAAAATTCTACACTCATTAATTTGTAAACTCTGTATCTGGATAGATTAACTCCTTTTTAAATTGTTTTTCCATGTATGTACAGTAAGAATAATAAAACCTTAGGGCTGAGAGGAGTACAGAAATGTTTGCAGAGTTTCTCTATGTTCCTAGTACTTACTGATATAAAATATAAGTATGATTTGACAATTACTTTTTAAATATCATTATTCTTATCATTAAGCTCTGTAACATTCAATACCATATCCTGGATATAATCCTCAATATTTAAAAACACCTCAAAGAAAATGCACATTTATTTGTCATAAAATTACATGGGGTATAATTTGCTTTGGATGAAATTATATCACCTTACTGTGATCAATTCACATTTATTTGAAACCTCATTAATAGTATATCTTTGTTTAAATTAATAAAAATTTTGAGACATTAAATCTTTTAAAATGTTCAGTCTATATAATTGGAGAAAATAATAGAAGAATCCTAACAGGTGGAAAGTTGACAGTCATTTGGTTAATAATCTCTTGACACCCCTTTTAGCTGCTGTGTGGTGGTTCTAAGAGTTGTATATCACTTTCATCTTTTTTTTTAAGATTTTTATGTAATCTCTGTACCCATACATGGGATTCAAACTTACAACCCTGAGATAAAGAGTTGCACACTGTTCCAACTGAGCCAGAGGCACCCCAGACATCACTTTAAAACATGGCAAATACCATGGAGGTTACAGGAAAAAAAATCTTTGTCCATGTCTCCTGTGATCTTCCTCAGAAAACTCACCACAATTTTATGCCACAGTTCTTAGAAAGACTATGTTTATGCTTAATTGGCCCTATCTCCTTACTTGCTTTTCTGCCTACCTGCTGTGGAATGTAAGCAGTTTTAAAAGTGTCAAATGTTGAATGTAAGAACTAAATAGTATTGGTCATCAGGAATACTGCTCAGTTACAAAGCATCATGAAAGGCAAATAAGTAAATATCTATGATTCAAAAGAAATCCTCTTAGTGACTCTCCACAAACAGGAAGTAAATTATAGTATGGGATAATAGAAAGCTTAGCACAGAATATACATTCCCATTATAATAAGAGAACTTATTGTAATGCTAAACCATATTTTTCTCATTACAGAAAATTTTGTGCCCAAATTGATGTATTCAGCCTGCTAAAAGTAATAAAAATGTGGCATGACAGAATACTTCTTCTCTGATGAACATTTTAAACACCAGAGGGCAGAATGTTCCAGAGGACATTTTCTTTTTTATAAATACATCATCTTGTTGTCATTTATTATTTCATGTCACTGGCTGCATTAAAAATAAGAGATATGGTCATTTTGGAATTATCTATGTGTATGAATGGTTTGTTTTGTTTAGACAACATAATGAACAATGTTCTGATATGTACCAGCATTGGTTCAGCATCTATATTTTCTCTCCCTTTCTAGGTTAAAGTCTGTATTTCTGGCTTCTAAAATGATTATGTTTTTTAAAAGTTATGTATACATCTGTGTCATTTAGTGAATTTCATAAATTCAGATTCATTTAATGAATTAAGTCAAGTGAGTGGAAAGAGATTTGATACGTATATCTTGTAGCTCAATAATGCTCTTTTGTGTTCTAGTTATCAATAAAAAAAATTTTCTGAAAGAGCCACCTGCAAACCAATGATCGTTTTCAAATGTTGAGAATATAATTTAGAAGTAGCATCCCACATTTGGGAAATTTTATTAAGGGATTAGGTAATAAAGTCAACATATCAAGTAAAAAGTGTGTATAATGAAAATTATCCTCAGAAATCCTTTAAATATTATTAATGGCATTCATTAAGTAAATACTGCTTCTCACTAGGTCCACCCTGCCAGTTTATCTTATTCTGCTTTTGACTACCAGATGAATAGTTGTCTTATGTGTAGAGGCCACATTATATGATATTTAGGAATGTATTTCTCTTCTCTTAGTCACAATTGTACTGTTGCAAATGGAAGTTCTAATCTGGAGCAATCGCCATTCCTGGTACAGGAAGAATTCCACATTAGAAATCTGGAAAAAATTTGAATTGCTGTAACAAGTAGGATGGATGTGTTCTTACTTCTGTGAAAATAGCGATTTCATATATTCACCTCTTCATAAATATTACCCTACTTTAAGCACTGTAAAGTTAGGTCTGATGATTACTTCTTAGAGGAAGCTTATACGGGGGGAATATTGGAGAAAGAATAAAAATAAAAACAATAGAAAACTCTGTAAGTTTTAGAATGGTTTACCTAAATTAAGCGTGAGTTAAAAATTAGTAGCCAGTGAAATAGCTTAGCCCCTTAAATCTCTTTCTACCCTTACCATAAATTAAACCCATTTTTACAAAAACAAAACCTATGTATTTTGTCTTTTATAGTACTTCAACCATATCCTTTTCCTGAACAACTAGTACAGAGAATAAGCAACACTAAAGTGAACATCAGTGAAAAAATGATTATTTGTCAAAGTTTGCATTTTTTTAAACATAATTATTCTGGAATCCATCTAATGCATGGATCAGCTCAACTTGATTTGGGACAGATGTGAACTTGCCCTCTTTTTCTTAAAGGTATTAAGTTCTTGGTATTCTAAAAGTTACAACTAAAGAGAATTTCCCTCAAAAATAACCATTGTGGCAAGACAATATTTGATTTTAAAACTTGACTAGAGAGAAGAGGTTAGACTGTCTAGGTAAGAGAACTGAAGTATGCTATCTGTGGAATTTTCAAATCTAACATAAATGCTTACTTTTAGGTTTGCCCTATAGTTTTCTAGTTAGGTGAGGTGAAAAGTAATTGAAAGTAATTTGAAACAAGTTTCTCACTTTGCATGTTCTTTAGTATTGTCATCTATAGAAATTGCTTATACTTCTTTATCCCCAACTTAAAATTTTCTCAAGACATTTATTATTAGTCATGCAGGGACAGTGGAATTACTTTTACTCAATTATCTTAAATAATCCTTTAACATGAGTTCCACAGCATCTCTGTTTACTATTTAGCATCTCTGTAACTATATTTTTTTTATTTTTTAAATTTTAGAGCACGAGTAGGGTACAGGAGCAGAGGAAGAGAATCTTAAGCAGGCTCCACACTCAGCTTGGAGCCTGATGTGGGGCTCGATCCCTTGACCCTGGAGGATCATGACCTGAGCCAAAATCAAGAGTCAGATGCTCAACCAACTGAGCCACCCAGGCACCCCATGTTTGCCATAATTTTAAAGTAAAATGGCTCCTTGCAACAAATATGTGCAATGTGATGAGATGAAATATTCAGTCAAACATGAAAACTAGCCAGAAATATATTTACTCTTTCTGGCCATTTTCTGTCTGTTGAGTTCTGTTGAAATCTATTTTCCCTTTTTATCTTTGCTATTTTGCTTAATTAGGTATTTTTAAATAAGATAACATAGATTTTTAGAATTTCAAGGCTTTAAATTACATTATTTTATTTCTATAGTTGCCTTATAAAGAAGTAGAAAATATGTTATTATTCAAATTGTACTGCTGATGAGTTTGAGGATTGGAATTAAGGACTTACCAGGGTTATGTCTAGTAAGCAACTAAGCCATTATTTCAACTACAGTCAGAACACTAGTCAAGTGTGTGTCCTTTCTATTAAATTGTGGTCCTTTTCATTTACATTTCACTGAGGTTATCATCATTTATGAAGATGAACACATCATAAATCTATAACTAACATATATAATTATACCAGAATTATTATTATAGTGGCAATACTACCCACATAAGAGAACAATGTAATAAGTGATTTACCTAATTCTTTTGCTTTATTTTGTATCTGAACATTTCCTTATATATGCAGTGCTAGGAGAGAAGCATACATCAATATGATAGAGAACACTTTCTTGTAGAATTGCCCTATCTAAATAGATGGATAGCACCAGTGGCTCATGCTCCAGAAGCCTACTGAAAGTTGGCTCAGAGCCATCTAGAGTACTGCAGAGGGAGTACCATTGCCACTGCTCAATTCACACACTGACACTGTCCCTTGTTCTCTCTTCTCCTGTGATTCTTTTTTGACACTGTCCTGCTGTTCACTGGAAGAGAAGGAAAAACTGATGAGAAAGGTTCTCCAGGCCTAGTAGGGAAAGGCCTTCAGAACCATAGAATGGAACAGTAACCCCATCTCTCCAGTGATTGACACAAGGAATTTCCTTGATCATAATAAGTAAAGGCTATGAGCATTTTCAAGGAAGTTAGTGTCTTTTGAATCTTTATGCTTCTAGAAGGACTACAGGAGGTGGTTTGCCTGTCTTTGAAAATGATACCATTGCTACTGTATCCGTCAAAACTCTAGTTTTGGTTTATCTGAAACTACCATCTGAATGAAAGACATTTAATCAGGTTTTTAATATCTCTGAGTGTTTAAAAATAAATCACATTCTTGACATTTCTTTACTTATCACTGTCTAATTTTTCCATTTAACCCAATAAATTATGAAGATACCGCAGGCATATATTAGCTTGCTAAAGTGTTATTAATCTTTTTCGTTACCTCAGGATGTAGTTGTTTTGTTAGTATCTACTTAGTTACTGTATTTTGCAGTATTTATGCACACAGCTGATTTAGGAATTTAGAACGGTGAAATCTGAGGAGGAATCAGTAAGAGAGGAGTTTATAGCTTTAAGGCGTGAGGAGCTTACAGCTTTTTAATATAAATTGTTCCCAGAATCCATGTCACAGCTCCTTATATGGTGCTGCTTTTTTTCCCCTCTCGGTTGCTATGACAACAGCAGCACTGCACCATTCATCAGCTCTGGACCTGGGCTGCATTGCTAGCCCTCCGTGTTACTCCTGAATGTTAAGAACATCCGTGAATCATTCACTATGTTAACGCTGCGCCATTAGAAACCTAAGAACCAGTCCTTCCAGCAGTTTGCTCTACCAGAAGGGTGAACTAAACTGCGCCACAGAGGAAAAATTATATAAAAGCATTTCTTTTTCTCCTGAGGGAATCATACAATCTATATTTGCTGCAGTATTCTGGAAGGATAAGCTTCTGTCAGCCGATCTAATGAAAAAAACTCATCTGTAATCTTCCTTGAAATCATTAGCTGTTCAAAACAAATATCACATTGCATCTCTGGATATAAAAAGAATCAGGTGATGTTGTTAAGGGTTCTGAGCTCCTTTGGGAGCATCACCTGTGCTTTGGGACCATAATCAACATCTGCTGTAAGAAGTATCACCTGTAACGCACAGTAAGTTCTGGGCAGTGTGAAGAGCTGGCTGGGGAAGATTAAAGTGTGGATCATTACTGATGTGTAACATCTGATAACAGCATGACCAGTGAGTGAGAAGAAGCCTTGCAGGTTTGCAGGAGAAAAGGCTATATAATATTGACCAATGAGGAAGAAAAACTAAAGCCTGTGAGTATGAAGAGTAGAGTATTTGTGTGTTGCATGGCTTTCTGATCTGTAAAGCCTACTTTGGGCTTTGTAGGAAAAGAATTGCAACCTAAGAGAATTTGACCCTTAGTTTATAGGGAAGCCATTAAGAAATGTCATTAGGCACATTTATTTAATTTTTAATTGTGTTCTTTTATTCTATGTGTGTGTATGAATCTTTTAAAGTCATTTCACATTTTAAAAATAATATTTCATTGTGAAGAAAGATACTAATTTTTTAATGTAAACATGATGGTCAGGTTGCCTTTTTTGTTAGATTGTGATTCCAGCATAGATTTCTACTTCTTATTGCATATACTTATAAGTAAAATACATTTTTAAAAAGTGACAGTATGGGAACCTAGAATTGTTTAAGCCTGCTTATTTCATTAACAGAGTGCTTATGAATGGATGTTCTTGTACAGTGTAAGGATTTTTTTAAGTTGACATTATTTGCTTTATTTTGATTTATATTGTCTGTTTTCCCAATTGAGAAAGGTAAATTATTTACCATTCTTGCATTTTCAGGCCAGTTAGTAATTATCAATTTAAGGCAAATTGAATTTATAGATTGAATTTTTTCACAAGACTCTGTTTTCTGGCTCTTAATTATTTTCTCTTTTTAGTTCTTCAGCTAACCATGGTAACTTAGAAATGTACTAAAAGTAGGAACTTCGTTTTTTCAAAATTAGAATATTTAGACTGATCTTCAAGCACTTCACAAAAGATAAAACGCATTTCATCTGGGCTTATACTTTTAGTTAGTTATCTTCCTGAATTGCCGTTCTTAAATGCATGTTGTTCAGAGAAGATGTATTTTAGGGACATAACTGGGTTCCTTTAATTTGCAATTTGCACAATTGGTGGGGGTGAAGACTTTGCTTCTTTGTTGTTACTACATTTTAATTTATATTTCTTCTTCCATTTTTGAGATTTTTGCCTATAGGTCTATACATATGACTTTGCCCAGCATTTAAGAAACCTTTAAATAGGGAGAATTAATATATTAAAGAATAATGAAACTACTAATCACTTACACATACTGTGATACCTGTCTTTAATAAAAGGATTTTACTTTTATTTGAAAGTGTGTATTTAATAGACGAAGTAAATTGAATATTCACATTCTACACATTGTCATGTAAAAAAAATAGGCATTTTAAATTTTATATGTATTTAGTAACTGTGTACATTGCAAGTTGACACTTTTATGACTAGTCTCTCCCCACAAACATATATATACAAAGGATTTTGTCTCCCATTATCTCTGAAACCATAATTCTTATTAATAGTAACAAAGACTAATTTGGGCACTTTTTAATAAGGATAGTATTTTTAATATGTATTTATTGTAAAGTAATCTTCCTTCGCGTATCCTGTGATGTTTTTTCTGTTTGGGGCTTTGCCAGTGGATATATTCCTGAAAGGTTGCATATAAGCATGTTTGTTTGTTTATAAATTGTCTAAATTAAAATCTGCCCATGAAGCTCCCTATTTTGAGAGATTCTGCAGTAAGTTAATTTGGTGAATCTATATTATCATATACTAGGTTTTCTTAAAGTAACATCCATCTGGTTTTTTTCAGTATATAAAGGTTTAAATTACAGATTTAATTAACAGCATTCTATGAAAAAAATTAAGCCTCATGCTATGGATTTATAGTTTAACTCCTCATTTTCAAAATCTTCGGTTTACTTTTTGAAATCCCTTAAGGTCTTTTCAGTATTATTCATATAACAGATAACTGGCTAAAATCTTAATTGGTGGTAGATATTGCTTTTATTTGGGAGGAAATGTGCTAGTAAATAAAAAACATATAAAACTTATCAGAGGATTAAGTTTCCTCCCTAGATTCCATTAACTAAAACTTAAACATGTCATTCTGATAACACTTGTGAATATCTAGAAATTCATTCATACCACAAATAATGTTTTACAAGGAAATAGGTGCTTCATTTATGTCAGGATCTACATTTTTAAACATGAAATCTCACATTGGTGATAAATTATTTTCAAAAGAATGATTCCTAGTTATGTTTTTCTCATGGGAATCAATCATAATATTTCCATGATAAATTGTGTCTTCTTTATCACTCCAACATTATATAGTAAAACATTTTAACCATTTGTAAGTGTTGCACCTTAGGACATGTCAACCTTTCTGAAGCTTCCCTTTTATAAAATTAAGGAAATAATGCCTTTTTGCCGTGTCATCATAGGCATTAAGAAAGATAATATATGTAAAGGATTTAGTATAGGACTCAGCACAAAGGAAACATTTTCTAAGTAATTCTCTTGTCTACCCCTCCTCTCCACAGATCTATTTTAGTGGTTCTTGGACTTTTCCTTGGGAGTACCTTTAGGGCAGAGGAATTTGAATGCATACCAGAGGTGTGTGGGATGTAGCCTAAAGGAGCATCCAAAAGCAAATGTGGAAATTTCCTGATAATCTCATATTTTTCTTTTAAAAGAATCTACATTCTACATTTCTTTTTATCATAAAAGATGTTTTCCAAAAAAAATCTTTAAGGAAAACTCCCTCTTCAGGAAAATATGCCCTTTTTTCCTCCTATTAACGTGCATATCCCAACATATTACTACCTATCTCTATGAATTCCTAAATGCAAGACATACTACTTAGATCTCTTGATTTGGATATCAATTTTAGGAGATAAAGATCCTGACATAAAAAAGGCATGTATTTCTCCAAAGAAATACATATAGAATCAATAGGCAGGGATGAAAAATGAGTCTGGTTAGAGCTGAAAACTTACTCGGTTCAAAAGAGTGAGTAGTGATATGGAGCTGGGTCAAGCTGTAGTGAGATAAGAAAGGATTACCTTCAAGTCAGAAATAAAGAAAAATGATAATGGAGAAACTAATAGTTTAACATTTTTAAAGCTGTGAGAAGTCCTGCAATAAAGGAATCTATTTAACTGTTTAATCTTGCACCTCTAAAACTTAATTTGCCAACAGACCCCTTTTTTTCTTACACAACTCCCACAAAATCATGACAGGCATTCCAAGGAGCACACTTAGGGACATAAATGACTAAAGGAAGTTATGTCATTTAGAAGGAAAGAAGAGTGGGTGACTGTACAGAACAAAGCCTGGCAGCAATCGTTTTGGCACTGCAGAAGACTATGGAAAAGTTACATTTTAACTCAAATTCCCCCCCAAAAATCTGCTTTAGTATTTTAAATAATCATATTTTTTAATGGGAGGAAAGATTATCATGTGAATTAGAAAGTGAAATGATAATGTGATTTGAGTACAAACTTGAAGCAAGTGTATACAGGGCACATTCAACTGGGAAATAACATCAGTTTGTCTGGAACAGAGGTTTCACAGAGGAGGCTGTGCAACAGAATACCAGGACTGGATTGGGGAGGCCTTTGGGGCAACGGTAAACCAAGATGGTAGCCATGGAAAAGATACACAGAGAGCAGGTTTCGAGGAATAAGAAAATTGGAGACTGGCCAGTTACAGGATCCAGGAATATGGAAGATCTGTCAAAGACAATGCCAAGAATTTAAGAATGGGACTTGATGGTCTCATTAGTAGGAACAGAGAGATTAAGGCAACTGGTGTTGAGGTACTGTGAGTGAGTTCGAGGTGGTAACAGGATATCAGAGTAGAAATGTGGTTGCAACACTTTAAAAAGAAGTAAGATTTTAAGATACAAATGTGTAAGCTATACCCATACAGAGTAGTTTCAACTTTAAGAGGAGGTAAAAATCTCTTGAAAATGAGAGTAGAACACATAAATAGAACAGGTGGGACATGAGTACTTCATGAACATTTAACAGGCATTTTCACTTTAATTCACTTGATTTTTTTTCATTAGCAGTTTAAATTCTTATGGCCCTGCTCTTAAAAATGAAGAAGGCAAACCTAATGAGTTTAACCATTAATCAGTTTAAGCATGAAAGATCAGGATTCCACTTTAGGTCTTTCTTTAACTTCTGTATCTCCTCCCAGTGGTGAAGCAGAAAATCTTAGGGAATATCCACTGAAAGGACCAAAAGGGGAAAACCCATCTCAAAAGAAGGATGAGATGAATTAAGGGAGAGTCTGAAAGATCCTGGGAGAACCAAGGTGGTGTAACTGTTACGGAAGCCAAAGTTTGAGGGGGTTTTAGAGAATACTTAATCACCATTTTCATTCGCTTAAAAGTCAAGAATATGAATTCATATGGGACCGTGAATCTGTTGTTGTTAAGTGATTGTGCTTTTGGTTTTCCGGAACCTTAGTCCAGACTGTAAGCTGCAGTGATCTGCATTAGTCAAACAGTATTCTGTTTCTTTAAACAGGAGAAAGGAAGAGAGGCTACCTAAAGTAGGCGGGAGAAGAGCAGGGAGAAGGAAGCACCTAGCAAGTTATCCACAGCCAAATATGCCTTTTGGAGTTCAGTTGGTTTTTGGTGTCTGTAATGTATAGTCACAAATAGGACTCTTCAAGACTTTTGAAGATAAAATAAGTTTCTCTTCATTTAACATCACCCCCAGTAAATTTCCCATTTTTATTTTAACATAATTGAAGTTATCCCTAAAGCAAGATGACTATCTTACATTAATTCCTGCAATATGATGTAGTAGTAGTTCATGTTCTACCACTTACTAGCTTTGTGATAGTGGGTATGTTCTTGTAAGCTCTCTGTGTTTCAGTTTCTTAGTCTGTGAAATAAGTAGAACAGTTCCCGCAGGGTTTGTCAGGATTAGATGTGTGTTTGCAGGCAGAATGCTTTCAACAGGATTATAGTTCATGGTAATTTACTCAGTAATAATAATTGATGGCAGTGTCACATACTGGCAATTGCAACATCCTGTTTATCTCTTTCTGTACCTATCTTTACTTTTCTGTTGGTGATAAGGGAAACTGTTGTTACTTTTTCTTGTTAGATTAAGTTATTAAAGTGAGCAGAGAGTAATTAAAGCTCTGATGAGAATGTTTAAGGCATGCGTAGATTTAGAAACATCTTGCAGTGGGTACTAGTATGGATTTTCTCTGGAACACTGTTACAGTAATCATTAATGTTCAAAGTATTTCAGTGTGAATTTGTGTTACTTCCAGTAGAAATTGGTTTCACAGCCAAACTAAAACAATCCATAAGTATATAATTTCCTTTACCTTGTTTAAAAGAATCCCCTTCCCCAAAAGTATGAATAAACAAGTATATTGTCATATTTATATAATGAGAAGCTTAGAATTATGGTAAAATTATACATTCAGTGCAGAGTGGGCTTTTCATGTTAGCATTTGTTACAAATATAAGTTTTTAATTATTCAGCAGTGTCATGTAGCATAAATGGCTGTGTAACATAGTTTGTGGACTCTGGAACCAGACTGCTTGGATTTGAATCCAGACTGACACTTAGTAGTTCTGTGTCCTTGGGCAAGTAATTTAACCTCTCAGTGCCTCAGCTTCCTCATTTGAAAACAAAACAAAACAGGTAATAATAGTATCATATACTTCATACAGTTGTTGTGAGGATTAAATGAGTAAAATACTTTGAATGGTTTCAGATCATAATTGTCCAGTCATTGTTAACTTTTATTGTGATTTAGTATGTGTAATGTAGGTCTTGTCTCCTTACAAGGTAGAAGCCATATTTATCCTGTTTATTATTATATTCCCAGTCTTTAGCACAGTGCCTGGAACATAGTAGATATGCATAGTAGATGTTCAATAAACATTTGTTAAATCACCGGAACATTCTGAGCTTACCTAGGGCTTCAGTAATATTCTTAGCTTGAATACCTTTAGCTAAGCCGGCCAAAGCAGATAACCCGTGTATAATATTAAATATTTTGTTCACTAAGATTTTATTTACGTGAAGTCTTGAAAATGTCTGACTCACCATTTTATTTATTGATCAGACTTGTTAAACACTTTTAAACTGAGGCTAGAAGTAAGGATGGCAAATCAGGCTCCATCTCCCCTCCCTGATTCTCAAGATTCTCTGAAGATATTATAGTGCCTAGAAGAGGAAGAAATAGCTCTCTTCATGCCAATTTTGACCTGGTTTAAGAATTTCTTACTGAAAAGTTGCTCTGATGTATGGGGTCAGCTTACCTAAGCTCAAGGCTGGGAGCATACTGTGGTTCCAAGTCTCTCATTTTTAAGTACCAGAAAAGGTCAGATTTAGTTTGGCAAAACTGAGATTAAAAGTTGCTGTTATTTTCTTGTACCCACCACTAGGTCTTCTCTATTGTGTTGTGGAATTCTTTTTATTATACCCAAATGTCTAGTATTTTCTACTACTCTTCTTTCTGGGGATAAATCGTTGCTTTAAGGAACAGTTTTTGTGGCTATTTTGGTATTTAGACTATTTAGCTCAGATTATTTTATTTTTTAATGTTTATTTTTAGAGAGAGAGAGAGAGACAGACAGACAGACAGAGCACAAGCAGGGGAGGGGCAGAGAGAGAAGGAGACCTAGAATCCAAAGCAGGCGCCAGTCTCTGAGCTATCAGCCCAGAACCTGACGTGGGGCTTGAACTCACAAACTGTGAGATCATGACCTGAGCCACAGTCAGATGCTTAATCAACTGAGCCACTCAGGTGCTCCTAGCTTAGATTATTTTAAATTATGAGCTACCTCTTCTACTTCTAAATTAATTTTAATTTGGTTTTAATTTTAATTACATAATTTTTCCCAAGTTATGCCTTGGGTTTTGAAATGACATTTTTTTCGGTCAATGTTAATCTGTCTGAAGTAGTTTTATTTTATATTTGTAGTGTTGCTTTTGACATTTTAATTCTCAAATAGTTTATTGTTAAGAATATAGTCAGTAGAGCACCAGGTATTGTATGGGATGTGTTGAACCATTAAGTTGTACATGTGAAACTAATATTGCACTGTGTATTGACTGGAATTTAAATAAAAATTTAAAAAATAATGTAGTTAGAACATGGTACTTATTATGATAATATAACTAAATTTTATACATACTAGCTAATAAAATATGAATCAACGAAGAGGGCATTTGTAAAGGTAACTTTTTAGGAAAACCATGTGAAAAGTTTTGGAAAAAATCAATTAAAATGTCAACAAAGGTGATTTGATTTAAAAAAATGCTGTAATGAATTAATGTGAAAACACTGAGGGGGATAAGATTGATGGTGTTTAAGGGTATAAACCTGTAATGAGTGGTAAATAAGCCATAGAAATCTAAGGTACAATATAATGAACATCAGTAATAATTTATAATTATATGTGTGATAAATATTGCTGTATCAGCAGTCATATTATAATATAGAAATATATCAGAGCAACATGCTATATACTTTAAATTCATACAGTGTTACATGCCAAATTTATTCAATTAAAAAACACTTTAAAAATCCATCTATACTTGGGTTGCCTAAATTTGTTTTATTTTAAAGAAAATGAATAGACTCTAGATTTTACAATAGCTTATGCCAGAAAGAAAAATTGAAATTCATATTCAAACAGAAAGGCCTTGGCTTTACATCAGAAGTTTGGTGAATAAATGTACATTTATATTTTAAGTTAGAGTTTCTTACATGTATCATTTTTTGTCTTTCCCCACTTTTTCCAAAAAGTTTTTAAAATGATCAACTGCTAACTAGTTGCTATCAGTATAGGATAGGAGGACTTCTAGTGTATATTACCATCATATTTTTCGATAGTCTGACAAAATTTGGGAGAATCCATAGATTAGTGTGGAATAGGCCTGGTTTTATCTGTATAGGACTTAGGTCCAGGTTTAATTGTGAGTGGGGATTTGTGTTTAGTAACATGTCACCCCTGTCCATTGAGCCTAAATGCCCTCTATCAAACTAGAGAGCCATGTAAAAAGAGTATTCTGTTCCTTGGGGTAGAAGTACATACCTAAGGTAGTTTACAGAAGTAGTTAAATTCCTGGACTTTGTAGTAAGACATATAAAGTCCATTTTCAAGCATTACCACTCATCGGCTGTGGGACTTTTTACAAGTTATTCATACTCTTCCAGTTTCAGTTTCATTGTTTATAAAATGTGCATAATAAGAGTAACTGCCTCATAAGAACATTATGAGGATAAGCAAACAATGTATGTCAAGTGCTTGGCATTGTGTGGCCTATAGTGAGCGTTGAATATTACCTACACTGTATCATTAGTATATGCTCACAGTTAGACATACAGACTTTTAAGTGATCTTTATCACTAATAATGGGAGTAATTTTGAAAACTCTTAGAAAAACATGTGATAGAGCTACTAACCCCGAAGTAGACCTATGTACAGAAACACATAACAACCAAGAACAAGAGAGTTAGCTTTATATCTACCTGTTGTTATTAGTCCAGGTAAATCAAAAAAATAATTATACTCACCACCTTCAATTTCCCTTATAGTAATCCTGGTCTACATCTACACGGTTATAAAAAAAGGAAATATAGTTAGGAAAGCTATTTATATTTCTCCTTCAGTATCTAGGTTAATTGTTTCTTTCATCTTTTTTTTTTTTAAAGTTTGTTTATTTTGAGAGAGAGAGCATAAGGGGGGGGGTGAGAGAGAGAGAGAGAGAGAGAGAGAGAGAGAGAGAGAATCCCAAGCAGGCTCCATGCTGTCAGCATAGAGCCCAATGCGGGGCTCAGTGACACAATTGTGAGATCATGACCTGAGCCAAAATCAAGAGTCAGATATTTAACCAACTGAACTGCCCAGTAGCCCCAGTTTCTTTCATCTTTTAGCCAAATTTTTTTCTTACTTCGGTAGCACCATAAAAAGATTTAGTATCTTTCCTTAGCTGTTTTTTAATTCCTGTCTTAAAAGAAGTCAGTATTGACAATTACTTTATAAATCTGTTAATTTACTGGTTACATTTCAAGGGACATGGCCTGACCTAACTTATAATTTGAATCTATACAATAATAAAATGTTTTATTGTAGATATTATTACCAGACAATTCTACATATCTTTATAAAGAGCAAAATAGTTTTTTTCTTGCCATGAGGCTTCCCCAAAAATTTGAAGTTCTGATTTAGTTCATTTGAAATTGTATTAAAACTTCAAATTTAGAACTACTTGTTGTGATATATGTACCTCACTGCAGTTTACACTGAGATGCACAAACTCCACTAAAATCTATAAATAATTAATAATCAGTTTATTTTTCAGAAATCTAAAAACAAAACAAGTTAACTTTTTTTCCTTCAAAGTTGTGGGAAAATGAATTTAGCAGAGTTTACGATTCAGACAGCATCAATGAAGAGTAAGCTTCAGGGAATTAAAGCTGAGAAACATGGAACAGATCAGAAGACACAAAATACTGACTGGAATTTAAAATCCCAGGAGAGATTTTTCAAGAAATGTGACTAAATAGAACTCACTTAAAAGAAATCTAACCAAACTGCTATGGAATATGTTGTGTTATAGCAGTAGGAATACAATTCTAATTCTCCACTGTGCTTTTTAAAAAAATTTTTTTTTTACATTTATTTATTTTTGAAAGACAGAGAGAGAGCGTGAACAGGGGAGGGGCAGAGAGAGAAAGAGACACAGAATCTGAAGCAAAGCGGGCTCCAGGCTCTGAGCTAGTGGTCAGCAGAGAACCCGAAGTGAGGCTCGAACCCACAAACTGTGAGATCACGACATGAGCCGAAGTCAGATGTTCAACCGACTGAGCCACCCAGGCGCCCTTCCACTGTGCTTTTTTAGCTCATAGCACAGTTTGACAAAGTAGAATGTTTAAAAGCAAGAAGAATGTAATTACTGCTACTTAATGTAGCAGATTAAGATTGGTCATAATAGAGACCTAGACGAAAAAGATTGCCATGTAGAAAGTCTGTGGCAATAATGGTTGAGGATACATAATATAGAAGCTGTCAGGGGTGAAAGGAAAATATCAGAATCGTTTGGTGACTGGTTGGTTGTATATGTTGGTTTTTCTTTCTGAACAATCCCTTCTCCACCCCATGAAAAAAGGGAAGGGGGAGGATTAAACATTTATCTCTTACCAAATAACCACATCATGAACTTTTTCAAAGAAAATTTTTCATTTTGTTTTTTTCTGTTTGCATCAGTGGTGTGGATTTGTATGTGAATTGCTTTTCACTACAGGACTGATTCAAATATCCAGTATTAATGGGTGGTCAAATCAAGTGTAAACAACTGATTTTCAAGACGTTTTCTATGATATTATTCCATAGCTTACAAATTTTGAAGGAACTTTGGAGATCACCTAGATTGGTGAGTTTAGGGTGCAGATTCTTGGGCCCCACACCAAACTACTGTATCGGAAACTTGAGGATGGAGTCCACCAATCTGTTTCAACAAGCCCTCTAACTGATTCTGATGCATGCTGCAGTTTGACATTTACTTATCTAGACAACCCAGCTTCTTGGGAAGGTATTTTTCACCAGATTGTTTGAAACAGAATTACAAACTACTTGCTTTTGATATCAGTTGGAAGGGGAACTCTTCTTCGCAGACAGTAGGTACCTTTGTGTTCTATCTAGAACAAAATGGCTGTACTATGTATATTAAGCTGCCTGGCTATTCTCTCTGTAGTTGAACAGACTGGGTATAAAGTTTAGGGGACAGCAAACAAAGTACTCTCTGGCCAGGGTTTGGCTGTAAGATGGACTTGCCTTGTAGGTAGAACTGCAAAGGTCTTAATTACTTGAGCCTGCTTTACTTTAGAACTGGTAGGGAATAACTGGATTGGCCAGACTTCCCATAAGAAAAGAAACAAAGAGACCTATCACTATTCCCATAGGGAAAAGTAGAGACTTAGATGACATTACCACCAGCATTTATTTGACTCCAGTAAGCCTCTTAAAGCTGAAAGTTTGGCAGGTCTTTCTTGGTGAATAGGGTGACCTGTTATCACCGTAGCTGATGTTATATTCTTTCTTGTGTCAAAGAAGGAAGAGAACCAAATATTAAAAGCTTGAAAGGGTCGACTACTGTTGGTCAAAAGTAACAAGTTTATTTCTCTACCTTTTTCATTCTCTTTGTACCCTACATATTTTTTCAGAGTTATCCCGAGGTTAATATAATTTTTAAGTGGATACTTATTCTAGTTTAGTACACCTTGTAATACAGCTTGTGCTATGAAAATGTACCCTAACTTGCTCATTAAAAGTTCTGTTACTTATTTGAGAATAAAAGTGACTTTCTGATAATGTTTATTATTAATAGTTATACTGCACTGACCATTTATGACAGAGAATAGCAAACTTTTTCTCAAAGAAACAGATGTAGATAATTTAGGCTTTGTCGGCTAATGGGTAAAATCAAGAATATTATGTAGGTGTTTATATAAGTACTTAAAACAGCTTTAAAAATTTAAAAAGCCATTCTTAACTCCCGGGTCATAAAAAGGTAAATGGCCAGATCTGACCTACAAGCCATATAACTTATGATATAGAGAGGATCCTTAGATATTCACCCTTCAAATTTTGAAATGCTTTAAGTCAATGATTATATTATATATTAATTATGTATTTCCACATAATACGGTTAACATAGTAAACTTGATTAATAAATTCTTTTTCTCTAGAACATTTAAAAAATAAAAACATTAGTCCCTCTTTAAATTACCAAACATACCAAATTACAGAGTTTCATGATATTTTACATTAATGGGAAATCAGGAAAATGGGTTCTTGGAGGCTCTTCAAGATAACTTTGGAATACTGGAAGTATTTGTAAATTTACATCAGTTCATAAATAAGAAATTTGCTAGTGAGTTAAGTGGAGCAAAAAAAATACATGATCATATGAAGAGAAACTGGTTGTGGTTTATGAATATGTAAAAATTCAGCGGTTTGGAATCATGGAATATTCAGAATTTCAGAACCTAAGTTACAATATCTTATTGCCCAGGAGGAGAGAGATTTGGGGAGCTTGTCTTTGTAGTATTTTGGAAAAATAACCCAGCATGAACCATTTACTTCAGCGAGACAGTATAGGGGCAAAATATGCATAAACAGGTGTCTAGGGCTAGATCTAACCATAAGTCATGAAAGGAAGTGTCGTTACTTGAGAAGAATGTGCTCTTAGAAGATCTGTCTGCCCATTCTTTCTTCTAGGTAATCTAATACATTCTCATGACTTGAAAATACCTATATGCTGATGTGAGGAACTCAGAACTCTCTTTTATGAGCTCCCAATATTAACCAGTAAATCCAGCTGTCTTGTTGACAACACAGTGTTGTCAACATCAGGTTAAGGACGAGGTATTGAGGAAGAGAAAAAGCAAATTTTTATGCCTGTCATAATGTCTTACATGTTAAAGCCATCTGGGTAGCTCAGTCACTTAAGCATCCAACTCTCGATTTCAGGTCAGGTCATGATCTCACGGTCCTGAGACGGAGCCCCGAGTTGGGCTCTACGCTAGGCATGGAACCTGCCTGAGATTCTCTCTCTCTCCCTCTCCCTCTCCCCTGCTTTCATGGGCATGTTCACATGTTCTCTCTCTCTCTCTCCCTCTCTCTCTCTCTCTTTCTCTCTCTCTCGCAAAGAAAAGTAAAAATAAAATTAGCCAGGGGCCCACTAGGTGGCTCAGTCAGTTGAATGTCCAACTCTTGATTTTGGCTTAGGTTATGATCTCGCAGTTTATGGGATCGAGTCCCCTTTGGGCTCTGGACTGACAGTGCAGAACCTGCTTGGGATTCTCTTTCTCCCTTTCTATCTGCCTCTTCCCTTGTCTCTCTCTCAAAAGAAATATTAAACTTTAAAAAATTTAAAAGAAATAGTTACCCAATAAATACTTAAATGGTTTAAAACATTTTTAGTGGAAAAGCATTTGCTCTCTGATAGGTTTGTGTGTGTTTGTTTTAATGAAAAATCGAAGTATACAGAAAGGCTTGAAATGAAAAGCTATAGTCCCTAGCCTCACCCTTTCTCATTCCTAATTCCACTCCTCTAGGGGACAGTCACTTAAATGCTTTTGGCTATTTCTTTTGGTAGTTAATGTCCATGTCTTTAGATTACCATGCTTCTGCTGATGTATATTGATTAGTTTTAAAACATCTAATGAAACAGTAACTTTATTTGCACTGCTTTCACCTTTCCTCCCAACATAATCATGTTTCTGTTTTTTATTTTATTGGTTATAGCCATGAATGATTTATTGTTTATTTCTATATTTCTTTTTTTTTTATGTATGTTTATTTTTGAGAGACAGAGAACACAGAGGGGGAAGGGGCAGAGAGAGAGGAAGACAGAGGATCCGAAGTGGGCTCTGTGCTGATAGCAGTGAGCCTGATGCGAGGCTTGAACTCATGAACGTGAGATTATGACCTGACCCGAAGTTGGATGCTCAACCGACTGACCCACACAGCCATCCCTATTTCTATTTCTTGTTCCCTTAGGTATACAACACTACGACTACTTCTTGATTTCCACTTTGTAAGAATATGTTAACACCCCTGCCCTATCTTCCCTGCTTCTCACTTCGTAAATTCGGTCGTCTGTAATTTATGGTTCAAAGGCTGATCGTGTTTACATTCTGCTTTATAATCATCATTAAGTCATTTGTGCTTTATCTCTAGATTAATTTTAAAACTTGAAAATCAATATGGTGTTATTCTGATTATATAAATATTGTTACTTCCTGGTACAAATGATGTCCTGTGCATCTTCTTTCCTATATCATTATTTGTTTTTCCTGTAGTTTTTAATTATGTTTCTTTCTTGTGGTACCAATATTTTTCAAACTCTTCACCATATGAGATCTCAAGTCCTTTTTTCTTTTCACCAGAAACCTTCTAAGTGTCTTCCAAACTCCTGTACCTAACTGAGCACTGTCTGGACTTAAAGTTCTGCTATGTGTCTGTGTCTTAGCTGTTTTGCTTTCTCAGTTGATTATCCCATTTTCTGGATCCCAAATATTTCTTTCTTGGTTTATTCACTCTCCTGTTACACTACTCCTTCAAGCAACTTCTCAAGAAGTGTGATAGGGAAATAAGTGTGATGGGTAGGAATTCAATTTTATGAGTTCTTTTACATCTGAAAATGTTTTTATTCTGCTGCCACACTTGATGTAAAATGTAGAACCTTTGGAACAGTATAGATCTGTTTGCACTTTCTGTCACCCTTCATGCTATAGCTGTCATATGTCTCACATCTGCGTATATTTTAAACCCCATGAGAGTGTGTGAAACAGTCACATGTGGGGCGCCTGGGTGGCTCAGTCGGTTAAGCGTCCGACTTTGGCTCAGGTTATGATCTCATTTGTGAGTTCAAGCCCCACATTGGGCTCTGTGCCCAATTCATTTTTTGAACACTTATGTTTCCATGTGGTTTTGTTTTTCTTCACCTAGTAGCCTTTAACATTTCAAGTATGCATCTGCTCTGACACATTATCTGAGTTTTCTGTAGTCTAAAATGTCTTATTTTGCCTGCATTCTGATGGATATTTTCACTAGATACAGACTTCTGTGTTGATTTTTTTTTTCTCTCTCTCTCAGCCCTTTGGGGATTTTATTCAATTGTCTTTGGCCTCCATGGTTTCTGAGGAGAAGAAGTTAGACATCATTCAGATTGTTGGTCATTGTATCTAATACCTTGTTTTTCTCAGGCTGCTTTCAAGATTTTCTCCTTTTCTTCTGTTTTTAGCAGTTTGACTATGATGAGCCTAATTTATTTCTGTTCCTATTTATCCTGCACTCCTCGATTATGAAAATGTATGTCCTTTACAGATTTGAGATATTTAGCCAATATTTCTTGATATATTTTATCTGCCTCATTCTCTCTTCTTCTGAGAGTCTAATTACATATATATTAAACCTTTGGACATCATCTCGCAGGTCCTGAGGGGTCTTTTTTTCTGTTTTTTTTTTTTATTTTATCTTAAATATTTTTTAATGATTATTTTGAGAAATAGAGAGACAGAATACGAGCAGGGGAGGGGCAGAGAGCAAGGGATACACAGCATCTGAAGCAGGCTCCACGCTCTGAGCTGTCAGCACAGAGCGCGACACAGGGCTTGAACTCACAACCGGTCAGATCATGACCTGAGCCAAAGTCAGTTGATTAACCTGCTGAGCCACCCAGGCGCCCCAGTTTTTGTTTTTGTTTTTGTTTTTAATCCTTATTCTCTGTGGTCTTCAGATTGGGTAATTGTCATTCATTTGTCTTCAGATTCACTTCAAATGACTCTTCTGTCATTTTAAACTTTTCAATTTACTATATACTGTGTGTGTGTACATACATATATATATATATATATATATACACATATACACTATATACTGTCATTTAAATTGTCATATTTAAACATTTAAATACTGTTAAACCTACCTGTGACTTTTTATTTTAGCTATTATGTTTTCAGTTCTAGAATTTGCATTTGGTTCTTTTTTTTACAATTTCTGTAAAATCAGAGATTTTCTTGCCTTTTATTAATTAGGAGAATATATTCCTTTACTTCTCTGAAAATCATTGTAATAGCCGCTTTAAATTTTTTATCTGCTGATTACAGTATCTAGAACGTTGCAGGGTTGGTCTCCATCTTTTCTCTTGATAAAGGGTCATATTTTCCTGGTTCTTCATGTGATGAGTAATTCTGTGCCCTAAACATTTCATTTAGTAGATATTCTGGGTTTTGTCATATTCCTTCAAAGAGTGTTGCTAATTTTTTCTTTTAGCAAACAATTAACTTGGTTTGATTTAATGGAAAACTCTTGTCTTTTGAGCATCAATTGAGTTCATTTCAGTTGTTTTGTATTTAGCCACTCTGCCCCATGCAGTGCATGGTTCAGCAATCAGCCAGAGGTTTGAGCTGAGTTTACACACAGAATTTTGACTACCTCCTATAGCACTCTCTCTCTCTCGCTCGCTCTCGCTCTCGCTCTCTCTTCTGGAAATCCCCTTCCCCTAACTTTTCAGTGATTATTGCTACAAGCTCTGTCTTTTGATAGTTTCAAGTAGGAAAACTGTTGGTTTTCTATTGCAGTTTTAATGACCCCATGCAGTGCTGTGGTCTGTTTTTAACCCAGAAGCTAAAAAATAAAAATAAAAATAATTTTTAAAACTAAAAATAATTTTTAAAACAGAAACTCATCCCAATCTGTTCTTTTTTTTTTCTTCTTTCTTTCTTTCTTTCTTTCTTTCTTTTTTTTTTTTTTTTTTTTTGCAGTTGTTACCTCTCTTCCAGACTCTATTATGTTTGATTTCCAGGGCCTTGAAGTAGCTGCTTTTTGTATTTTGTCCAGAATTGAAAGTCAATCTGTCAGAGGGCCCATCTAGCAGAAGCTTACTTGGGTATACAGAAGCAGAACTTCCCTGGTAGGATTTTGAGATTTTTGTCTTTCCCTGTATTGAATGTTTCCCAAGTTATTTGTTTCTAATCATAGAAATATTATGCACTGGGGAGCTGACATTTAGCTTTAGGACCAAATTCTATAAAAACTGACTTTAGTGTTCTTTTCCTTACACTTGTTCTTCCATACTTATATGTAATTCTGTTTTATCTTTTCTACACATCCAGTGAGGCATATTATGAAAATGACTGAAATTGTGTGGAAAATTTATAGAGTCTTAAGCAACACTGCTTCTGCCTCCATCTAACTGCCAGCATTTTTTTTCAAATCTTAAAGAAAGTAATGTGGTGAATAGAACAATATATTTTATTAGTTTAAAAACCAGGAGTGGGAGGAGACTTATAAAACCCCTAAGAAAAGAAAGACCTCTAAGCTAAGTCAGTGTCTACTTTTGTATATTTATAGATCACCCTCTGACTAACGTGCAACCAAGGAGAGTAATGCAGTTTGTTTCTTTTTGTACTTATCAGAATAAAAATTTCTGCTTTGATCTCTAACTCAGCGACTTGCCTGGTGGTATGGTAGTTCTGTTCCTCCAATTAACCCGTGATTTACTTTCCATCAGAGTAGGCAACTCATCTTTCCATACTGCTTCTTGTCCAGAGTTAATCATCTTCTTATATTCTTCCCTGTTCCTTCCCTGTCAGGTGATCCCAAGGTTTCTGAGAGATGAAAAGCAACTTACCTGTTACAAAGACTGGGAGTTGCTGAGAGATATTCTCAGGTGGGATGAATGCTGTTTCTTTACCTGTAGTTGGCAGGTGGCAAATTGTTCACTGTTGTGAGCTCTTTATTGTAAGACTAGCAGCAACTGCACATTCCAAAAACAAGCCAGAAAGCTATTGGGTCTTCAAACTTAATCTCTGAAAATGTCTCAGTAGTCATTTTTGCTCATGGGACAAAGATCTAATTTTCTGTTAATCTACCCTTGTAGGATTTCATTAAAGTCTGGCATAATGTTTACGTTTATGCAGTTTTCTGCCTCCGACATTGACTACCTAGGAACTTTCTCAGTTTACTGAAGTTTTGAAAAAGAAAAAAAAAGATTTTAATTTCCTTACTTGTTAACTTTTTTTTTTTAAGTTTCTATTTATTCATTTTGAGAGAGAGTGTGTGCCCTGTGTCCCCGTGAACAGGGGAGGGGCAGAGAGAGAGGGAGAAAGAGAATCCCAAGCAGGCTCCACAGAACCTGATGCAGGACGCAAACCCACGAACTGTGAGATCATGACCTGGGCTGAAATCAAGAGTCGGTTGCTTAACCGACTGAGCCACCCAGATGCCCCAACTTTTCTCTTTCTTTGTTAGCCCTTGACTTTTTGGGTCTACCTTGGAGAAATCTACACTGCCAGTAAATGATGGCTAACCATTATTTACATGCTTAGTATCGAAGTTTATTTTTCCTATCAGTTCTTAAGTGTATGTAAAACTATTTTTTCCCAAGGAAGTTTATTTTATTGTACCCAATCAGCATGTTTTCAGCCATTATTGAGAGCTAGTGCAAAATAGAAAACAACATTATATATCATTCTCAAAACACTGTTCTCAGATGATTGTTTTTTTAAATGTTTATTTACTTATTTTGAGAGAGAGGGAGAAGTGAGCAGGTAGGGCAGAGAGAGACAGAGAAAGAGAGAGAGGGAGAGAGGGGGGAGACAGAGAGAAAGAGAGAGAGACTCAAGCAGGCTCCGCACTGCCAGCGCAGAGCCCAATGTGGGACTCAAACTCACAGACCATGAGATTATGATCTCAGCTGAAACCAAGAATTGGTTGCCCAACTGAATTAGCCATCCTGCACCTCTGAGATGGTTATTCTATAGTCCTTGCCTTCAAAGAGCTTAGAATCTGGTAGACAAAAATAATAGGGGATAATGGAATTTATACTTGAAATTTATACCAGAATCCTGGATCCAATGTCATATAACATACTTTAAATCATAGTTTGTAAAACACTCAGAAACTAACCAGTAGCTGTCTCATATTATAAACACTTCTTAACTTACCGTACCTTTCCCCATCATACGTACAAGAGGAACTGTACTAATACTCTTTAATAATGCATATTCCACTAAAGAGAGTAACTTCATCTGTTAAATAACAGCTATCCTTTTGGGTGCAGGGAGATTAGGATTCAGAACTGAGGCAAGAAGCATGAGTAGATTGCTTCTTGCAGTTTGATATCATAAATCACTGCCTCTGGATGCCAAACATTCTGATCAGCATCTTGAAATTTACTTTATACATCTCCGTTTTCCTCCATTACCTATCACATCACCATCATCATCATCATATACTAATAACCACAATATCATCTAGTAGTGAGTACATTCTGTGCCCAAGGCACTAAGCTAATTGCTTTACAAAGATGAGTTTATTTAAATCTTTACAATATCTTTGAGAGGTAAGAGGCATATTATTGTTATGATTACATAGGCCACTTAGTTTAGAGATGTTCAAAGACCTATTGTGTGCACTCTGGTTGATCCATGAATCTAAGATCCGTATTTTAGTTTCAGCTCCAGGGATGGCTTAGTCTATGTCCTTGAGTAGCACATTACGCTTCACTGCCTATTTCTAAAGGATAATAAATATTAATATCTTCTGTTTTAGCCTTATCTACACATTAGTCTTTTTTTTTTTATGGAATGCTTTGCAAATTGCATGTCATCCTTGCACAGGGGCCATCCTAATCTTCTCTGTATTGTTCCATTTTTAGTATATGTGTTGCCAAAGCGAGCACTACACATTACTCTTTAAATGTAATCCTCAGGGCGCCTCGGAGGCTCAGTCAGTTAAGCATTTGACTCTTGATTTCAGCTTAGGTCATGATTTCATGAAACGATGAGATTGAGCCCTGAGTCAGGCTCTTCATTGACCTAGCAGAGCCTGCTTGGGTTTCTCACTCTCTGCCTCTCCCCCATTCATATTCAATCTCTTTCTCTCTCTTTCTTTCTCTCTCAAAATAATTAATTAAAAAAATAAAAATAAATGTAATCCTCATAACAACTCCTAAGAGATTGTGGCCCACATTTTAAAGATGCAGAATCTGGGGCACCAGGGTGACTCAGTCAGTTAAGCATCTGACTCTTGATCTCAGCTCAAGTCTTCGTTTCAGGGTCGTGAGTTCAAGCCCTGCATTGGACTCCACACTGGATACGAAGCCTATTTTAAAATAAATAAATGAAAATTAAAAAAAAATAATGCAGAATCCAGGCTTGGAAAAATTGAGTAATTTATTGAAAACCACATAATACAGGTAGTGTGTGTTATTTTCTTTATCCTACTATTTCTTTCCCCCTACCTTCTCATAGATGTAGGTGAGAAGATATGAATTATAGATGAAATATTTATCTTAAAGATGCTAAAGAAGATATATTTCATCCTCTGATTTGGAAGAGAAAAGGGCATATCTGAATTTTTAGAATATTTACATCTAACCTTATGCCTTACAGTCCTATCACATGTCTGCTCTGTTAGTGCATAAATTGCATATATAAATATGTATATTTTTAGTTACATCTTACATTTTTTAGGATGAAAGTCGTTTAACAAGGGAAAAACTGGCTAACATTCAGGTTCATGTTAGTGATGCTGCTGTTCTCAGGCATCAGACTACCTGTTCATGTAAAATGTTGCTCAGTGAGTTCACTTGCCACTCTTAGGATCTAAGTATCCTTTCAAAGGCCATATTTTATTTTATTTTCTTAAAATTAATTATTTATTTACTTATTTTAAGAGAGACAGAGCATGAACTGGGGAGGGTCAGAGACAGAGGGAGAATCCCAAGCAGGTTCTTTGCCACCAGCGCAGAGCCTGACGCTGGGCTTGAACCCATGAAACTGTGAGATCATGATCTGAACCAAAATCAAGATGTGGGTGCTTAAGGGACTGAGCCACCCAGGTGCCCCTCGAGGGCCATATTTTAAAAAGTTAAGTCAGGGGCGTCTCAGTGGCTTAGTCAGTTATGCTTCAGACTTCGGCTCAGGTCATGATCTCGTGGCTGGTGGGTTCAAGCTCTGCGTCAGCTCTGTGCTGGCAGCTCAGAGCCTGAAGCCTCTCTCTCTCTGCCCTTCCCCTGCTCATGCTCTGCCTCTCTCTCTTTCTCTCTCAAAAATAAACACTAAAAAAAAGAAAAGTCATTAGTCATTTTTAGCTGCTGTAGTTAGCATTAATATTTTATATAAAATAAAATAATTGGAAAGGCCATATGCTTTGAAACTTGAACAGAGGTAGGATTCTAATAATTTTTGGTTGCATTATTTTTGCTTCTTGTATTTTCCAATTTTCCTATGATAAAACCTGTTTGTATAATATTTTAAATGTAAATATAGTTATATTACATAACTACTTTAAAATTCAGAGGTTGTGGGGCACTTGGCAGGCCCAGTTGGTAGGGCATGCAGCTCTTGATCTTGGGGTTGTGAGTTCGAGCCTCATGTTGGGTATAGAGATTACTTAAATAAATAAACTTTAAAAAATTCAGAAGTTGGCCTGACAAATATATAGAATTGCTTATATCAATAAACCAGTAATCACACATAAGCCAACATACCAAAATTTTGAAATTTGAAACTCCTTTTTATATAATCAAAAACCTAGTGCTTCTTCAGATTTATAGAAATGAAATCTCTTATCACTGATATTTGAGTATTGTGTTAGTATATATAAAAGGTTTTTCTGAACTCAGATTATTGATTTGTATTTGCAAAATACAATATTATGAAATATTAAAATAGGTCATTGAAATCCATACTGCCTTATTTTATCACATATACCCTGAGTTTGCCATTCACTGAACTAAAGAGAGAATGTTTAGAACAATGAGTCGTAAGCTACAATAATTTGCCTTTTTCTAATAATGTGTATGGGTAAAGACTTAAATCCCAATTTCTTCTTGAAATGAGAATTTCTGTTATTCAGAATCATGTTGAAGTAATATCTTATAGTAATGGCTTAAAAGTTGTTGCGGTCATTTTTGAAATAACTATTTCTTTGGAGCACCATGTTGCCTCCATATTTATTGCTTGTGTGGTCTGTCTATACATCAATGTGTCTAGTATATCCATTTGTGTAGCACAACATAATTGCATGGAAATAGAAATTAGGTGGGAGGATCAGACTTACTCTTGAATTACCTTGGATACAGCTTACAATCACCTATTTTCTTAGGCCTTAAGCATTAAATGGATGAAGGACAGACAGATCATGTATACCTCCAAAATATATGAATAAACATAACTAGTTTAGTGATTTAACAAATAATAGTATTTGCTCTGTGCCCTGCACTATTATAGGCATTACTAAGACTATAGCCATATATAAGACAGACAAAGGTTCCGCCTTTTGTTAGCCACATCATGAATGATTAACATCTGGAAAATGCAAATTAAAACAGCATGAGATACTTCTTCTTCCCACTATGATGGAATAACCAGTACTGGACTTGCCCTCCCACTAGAAAAAACTATTTTCAGACATTGGACAGTTGACAGTATGGTATTGTGATCCCTGAGAGAAAGGAAGGGGAGAGGAAACTAGGTGAACCCTGGCTTTCAGCCTGAATGGGATGGATAACTCAAACAGAGAATCATAGTCTTACTGAACTGAGGAAACAGATCAGAAATTTGGGGAAGCCAAGGCAACTGAAATGTACAGAGTACTGAAGAATAGGAAGCTAGCAGAAAGAGAACTACAGAATTCTGCAGAGGGGTCCTTTTGAATCATTAACTTAATACTGAGTTGCACATACGTGAGGTAAGACTCCATGAGGCTGGAAAAAGACTAAATATCAGGGAGCTATAAGCTGAACAATTCCTAGAGTTCCCACAGGAATGGGAGATTCTTGTTAAAAACCTGGAGCATTCAGTAGAGATCCAAGAAGGGACATACGTTGGTAAGGCTAAGCTAGCATTAGAGTAAAAAGTTACTCCAGACCTCCCTAGACAAAGCTTTAAGAAAAAGACTCAAAAGGATCAGACTGATCTACCAGTGACTTATATGCCTTGGGTGAGAAAGCAGCTGCTTAGCCTTCCTGACATTGACTTCCTTTGTTAATGCATCCTTAAATATCCCTGAATGTGGAAGAGCTTGGACAGAGCCAAAGTGTCTGCTAGTGTTTCCCTTTTAACTCAACTATACTCTCAATGTATTTTGTTGAATATTTTTTATGGAAAATAATCCAGTCATTAAAGCTGGAAATTAAATGATTGTTATGTGATTATAATGATGACGATTTATACATTTATTTTATGAAAGTCTCAGTCTCTCAGGTGATTTATAGTGTGATTAACATTTATAATATCCTTGAGTGCTTTTTAAGATCATTTGTTTTATTAAGACTCTTAATTGTAATGCTTTCCTTTGCTTTGATTTTCTGCTGTATACTATTCATTTAGCAAATAATTATTAACCAGTTACCATATGCCAAACAGTATTCTAGGCACTATAATCTAAAGCATTATATTTGAATGAAAAAAAAATACATAGATTTAGGCTAACTTTTGGTGATGTATTTTCAGCTCATTTAAAAGAAAGAGGGCTAAATTTATACAGAATTTGCTACCTTGTTCAATAGTGCTGCATCTTTTATGAATTTCCAAGCTGTGATGTAGAATATAGGAAAGAATAATATGTGTTCACCAAAATGTATTCCCTTTCCTCCTGCTCACACAGGTAAACTATATAGCCCAGACTTTTGTGCAGGTAGGTGTGTCATATGACTGAATTTTGAACAATAAGAATACAAATCATGTATACAAATTCCAGCTAGGCTATAAAAACTTCACATATGTAATTCTTCCCCCTTTGATCCCTGGTCGTTAGCTTGATGTGGAGAACCCACAAGAGAACTCGAGGCTTATCTTAGGATAAGAAGCTTCCTGCTGAACACCCATACTGAGTGAGAACTCTATTGTGTTGTATTAAGCCACTGAGATTTTAGTTCTTGGCCTACCCTGTACAAGGAGGAAACATGATCGTACTGTGACTGTGTGATGTATGTGTGGGAGAGGGCAGTGTGTTTTACAAATGCATAAATGTTGAGAGACTTGGGTCTTTCTCAACCAGTGTGTTGTGTACAGCAGTTCGTTAAGATGAAAACACTGCTGTCTTCCTTTTGGCTCTGGTGCTGGCTCTTGTTGTGCTTGAACCATTGGAAGGGCTGCTTTAATCTGTATACTCCCAGATCCTGTCTCTATCTTCTTATCAATTTGTATCCTTTCTTCCATCTCCCTGAAATAAAATACTTTCTCCTCTTCTCCATCTTTTCTACCTTTCCTTTTCTCTTTTCTAAATAATCAGAGGCAAATTTTGTTAAAGGTTTTTCGTTCTGCACCATGTTTACTGAATGAGCATGATGAGACGCCCTTCACATACTTGGAAGTGTGGTAGCACAATTAGAAACTTTGACTGTTAGAACCCACTAAGCACCCATCACATCCAAGCATGACCTCTTGATTTACTCTCAGTTTAACAGATTAATAAAGTTTTTCTACATTGACATACCACACTTGTTTAAGGATACCACAGTACCCCGCATGTAGGTTCTTTGGAGGTTGTGTACTCTATGTATAACTGATTCGCCCTGTGCTTCTTTCCCCACCTTTTTTTTTTTTTTCAGTTCAGCTTTTTATTGAATGTTACAAAGGAGGTTGAGTCAAAAAGACCAAAGCGCACGTCATCATCAGACTCCTCAGATTCTTCTTTCTTCGTTTCCACTTTTCATCTTCTCAGCTAGGGCAGCTGTGGTGGAGGGGACAGGACCTCCTGCTGGTGCAGATGAGGCTTCCAGTGTTGATGTTGGCCAGGGACTTTGTAAACAAGCCTGGTCAGAAAGATTCAACATTTACACCAGCTGTTTTAATGAAGGCCTTGATCTTATTTATTACCATCCCTGACCTTCACCTCATCTTCATGCAGGATGAGGGCCAAGTAGATGCAGGTGAGCTCCAAGGTGGAGGCCATGGTGCAGGTAAATGATGGGCAGACGCTGTCAGGCATAGTGCTGGTTGCCCGATGAAGTGAGGTCCTCACTTCACTTGGCCTTAGCTTCCTCAGAAGGATCGAGCACCTTAGTGGAAGCTGAGGAAGGCCTTTTTCCCCACTGACTATGCCATCAGTGGCTGTTATAAGTATATAGAACTGGATTGGCCTTCCTGAAAAGATGGCAAAAAAAAAAAAAAAAGCCTTAAGAGGAGACTGCTTTGATTATCTGATCAAATGACTAGATTACCCAAATGACCATAAGTCTGTTCATATGAGAAATCTTTTTTTAGCTTAATTTATTTTCACTATTTATAACTGTTATTTCCTGAGTCACTTAGTATCTTTAATGCCTAACCAGTATCTCAATTAGGACTAGAGTAGCTTGTGCTTATTACCTAAAAATATTTTATCAGTCCTGTCCCTCATCCTGGATACCAATTTAAATGCTGTTGCCTTAATATACTACTCCCATCTCAACACAGAATGGATGAAAAATAGAGAATTAAATTAGTTACCCAGTTGAGATACAGTTTAGTACTGTGCATGTTTCTCAAGTTTCATTCATTGGCATAGTTTCTTCATGATTTTTGCCATACTTCTAACCATGCTTTTTTACCTCATATTTTTTAATTTCATGCTTTTATTTAGGTAAATTTACTTTAAAAGAAACTATAAATTATTAGTCAAACTGGAAAGT
Organism: Cryptoprocta ferox; assembly: GCA_028646485.1. Lineage (NCBI taxonomy): Eukaryota > Metazoa > Chordata > Mammalia > Carnivora > Eupleridae > Cryptoprocta > Cryptoprocta ferox. Next base: position 42,067,797 of record CM053565.1, read on the forward strand.
CAGTATCACGTGCTGTAATTATAATATTAACCAGAACATTAATTCTAGCTAAACACTTTACCTACAAATGGCACTGATGCTGAAATCTTTTCCCACTTTGTTAAAAAGGAGGATTAGCCGGGGCACATGGATGGCTCGGTCAAGTAAGCATCTGACTCTTGATTTCTTTTTTTTTTTTTTAAGTTTTTTAAAATTTATTTATGAGAGATAATGACAGCATGAGTGGGGGAGGGGCAGAGAGCAAGGGACACACAGAATCTGAAGCAGGCTCTAGGCTTCAAGCTGTCAGCATAGAGCCGGATGCAGGGCTCGAACTCATGAACCATGAGATCATGACCTGAGCCAAAGTTGGACACTTAACCGACTGAGCCACCCAGGCACCCCTTGATTTCAGCTCAGATCTTGATCTCAGGGTCATGAGTTCAAGCCCTAGGCTGGGCTCTGTGCTGGCTGTGGAGCCTACTGAAAACACACACATACACACACACACACACAGACACACACACAACACATACACACACAGAGGATTAGCTAGTATTAGCACATTAAAATTTTTCTGGACCTATTCAGAAGGATGGAAACAATTGAAAAAGGAGTAACATCATCACTATTTCATTAGTCAGAATAAGCTAGACAATGCTGTCATAACATCAGCCTTACAAATCTCAGTATTTAACACAACGAAGGCCTATTTCTAGTTTACCCAGCAAGCCTGGGCAACTCTCCAAGACAGCTGTTCTTTATATAGTAACACAGCAATTCAAGCTGCTTCAATTTTGTATCTGTACCATCTCAACATGAGACTTCTCTGATTTTTATGTCAGAGGAGGAGACAGACTATATCATCAAGCAGGGCCTGTGTCACCTGTGTTCTCATTTCATGAGCCAGAACCAGTCACATAGTCCTAAACTTCACAAGAGCTGGCAGTTGTGGTCACCCCTGTGCCTAGAAAGGAATAGAGACTAGGATGTTGGTAGGCACTAGGACAGCCCACCATACTGTGTAATTCAGTGCTATTTACTGCTAGTTTTATAGATCATTTAAAATAATCTCTTGCTAAAATGAGTTCCACACCTTGAAGAACAATATTGTTAATGAAGCTAGAAAATTCTATATCAAAAGACCTGGATATGGTTTTGTAATCTACCACTTCAATACTGTGATCTTGGGTAAGAGATCTTGTGATTCTGTTTTCCCATCTGCAACAGAGTTAATGTTCTCCTCATAGAGAAATTATGAAATTTGAATGAGTTTAGGTAAAAATGCAAATAAAAGTATAAAATAAACTGTGATATAAATTTTAGCTGTTATTTTAATGTTTGTTGCATAGCGTCTTTGAAAGTGAAATAGTTGTTTGTAGAGCTGTGTACCTAGCATTAAAATCTGGCTTTAGCAAGAAGTTAGTTTCACTAACAAAAGAGACTTTATAAGTCTCAAACAGATTTACCTTTTACCAGTGATCTTTCTAAAACACAGTTTAAGCATGTTTTCTCTACAATTGAAATGTTCTTCATAAAAATTTTCTTTATTTTGCTTTGAATTACCAAATAGATCAGAGCAAACTTAGAATTTTTTATAAACCTCTATAAGAAAACTATCATTAGTAAATGTAATGTTGGAAAACTTAGTTTTTAAACTTTTTTATTTGATAAAACTTAACATGGTATATTTACTAACTTTTAAAACAGAGTGATGATACGTATTTAAATGATAAAACTAAGAATAAATTCATAAATCAAATAAATATTACATATTTCTTATAGGCCATTGATGTAAAATCTAGTCACATTGTACAGTGATTTGTTTTCCTGGGTCACTTGCTGCTGTCTCAACTTCTTCCCTAATTTTCTGATAGAGTTTATGAAGGAGTTCTACTGTTTCTTCTTTAAATAGTTGAAATAATTCATGAGTGATACCACCTGGGTTTTCTTTATGGGAAGATGTTTAATTACTAATTCAGTTTCCTTACATGTTCTGTATCTCTTCAGATTTTTTTAAGTTTATTTATTTACTTTGAGAGAGAAAATCCCAAGCAGTCTCTGTGCCAGACTCAGGGCTCCATCTCATGAACCGTGAGATCATGACCTGAACTGAAATCAAGAGTCAGATGCTTAACCAACTGAGCCAACCAGGCACCCTATATCTTCAGATTTTCTGTTTCTTAATGAATCAGTTTTGATCATTTGTGTCTTTCCAGGAATTTATTTCAACTAAGCTGTCTGATTTGTTGGCATAAAAGTGTTCATAACTTTCCCTTATAATCCTTTTAATTTCTATAGAGTTGATAGTGATGTTGCTTTTTCATTCCTAATTTTGGTAATTTTGTTTTTGCTCTTTTTCTCAGTCTAGTTTAAGGTTTTTTCAATTTTGTTCATCTTTTCAAAGAATTCTGATTATATTACTATTCTCTATTTTTCAGTTACTATTTTATTGCTTTCTGCTATAATCTTTATTATTTCCTTTTCTGCTTGATTTTAATTTTAGTTTGCTCTTTTTCAACTTTTTAAAAACATGAACTATTTCCCTAGTAGTTTTTCAACTGTTACAATAATAAAACTCTTCATTGAATCTTAAAAGAAGGTAAATTAGAAAGATTAGTAATTCTCTCCAAACCAGCTTCTTAAAATAATCTTATAGTTTTGATTTTAACAGAAAATTAATTTTATTAAACTGTGTACTGAGTTGGGAGGCATTCTGAAGTGCATTATTCTCTTCTTTAAACCCCGTGGCCCCTGTTTTGTATCTTTTTATGACATTTAGCTTTCTCTGCTTTATATCATAGCTGTTCTTATTCTGTCCTTTCTGTCATTGAGTTCCTTCAAGCCAGAGACTATTTCAGTCATGTATGAGTCCCCTAAAGCATCTTAAGTACTGATCTCTTCTGCACATGGTAGAACACCAGGAGCATTTTACTGAATTGAATAGAAGAGCTCTCATACATTTTATAGTTGGTTTACAAATGGTTGTATGTAGTTTTCTAACAAAACAACTCTCATTTCAAAAGTATCACTCTTTATGTGTGAAAATTTCATTTAGAATTACATTTACATTTTGAGTAAATGATGTATCTTAATGCTATCAAATGATTATGATAATCCCTAAAATGTATCCTGACGTCTCTGTTTTTGTTTGTTACATAGTAATTTTGTTTATTAAACACCTAGTGGTAGGGTGGGGGACTTTGTTATGTTGTGTTTTTTAAACAAGATTATTTGAATAAGGGGATGATTAAACATGAAAAGATACATAGGGGGTCCCTGGGTGGCTCAGTTGGTTAAGTATCCGTCTCTTGATTTTGGCTCAGATCATGATCTCATGGTTCGCAAGTTTGAGCCCCACATCAGGCTCTCTGCTGTCAACACAGGGTCCACTTCGGATCCTCTTTGTCCCTGTCTCTGCCCTTCCCCTGCTCATGCTGTCTCTCTCAAAAATAAAATACATATTTTTAAAAATACATGGGAAATAATTGATTCATAATTAATTTTTAGCAATATGTGTCTATATATAAACTTTGACTTCACAACTAGAACAAGTAAAGCATTTAGCCCTGATATCTCAACCTCTCTGTTTTGGTCAGTAGACGACTTTATGAATATATTTGTGATTACCCAGTATTTTTGAAGTTGTTAGTTGTAAATAACTAAATACACTAATGTACCTTCTCAAATTCTATTTCTTTTTGTGATTTCTATGTAGCAGTTTGCTGTGTAAATAGTTCCATCCTTTATTGAATTACTTACAAATTTAAAATTACTAATTCCAGTTATCTGGATTTAGTTACTTTAGAATTTTTTGTTTTCATTATTAAGAAGTTAGTGTTAAAGTCTTTAGGTGGTAGATACTTTATTTAAAAGAATTTATTTTGATTTCCAAATTGCTAAATTTTCAACAGGTTGAAAGTCAGAAAGAATATTTTCCCCACACTTGGATATCTTCTGTGTTCTTTGTGCTATGTTCAAGTGAGTCTTTTCTTTTCACTGGGACTATAATGTGATAAGTTGATGTTAATTAACTAGCTTTCTTTTTTTTTATTTTTCTTTTTTTTAATGGATATAGTTGCTGTTACTCTTGGAAATGGCAAAACTTTGTAAGGTTGCTTTTTTTTTACTCAAATAAAATGAATTCTGTTTTCCCCCTTCCTAAGGCAATTTACTGTAATTAGTGGAGATAAGGAAGGTTCATATGTGAGCCCATCATGGATAACTAGAGGCCATTCACTAAATGATATTTGTGTTGGTAAACAAAGTTTACTTTGCCACTGCACACATCTTATATTTCACTTATATTTGCATCGATTTCAGAGAAGTCAGATGACTAATACAGTCTGTTGTCAAGAATATATATACATGTTGTATCTCTAGCTACACTAATATATCTTTCCTTATTCAGATTTAAAGTAAATCTGAATAGTCAATTATTTGATATTTCCAATTATTTGATATTTCATAGCATAATATGGGTGTAAAACAACATGCAACAATTTTTATTTGCAAAGTAGAGTCAGAGAGTGGGGAGACTTAAGAGGATAGTGCCTGGTATTTGGGGACAATTCAGAAAAAAGAAAAGTATATAAAACATATACTTCATATATTATAATTTCATAGAATAATAAGAAAAGAATTGGAAAATACTATATATTGATTTTATCATGGTTTTAGAGCAGTAGAGTTTTATTTTTCATTATAAAGAGTCAAAACTATTTCTACATTAGACTAGCCTTTATTTAATAAAGGTTGTCAGGTCAAGTTCTGATTTCCTCTTTCCTCTTTCTGGAGGTTTTCGTTTGTTTTTTTCTTTTCTTTAGATAAAGGTACTTTCTCCTTGCAAGTAAAACAGGGAACTATGTGAATCATTGTTCTTTTTCTTCATCTCCTTTGCACTTACATCTAGTCTATGCAGGTTGTCAGATTCTACAGGTTTTTCCTTCTCTCTCACCTTGGGGAGACACGCATAACCAAAAAGGAAAAGCTCCTTGGCATCCCCCTTCAAAGTGTTGCTTATGTCATTTAAGCACAATCATGAGCAGTAATTAATTAATTAAACCCACCATTGAGTGGGGGTTAAGGAGGAGGAAATAGTGTCACAAATAATATCTCTCCTTCTCCTTCTCCCCCCCGCCACCGCCCAGCCTCCCACTTCAGGAAATTCATGGTACCCAAAGGTTTATTTTCTAATAAATGTTTAGGACCTAAAAATGTTACAAACATTCATATAAGAGTCTGCCTGTGAAAGCTTTGTTAAAAACTTTTTAAAATACAGTTTTCCCTTTCCAGATAAATTTTATACTGTTTTTCTCTAACTTCCCTAATAGTTCTACAGTTCAAATCTTTTTCTCCTGTGTTTTCCTCTAAGAGTTTTAGAATTTTAATTCTTACATTTAGGTACTTGATCCATTTTGAGTTAATTTTTTAATAGGATGTAAATATAAATCCAACTTTATCCTTTTGCATGTAGATATCCAGTTTCCCCAATACCGTTTACTGAAAAGATTGTCCTTTCCCCATAAAATGATCATGGTACCTTTGTAAAATCATTTGACCATGAGGTTTATTTCTGTCTTTATGACACAGTACCACACGTTTCGATGATAGTATGCTTTATAGTACATTTTGAAATGAGGTGTAAGACCTCCAACTCCGTTCTTTTTAAGATTGGGTTGGCTGTTCAGGTTTCCTTGAGATTCTATAAGAATTTTAGGATGGATTTTTCTATTTCTGCGCCCAAAAAAAGCCATTTTGATTAGGATTGCATTGAATCTCTAGATCACTTTGGGAAGTATTGCCATTTTGACAGTGCTAGTCTTTGAATCTGTGAACAAAAGCTGTCTTTCCCTTTATTTGTGGCTTTAATTTCAGCAACAGTTTGTAGTTTTTCCATGCACAAGTCTTTAGCCTCCTTGATTAAGTTTACTCCTAAGTATTCTTTTTGTTGCTGTTTTAAATTGAATTGTTTTCTTAATTTCATTCTGGGATTGCTCATTGTTAGTATATTTTTACTTATTGACCTTGCAGTTTTGCTCAGTTTGTTTTATTCTTACAGTTTTATTGTAGAATTTTCATCTTCATTTAAGAAATGTCATCTGCAAACAGAAATAATTTTACTTATTCCTCTCTGACTTGATGCCTTGGCATTTCTTTTTCTCCCCTATAGCTGTAATCTTTTTGCCATGCTCTCACATTTGACAATTAATTTGTTTTAGATTAATTTTACTGAATATGTTTTTATTGTAAAACCAACTTTTTGGAAACAGTTTCTTGGTACTTTATGTTGTTCTCATCTTAAATGTATCCTTCAGTTCTCATTTTCCTGATCCTGGCTTTGATTTGGTCTGCCTGCAGACCTATCTTCCATAATTATCTGAGTCTTGTGCCAGTTCCTTCCAAAAAACTCCCATCTGCTTTGAAAACTTCATCAAAGACAAATACTTTAGTAGTTATTCAGTTATTTAAAATCCTTATTTTAATGCCTTTATACCTGCTTGGAATAAGGTGGCTTCAACATCGTTTACAACATTCCAGTTTACAGGGGCACCAACAGAAGCAGATTTTTTTGCTTTCACCATTAACACTCCTGTGTGATATATCTGATTGTACTTACTGCCCACCTCTTTGTCTCCTCCCCAGGTGATCTTGGGAGAATTAGTACAGAAAATAATAATCTCTCTTCAAAATAGGCCCCACATGATGGATATTTATAACTTGGGACTCTTCAAAAAAGAAACAAACAAAACATAACACAACAGTTATACTGTTGTAACTGTGGGGTGGAACCCTTAACTTTGACCATATACATTAATACTCCTAGAGATGAGGCCTTGATTTATATCTTTTTACAAAGTAGCTTTTTTTCTTAGGAAAGCCCCCTTACTGATCTGCTATGATGAGGTATTTATAGATACCTTTCCCTAATCCAGTATTCACAAACTTTAGCTTGCATCAGAATCATCGGGGGGCTTGCTAAACACAGGTTGCTGGGCCCCACCTTCTACAGTTTCTGATTCAGCTGATCTGAGGTAGGGTCTGATCATTTCCATTTTTAACAAATTCCCAGATAATGCTGTGCTGCTGGTCAGTACATTTTGAGAACCAGTGATCTAAATCATACTATTTAATTTTCTTTCTTTACCCATGTATTTCTCATTGTCTAACCTAAGCCATTTTGGTTTGGGTAATCTGCCACCTTCTAAGTTATAACATGTTTTCTTCAGTATTATTTCCTTCTCAATTAAAAAAAAGTTGGTGATGTCACTGTTCTTGTCGTTCTCTTATGACATCTTAGACGTCTTTGTTTTAACCCCCCTCCCAATACACACACAATTCAGACTTTCCGAATCATGCTGAATATGTGATGGTGGTGATGACGGCAACAGCAAAAACAGTGATAAAAACAGCTAGCATTTACAGAGGATTTATTATGTGCTCAAATTGTTCTGAGCATTTTATTTAATTAAAAAAATTTTTTCATGTTTGTTTATTTATTATGAAAGAGAGAGAGAGCAGGGGAGGGGCAGGGGAGAAAGAGAATCCCAAGCAGGCTCTGTGCTGTCAGTTCAGAACCCGACTTGGGGTTTGAACTCAAAAACCGTGTGATCATGGCCTGAGCCAAAATCAAGAGTCAGATGCTTAACTGACTGAGCCACCCAAATGCCCCATGAGCATTTTATTTTAATTAATTAGTATAATCCTCACAATTCCACCATGGTACATGTAGGTAATGTTATTAAGTCCAAATAACTGATAGGAAACTTAGAGAAACATTCTCAGCAAGGAAAAAGCGGACGAGATGGAATCTAACTTAAAGCTTTCTGGTTTCAGGGCCCAGACCTTGATTCCTATCCAAACCCGGGATCACTACTATATACTACCTTGCTCTATCACAGTAGAATCCTCCTACCCATCTCATTTCACCACTTTTTGAAAAACTATCTGGTAAACCCTTTTGACTCAGAATTCTCATACCCAGATGAATTCATCTTATATATCATATATATCATTTTTTTACAATGAAATATATTAAAATTCTAGGCTTCCGAGCAAAATACTGTGTCCAGTCTTCCAAGCTAACCTTTTATGTTCTCTACTGAGTACTATCAAGACTATTGGACAACCTCTCAGACCTATATTGTACCTCCTGTGTTTGATTAACTTACAGATAGCACTAGCTTTTTTGTAATTTGGATTAGAGCAGCATTATAATCTACCTTAAAAAAATCATGTAAAGTCATTATTACACATGTATAGTATCCCGTGGATGACAGTAGATACGTAGGTAGGAAAGAAGAACCAAATGTCCTCTATGAGCTTTAAAGATAACCTCAGTTGGAATTCCTGAGGAGGGAAAATCAAGATGTCACCCTGGCATTGAGCTTCACAGATCTCTAGGATCCTGCTTTATCCCCTTGATCTCATAATTCTTATACATTCCTCATACCCCCCCTTATACATTTCTCCTGCCATCCTTCAGTTTCTTCCTTGCGTATCTACCCTAAGTTCCTGATTTCTGTACACTAGCCTACTATTTTCATTATAAAGATTGTTATTAAGACTTTTGGATATAGAGAATCCCTTGAGCAGGGACCAATGCTGTCTTTGTCAGAACTCAGCAGGTAAAATAGTATTCTGTTTCTAGAATAAAATAAAATAATAAAATTCTAGGACTTAATAGCTTTAAGAATTAAATTATAGTAATTTCTTCTATACAAAGCAATACTAGATAAATAAAATGTTTTATTATTTTTGAATTGGTTGGTGAGATGACATTGAAAGAGACTCTAATATTGGCTATTAGGAGCCTGCAGATCTGCATATAAATATCACTTGAGATCTTCATTTGTGATAGTGACTGTTAAAAATAGGCTCAATTATTACAGTTTTAGCAGAGGTGAGAGTTCTGCTATTCCAAAGCTTGCTTTTGGCAGAGAACCATACTGTTAGCACGCTTAGCTCTTGTTGCTATGGAGACAGTAACAGGATTTACTTTGTTTTTTAACATGCACTTAAAATATACGTACATATCTTAAGATTTAAAATGTGATTTAGTTGCCTGTAGGTTTTGAGCATTGGCACATTTCAAAAGTACTTTCTGTATTTTATTAATACTTTATTAATTTTATCCTCCAGAGAAAATAGAGAAGAATTCTGGCCGTTATAATGACAAAAGTTTTATATTACTTTTTACGGGGTCTTTACAGAATAACTTAAATCCTCTGTGGATCAGTAATGGATAAGGATTTTGAAGAACATGCAGAAACTTTTGAAAAAAGTAATGGGATCTTAAGCACTCACATGTCTTGGACACCTATAGTTATGACATAAATAAAATGCATACAACTCAATTTCAGATTCAACTGATACTTTTGAGCCAGTGTTATGCTAAGCACTTTCACCCTGTTATAGTTTATTTAATGGAACTCAGTTTGAGAGTACCAAAGTAATCTTCATAATTTTAACTTTTAACGTATTAAACTGATTACTTAAGTGTATATCAGTGGTGTCCCTTAACTCTTCCCCCTAAAAATCAATAAATAGAATTTATACAAGCCTTTTATAAGTAGAACTTACAATTTGTGAATTATACTTTTTATTTCATTCTTTACAAGAATGAAAGGATTCCATGGCATAGAATATTACTAATCCAGGGGAAGACCTCGTGATTATATGTGTAACTAAATCACATTTCTTTACCTTTAGCATCCAGTGTCAGACTGACATGGCCTAGATAATATCTCAGTCCACTAGCAGTTTTGACTTTATACCTTAATAGCTGAGCAGTCAGGTGACTGATTTCCTTTTAAGCCAAGTAGAGTAATCCTAGTTATGGTATTTATCACAACTGAGTGTTATAGTAGTTATTTCTGGATAAAGAAAACCTTTGATTACACTTATCATAAACAAAATTTTAAAACTTAGCCCTATACTTTCCTCAGTTCATACCTGTGTTTAATGGCAAAGGAAGACAAAAAGCTCTTTGCTTTATAGAGAGAAAATAGCTAAAGGTAATAGATAGTTACAACATAGGCTCATAGTTTTGAATATTAGATTTTAGCTTTTCCAGTTTGCAGTGACTTTTTAACAAGACCCATCTCCTCTATGAAGAATGCAGTTAATTTTTTTTCTGGCACAAAAAAATAGGGTAACCTGATCTGAGTCTGACAGAGTGTGTCGTTCATTTAAGTGCTTCCATCTGTTGCCTGCTGTTCCCCTTACTCATGACCCCTCTATGTTTCTCTCTTTCCCTTTTCTTTCCCTGTTTTTCTTTTTTTTCCTTTCTTCCTTACTTTCTGTTTGCTTCTCTCTCTCTCTCTGTCCCTCTCTCTGTCTTTCTTCTTTTTCCCTCTCCCTCTCTCTCTGTCTCTTTTTTTGTCCTTAGCCCCTCTGAGGAAGGCAAAGTTTGTTGAGAGCCCACGAATTCCAGAATCCGAGCTTGGCTCACCAACCCTCGCTTCAGCTCAGAAACTGGACGTGGATGCATACTGTCCTGGTAAGCATGCATGCAAAGTGTCTGCTTTGACAGAGGGAGGTTTGGACCAGGCTTGTCCAGCAGGGCAGTGTTTAGCATGCATATTACTCATAAAAACATATCCGTAACCCCTTTTGCAACCGATCGCATATTTTTCTTATTAGAACATAGTTTTTACTGAATATCCTTTTTGACTATTGATAGAATAATGAGTTAAGTGTGGAAAACCATTTCAAGGATAATTTTCAAAGGAATTAAAATAATTTTGGTAGATAGTTTTCAGGGTGATTTTTGTGATTTGAGATACTTGAAGAAATATTGCTTTGGCCCTGTGCAAACAAGAATGTTAAAGATATGAATAAAAATGTTCATTCAACACTAGCCCTTTATGACCTACTTTTTCGAATCCCTATTGGATTTCTGGACAGTTACAAAAAATAGTTGTGATGTTGGAAACATTAAACTTAAATTAGAAAAGAAACCTTATAGGTTCCAATTTGGACTCCTGGACATTCACTTTTAGAAATACCTCTTCTCATGAATGGCCTGTGAGCTGTGAGCACATGTGGGAGTTCACTAAAACCCTTCTCTTGTGGGAGCCAGGCTGAGACAGAGTCATTATCAATGCTTAGATTCTTACAAACCAAGATGAGTTGCCTGGCAACATCCTTTACACTCACTCTACAGTGAGTCTATAGAGATGTGTCAGAAATGTTCAAAGATCTAGTTGAATATACAGATCAGAGCTTTAGTAGAGGGCCTTAGAAGACTTGATTTTAGGTCTTTTGTTTATTCCTGCTCCTTAAAATTGATGCTAAACCACAAGAATGAAACCACTACATATTTACAACATTAGGGGTCAGCAGAATAAAATAATTTTTAGTTCTAGGGAATGTGTCAATAGCTCTAATCTGAAATGTCAGGATAATCTAGTTCTGAAGCCAGAAGAGACATGTTTAAAAAAAAAAAAAAAAAGACTATCGGTGAAAACCTGGGCCAAACTAATCAGAGAAATTGATTGTATGAATCAGTTTTAAATATTGAAAGGCCTGGGGAGTTCACTTTGAGGATGCAGAATCCTAGGCTTCATCCACTGTTGTAGAGGACTATTTTTAAATCAGTCACAGTTACACATTAGGAACCAGCTTTTCTCTTTCTAAAAGGAACAGAAATGGCACGGTAGCATATTGTTAAAAGAATCTTTTTCGTGTTTTGAGGTGCTGTCACACTTCTTGGGCAATGGAGTAGTGTGCTTTGCATTTCTTCATGCAAATTTCGGTATAATAAAGTAAACTAAGAAAATGTACTAATTCCCTATTCCTGCCTTGAGTGTTGGAAGAGAAACTGTCAGAGGCCTTTTCTTTTCCAGATTTGCGAGTCAGAATGACTGTCAGGGAGACTAATCTTTCACTTTCCGATTGCCCATCTGACATCTTTAATCTAATGTAGCTATTATAGTCAGAAAGTAAGGTAGTTGCTGTTTGTAGCAATGCCAGTGCTGAATCACTATGAAAAATCTTACCCACATTATTATTTATGTATATTTCCCACAAATATGAATCTTTGCTGAATTGGAGTTGAAGCAAACTAAACCTCAGTTTAGATTTTCAGAAAGCCAGGGAGAAGCTAAAACATGTTGCCAAAATGTTAATTGCCATGCTCCTCACTCTCTCCTTTTCTTATCTGAACAGGTTTAAAGCTCAGAAACTTCTTAGTGTTTTACCCTATTATAATAAATTTACTGAACTCTCTGAAAATAAGTTTCTACTGAGATAAGATTAGTGACCTGGGAGTTGAAGCTATTATCTTCTACACGTACCAGTACTTAACAATAACCAGATGAATTCAGTATACTCGAAAAGCAAACAAATAATCCATTTTTTAAAATATTTCTTACATAGGATATGCTAACAGAACAGTGATCATATTTTATTGTTTACTTATATATGTATAATACAGTTAAAGCTATTGCTTTTCTTGTCCATCTGCTTTATTCATGATCACATACAAATTTAGGAAAACAGTGTATCTCACAGAGAAAACAGTCATAAACCAGAGGTTCTCGAGCAGTGGCTTTCAGATTTTAGCATGCTTCCGAGTTACCAGGAAGGCTTGTTTAAATGTACATTGCTGGGCCCACCCTCAGATTTTCTGATTCAGTAAACCTGGGTCAGGTTGAGGATTTGCTTGGCTGGGCCCACCCTCAGATTTTCTGATTCAGTAAACCTGGGTCAGGTTGAGGATTTGCTTGGCTCAAGAATTCCCAGGTGCTGCTGAAGCTGCTGGTGCAGCTTGCACATTTGGAGGAGCAGCTGGTTACAGGACCGTTGTAGGCTGCTCACACGCAGTCCAGTGAATAGTGCTGGAGTCTGTAGGGTTCGTTCTGCTATTGACCTCTGAGGCATTATTTGGGATGTTGTTTCCTTATTATCTAAACTTTAACCTTTTGATGCCTGTATCATAGGTTGGAAGAATAAAGCTTTTATGTCTAAGAAATGGATATGTTTTTCTTGGTTTGTCCTTTTGTACCTATGTACTTATACGTAGTTTTTAACGGTGTCCTACCTATGAAAGGAAATTGTGGATCAAACCAGAGCTAGTCACTGATATTTGGTCTGCAAAGTCCAGGGAAAGCTGCACTGGGACATAGCTTTCAATCCAGAATATTTGCCTAATAAATTAAAGGATTCAGTCTACATATCATTAGATTCTAAAATACCTCACTGAAGTTTTACTATTCCTCCAAATCAGATTTGTTGTTTGCAGAAAATGTGAGAAAAACACAAGTAAGCTTGTTTTGGTTCTGTACATGAAACCATGGACATGACTGATGGCGTTACATAACTGACCTACCAGAGTGTAGGGAGTGGTAAGTGAATTGTGTTTGATGATTGTCTTGCAGTGTGGAAATCAAGATCTAGAGAATTTAAGTGATTTGTATAGGGTCAGAAGCAGAATTTATTGTTTAAGTCTTCAAGTGGACACAATATGGTCCAGAAATTGCCCATAATTCTATTACTATTTAAATTCCATAGACACCCCTTAACTATCCTTAAATTAAAAAGCAGAAAATTCAGTTTTTAACTATGAGGGTGAACTGTAATCTGTTTTAGGGTAACCAACTGATATCAGTGATTTTAATAAAAACAATTCCCAAGGTAAAAGAACAGATTCATCCTACACTCTAACTTTCCTGCGTATGGCATTGTTTATGTAAAGATTTAGGGTCATCTTTAGTTAAATGTATGTGTTTCAGGTCTGACTTCTCCCCTACTAGTTATGTGATCCTGAACGTGTCCTGTAATGTCTTTGTGCCTCAGTTTCTTGTCACAGCAACATTGTACATACTGTGATGTTATTTCTGTAATTTAACAAATATGTATTTGTATAGATACCTGAATGTATGCATTCATAGAGACAACATGGGTTGCTTAAAGAGCAAGGGAATCAAGATTGGTTGGAAAGTCAGGAGAGAGCAGGATTGGTGAGATAATGCTCATATTAGCAGTGGTTATATCTGGTTGGTGGGATTATAGGTGGTTTTAAACTTTGTTCTTGGGCAGCATGTATTAGGAATGAGAACTCAAGTTCTAGAATTAGATCTGGTTTAATTTCTGACTCTCTTACCTCCTAGCAGTAACTCCGTGTAACTTTGATAACCTTGAATTTTTTGTCTATAAACTTGTCATAAAAATAGGTCTTTTATGATAGGTTTATCTCTTAGCGTTGTTAATATTAAATAAAATTAATGTATATGCCAAATGCTTGGTTCAGGCAAAATAAACAATGAGAGCACCTTCCCTGTTATTATCATCCATTATCATCATTACACTTCGTTCATTTTCTAAAATTTCTGCAAAATGAATTTGTATTGAAATTTTTTAGTAATCAGATGCCACTAAAGGATGGGGATACTCTTCATTTATATCTTCATTTCTTAAGTTTTTATACTGTACATTATAATAATGCATCATTTCAACTGTAGACCCTTGACACGCATGGCAGAACAAGTCAACAGTTTTATAGGACTTTTGACTACATGTGCAGGGTTAAGGGTCAAAGTACAGACCAGTGTTCTGAAAATAGACAGGCTTTTATCCACACTGAATATTTTCAGGGAAATTTGAGATTAATCTGTTTATAATAGATCCTTTTAAATCTCTTTTAAAATGGTACTGTCCTTCAAAGGACAGTGTTATTTAAAGTGACAATAATATTAGGATGTATTTGAAACTCAAGAATGGAAGAGAGTTTTATGATAGTTATTTGATACATATTCATATTACATGTTTTTTTAATTTGTAAAGAATTTTTCCTTTGGATTTCTTATTAGCAGCGTACATTCCATCGTACAAGTACAAGCCACTATAGATAAATGTTTTCTATAAAGTGAATAATTCCTTAAACCTTGACGATTTGTTTTCTTATCTTCCTTCCATAATTCTTTCTGAAAACATGACCAAATCTTTGTTAGTTAGGCATGCTTTGTTTCTTTTGCTATGAATTTTCTACTTAAGATTGTATATTAATACCCTCTAAAAGGATTTTTCATTGGGATGTAGAGACCAGAAGCCTTTGTCTTGTAATTCATATCTTATGTTATGTTGTGTTTATATTCCCTTTGTCTACTGTGTTATAAATACAATAAGTATAAAGCAAGATTTTTAACCTGAATTAAATTGGTGAGCTTTAGGGGGGTCTCTAAACTCCTTATTATACACAATACTATTCTGTAATGTACATATGTGCTTCTTTCTGTAATAGGCTTTCGACGTAGTCTGTGACACATACTTTACCCACATTAAAAAAAAAAAGGAAGAAAGAATTACTGTTGTAAAGGTTGCAATCAGAAGCTGTTAATGGTACAACTAGTAGAACCAAAGAAACAAAAAAACAAAACAAAACAAAACAAACAAAACAAGCTAATATGTGGACAGTAGACAGACTTGTAAATGGAATGAAAGGAATAACTGAAACACAGTGCTGCCCGAATCACAATGTGAAAGTCAGTACAGAGAGTACAGCTCAGAAGCAGAGAGAGAAACTGAACATATTTCAGTGTATTTTAAGTACGAGAGACACTGCCTGATTACTGGTTATGAAAATAAGCATGCCAAAGAACTAGAATATGAATATGAAAAGCTTTTCTTCCCCATACTTCCTTACCCACTAATAAGTTCTTAACATGTTAGAAAGTTATTTCAATGGACAGATGGTTTGTTGAATAAAGTGTTTCACTTTGATCATTTTTAGGTGTTTTCTTGATTTACATTTTATCATTGTTTAAAAGAAGAGTAGTCTCATCCCACTAACTTTTATTTATTTATTTATTTAAACTTT
>CM053565.1:42084095-42109381 GCA_028646485.1 Cryptoprocta ferox
AAACTGAGGGCGGAAGGGGGAGGGGGGAAGGGGAAGGGGGGTGATGGTCATGGTGGAGGTCACTTGTGGGGAAGGGCACTGGGTGTTATATGGAAACCAACCTGACAATAAATTATAAAGTTAAAAAAAAATAAAATAAAAGAACATTCTGTTGATGAAAAAATATAAAAAATTTTGAGGTTTTGCTTTCACCATTATTCAATTAAAAATATTTCTAAATTCCAATGTGATACTTAAAATTTTTTTTAATGTTTATTATTTATTTTTGAAAGAGAGAAACAGAGAGACTCTTGAATACTGAAAACACACTGAGGGTGGAAGCAGGAGGGGGAAAGGGGAAGGGGGGTGATGGTCACGGTGGAGGTCACTTGTGGGGAAGAGCACTGGGTGTTATACGGGAACCAACCTGACAATAAACTATAGAGTTAAAATAAATAAATAAATAAACATTAAAATTTTTTTTATATTTTGCAAAAAAAATTAAAAAAATATTTTAATGGTGAATTCCTACACACATACCAAAAAAAGAAAGAAACAGAGCATGAGTGGGGGAGGGGCGAAGAGAGAGGGAGACACAGAACCTGAAGCAGCTCCAGGCTTTCAGCTGTCAACACAGAGCCCAACGTGGGGCTCAAACCCACAAACCAGAAGATCACGACCTGAGCCAAAGTTGGACACTTAACCGACTGGGCCATCTAGGCGCCCCTCCAGTGTGATTTTTTTTTGACCGAAGTGTTATTTAGAAATATGCTGTTTAATATCTAAGCATTTGTGAAATTTTCTGATATTTTTCTTTCTTTAAAAAAATTTTTTTTAACATTTATTTTTGAGAGAGAGAGAGAGAGAGAGCGTGCGCGCGAGAGTGGGGGCGGGGGGGTGGGGAGAGAGAGACACAGAATCTGAAGCAGGCTCCAGGCTGTGGGCTGTGCACATAGAGCCTAATGCAGGGCTCAAACCCATGAATTGGGAGATCATGACCTGAGCTGAAGTCAGACACTTAACCGACTGAGCCACCCAGGCATCCCTTTTCTTTTCTTTTTTTTTTTTTTAATGTTTATCCATTTATTTTGAGAGAGAGAGAGAGAGAGAGAAAACAGATGAGTGGGAGAAAAAGGCAAAGAGAGAAGAGAGAGAGAGAGAGAGAGAGAGAGGAAAGAGTAATCTGTACTGATAGCATGGAGCCTGATGAGGGGCTCGATCCCATAAACTGTGAGATCATGACCCAAGCTGAAACCAAGAGTGGGAGACCCAACTGATTGAGCCACCCAGGCTCTCCTGATATTTTTCTGTTATTGGTTTCCAGTTTAAACACATTGTGGCCAGAGAATACTGTAATAGTTTGGGTCCATTTGAATTTACTGAGACTTGTTTTATGAAACAGAATATGGTCTCTTGGTGAATCTTCTGTGTATACCTAAAAAAAATCTGAACTATGTTACTGTTAAGTGGACTGTCGTATAAAAATAATTAAGTCAAGTTGGTTAATGGAACTGTTTAAAGTCATCTACATGCTAATGGATTTCCTACTTGTTCTTTCAACCACTGAGAGATGAGTTAAAATCTCTACATTTGTGGGTTTCTGCCACTTTGAAGCTTTGATATTCGGTGCATAAACATTTAGGACTATTATTTCTTCTTGATGAAATGATCCATTTATCATGAAATGACCTTCCTTGATAGGTAATTACTGTTTGTTCTGAAATCTATTTTGATATTTTTTGTTCTGAAATGGGTGAAGGAAAGAGATAAGGAGCATACATTATGGGCTCCAAGACCAGCAGGAGCAGCAGGGACAATCTTCATTTACTAACCTCTTCTAAGTCTTTTTGGGAGACTGCAACTGGTCATCTCCTTGCAGAATTGGATTTGGATCTTTCCTCTCAGAAAAGAATTTAGAGTATCAGAGTATCATGTTCCCAGGTGAGAACAGATGCCAAAAGAGAGTATTACTGGATCTATGTGGTGTAAGGGTTGAACTGTACTGGATTTGCCACTCTAGATATACTCACCTGCCTACTGTCTAGCTACCCTGGCTCTAGCAATGGTGTGGACTATTCCCATGGTTTGAAGCTGGGTCCCTGTTATTAACATCCTGCTTCAGACTGAAGGGTTGGCTATAGTGCCTAATGCTGGTCCTTTGTGATAATCATGAGCACAAGTCAATCATTATCTTGTGTAATGCTGTATAGAATCTCTCCTCTGTCCCTGGACTTCCTGGTTGTCGCTGAGACATGAGAAGCAGTAGGGCTACTGGATTCATGCAACAGAAGAGTGGGGGAAACAGTGCCCCTAGTAGGGCTAACATACCAATGTGAGACAGGAACTAGCAGTAATATCCCCTTGTAATTCCCCCTTCCACAGTTTGGAATTGTATGGTCTCTCTGAAGATTTCAGGAGAATCAAGCAATCACCTCTGCCAGTTCTGTAATTCTTTTCTTATATTTGTTTCTTCTTTTCTACCTTAGTCCCCTTTCATTTACTCATTTCCTTGGTTTATACTCCCTTAATATAGTGTTAGCACATAACCTTTTGTTTCAGGCTCTGAGGAATCTGCTAAGGAAGTCTCATTGATGAAAATGTTGGAAACTATGGGTCACATATTCTTAAAGCTAATCCAAAGGGGGTGCCTGAGTAGCTCAGTTGGTTAAGAATCTAACTCGTGATTTTGGCTCAGGTCATGATCTCACAGTTCCATGGGTTTGAGCCCCTGTGTAGGGCTCTGTGCTAACAGCGCAAAGCCTCCTTGGGATTCTCTCCCTTCTCTCTCTCTGCCCCTCCTTTGCACTCACTCTCTCTCTCTCTCTTTCTCTCTCTCTCTCTCTCTCTCAAAATAAATAGACATTAAAAAGCCAATGTTCAAGTCATGTTATTACATTATTTTGGTATATAGTCTAAACTACTCACTTTATTTAAAAATTAATTTCATATATTCAGACTTTCAGTCATAAATAGCACAATAGTTCCTAACCTTTTTGCCACCAAACATAATATTGCACCTTCCCCAATGAGATTATTATGGATTCCACAGCATTATTTTATAATTAAAATTTCTAAGTGTGTTCAGTGATAACATATTTATATTATGTGTGTTATGTACCTGTGTGTGTTCTTTTAAAATGAATGTATGCTTCTTATCCTAATTTCTGAAAACTGTTTCATTAATTTAAAATATATTTAAACTTTTTCAGTAAAATTTGACTGAGATATAATTTCATTTGGTGTAAAGATATGGTGATTCAGCTGCCTTTGTAATTCTTTGCAAGAAGCTCGGAGTTCACATAGCTGCTAGGATCAGTATGCCGAAAGCCAGAGAATGGATACTCTTGTTTCCCAGAGGACTTGTCTACGTGTAAAATGCCTGTTATTTAACCCCAAATCTTTTATGTGTTTTGAGTGTGTGTGTCCAGCAGATGTTTTTATTATTAAGTCCCAGATACAGCTAAGATAGACCTGTATCTGTGTGGTCCCAGCCTGGTATATACCCCTTTTCTCCAGATAAATCATGAGCACATGGTTTACAGGTGTGAGAAAGTAGCAGTGGGGTTCACTATTTTCAGTATTTCAATAACTTATAAATAATATGCTTACTGGTAACTAGTTATACCATCAAAGTTCTGTAAACATAGCTATAATTCTATCAAGGGTGACAACAGCAGTTATTCTCATTTAAGCAGGAGCTTTGGGAGAGATACACGTTTGATAAATTAAAGGTGAGAAACTACTAAATAATGAATAGAGGAATGCTGAACATTTTTTCAAGTGTTTTGTTGAGATCTATCAATGAAAATTATGGAAGTCCTCATAGGTGGTGGAAAGACTTAAGAAACTTTGAGTTAACTTGTAGCACAAAGGTGGTATTGTTCAGTAGCCTATGGAGCCTACTTTATTATTTAAATGCTAAATTTTATAATGAGGGAGGGTTTTATGGTCAAGGTATTTAAAAGCAAAGACAAACAAAACATCTAGTTTTCCCAGTGCAAGAAGAAAACTGATGTCATTCTGCATGACTACTATACTATTTGCATAACCTATTACACAGTTCACCTATTTTTCAACTATGAAGCCCCAGGTATTTCTTGCCTTTTTTCACTAGATAGAAATGTTGTCTAATCCCTGGCACACAGTATATGCTCAATAAATATTTGTCGAAAGGATGAATAAATGGTCTAAAATGCATAATGGTCTAGAATTATTGGGGCATAGAAAGTAAAAATAGACAACTCACACAAAATACTGGAGATAAAATTCTCTGGGTAACTGTTCCCATTCAGGAATTTTGTGGATTTTTGCTTCATTGATGCTTTTCATGAACTGGTGACTTCCATTCACCTACCTATCCAATAAATTTTTTACTGAACAACTAATATGTATAGAATATGGGAACAAGATAGTCCTAAATCCTTAATCTTAGAACAAGGACAGTTCTAGGCAAAAGAGGCCATACACAGAAAAGTAAAGAGTCAAAAAATTAAATCTATTTTTAATAACAAAAGGCTCATGTTTGCCTGTTATTCAACTTTTGGATGCATTGTATTTTACTCAACCATTCCTCTACGATGCAACTTTTTACGATTTGAGGTCATTAAGGTGACTGAAGCATCAGAGAATGCAGGAGTATTTTCGTGCACGTGGCTACTAAAAGTTTCAAAAGCCAAAAGCCCATGCATGCGGTCTTTGTGCCAGATAAACTGGCCTAGATGTATCAAGCACTTCTATGTGCAAAGTTTCTATGAATGGAGCTGGAACTGAAGACATGGTTCCTCAATGAAAACTATACATATTTGTTTCCCTAATCTGTCATTTATTTCTAATAATGACCAAGTGGAATAAAGGATAAGGAGAGAGTACTGAGTCTCAAGTAACTAAAGAGATTCTTCTAAGACCTTCTCCATTTTCTTCTTTGATAAAGGAAAAAATCACTACTTCAATATGAAAAACTGCATATGTGACATGTCTGTTTATATTGCCACACAGGCCAGAAAGAGACAGTGTGAGGGAGAAGGAATCAAAGGCTTATAAACAGGCTTATTGTGAATAAAATTAATGCTATATATTTTGTACCAGTTTTACTGAGGTATAATTTACATACCATAATGTGTACCCACTGTAAAAGTACAGTTCAATGATTTTTAGTAAATTTACAGATAAGTGCAATCATCACTACAATTCAGTTGTAGAATGTTTCTATAACCCCTAGAAGGTCCTTTGTGCCTGTCTGCAGTTAATTTCTGTTCTTATCCCAATACTAGGCAACTCCTCATGTAGTGTCTATAAATTTGCCTTTTCTGGAATTTCATATAAACAGAATCATACAGTATGTGGTCTTCATGTTTGAGGTCAATTCATTCTGTAGCATTTATTAATAATTTCTTCCTCTCTATTGCTGCAATAGTATTCCACTTATGGACATTCCACATTTTGTATATCCATTTATCAGTTGATAGATATTTCCACATTTTGTATATTCATTTATCAAATGATAGATATTTGGATTGTTTCCAGTTTTTGGCTATTATGAATAATGCTTCATTCTTTGGACATGTTTTCATTTCTCTTGGCTCCATTCCTAAGAGTAGAATTGCTAGAGTGTATGGTAGTTTATGCTTACTTCATAAACATAAAGTAATACATAACAGTAATACATGAAGGTTCTCATTTTCCCACATCTTTGTCAACACTTAGTCCTTTTTTTTTGTAACAGCCATTCTGGAAGGTGTGAAGTTGTATCCCACTGGGGTTTTAATTTGCCCTTGCCTAATGACTGATGATACTGAGCATCTTTTTCTGTGCTTATTAGGCATTCATGTATCTTGTTTGGGGAAATGTCTATCCAATGTCTTTTGCATGTTTTAAAATTGGATGGTTTGCAAACAAAAAGCACATCAGACATATAAATACAGAGACATAACTGATGGTTGCCAGAGGGAAGGGGGGTAGGGGATGGGCAAAATGGGAAAAGGGGAGGAGTTATAGGATTCCAGTGATGGACTGAAAAAGTCAAGGGTATTAAAAGCACAGCATAGGGCATATAGTTAGTCACACTGTAATAGCGTTGTATGGTAACGGATGGTAGCTACATTGAGGTGAGGATAATATAAGGGATACAAATGTTGAATCACTATATTGCTCACCTGAAATTAATGTAATATTGTGTGTCAGCTACACTAAGTAATTACATACACACACATATATATATATATATTATATAATAAAATTGGTTGGTTTGTCTTCTATAACACTTTTAAACTAACAGGACTAATTTTTATCTTGATTCACTACTTTTGTTGATAGAGACTAAATTCTTAATGCTATATAATAGTTTTAGGTCATCTGTACTGAGACAAAATTGTTTTTAGAACTATGCACTGTTCTGTAATAATAAGGACCACAGGTTTTGAAGTCATAAAGACCTGAACTTGAATCTCAGCTTTGCCTCTATCTATGTGACCTGAGACCAATTATTTTTGAATCTCAGTTTTCCAATTCTAAGAAAGATTATTACACTATTATATAAGAGAGAGTTATTTTACAACTAGACTGGGCCAGTCCTATGCTCATCTTTGGGGTTGCCTGGAAGTCTAGTACTGATTCTTAGCCAAGATAAGGTCAACTGGGATAACTAATGATTTGTAATGTGCTGTTTAAAGTTTTAAGCTTCTCCTGCAGCACCCAGAAGTAGTTGGTTTATTGACAACTTACACCTGGATGACTTAATTAGACAATCTGACTTGGCTAACCTTCACTGTAAACTTTTGGGGAGTTCTCCTGAAACTGAGATTCCTTGTACAAATCTTGGTTCTTTATACTCTGGAGACAGAGCACATTCTATTTAAGACAGAACTTGGAGAGCTGCACTTGCAAGTGTCTAGGGGCCTCTGGGTTTGTTTGCATTCTCGTTCACCTGCTATTTTGTATCTTTATAAAAAGCTTTTGTAAGCATTTTTTGTGAAGTTTTCTGCATCCTTCCAGTTATATGATACTGTGAAATCTTTACATCTATTTCCATATGAGATCATTATAAAGATTAAATAATGGTACTTGGTTTTTGGACTCAATAAATGCTGGTTATTATTATATTAGGTCAATATGCAAGAGAAATGCTTTGCTAGGTCTCCTTAATCAGTTGAGTAAGCAGTGTCCAGGCTTCTTTAACAAACATGACACATTATAGCTACTAAAATTTACTTAGCGTTAGAGAGGTGGGAAGGATGATGGAGTTACTAGGACAAACAAATGGAAAAGCTCAGTAGTAAAAATAAACCTGCACATTTCTGAAAACAGGTTGGGGAAAACATGAAAAAATAACTCAAATTATATAATGTTCAGTCTATGACCCAGGAGGGTAAATTTATTTTTATTATTATTTTTTTTGGTTATAATTGACATTCAGTATTACATTAGTTTCAGGTACATAGCATAGTGATTCAACATCTCTATAGGTGATGCTATGCTCACAACTACCATCTGTCACCATGTAATGCTAGTACAATATCATTGACTATATTCTCTATGCTGTGCCTTTTATCCCCAGGACTTGCTCATTCCGTACCTGGAAGCCTGTATCTCCCATTCCCCTTTACTGAGTTTGCTCATCTCCTTAACCTCTTCCCTCTGGGAAGAATGACTTTTAAAATATGATAGTTTGAACCAAATAAAGAATATACAACATCCTACTGGATTATATATTACTAAAGGAACAAGAGACTTTTATTAGGAGCTTCTGATTTTGCTTTTTAGTTACTAATGTGAAACATTAGGAAAACATAATCACAAACAATGGGCACAGTTATAGACACTCCATCTTTGTAGGTGTTAAATGATTTAAGAAGGCTCTAGGATAGAAGACCAGATTTGGCAATAAAATCAGGACTTAAAAATTTTTTGAGATTTGATTAAAAGAAATTCAAGAATTATACCATTCTGGAAAGAACTATGACCTCCAGATAAACAAAAGGAGAAAGAAAATGGATCCATGCTTAAATTCACTTTGCTATATAACCATACCAAAAAGGACCATTATTAAAACTTAACATGAAAAAGGAACAGGACAGAAAAATGACATCTATCTCACAGAGGTTATAATTATCCACATTTTTGCTTTAAGATGTGTGTGTGTGTGTGTGTGTGTATGTGTGTGTGTGTGTAGGTAGCTGATAGGAGATTATACATCATTAGTAGTATCATCAACTGGGCACATATATAAGATGATTATACTACCAGCGTCATACCAATAAAACAAAAAAAAGAGAGTCATAAAATTACCATACAAATACACGACAATTGTGTTGGTGGTATTTTATCACATGTTTAAAAAGGGATGTGAATTTGGGGAGAGAAGCTATGAATGCAACAGAGAATGCTTTCTGTGGTAGAAATTCACTTAGTCTGTGGTGAATCCAAACTACATAGAATCAAATAAGTCACAGTTATTTAAAAACTTTTAGAACCCTAGAGAAGAACTTTTTACATTTAGAATGCTTAAGAAATCAGGAAGTCTGCATTTCTGGTATTCTGATTCTTGCAACTAGGATTCTACATATTTTGGCATGCTGTACAAGTGATACAGTCAGGCACATGAATGACTAAAATTCTGATAGCTTTAAGTGAAAAATGTAGTGGATCAAAAAGGATCACACTGAACTGACCTGTAAAGGAATTTAAAATGGATAAATTAATATATTTAATAACTTTTGTGCTTTTTGCTGATAGGGCAGGATTTAAATACAGAACATGAATAAACAACAAATCATCTTGGAAGTTTTTGTTTGATATAATGTAAGCAATATGTAATTCGGAAAAGTGGATGCTTGTATAATCAGAGGGGGAAATACTTAAAGCATATTTAACAGTTAAGGTAGGTAGGTCTTGAGATTTCCAAGGTAATAACAGTATCTTTGACTATTATTATTTATGCTATCATCAAGTTTCTTCCAACTCAAATTGGATTTAAAAAAAACTAAAGGGAAACAAATCATTTCTCAAGATAAACTGCTTATATATAATTTGATATCTATTCTACACTTGAAGTAATTTTGACCAGATATTATTCTCATTCTTCTCTCATAATTTTACAAGCAAATCTGTTTCAGTATTTATACACATTAAAGAATGGAAGTTCATCATCATTCTTTAGATTAGATCTATTATCCACAAAAGCACTTATAGTATAAGGAATTCAATTTCGAAAATTTAGCAGAAGGAAAAAACAGAGGAACACTTCCTGCTATAAGTCAAAGTAGGATCCTGTTTAAAATTTTCAGAACATATGAACATGTACTCTGAACATTCACTGATGTGTTAAGTTTCCCCTTTGAAAGGTAACTATGTGTGAACAGATTTGGTCTGATCTGTTAGCACCATCCCTTCTGCTTGGCTGAACACAATTCTAAAGGTATTTTTTATGTATGGCAATATAGATGATATACAGTGATAGACACTAATAATATCAACAGAAGAACCCAAGAAGCTTCCCTAGGGATTATAAAATTTATTTTGCTAAAATTAACCATAAAGAGAATTTAAGAGAACAAAATTGGTCAATGGAGAATTCTAATCCCTACTATTTATCCAAAACCTAATAAATCTATACCTAATCTTGTACCTAATGGTCACTCTAAGCACTGCCAAAACAATAACGCAAATTGCCAGGTTAGTCCTTTGTCCTCTTCCCTTCTATCCTTCAGCTCCCCTTTCATTTGTAAACATTTACTTGAGTACCTACTATGCTACCACATGCCAGTTACTGGACTAGGTGCTACAGATACAGATGAGTAAGGCAAAGTTTCTGCTAACAAGAAATTAACAGTTTAACAGTGGGAAGCAGGTTCAAAAAGTAATTCTAATACCACACATTAAATGTCATGATATATATATGCTCAGGTATTACTGGGAATATGGAGTAATAATATGGATTGGATAAAAGTTGGAGAGGTTAATTGAAGCGAGGTGGTCGTAGTGGTAGTGACAGAATACTTAGCCAAATCTTAAAAAGTCCACAGGAGTCATTCAAATGTAAGAGAGAGGAGACTACAGGCAGAATGGTCATGGAAAAACTGGAATCATCAAGTAACAGAGTCTAATGCTGTTAGAACAATATACACAAGGCTAGAGAAGCCTGAAGAAATTGGTCGTGGTCAGATCAGGAAGGTCTAGGCTTTATTTTATAGGTAAATGGCAGCAAAAGAAGTCATATAATCAAATTTGATTTTTAGATAGTTCACCTTATAGGTAACAGAACCAAAGGAGTAACTAGTTTTTGGTTAATTCACTTTGGTGGTTGTGTGAAAAACAGACTTGGAAAGGACAAGATGAAAAGCAGAGACAATAGTCGTATTTGTATTACTCCAAGTCTAAGGTAATGGAGACTACCAAGGCATACTAGGAATGATGAAAATAAAATTCAAGGATAAGAAATTTAGGGTGGGGGCAGAGAAGTGGCAAGGACTCCTCTCAGCTTTTTAGCTTGGGTTCCTGGGTAGGTAGTGAATATTTTGGGCAACTTTATACCAATAAATTTGCAAAAGAAAAAAAACACAGCTAAGGAAAACTGGTTCAAGAAGAAAGAGAAAACTTGAAACTCCTATAGCATTAAATACAGTGGAGTAGTAATTCTAAAAATCTGCATGAACATCCGGTCCAGATTTTTTTTTAAGTTTATTTATTTAGAGAGAGAGAAAGAGAGAGAGGGAGAGACAGACAGACAGACAGACACCCCCAAACAGGCTCCACACCATCAGTGTGGAGCCTGATGCAGAGTTCCAACTCACTAACTGTCAGATCATGACCTGAGCCAAAACCAAGAGTTGGACACTTAACTAACTGAACCACCCAGGTACCCTTGGTCCAGATTATTTTAATGGCAAGTCCTGGTAAATATACAAGGAGAAGATAATTCCAATCTTTCACAAACTATTTCAGAGGTTAGAAAAGAGGCTACTCTTCTGCATTTTATTTCTCTATTTTATTTTGTTAAAATATTTAGTTACTTAATGACTATATCTTCATAAAGATTTCTGATATAAATAAATCACAAGTTAGAAATTATTATGGTAAGTCATGAAGATATATAAAAACTGTAAGCCATGAATCCTGCCTTTAAGAAGCTTTGTAATAAATTCTGAAATCAAGAAATGGAGTCCTCCAACTTTGTTCTCCATTTTCAAGACTGCTTTGGCTACTCAGGGTCCTCTAAGATTCCACATGAATTTTAGGATGGGTGTTTCTATTTCTGCAAAAAAACTTTGTTGGAATTATGATAGTATCTTCAATGAATCTGTAGAAATCTTGAGATATATTATCACTTTAACAATATTAAATCTTCTAGTCTATGAATACAGATTTTCATTTCTTTAAATCTTTTAAAGTTTCTTTGTATTATTTTCTGTTTAGTGTACTGTTTAGTGTATAAGTCTTTTACCTCCTTGGTTAAACTTGTTCCCAAGTTTTTTTTTTTTTTTAATTTATCATGATGTTTAGTTATTTTTGACAGAGAGACAGAGCACAAGTGGGGAAGGGGCAGAGAGAGAGGGAGACCCAGAATCCGAAGCAGTCTCCAGGCTCTGAGCTAGCTGTCAGCACAGAGCCCGATGCAGGGCTCAAACTCACAGACCACGAGATCATAACCTGAGCCGAAGTCGGACACTCAACCGACTGAGCCACCCAGGTGCAAACTTATTCCGAAGCTTTTAAATTCTTTTTGATGCTACTGTAATGGAAGTATTTTCTTAATTTTCTTTTTTAATTGTTCATGGTTAGCGTGTAGAATAAATGCAACTGGTTCTTCTATGTTGATTTTGTATCCTGCAACTTTGCTGTGAAAATATTTTTTATCTACTCAATACTTATTTTAAAGGAATAAACTCACATGTTAATATGCATCTAAATAGTAGACATATATTTAGTTGCCATGGCATTAATATCTGCTATACTATCCAAATAAATAATCTGATTTGATAACCTTTAGAAGGAAGCCAAATGAAGAAGAAATACTTTCTTTATTCCTTAACTGATCCTATTATGCCTGGCTTTTTCAGCTGTTGTCATTTGTTGACCAGCCTCTCCTCTTCCCTTCCCTGAACTTTTATCTTCTTTGACTCTGGCAACATTACACTGCCCCAATTCTTCTATTTGTCTGACTACTCCTATCTACTGGCTCATTCTCCCACCTCTAATTTCCTGCTCAATTTGAACATGCCCTAAGATTCTGTGCTCACTCCGGTTTTCTTCTCTGTACATTTCCTGTCTTCAGATCCTCATTTCCCAAAACTTCACTAACTTACATTTGACTGACTCCCCTTAATAAGTATACAATAAGCAATACGTATATGAAGAACCGAGAATCTCCATGAAACTCTGCTAGTTTGGTGAGGAATGAACATTTTCTGAACCACTTCTGTTGGCAGATAGATGAATCTACAGGAAGAAGCAGACAAACCCTTTATACACACACACATATATCTGTATGTATGTATGTATGTGTGTGTGTGTGTGTGTGTGTGTGTGTGTGTGTATATATATCTCAACAACTCAGAAGCAGAATTTTTGAAAACCTTAAGCTTGTGTAATTATTTTAAAAATAAAAAAACCCATAAAATGATTAATATAAAAACCAACTCACCAATAATGCCGCTATCTCTGCTTTCAAGAGTAGAGGTTGGACTAGTAACAGCCCCATAGCTGCAATCCTTGGCAGTTGCATTTGTACTGACTGGTGGGAGGGTAGAGCAGGGGCTACTGGCTGGTGGAGAGGCAGTGCTACTAGTCAAGGTGGAACAGGGACTTATCCGCTGGGTGATTGCTGAGGTCTAAAAGATTGGAATGAAAAATAAAAAAGATAAACTGATTGGCTGTTAAAGTAAAATATATCTTATGTCAAAACATATGCTTTCATGAGAAACAGAAGAAAATCTATATACATAGCTTTTACTACTAGGTACTTATTTTTTGCCCTCCAGAATAAGAGATTCTGCATTGTATAATTAAGGTGAAACGGTAAATTTAACACAAGCAGAGACTGTGGCCAGCTTTTCTGCCTAAGAAATTTCTAGTAACAAGTATTCTCTATCACTGCCATGAATTGATAAAGGAGTTTTTAATTAATTAAGCACAAGTTGTCCTTGCTATTTGCTATCAATAAGACTATTCTGAAGGCTTAGAACTTAGTCTTGTTAATACTTTTCTTTGGATTGAATGCAGAGAAAATGCCTTATTCTGAAAGTCTATCTAAAAAAAAAATCAAACAATGTTCATTTAAAACAAAACTAAATAATTTCTCTGTAGAAACTGATTACAGACTGAAATTTCTTTGTATCTTGAATGATTCTTATATCTGAGGTCACCTCATTTTAAAGTTTTTGACAGAAAGGAGTGAATAATCACCAAAAAGACTGGTGGTAATATATCCTGGCCTACCTAATTTAACGACACACACTTTCCTTTAGTTCTTTCTACCCAAATAAATTGCCAAAATAATGAATAAAAGTGTCTATTTTTTTCAAATGCTAAAAAATTTTATCCTTTTAAAAATGGCAAGTGATCAATGATAAAATTACCTGAAGGAACACTAATGACAAATTTGACATCTTTAAATGTTAAATTTAAAAGAAGCCTTTCAACTTCTTTATCTATACAGTCACTATTCATATCCTCTCCACTAAAATTGAACATTTACATTTAACAACTTGACTGGAAAATGTGTTGATCACTAGATGTGGGAAAATTAAGGCTCTTTTTTTAGTCATCCTAAAATGAGTTTTAGACACAATCCCTTGTATTTAATCACTTGTGTTGAATCCAGGTTTTGATTTAATTTAAATGCTATAACCAGGTCACAAAAGATACATTCAACTTAAAGCACAAGTGACATTTGCATAACCTTGCAACCAAGCAAATCTTTTCAATCATATTAATAACATCAGGAACTGATTTTTGTTAGTAGTAATACAATAAGCCCTCAGATCTATGCCATTTCTCTTCTACTCTATAATTTTTCTCCAGAGGAGGGAGGAGTTTAAATTTCTTTGTAATCTCCTCTGTTTTTATAAAATAATGTTGGCCTACAAGAGCAATGATTTTAACCAGGCATGGAGAAGAATCACCTGTGGAATATAAAAAGACCAGCTCCTGAACAAAACTGACAGACACAGAGTCCCATACCCCAGACCTACTGAATTAGAATCCTCCCTAGTTAGAATCTGACGTCGTAATTTTTAACCTCCTCAATCCTGAGTTTAAAAAATATGTGGGTAGATGAAATGAACTATACTAGGGTTTTTTTTTTTTACATTAAATATATCTATAGTCATTCCATATTGAAAAAGTTTCATTTTGGTATGAATCTATTACTTCCATAGCAACCCATTTCCATTTTTAGATAAGATTCTCAGTCTGTTCTTTGAGAGAGGAAACTGTATTATACACATAATATAGCCAATGTGGAGGTTAAGCCCAAACGACATTTATTATTTTTACTACAAGTTGCTTTCTACAAAATAAAGCATATATCACACAATGTATGTTTTAAAAGCTTTAACTGTAAAAGCGAAGCTTAAAGATAAAGCCATTTAGAAAGTGTAATTTGCTCATGGTTTATGAATTAAAAAGCAGGCTTTATATTTACTTAAGGAGGCTAGTTAATGAGATATAGAAGAAATCTCTTCTTAGCACAGAAAGACAACATTAACCATTCTCCATGCTGTAGGCTAAACCACTCAACTTATAAAATACTTCAATGGTTTTTCTATTGTGTTCTCTGGAAGGATCCCAAACTCCCAGTCAGGTCTCTTAAAGGTTCTACAAATACACAAGGTAAGAACCTGATGATGGAATTCCTAAAGTATATCTTACTACCACAGAAACTACTGAATGAAGAAAATAGAGTGGCCAGTTGAAAATCACTTTCAGTACTTTGTCTTTTGCAGAAAAATGACACAGGTTGACTTGCCTGTGCTGGATTCTGTCCTTTCTAGTATAATTCTGAGGATGTTGTTACTCTCAGGCCTTCCTAAACAAAGTAATCTATCTTTGTTAGCATGCTCTTTAACTCAGAAGTGAGTCATCAAATGAACATGACCTCCTAATTCTTAATAATCTTCCTAAGACTAGAAACTCCAATTTAGCCACTTCCTTCTGTGGTTCCAAGATAGTTTCATGGTATATTATATTCCAAGAAGGCTATCATTTAGCTTCATTATTATTTTACATTTGTTCTTTACAGCTTAAGATTTTTAAAAATATTATTTCATTTATTCCTTATCAATGAAGAATAAGGGAATATGAATATTATTTCCCCCACTGAGAAATGTAAACAGGAAACTACCCTGAAGTATGGAAGCTAAAAAATAATTTTCTCCAAATCATAGTACCTGAATATATCTAGATAGTAATTATACTGCATATTTTTTATATCTTTTATTTATATGGCATTTTACAGCTTACAAAGTAATTTCATATGCATGATTTACCTTGATCCTCACAACAATCCTGTCAGGTGTTATTATTTCATATTACATGGTATGGTGCGGCTGTTAAGAATAAGGTTGTAAAAGCAAACCACCTGAATTTGAATACTATTCCATCACTTTCTGGCAGTGTGCTTCCATTTTTTTATCTGAAAACTGGAATATCAATGGACCCTACCACATGGGTTGTAAAAAAGCTTAAATAAAATAGTGTAAATAGAGCAATTAGTACAGGGTTTAGCACGTAGCAAGCATTTAATAAATGTCAGCTGCTATTACCTACGAAAAACCTAAAGCTCAGAGATGTCAGGGGACATGTCTGAATTTACCAAATCATAGTGGGTAGAATTAGAACCAGGGCACAAATTTTCTACTTCCGGGTTCAGTGACTTCTCTTTTTTCTCGCTTTCTTTTTCTAATTGAACTATAGTTGACACACAATGTTACGTCAGCTTCAGGTATATAACAGTGATTCCGACAGTAATGCTATGCTCACCACAAATGACTTTTGTATTATTAGAAACAACAGGATCCTTGGCAAATACTCAAGTTCCTTGGTGATGATTAGAACAGTCACATTTTAACTTGAAATGGGTATCAAGAAAAAGTAAAATGGATGTTTTACTTACACCAATATTAAAAAGGCCCTCAACAAATATCATTCCTACTTTTTTATTCCCAGGGCATAGCATAATAACACAGTTACAATGTAAACTGATTTAAAAAAACATTGGCACGACTGAGTGGCTCAGTTGGTTGAGCTTCTGACTCTTGATTTTGGCTCAGGTCATGATCTCTGGTTTGTAGGATTGAGCCTTATGGTTTCTCTCTCTCTGCTCCCTCCTCCCTGCCCTCGCCCCCCACTGTGTGCACACACGCATTCTTTAAGATAAGCATTAAAAAACCCCATCAATCCCTGCCATCATGAAGCTTACACTCCTGTATGAAATACAGACACCCCCCATGCACTAAACATGTAGTGTAATAAGTCAATGATTAAGAACTATAAAGAAAATAAAGTAGCAGCATAAGGGGGTACAGTGATGGGCAGGTGCTAGTAGAAAAAGTAGCTAAGGAAGGCCTCCCTGAGGAAGTAATATCTGAGCAGAGCACAGAATGAAGTGAGAGAGTTGTGCGGGAAGTGCATTCCAGTATTAAGGAATGTTCCATGTCAGAGGAATGACAGGAAGGCCAGTGTTGCTGCAGAGCTGCAGGTGAAAGGGAGGGGGGTAGGCAGTGTAGGAGAGGTAGAAAGGGGTCAGATCAGGCAGTGCCTTTCTCATGCTGAGGATTTCAGATTTAATTCTAAATGTGATGGGAAGACAGTGGAAGATTGAGAGCACACAAGTGAAAGGATCAGATTCACAGAGTACAAGGCTCACTCTGGCTATAGTGTGAACAGACCACAGATTACACCAAGAGGGGAAAGAGAGACTTATGAGGAGGCTATTTTATTCATTCAGTAAATATTTACTGAGTGCCAACTAATGCTAGACCCTACTCTAGATGCAGAGGATGCAGGAGTAAATAGAACAGGCAAAAGTTTCAGGCCTTCCAGCTTACATTCTAATAGCCATCATAGTAGCCCGGCCAAGAGAGGACATTGACTTGGGACTAAAGTGTAGCAGTGGTAGAAATGAGAAGGGATCAGATTCAGCAAACATTATGCAGACAAAGCCTACATGATTTGCTGAAAGATTCAATGTGGAGTCTGACAGAAAAAAATCAAGAGTGGCTCCAATGCTTTTGTCCTAAGCATGGAGGTGATATAACCCACTCAGAAAGCACTGCGGAAGGAGCAGGCTCTGCGAAAGAGGGCAAGAGTCAGTTTTTGACATGTTAACTTTGAGATGTATGTTGATGCCCAGAGGGAAAAGGCAGTATAGTACAGGCAGCTGGAAATCCACTGGCGATAAGGAGAAAGGCAGGGCTAAAGGTAATTCAGGAGTTAAGACATGATTAAAACAACAACAAAAAAAGAATGGAGAAGTTTCAATACGATTAGATTCTCCAGGAATCTGAATTTTATAAAAACTTCCCAGGTGATTATAATGTGCCACCAGCAAAACCAACGACCTAGGGAACGAGGACAAAAAGAGAGAAGTCTGAGGAGAGAGCCCTGGACACCTGAACATGATCCACATGATCTATAAATATCTTCAAATAATCCTTGAAGACTGTATTGTTTTATGACAAAACTAACATATGAAATAGAATCGTCACAAATATTTGTTAAGAATATACAAGATGAAATTAATTTATCATCTTCTAGAATAAACTGATTCACTATAGGACATACATTTAAAAAAATTTTTTTTTGTTTATTTATTTTTGAGAGACAGAGAGACAGAGTGTGAACAGGGGAGGGGCAGAGAGAGAGGGAGACACAGAATCTGAAGCAGGCTCCAGGCTCTGAGCTGTCAGCACAGAGCCTGACACAGGGCTCAAACTCACAAACCACAAGATCATGACCTGAGCCGAAGTCGGACACTCAACTGACCGAGCCACCCAGGCGCCCCTATAGGGTATACATTTTAAAGATTAACACCCCACAGATGAATCCAAGTCTAATACTTCCTTTGCTACATTTAAACTAAAATATAGCCAAAAGAAAAAAATTGCTGATTTTTTTAACTTTCTGACATGAATAGTTAGATCATTGAGTTTTTAGATTTTCTCTTTTCTATGTATTCAAAACTAAAATTTCTTTTTGAGCATCTTTAATTACAACTTTTATATACTACAAATATAAAAGTTCTGTTATATTTTATTATTATTTCAATTTAAAATATTTTCTAAATTCTTGTGATGTCTTCTTTGAAAGTATATTAGAAGTATATTACAGCCATTTGGGGGATTTTCTAAATTATCTTTTAGCTATCATTTTCAAGGTTATCATTCTGTAATTGACTAATTCTACTACGATCACAGTAATTAGAATCTTCTCAAATTTGCTGAGGCCTGCTCAGCATCTTGTCAATTTGGTAAATAATCCACTCGTACCTGAAAACGACATGTGCTCTGTAATTTCTGGGTGTCGTACTCTAATATGTCAATTCTGTCTTGGCTCATGCACTTATTTATTCCCTCATTCAGCCCACAAATGAATCAAAACCAAGTGGTTTTTTTAAACCTACAAATATAACTAAAAGATGTTTCATAAAGTAAAGAAATACAGTGATTATGGAAAATCAAGCTATATCAGGCCTCAAAAGTCATTCAAAAATTGGGATTCTTCTCAGAACATACACATATACATACACCCTGCAACATTTTTCCTGGCAGAACAGGCTGACTTAGCCCAGGTTTCGCAGGTGAGAGCAGGCAGTTTACCTGATTTTCATCCTGCACTTCCATGCTGTACTGGTCACCTGGCTGAACTTCCGAGACTTTCTCTCCGAGGAGGAAACCCAGACGAGTCATGAGTGTGTTTGCTGCCTCATCTACAGATGGAGGGGGACCAAGTTCCTGTTCGGCATCACCTGTAAGAGGCAGACATTGAAACACATGAATCTTTCAAAATAAAATGACCTCATCCTGCAACTACTCTTACATTCATTTCGGTCATTCCCCGTTTTCATTCTAAATCCAAAATTACAAGGTCCCTGCCTAGAAGCTGATTTTCCCACTTTGGCATATTACAACTGATAGATTTACTCAGATTATCCTCAGAATATCTACTTGAAACATCTGAGTTTGAGAGAATGTCTGAAATCCACTGAATAGACGATGTTTCCTATTTCTTTGACAACCTTCCAATTCGGTACTCGTGTTGGGATCTAGCTGCTGCCATAATCGCCACCTTCATTCAGGTTCTTCTATCTTGTCTTTTCTCTTACAGTTTGTGTAAATATTCTCTTTTCAAAAGATTTTGAAATCAGTTCAAACTGACAAAAAGTTTCAAGAATAGTACAAAGTACATTTTTTCCTTAACCATTTTAAGTATGGACACGATGTCCCATCATCTCTAGTTAGTATGTATCTCCTCTAAACAAAGTCATTCTCTTACATAGCCACAGCGCCAGCACAGACATCGGTAAACTAACATCTGGCATTGCTATAATCTCACTCACAGACCCCATTTAAGTTTTGTCCCAGTACTGTCCTTTCTAGCAAAAGGATCCATATCAGGGTCATACAGTGCATTTCATTCTTGGTTCTCTTTTATCTCTCTTAATCTGGAACAGTTTTCAGTCTTTTCTTAACTTTTGTGATCTTGACATTTCTGAAGATTACAGGCCAGTTGTTTCACACAATGTCCCTCGATTCGAGTTTATCTCATGTTACCTTGTGGTTTGACTCAGGTTATGCATTTCTGGCAGAAATATCACAAAAGTGATGCTGTGTTAACTTTGATCACTAGGTTACGGTAAGCGTTTGCCAGATTTCCCCACTCTAAAATTATACTTTTCCTCTTTGTAATTAGGAAGTATTGTGTGTGTCGGGGCAGGGGGGATACTTTGAGTCTATGTAAATACATCCCACTTCTCAACAAATTTTTAAATTAAAAAATATTTTGTGATAAAATATGCATTCCAAGATTTGCTATTTTTACATGTACATTTCAGTGGCATTAAGTTCATTCACAATGTGTGCAGCCATTACCAGTATCCATACCCAGAACTTTTTCATCATCCCCCAAAGAAACTCTGTACCCATTAAATAAAAACTCCCCATTCCTCCCTCTTACTAGCTCCAGCTATCCTCTATGAATTTGCCTATTCTAGGCAAATATAAGTGGAATCACACAATATTTGTCCTTTTATGTCTTGCTTATCTGACTGCATATTTTCAAGGGTCATCCATGTTATAGCATGTATCAGAATTTCACTCCTTTTTATGAATAAATAATATTCCATTGTATGGATATACCACAGTTTATTTATCTGATGGTGGACACTTGGGGGTTGTTTCTATCTGTTAGATATTATGAATAGTGATAGTACAGACTCTGGTGTAAAAGTATCAGTCTGAATCTCTCCTCAACAAACTTTTGCCCACTCTTTTTTAGCATTCATTAATCCATTACTCTTTCTACTGTTTAGTTTCTTTTCCTCACCTATTCATGTGGACTTAAAATTTCCTATCTATTTAATGAGTTATAATCTGCTACTATCATTATTTATTTTGTCACTCCAATTATCCCCGATGTGGTCAGGGTAATAAGCCCTTCCAATTTGGCTCTTGGAACCTTCTGACAGACCTGTGTCATTTTCTGAGCACTTCTTTTCTTTCTGGCACAAGATGTCCAGGCTCATTTTTTCCCTGCCCTAGCCCTAGAGTCAGACACTTTTCCAAGAAGCCCTGGTTCTTTTTAGTGGAGAAAGGTATGCTCATTGCTATTAAGATGCCACTGTCCTCCAGGTCCACATGGATAGAGTTAGGCAGTATAATCACACACATATATACAGACATATATATACACACACACATTCACACATCCTTATATTCATTCTCACTTGCAAATCTGTATACAAACACACATCCCAAAAGTTCATGGTGACACCCTAATTCCAGTTCAATATGATAAGGTTAATTCTAGGTTTTTTTTCTTGCAAATTTTTTCCCCAAAGTTGTAAATTTGTTCTTCAATAGTGAGAAATCTGGCTTTCACTATCCTTACTTAATCTGCTCCCCCTTGAAATACAAATGTCACTGCTGCTCACTGCCATCCTGCACATGGATGCTCTATTCACCCTAGTTGGGGTCCTACCCCATGCCACATGGGTCTGAATAGCACTTCCCCCACAGTCGGGGTCATTTTTAAAAAAGTGATATATAATTCACATACCATAAGCTATATCCTCTTAAAGTGTATAATTCAGTG
This sequence comes from Cryptoprocta ferox, assembly GCA_028646485.1. Taxonomy (NCBI): domain Eukaryota; kingdom Metazoa; phylum Chordata; class Mammalia; order Carnivora; family Eupleridae; genus Cryptoprocta; species Cryptoprocta ferox. Next base: position 42,105,381 of record CM053565.1, read on the forward strand.
GCTTTTAGTGTATTCATAAGGTTATGAAACCATTATCACTTTCTAATAGCAGAATATTTTAATTAGTCCAAAAAGAAAAACCCCATTAAATTAGTTCATTTTTGCCCTGAAATTTAGACCTCCCCAAACTCCTGATGGCTGGCATTCATTTTAATCCTCTGCTTCCAGACTGCTACATTCTGCTTTTAAGTTTCTTTCTACTTCAGCTATTTTTCAGTGCTTACCAACTATAGGAATTATTCTTTTTCAAACCTTTTCAAGGAGGGCTGATAAAGTCAGTATGAGGTTTTTCCTTCGATTCATCATCAAGATAAACTTATTTTCAAATACAGAATTTACAGAAATCACATGAAAAGGAGTCAGGGAATTCGAGATGATCTATTCTAAATGTGATGCAGAAATAAGTTAAACTGTTTATACTAACTTGATCCACTGTCAACATTTTTTCAGATTTTGTTTTATTTTCAGATGCATTAGGTTTAACTTTATAACAATCCACAGTAGCACAGATCCTATAGGACATTACAAAAATCTTCTTTTTTTTTGGGGGGGGGAGACACGTCCTTTCAGCATAGCAAGCATGAGATATAATGTCATATGGTTTGATGCCAAAATATAATAGCTTCTTGATTTTTTAGGATATTCAATCTTATCCATTAAATAATAATCTTTCTCCATATGGCAAGAAAGTGACATTTACATTATTATTCACTTGATATTTATCATAACTTCTCTACTAAAGTTATAAACTGGGGGCAGGGAACAGACTACATGTGTATTTCTGCATACTATTACTGAACTCAAGTGTTCCATCTGTGAAAAATCTATATAGAACTTTCATTGAATTTATGTCAGAGTAGAAGAACAGACTATTTTCTCTTCCCTACTTCCTCTCCAAGAGTCAGCAAAAATAGATTTTTCTGCCACAGAACAGATATAATAGAATCAATAGGGTTATTTTTATTTACAAATATTTAAGTTTACTTCGTTCCCACCTCCCCCCAAGAATGAAGGTTTCTTATTCCTTGATAAAATAAAAAGGTAACTGCTTTATTCAAATTGATGAATTACCCTTTTCCTCTCTATTGATTAAACTAGCTAAGCTTTTCCAAATTCTTCTTAGTATAGATTCCTGACCTCTAGATATTCTGGGGCTCCATTTCATTTTCTTCTAGGTAGTTATTTGGATATCAAATATTTTCTATGTACATGTTAACATTAAGTATTATGAGGATTTATATAACACGGAAGTATAGTCATTTAATTTTTTTAATGAATGTGTAGGTATAGTCATTGACTTTAAAAAATTTATAATCTATACAAAAAATAAGACATGCTAGATTATATGATACATTTAGTTGACATATAGTGTGTATTATGTACAAGTCACCAATTTAAACACTTTACAATTAACTTAGTCTTTGTAACAATTTTATGAAATAGGTATTATTACTCTCATTTTACAGATGAGAAATCTTAGGCACAGAGAAATTAAGATACCTGCTTATATTCCATAAACAATAAATGGTAGAGCCAGGTTAAGAACCCGGGCTCCCTGAATCCAGAATCGATGCTCCCAATGTTATATTGCCCCCTCACTGGAAACCATGAGATCATGACCTGAGCCGAAGTCGTATACTTAACTGACTGAGCCACCCAGGTGCCCCAAGACTATTTAAATTTACAGCTCTTGTTTCACTTTGGCCATTTGGAAGGAGTGCATTTAGGCACTCGGTTTTGTTCCCAGAAAACTGAATGAAGAATACAGCACCATAAGAACTAAAAGATTCTACAACTTACATGGAAAGGGAAAGGTCCAGGAATAGTAAAGAAAACTTGAAGAAGAAGGACTTCTATTACTTAAAATCAAGATTTGATGTAATGCTAAAGCACTTATGACAGAATATGACTGACACAAACACAGATAAAAACACCAGTGGAACAGAGTAAAGAATCCAGAAGCATATCTACACATACATAATTCACCTTAGTTAGGACCACTGTCATAGTTTAGTAACAGAATGGTATTTTCAGTAACTGATGATGGATCAATATATGAATAAAAATAAAACCTGCCCCTACCTCATACCATATATAAAAATCAATTCCAGATGGATTATGGACCCAAATATGAAAGGTAAAACAATGAATTTTCTAGAAAATAACCTAATAGAAGATCTTCATGACTTAGGACTTGGCGAAGATTTCTTAAACAGGACACAAAAGGCAAAAATCACAAAAGAAGATTGGTTTTTTGTGTAGTTTATTAATAAGAAGAATTTCTTTTCACCAAAGACACCATTAAGATGGTAAAAAGGCAAGCCATAGAGTAGGAACAGATATCTTTAATTTATACATCCAACAAAGGGCTTCTGTCTAGAATATATAAAGGATCCATACAAATCACTAAGAAAAAAAAGACAATCCAACTAAAAGGTAAACAAAAAAATCTATATAAGATTTTACAAAAGATGATGTCGAAATGGCCAATAAGCATATGAAAAGCTGTCCAACATTATTGGGAGATGAACATCAAAATCACAATGAGATACCACTGCATACATGCAGTGCAGATAGCACACAAAACAAACAAAGAAACTAACAAACACCCTGACAATATGGGGTAAAAGAATACTCAAATACTGCTGTGCCAATGGGAATGTAAATTGGTAGCATTAAGTTTGAAAAAAAAAATTAAGCTGAACATCCTGAAACTCTAGCAGGTCCACTGCTAGATATATATACCAAAAGGAAAATTATATACACAGGTGCATCAAAATATATATAACAAATTTTAATAGAAGAATTGTTCATAATAGTCCAAACTGAAAATGTCCATCAAGAGTAGATAGAAAATGAAATATGAGAGCAATAGAAGAGAATCTCACAAATATACTACTGAACAAAAGAAGAGAGATTCAAAAGAATACATACTAAATGATTTCATTTGTACAAAGTGTGAAAACGGGGAAAGGAAATAACTGAGAATGGTACTCATAATAGTGGTTATACTTCTAGAGAGTGGATAATGATGGGAGGGAAGCATGGGGAAAACTTCTGAAGTGCAGGTAATGTTCTATTCTCTTAATTTATGTCGTGGTTATATGGGTGTGTTCACTTCATATAATTTCATTGAGACTATCTAACTATGATTTGTGTACCTTTTTGTATTTCTATTTCAATTTTTAAAAATTACAGAAAATGTTTTAAGGATACTAGGTTTGAGAATGAAACAGTATGCACAATATCTGTTTTTTTTCCTCCAAGGAAGAAGTCTAGAATTATGAGAAAAGAATGCTATATGTATTTCAAAATTTAGTATAAAATTAAAAATTACTTGGCCACTCCTCTTGTACCAGTTAACAACTTAGAGAGAAGACATACAACTTGAGAGAACCCAATGCATGTAAGAAATGTTTTATAAATTAAAGGACGTACTGGAGAACACAGAGAAAGAAACAAACTTGTCTTGGCAGGATGGAGACAGGAAAAGGAGAATAGGATGTCCTGGAGGAGGCTTGGTTCTTTAACAGTCGAGTTAGGGAAAAGCAGAGGGAACAGTTTTCAGATTCAAATTCTGCATGATGACTTAACTGGTTCAACACAAATACAGAGCTCCAAGTTCAAAACTGATTAAATGCAGCCTATTTAATTTATTTCTGGAATAATAATATTGATAGTAGTACTTATAGTAGTAACTACAATAGTTAACGTTTACTGGGATATTAGTGTCTAGTACTTTTCTAAGTGCTTTACATGTATTAAATCATTTAATCTTCACAACATTCCCTATTTACAGATAGTAAAAGTGAGGCACACAAAGACTGAGTTCTCGCTAGCCCATGGTTACAGAGTTAGGTAAGTGACCGTTAATACTGAAGTTCAGGCTATATGGCTCCTGAGCCTATGTTCTCAACTACTTCATTATTTTGTCAGGAAATATCTGAATGCTGAAAACAAATGGTTTATATGGTTATTTTATTTATTTTTATCTTTTTTTT
>CM053565.1:42109881-42129838 GCA_028646485.1 Cryptoprocta ferox
AGCCCTGAAAAGGAAAACAGACTAGCATACAGGGAACAAAAGCATGCAAACGCACAGACAAATCAAACAAACAAGCAAACCAAAAGGGGAAAGGAAGTAAAGAAAAGGAAAGGAAAGGAAAGAAAAGAAAGAAGAGAAGAAAAGAAAGAAGAAAAACAAAAACAAGGGGGGGACAGAGACCGCAAAAGGGTATGGACAGTCTAAAAGCGTATAACCAGCCAAGAGGAGAGATAAGAATAAGATAAGGGAAATATATCTGGATGGCAGGAGAAAAGAAGGAGAAGCAAAGAAAAAAGGGAAAAGAAAAATGCAACTTTCCTGTGCGGATGGGCGTGGTTTGGTGTAGGTAGGTCAGGTCTCGGGGGCTGCTCTCTGAGGCCCCTCCTTGGTGGTTGCAGGGAGAAGAATGGTGGCGCTTCAGGCTCTGCTCGAACCAAGCACTGCAAGCCGCTCTTCTGAGTCCGATCTCCCTGTGCTGCGGGCGAGCCAAACTGTATTTTCCAAGCTCCGCCTCACTTCCAAATCCTAGTCCATGCAGTTCAACACTACCACCGGAGATGAGATGCGCTCCCGCTGGTGGCCGGCCTCCCTGCCCGGGTTGCACTGGAGGCAGGGCCGCCTTTCGCGGTGCTGTTTGGAATGGGAGCTGCTGCCGCTACACCCAAGGAAGAATTCGCCAGCCAGATGGGTTGGATTTCTCTCCCCACGCCCAGCAGTTATATATGGGGAGACAATGTGTATCTCCGTCCCGGGGCGAGTTTTTCCTCCTTTTTTAGAGATGGTTCTATGAGCGTTTTCAGTCTCTCTTTCTTTTCCCCTTGTCTCTCTGGGGCACAGCGCGCTCTCCCTGTGTTGGGTTGGGGCTCCTTCCCCCTGCACCACGGAGACCCGCCCGTCCTCCAATTTTCCAGATCACAATCACTCACTCAGGCATCTTTGAGGTTGTCTTCTTTCTGGCATCTGTTTCTTCTTTTCCCCCACTTGCAAATCCGAGTATTATCCCTTCATCAGTTCAATTGATGCGGGCGGGCACAGATTACAGAGCTCCCTACTTCTCTGCCATCTTGCCCTCCTCCCAGAATGTTATTCACACTTCTTGATTTTAGCTCAGATCATGATCTCACAGTTCATGTGATGGAGCCCCACCATCAGGCTCTGCACTGGCAGCATGGAGCCTGCTTGAATTCTCTCTCTCCCTCCTTCTCTCTGCCCATCCCGTGCGCGCTCTCTCTTTCTCCTGAGAAGAGCCAGTTCAACGGGTCTCCTCCTTCAGCGGGATGACTTGTGAAGTGCCACAACAGCAGGGCCTGGAACCCAGGCGTCCAGGCTGAAAACCAACTCAACAGATCTTATTCCCGTGCTGCAGAGCGCACGCCTTCATGTCACGGCGCCCATGGGACACCCTCAAAGTTTTTTAAATGCAGCTAAAAAAGTGCCTAGAAGGAAATTTATAGCATTAGATGCTTATTTTAGAAAAGAGAAATTTATTTGATTAGTAAACTAAATTTCTTAAAGAAACAAAATTCAAATCAAAGTAAACAAAGTAAGAAATAATAAAGAGCAGAAATCAATAAAACAGGAATAGAGAAAATCAATGAAAGCTGGTTGTTTGAGAAAAATCATATTGATAAACCCCTAGCCATATTAACCGGGAAAGAAAGAAGATACAAATTGCCAAAATCAGGAATGAGAGAGGGACATCATTATAGACCCACAGACATTAAAAAGGATAAGGGAGGGGCACCTGGGTGGCTCAGTTGGTTAAGTGTCTGACTTCGGCTCAGGTCATGATCTCATGGTTCGTGGGTTCAAGCCCCGCATCGGGCTCTGTGCTGACAGCTCAGAGCCTGGAGCCCATCTTCAGATTCTGTGTCTCCCTCTCGCTCTGACCCTCCCCTGCTCACGTTGCCTCTCTCTCTCTCTCTCTCTCTCTCTCTCTCTCTCTCAAAAATAAATAAAACATTTAAAAAATAAAAGGATAAGGGCATGTCATAAACAATTTTTTGCCAATAAATTTAACAGTTTAGATGACATGGACAAATTCCTTTAAGTAACAAATGACCAAAGCTCATTTGAGAAGAAAGAGATAACTTGAATAGCTTCATAGCTGTTAAATATAAATTGAATTTGTCATTTAACACTTTCCAATAAGGGTAACTCTTAGTCCAGATACCCTGATGGGTAAATTCTATCAAATATTTAAGGAAGAAATTATGCCATTTGTACACAAACTGCTCCAAGAAGTTGAAGTGAAAGGAACGCTTTATGAGGCCAACGTTACCTCAAGACCAAACCACACAAAGACATTATATAAAAAGTAAACTACAGACCAGCATCTCTCATGAACGTAGATATGAAAGTCCTTAACAAAATTCTAACAAATTGAGTCCAGCATTATATATAAAAGATAACAGGGACAATATGTTAAGTATCTGTCATGACTAGTTAGGGGTGGGAAGCATTGTCATCTTTGAGAAGCCTAACAGTGACTGTCCTCTCTGATGGAGTTGACAGGGAGATGTTGCCATGGAACTGGGCTCTCTTGGTGTCACTGAGGATATGGAGGCCACTTGGCAGCACTTAATTCTCAGATATATTATTGTAAAGAGCAAAAAGGCTGGAAGGCAACCATTTGTTAGCTCATCTTCTACCTTTGTGACTACAAAGTCCAGAACTCCATTTAAATTTCCACAGAGAAAACTTCACTAAGAGGGATCATGGAAATTACCTAAAAAACTTAGATCTCTTCTTTTAATAATAGGTACATTGAACATGTAAGAAGAGAATATGAACTAACATTTAAATTCTCCAGGGATGGGGCACCTGGGTGGCTTAGTTGGTTGAGCATTCAGTTCTTGTGTTCGGCTCACGTCATGATCTTATGGTTCATGAGATGGAGCCCCGCATTGCGCTGACAGTGTGGTGCCTGCTTGGGATTCTGTCTCCCTTTCTCTCTACCCCTCCCCTGCTCGCTCTCTCTCTCTCAAAAGTAAACATTTTTTTAAAAAGTAAATAAAAAAATTTAAAAATAATTCTCCCAGGATGACCTCTTTTATAATTATTGCTAAGATTTTTATAATATAAATTTTATTGGTTTTTTTTTAATTTATTTTTAAGAGACAGAGACAGCATGAGCAAGGGAGGGTCAGAGAGAGAGGGAGACACAGAATCCGAAGCAGGCTCCAGGCTCTGAGCTAGCTGTCAGCACAGAGCCTCACGCAGGGCCCGAACCCACGAATCGCAAGATCAAGACCTGAGCTGAAGTCGGACGCTCAACCGACTGAGCCACCCAGGCGCCCCTAAATTTTATTGTTTTTAACCCTTGCATTTCAAGGCTTGATGAAAATTTTTCTAAGTCCGGTTTATAATTAATGGTAAGACTAGATAAAATTCTAGATTTTTGTTTTTGTTTGATTTCATTAAGGGACATCTAGGGTTAGAGCTACAGAGGGTAGCTGTCCAAGAAGGCCCTGGATTGTTTACTTATTTGGACAGATTACTTCTCTTATATTAGCATCTACTTAGGACCGTTTATTTTTTTCTAACTTGTTATTACATATGAAAGAATATAAATTTAAATGAGGGAAAATACAGGATAAAAAGAGTATAAGATCTTTTTGAGGACTGTGGGGCTCTCCAGCAATCCATGAAAATTCTTTAAATTCCCTTTTTGATGAAATTCTGAAATTTTTCATATTCATAGGCCCTAGTTTTAGATCTTTTAGCATTGATATATGAATTTGTTTAGTTCCATTCAAAGAGACCTGTTAAAGTAAATACATGAGACAGATGTATTTGTCTGAGATATCAGAGAATATGTAAGAGATCATTGTATTTTGGTTTCAATCATTTAAACTTCATGGTGGAGATGAAATGATCATCAGCAACTTTTTAAAAATAATATTACTTCTGCTCTTATCTAGTCATGAATTTGGATAGTAATGAACAGATTAATCTCTAGGTTTATGGGCATTTTTTTAAACTCATTTTACTCTCTTTTTTAGCTACGTTGACAAGCTATTCTGAAAACGTGGAACGCACAAAATATGTTGGAGAAAGCAGTAAAGAATTAGGATCTGGGGGAAACCTAAAACCTTGGCAGTCTCAGAAATCCAGCATGGATTCCTGTTTGTATCGAGTAGATGAAAACATGACGGCTTCCACCTATAGTCTGAATAAGATCCCCGAGAGGAACTTGGAAACCGTTTTATCGCAGTCAGTACAGTCTATTCCTCTGTATCTTATGCCACGGCCGAATTCGGTAGCAGGTAAGAGTTTTTAAAAATTGACCATTTTAGTGGCATATATACTGAAATGAAAGTAAACTCTGCTTTAACAGAATTTTCCATTCATCTTCTTTGACTCTTCTTTTGTGTGGGTAATATGCATGTGGATATCTTTTTGAACCTGGGGGAAGGCTCATGCTCAAGTGGTGGTTCTGCTCCCAAAAATAAGTAGAAACACTCACAAAATCAGAAGTAAAACCTAAAAAGTGTATTGTTGAATTTCTAAAAGTATTTTTTTCCACATCTGAAGTCTTTGAAAAGATTTCAATCTGTGGTTTTTAAAAACATTAGTGTAAAAAAAACATTAAATTGAAGAGTATTTCAGTAGAATTTATATTATCAGAAATCATCATCCGTAGTTTGAAGGAGAGGCAGGCAGGCAAGAATTTAACTTCCCAGTCCACGAGCTCAATATTTCCACAATACCCTGGCCATCCTATTGTAGAAGAATCTCCAGGTACCTACAGTGCTAAAGAGCTCAGACACTACTGGCAGACTCAGTCAGAAAGTTAGAAAGGAATATCAAGGCTCGCCTGGGTGGCTCAGTTGGTTAAGCGTCTGACTCTTGATTTCAGCTCAGGTCACAATCTCACAGTCATGAGAGTGAGCCCTATCTGCATGGAGCCCACTTAAGATTCTCTCCGTCTGCTCCTGCTTGCGCTGTGTGTGTGTATGTGTGTGTGTGTGTGTGTGTGTGTGTGCGTGCGTGTCTGTCTGTCTGTCTGTCTCTCCCTCTCTCAAAATTTAAAAATAAAGTTTACAAAAAAAAGTCATAAAGGAATATAGAACTATTATTCTTTAGCAGCTGTTCAGAATTGATGTCAAAGGGTATTTTTTTATACGCCAAGTTGCTACTAATAAGTCAGACCAGGAGCTTTTGCAGAATAGTTGGGCAGTCTGGCATTTTTAAAATGCAACATCATCTAGACTTTGGCCCTATTATGAAATCCTTGTTTGTCTTTCTTCCTTGCTCGATGAATGCCTAAAAGGTTTATCTCACTGACACGAGATAATAAAATACTTACTGTAGTTAAGAGCTCTTATTTCCCAGGTGTAATGATTTCTTTTATGCAGATGATAGTGTGATGCTTCTTGCCTTTTTTGTACTTTTCTAAAACATTACTCCTTCTTCTGTCCTCTGGGAGACCATCAGCATCAGTCATCTCATGTGAATATGTGGTGATGGCTCATCTGGAAGATCAGTAACTGTAGACAATTTAATATTAATTTTTCAAGATTATTCACTTTTATGTAGTAGCAGAAACTTTTCTCTCCTAGGTTCTTTGGAATATGTTGATCCCCAGGGATGATGTCATATTAGAATCCTAGAATGCCGTAACTTAGAAAATGCTAGGCAAATTCAGTCTTTCCAGAAGAGAGTCATGTAAATCCTTGCTTACATAAAATTGGGGAAGTATAGCTACCAACCTTAATGGTACATCCCAATTTACTTCTTAATTAAGCTGCAGTGATTTTCTAAGAAAATTCTGGCTCTTAAAAAAAAGAAAATTCTGGCTCTGTTATTTGAGAAGGGCACTGAGCATTTAGTAGAAGACAGAAATATAAGCTTCTCTTGTCCTTTTTACTTTACTGGAGAAATTATAAAATACTTTGCCCTTCTTGAGCATAAATATCTGTAGATTGATTATTTTACCCTATGCAGATACTAACCTTAGGATGTAGAGAGAGTTATCCAGGACAGTTTAGCCAGATATAATTCTTCCCTGCGAAGTTTTTTCACACTACTGCTTTCTAGAAATCAGCATAAGGCAGCTTTCAGAAGTATCAGTGAGTCACCAGTTATTTCTCTAATACATGTAGGAGACATTAACTGTTAAGCTCTGTCACAGAGAATAGAGCCCAGTTTTCTATAGCAGGTATTTTAATCACCAGGTTTAAAAAAGATTTGCCTTTTGAAAGTTTTTTTTTTTTAAAAAAACAACTTTACAAAGCAAGCAAGAGTAGTAGGCGAAGAATACGTTCTTTCATTTACATGGATTGCACGATTTTTGTTTATTTATAATTTTATCTTATAAGAGCCTAGTTACTTAACAAATTTTGTTCAACTTTCAGAGAATTGTCATCCAATTTATGAATTTGGGTGGCTTCTAAACTACCTCTTGCAGTATATTTTTTGCTAACTGCCATTTATAAACTTTACCACTTATAAGCATCAGTATATTTATAGCCACACTTAAGACTTAAGTGAGTTTTTGCATATTCTTTGGGACACTGACTTCAGCAAATATTAAGAATTTTACAGGAGAATTACAGGATGGAATTGTAATTGACAATTGTGTTTTTAAAATAGCTTCAAATTTACAGTAATTTTAGTATATTTATAAATAATACAATAATTTATAAAGTAATATAGTAATTTATAAAGTACCATACTAGAGAAGGGAAGCATCTGAGTGCAAAGGGAAAGGGTAGAGAGGAATAGAAGACGTTACAGAGAAGAATGAATAAGAAGTCACAATAAAAATAAGAAGTCACAGAAAAAAGAGGAAGGAGGCACCAAGAAGTCAAAGTTGGCACATTATTGGTATTTCAACATGACCAAACCCTGGGGTACAGTGAAAGAATAGTAGAAAATGATCTTGAAGGTGATACCAAGGAGCTTATATGCTCTGATGATAAGTGTTAGGTTTATTTTGTTACTAGTCAGAAGTATGAGCAGGAGCTGTACTATCAAACTGGAGTTTAGAAAATGGCTGTATACCCATCTGTATAGGATGGACTGAAGGAGGAGAGCCAGGAGTTAGAGAAGATAGTTCGTTAAAAGCTTGTGGCATTATGCAGAACTATAGGAAGTGAATCACCAGGTATCACTAGAGTTGAGAAAATGGCTTAGGAGAGTTTGTTCTTTTTTGCCTTAAAAAATTACATTTATTAGATTTTTTTTTAATATAGAGAAATACAAAGAAGAAAACAAAATAAAAATGAGCCATAATTTCCTTGCCCAGTGGTTCCTGCTGACATGTTCTAGAAATTAAAGATTCATATATGTTACATAATAAATATGCAAATCAAATAAAAATTCTAATTCAAGCAAAAAAATACAAAGGAAAAAAGAAAAGCCTTCCCTTTCCACCTAGTTCCCCTTTCCGATGACAAAGTGATTAAGGTAAGTTTTGGCAATTTGTAGCATTAAGGTTTGAGTTTTTCCTGGAGTAGCTTAGTTTTCTGAATGTAAATTTAGATGTTCATACACCTTTAAATTAAAATTCTAAGATATGAAAAATAAAAACTACTGTCTTTTATTGTTTTCAAAATGTGAACCACGACTGCATGTTTATTTTCTTAGCCTGATGTAGTGGGAAGGAAGTAGAGAACCTTGTGGACCTGCAGTTGCATGGCAGAAATTATTGGAGAGTAGGATGTCTCTGGCCATCCTAGAGGTCTTAAAGGCAGATTGGCTGTGAATTAGAGGGATGTGGAAAGCAGGAAGTGTTCACTTGCAGCAGCTGTCCTCAGGGCTTTGTGTGAAAATGAGGAGTCTCTCAAGGAATTATAAGCAGCAGAAGTCAGTTACAATATAAACTCTCACCATCTACTTGTAAATGTTTGGAGCTGCACATTTTCCTAAGAAAAGGATCTTAAGAATCAGGTAAATGCAAAACGGGAATCATGGGGAATTTGGATGAATCCAATCAGAAGCTGTAATGAGGATTTTATAAAGAGGAAAAAAGGGGCTTTTCAGCAAAGTGACAGCTTTATGAATCAAGGGCATAAGGACAGCAGAGTGGCTTCTTGCCCAGGCTGTAGCAACAACGTCATCCAAGCTCCCTGCTCAGGTCAGCCAGAATGACAATCGTGCTGCTAAAATCTGTTTGCACTGGTGACAACTGATCTAAGAAGAAACAATTCAAATGGGTTTTATACTCAATATAGAGTTGCCTCTGGAATGTTTTGTACCAAATGTCTGCTGGATTTTTTTTCTGCCCACTTATTTAAGTTATTTTGACTTCAAAAAAGTATGTCAGTTAAATGTTCTATAAATGAGTCAGCTGTTCCAATCCTATGAAATCTGAAAAAATATATATGTGTACGCCCCCTTTTTCCACTTCCCTCTTCCTTCTCGGAAAACAAGGACCTTTAATGACATAGATTTTACTTAGCGATAGATTTTACCTAGAAGTTTACTTTTTAAAAGCATTTTCTTTTCACATAAATTTTTTTTATTGTAGATTTGCTTTTCCTCTTTCTTCAGTTCACTTCGACTTACCTAATTATCTCCTATGCTTGTATCCAGAAAGTGTTTATTAAATATAGTACTAACTTAACTTGATGAAATTATCTAAAAAAAATATGCCAGCACAGTTTCGCAGTAAGAGTACCACTATGAGGTGGGGATACGTGTGTCCCTATAGGTCTGTCATTGGTGTTTGTATGTGATGATGATGTGCAAGGCATTATTGCTATAGTCACCTCCTTCATCCTTAGCTTTCAAATAACCCCGTAAGACACAACCTAATTTGTTATTCATTGATCATTTAAATGTAGTTGAAACACAAAGTGTATGTTAAATATAATTATTCAGTTATTAGACAAGCATTTATTGAGGATTTATGTGCCAGGCACTATTCAAAACCCTTGAGAATCATCAGTAAACAAAAGAGAAATTCCCCCCTCATGGACCTTACATTCTAGCCAGGGAAAAAAGATAATCTATCCTACTATAAGTGATTTATATAGTATGATAGAAAGTGATATGTATTTTAGAAAAAAGTAGAAGGGGGATCAACAGTACTTGAAGGAAGATTATATGAACATCATTGGAGCTGAGCATATTATCATAGTGATGTCTGTTAAGCATTAAACAGAGCAGTGAAGAAGGTGAGGATAGAGCCAGATATTTCTAAATCTACATAGGACTAGTCTGGAATTCATAATATATTAAGCATTATGTGTAGGACTCTGATTTCCTCTGAGGGGATAGGGTTATCAAAGATGAATCAAACATTACTTTCTTGCACTCAAGAACCTCCTATAATAAGGGAAGACAGCCATGTAAGCAAGTTGCTGAATAACACAGGTCCTAATTAGGAATATATGTATGTGGTTGCTAAAGGGGAGAAGCAATTAATTTTGACTGGAGGATGAGGGAAGCAGAGAAAGTGTAGCCTTAGCACATTTTGTGACAAAGAGTGAGATGTTTGACAAACTATGACAAAGACTTTTCTCAGAAAGTGGCTTGCAAATGGAAGAGTCAAGTGATTATGAGGGAGAGTACACGTGTACAACTAGCAGAACTAAGGGCCCAGCTAACGGAATCTCAGGTCTCCTGCCTCAGCTTTCCAATATACATCTCATATTCCTGTAAATAATGGGCAAGAATTTTGAAAATGATGAAGTGGTAAGAAACTAAAAATAAGACTAAGGAGAATTATGATTTAATAAGGAAGAAAGTGAAAAATATGTTGGAATATTGGTAAAGAAAATTGTTATAGATTCAGAGATCAACAAAAAAGAAGATTTTAACTGGTGACATAGGAAAAAGAACAAATGTTTTAACAGATTTAAGTGACACTAAACTAAATTTATTTGCAGTCCTGATTAAAACAATAGTTCCCCATTGGCTGATTTCAAATTTGTCTGTGCCCTGAATCAGGGCTTCGGAGCTATTGCAGTTGATACCAGAGATCACTGCTCTTCCTTAGTTCATTGTTTGCCTGTGAGTATTTGGATTTGTGAAGGAATGAACCGTTTATTCAGTGATTGCAGTATTTGTCTTTTTCCCCTAATGTCATCTGGCTGAAATCGAGACATGTGCTCATTCCAAAACATATTTAAGACATTTCTTGGTCTTGTGAAATAAAGTAATAGAACAATTGATGTTCATTTTCCTAGGAATTATGATGGTGAAGATTAGTTTAGCTAAACTTGTTAAGTTCACACTAACCATTTATGCTGCCAGCAGCTCTTTGAACAGGATGCTGACCCTATGAAACTAGGCTGTGGCTAAAAGTACCTGCCAGAAGGTCTTTTCATTAAAGAGAAATGAAAATGGATTATCTGTTACTCAAATCTGTACTCAAAGTATAGAGCTCCCTTATTTTAACCTTTAAAAGACTCATAGATGAACATAATAGAGAAAAAAAGGAAGACCCTGGGATTTTTTTTCTTAACACAGCTTTTTGCTCCACTCCATATTGTATATTTCTGTATCATTCTGCCTACTGTTTATGAAATAAGCATGTTCTTTTTATTAAAATGTATCAAACCATTTTAGTTCATTGGCATGTAGAACCACTTTAATAAGAGAACCTTGCTTTAAAATTATATAATGTGCCATGAAATATGCCATAATGGTAATTTAAAACTTGCCACTCATCCACCTGTTAAGGTTTTGTTTTTTTGTTTTAATGTGAGTAAAATATTCTCATTGTCATTGATACTTTTTTCATATTACTCTTCAGGTTATCGGCTTTAGAAAGTGACTTTACATACTTCTCTTATTAAAAAATTACAGATTTGGGGCTTTTGTTTGTTATTTTGTTTCTTACTATGGAAAATATTTGAAGCCTGGAGATTTATTAGTCTGCAATTACAGGCCCCTTCACTTTGCATACAAGGTCTTTATTATTGCCCAAGTTTGATTACTTATCTTTGAAGCCATAAAAAACAGAGTTGAGGGAAAGTGCCAAGATGAAGAAGGGATGAAAACTAAGGTTTTTAAGAAAGAGTTAAATCTGTTTAGCTTTAAAGAGGGAGAGGTGGTACAATGCAAATAGCACTCACTGGATTGATGAGCCAGAGAGCTGATTTTGAGCCCTGACTCTGCCATAAATGAGTGATTCACTGTAGACGGGTTACATCTACTGTCTTCTAATCTGTAACATGAGAGTATTTAACTAATTTAGGGTCAAAAAAATTTGTATGTAAAGGCCATCTAGTAAATATTTTAGGCTTTGCAGGGCAAAATGGCCTCTCTGGCAATGACTCAACTGTGTTGTAAGTGAATACTTAATGAACAGGCAAGGCTGTGTTCCAATAAAACTTTATTTACAAAAATAGGAGGCCAGAATTCGTCTACAGGCCTTAGTTTGCTGACCTCCAGACCAAATGACCTTTAGGATTCCTCTCACGTCTTCATTCTGTTATATTGCTTTATTACCAACATACATACCTGAAAGGATTGCTGCTCTGTTATTTTCGATGCTGTACTAGTTGGGGCTGGCTAGGCGGCAGGAACCACAGTTATTTTAACAGAAAATCTGATATATAAAGAATGGTGGACTCTGTTTAAATAAACTGGAAAGGTAAAAAGAAAACACTGAGGCAGTATGGATTTGGCAACCACAGGAAGCAGTACCACCTCTGAACCTGTGGAACAAGAAGAGGGTGGAGTTGTTAAACTATGGAAACTTGGAGGAAAGGCCCCACAAAGCTGAAACTCTGATCTTTGTGAAAGGGGCCCTGCTCAGCTGATGCTAATATTTTTGAGCTCCAAGGAGAGCTCTGCGGGAATAGGACCTCTGAGGGCTCCCCCCTTTTGGGAGATGGGGGATAGCTGCACACATGAAGAACCAAAAAAATAGACTTTGATTAAAGCAAGAGAGACACTATTAAACTCAAGAAAGAACTGATTCACAGAACCACATTGGAGTACCAGTGGGAATGGTGTAAGAGTCATCATCCCCAGTGTTTTTAAATGAAAAATCATGTAGTTATCTTTTTGGATAGTTTTAATTTCAGAACACAGAGATCAAGATTATCTCTTATTTCTGTTACTCTCCCAGCGGGAATGGTATAAGAGTCATTGTCTCCAGTGTTTTTAAATAAAAGATTAAACAGTTATCTATTCTGGATAGTTTTAATTTCAGAATGCGGAAATCAAGATTATCTCTTATTCCTCTGAGACTCTCCCACTGATGTGTAACATGGCATTTGACTTCCTTTCTTGGTTTAGTTCCCTAGACTAGCTTCCAGAGACTTTTATTTCGTCATAGAAAGTGTATCTGTGATCTGGTTAAGTTCCTGTCGTCTCAGTTTCCAGTAGACCCAAGTAACTAAGATAATTGCAGTAGTTGAAGGATGAAGGGAATATAGATCTCTGGCACATGTTCTCTCTTGTTCTTTTCAGTCATCCTCTATCTCTTCTCTGTTTTCTCTTTTTGCTCCCTTTTTCAGCCCAGAGAGCACTTTGTGACTTTCTTTGTGACTTTCTTTGTGCCTCTTAGTCATAATCCACTGTGTATTGTCGTTTGTGTCTTATCTCAATTGGGGATGTGGACAATACTTCATTAGAGCTCTCCAGCCAAGAATGATCTCAGTTTGCTTCTTCTCACCCACTCAAAACAGTCACCAGAGGCAAACTGGCAGCTAAGCCAGGGAGGGCATCAAAAACAGGGCCTGGCACACAGTAAGCTCTGGGTAAATAATTGTCACTGAATAACTGAGTAACCCCCGGCACAGTATCTTACATAATTGGCAACAAATTGAATCAACAGTTTCATTAATAATTTATAAGCTCTAAATAATTATTTTCTGACAGAAGTTTGGGGGTTGTGTTGTTGTTGTTGTTAAAAAGTATTTTTTTCTCCAGCACTTTCTGATTCTTAATTTCTTCATTTTTTGGTTCATTGTGAATGGATCCAACAGCTCTCGTAAACAGCAGTGCCAATATCCATTTATTCCCCTTTCTTTTGCCATTTTCTCTCTCTGTGTTGTGCCTGGGTTTAAAGGGTTTATTCATGCAATGGGAGGCCATTATTCCCTGACTATGTTCAGAGGGCAACAAAGTGCTTTTTGGAATTCGTGGACATTGGCAGTTCCCTAAATCCTCTTTAGCAATTCTCAGTCTCTTGTCCCAGGTGCCCTTCTTTCCAGTATATACATACACATGAAAATTGTTTTCAGAATGTTTTCATATTTCATTCTTTAGCATGAAAGGAAAATGTTGAAAATAGAACTTCATGTTTTTCTTACAGCTCAATATAATTTGGAACATGTTTCTCCACTGACGATGTTTATACCTTGTTCTACAAATGGTATTTGTGACCCAAAAGAAGCAAAAACTAATAATCTTTGTTATCGAGTACTAATGTGTTTGCCAGCCTGTTGCCAGTACTCTACATAAGCTCAGGCAGTTGATAGTGATGAAGGAGCTGAAGATGGCTCTTGACATTTTTTCTGGGCACATGTTCTAGACACCAATGAGGACTTTGAGTTCAGCAAACTCCTGGTAGATGTATATGCCGGA
This sequence comes from Cryptoprocta ferox, assembly GCA_028646485.1. Taxonomy (NCBI): domain Eukaryota; kingdom Metazoa; phylum Chordata; class Mammalia; order Carnivora; family Eupleridae; genus Cryptoprocta; species Cryptoprocta ferox. Next base: position 42,123,376 of record CM053565.1, read on the forward strand.
GTAATCTCTGATTCCCAAGTTTGGGAGATACAGACTAACTGAAAGTTTTCTAAGCTTACGTATTCTGACTAAACTTTTCTGTCTTGTCAGCCACAAGCTCTGCCCACTTGGAGGACCTTGCTTACCTGGATGAACAGAGACATACACCTTTGAGAACTTCTCTTCGAATGCCGAGGCAGAGCATGGGCGGTGCTCGCACACAACAGGATCTGAGAGGTTAGAACCCCAGAAGGGATTTGCCTGGGGATGCCCAGGCAAAACATGGAAATGGGCAATAGGCAAAAAGTTTCTTTGTTTCCAGTTTCCACACTCAACTTAAGTCTCCCTTAACCATAAGCATGTAACCATAGAATAGAAAGATAAACACAAATGCATTATACTCATTGTAGACATTGTAATTTCAAACAATTGAAAGCATTGATTCCTTGAAATTCTGAAAGAAAACAAGGGTAAAGGTGGTGATTGGGGAAACAACCTTTTTAAGGTTCTGGATTTCAGAAGTGAGTGTTGACTAACTTCAGCCCTAGTCACCCAGATGAACTTGGTCATGTATTTCTTAGATAATTTATTGCATTTTCATTCTAGTGGCCATTTCTAGTGACTGACAGTACTTTTATATACGTGGAGTCTCAGACGATGCTTCTAGTCCTGTCCTGGCAACATCTAAACAACTTACCGTTTTCCCACTCGGGCACCTGTTTCTCTACACTCTTTATACGTACTGCATGTTTCTGTGGTCAGGAACATGATCTTTTCAAAGACTCTCATTTTGTTGATCATGTCAAAGACAGTCTAATTGAGAGACCTGTTAGTCATACCACTGCTTGTGCCTCTTGTTTGTTCAAAATGAACCAAACTATCTCTAATAGCCTTAACAGATCGATGGTCTGCTGTCTCTAGTACCTAGTAATCCAAAGCTCTACTCCCCTGAGTGCATTTTTAATTTTATCTTATACATTATTTTCATCTTTCCTTTGCTCTCCTCCTCACCCCTTGTCCAATCCTAATCTGTATGGGTACCACATGCATAACACACAGAAAGGGATTCATTCATGCCTGCTCTCTATTTTGGAATTCATTGTGCTGAGTGTTTTTCAATGACTGGCCAAGTAGGAGCATAAACAATTGATTGTGTTGCTGCAATTACCATACCTCCAGTCTGCTATCGTGAGTTGATGACCTCAGTCATAGTTTTAGTTCCCAATCCTGTTCATCCTGCTCACCATTTCTTCAATTAACCACATGCCATTTGCTTAGTATATACAGCTGTGTATTTCTAGCCCAGAAAGTGGAATTGCATTAAGCACTATTTTAGTGCTGGTAGGGGTTGACTATATCCAAAGCCTGAATAAATCTAGTCAAAAGACTAAATAAATGATTTGTGCCAAAACCAGAATGCATAGCCATAATAAAGAAGATTGGACACATGATTTCACTCATATGTGGAATTTAAGAAACAAAACAAATGATCATAGGGGAAAAAAAGAGAGAGGCAAACCAAGAAACAGACTCTTAACTATAGAGAACAAACTGATGGTTAGCAGAGGGGCATAGGTGATGGGAAATAAGGAAGGCACTTGTGATGAGCCCCAGGTATTGTATTGAAGTATTGAATCACTAAATTGTGCACCTGAAACTAATATTACAGTATATGTTAACTAACTGGAATTTAAATAAAAACAAACAAGAAGGTGGGATACAACTATTGAGCTCTATAGACCTTCAGATTTGGTTGAAAGTATGCTGCAATGGCATCACCTTGCATTTCATTACTAAAAAATATACTGACACTATTTTAGTTTCTGCTTTGCTAGTCATTGAATAATGGATTCTGAAAGAGGCATACTTCAGAGATCTTGTGGGTTCAGTTTCAGACCACCACAATAAAGCAAGTATCACAATAAAGTAAATCAAGTGGATTTTTTGGTTTCCCATTACATATAAAAGTTATGTTTACACTATACTGTAGTCTATTAAGTATGTAAAAGCATTCTCTAAAAACAGAATGCACATACCTTAATTTAAAAATACTTTATTGCTTAAAAAATGGTAACCATCATCTGAGTTTTCAGTGAGTCATAATCACTGATCACAGATCACCATAACAAATACAATGATCAAAAAGTTTGAGATATTGCCCAAATTACCAAAATGTGACACCAAGACACAATAGTGAGCACATGTGTTCACTATGGAAAATGACCCCAGTAGACTTGCTCAATTCAGGGTTGCCACAGAGCTTCAGTTTTACAAAAATACATTATCCGCCTGTGAAGCACAACAAAACAAGGTGTACCTGGAAGTAGAAAACGAAATCCATTGACAGATTGCAGCTGTGTGGTTTTGAGAACCCTTTGTGTTGGGTTCTATTGTGACTTGATTGTATATCTCTGCTCTGATATATAAAGATTCAGTAAGATATTTGGCAGATGCATTCTAGTGAGCTTGATATTTAGACATGGGTATCACTTGTATCTAGAAAACAGCAAAAATCTCTTCTGTTGCATTGAACTTCGGCCTAAACATTCAGTAAAACCAAAGTAAATCCAAGGAATTTCCAAAGCATGCCTAAATCTTTAGGGAGCTCTCTGCCAGAATAATGCATTCCTAGCAAAAGTAATTGTATATCCCTTGCAGATTGTGTCTCATCTTATGGTTTACACTAGAACTTGAAGATGCGGTTTTTCCATTGATAAAGGTGCTATGATATTAGTGTTTCAGCTCCTTTAAGTTGTCTTTTCTTTCAAGAGGTTTTCTTTTAGCACTCTAAATGGTTAGAACATGCCATTCAGTTGAGTACTTTAATCCATAAGAGACTGGATGTTTACTAAGCAGTATTTTGCCTTCTAAAATTAGCATACTAATCTTCCCTCAAAAAGTAACATGTTATCTTAATTACTGTTTACAAATGAACTCTGTGTCTTACTGTGTGACTTAAAACACATTTACAAGAAAGGAAAGCAAACTTGAATTGACTTTCCTTATGTTTCTGTAGACCTCCTTGACAAACCTTTATAATTTGTGCTTTTTACATCCAAAACATTGCACTTTATTGTAGAAACAGAGTCATATTGTTTTCCTGCCATAATTTCAGAGAACATGTTACATCATGCTTTCTATTTTATTTAAAAGAGCATAACATATCACAGTCGTATTTTGGTTTTATATGTTTTTCTTATGGCTGTGGTTGAAGTAAAACAACTTTACCCAAAAAAAGTAATAAAGTGATTAGAACCTTTTGTAGTATACACTAAGATAAATCCTTGTACATTAAAGATATATCTTTCTATATTTTAAAATATTACTCAGACAAATCCTATAAAATAGTTTTTAATCAAAATTAAATGGCTTTTAAATCACAAGTGATGATGGGGACCTGGGTGGCTCAGTCAGTTAAGCATCTGACTTCAGCCTAGGTCATGATCTCACAGTTCATGAGTTCAAGCCCCACGTCAGGCTCTGTGCAATAGCTCAGAGCCTGGAACCTGTTTTGGAATTTGTGTCTCCCTCTCTCTCTACCCCTCTCCCACTCACATTCACTCTGTCCCTCTCTCTCTCTCTCTCTCTCTCTCTCTCTCAAAAATAAACATTAAAAAAATAAATAAGTCACAGTGATGGGTTTCAAATGACCCTGGATCTTCAGAGAAGGTAGTTAATGGTCATGTACGCTGTAACCTGGCTACTAAATTTGCTGGCTGATTCAAAGTATGGAGATTATCTGAAATAATACCTCTTAAGCATATGTCTCAAGAGGTAGAAAGCATTTATTGGGCACTTCATGCAAGCATTCTTGCACTAGTTTGTTTAGAGCAGTGGTTCTCAAACTTTTGTTGTCAGCACCCTTTTAAACACTTAAAAAAAAATCATTGAGGACTTGAGACACCTGGGTGGCTCAGTTGGTTAAGCATCTGACTCCTGATTTCGGCTCAGGTCATGATCTCACAGTTTGCGGGATCGAGCCTACCTGGGATTCCCTCTCTCTTTTCTCTCTACCCCTCCCCTTGCTTGTGCACTTTCTCTCTAAATAAATAAACATTTTTTAAGTTTATTGAAGACCCTAAAAGCTTGTGTTTATATGAGTTATATCTATTGATATTTACCATATTAGAAGTTAAAACTGAGAAATTGTTAAAATATCTGTTCATTTTTAAAAAACAATAATAGACGTATTCTTTATGAATAATCATATAAGCTCTGAAAAGTTCTGTATACTTGGGAAAGAATGAGCGTGGAAAAATACAAGTAACCTTTTAGTATTATGAAAATAGTTTTGGTTTTGTGGAGCCCCTAAAAGTATCTTCAAAACCTCCAGGGGTCCCCAAATCACACTTTAAGAACCACTGGTTTGGAGAATACCACTGCAGTTGAAGATAAGTGCCTTTACACCTTTAAAGACCACACAGTCTATTTACAGAAATGCAAAAAAAAAAAAAAGTATAATTTTAGAATTGGTTAGAAGTTGTTCATAAACACATGTTTAAGAGTACAGGCAGAGAGCTGTACTTTTAATCTCTGTGACTTAATTATTTTATGACTAGAAGTTTGTATCCTTTAATCCCCTCTATCTATTTCACCCATCCCCTATCCACCTTCCCTCTCATGGCCACCAGTTTGTTCTTTGTATTTAAGAGATGTTTGTTCATTTGTCTTTAGATTCTAAATGTGAGTAAAATCATGTGGTATTTGTCTTTCTCTGTGTACCTAAGTTTTTCCCATCTTTTTACACTTCCAAGCTGGCAGGACCTCCTGTAGCTGACAGGCCCTACTCTTCCAGCTTTCATTGCAAGTACTTTTTGAATATTTGTCCTGAATTCACTTAAGTTTTAGGAGATACCTTTGTTCTGGAATTCTAAGCTGTCAGTGTATAATTCTTTACTCATCACTAGCATTTATTATGCTAACTTTCTGTTAGAAGGGCCAGCCTGTTTTCACTGATGTTCTTTAGTTGTGTTATTTTAGTGTAGTGACTAAAACCTTACAGATTATTCCCAGATTTTATGCACAATGGCTTGTAATTGTGTACTGACCATTTTGCATGAAACCCAACACTTAAAACAATGCCAGAAAGAGTACAATAAATGTTTGAATTGATAAAAAAAAAAAAGTACAAGAGTAGTTCATTTCATAGTTACCTTAATAATAACTACAATTGTTTGATCATAATGATAGTGTTTTGACCAGAAGTAGAAGTTGCTGGATAACATCTGAGCTACAGGTGGGGTATTAACACTAACATTTGCACGTGCGCGCGCGCGCACACACACACACACACACACGCACACAAAAGACTAGACGGGAGGTAAAACACAGAATAGAAACAGCAATAGAGAAAATTTAAAAAATAAAGTTAACATTTGCTTCATTAGTAAAAAGTCTCTTTTTTTTTTTTTTTTAACTTCTCAAGACAGCTGTTTGGAACAACTGTTCTACCAAAATTGATGTTTCCAGATACCCAGCCCAACAATGGGGAAAAGGTCACATGAGTGCACTGTCCAGGATCCCACTGCAGCAAGTTGCTAGATTCCTAGCTGTCAACCATCCAAGAGCCTGGGCTTTAATGATAAAATAGTTACAGAAGATTATGTACTAGTGTAGAGTATATAGCTGGCTAACCAACCATAAGTATCTTTTCTAGTCCCAAATCCTAATGTCTTTGAGAGATATTAATGTGAAACATTATTAAAGTTTATAACTCAAGTATCTAAAATTATTTTGGGGTCCATTTTAAAAAATTTCATCACCAATGTGTTACTGTGGAGTTATGCTTGAAATAACCAACCTGAAACCTCTCACTCTTTCTGACCATCTTGATGTACTCTTTTCTTCCACAGAAAAAGAAACTAAATTTGCTGCTTAGCAACAGGAAAGAAGAGGTTATTGGTTTTTATAGATAAATGTAATAAATCTTTTTTTTTTAAGTTTCTTTTTTTTTTTTTTACAATTATAGATTTTTTTTATTTATAGTTTATTGTCAGGTTGGTTTCCATATAATACCCAGTACTCCTCCCCACAAGTGCCCTCCTCCGTGACTGTTAACCCCCTTCCCCTTTCCCCCTCCCCCTTTAGCCCTCAGTTTATTTTCAATATTCAAGAGTCTTTCAAGATTTGCCTCCCTCCCTCTCCCTAACTCTTTTTCCCGCCTTCCCCTCCCCATGGTCCTCTGTTAGGTTCCTCCTGTTAGACCTGTTGAGTGAAAACATATGGTATCTGTCCTTCTGCGCCTGACTTATTTCACTTAGCATGACTTATTTCACTTAGCATGACACCCTCGAGTCCATCCACGTTGCTACGAATGGCCAGATTTCATTCTTTCTCATTGCCATGTAGTATTCCATTGTATAGATGAACCACATCTTCTTGATCCATTCATCAGTTGATGGACATTTAGGCTCCTTCCATGATTTGGCTATTGTTGAAAATGCCACTATGAACATTGGGGTACATGGGTCCCTATGCATCAGCA
>CM053565.1:42130338-42280249 GCA_028646485.1 Cryptoprocta ferox
AGGAGATTGTTGCGGTTGAGATCAAGGAGGCTGTTTTCTGCTTTCTCCTCTAGAGTTTTGATGGTTTCCTGTCTCACATTCAGGTCCTTCATCCATTTTGAGTTTATTTTTGTGTATGGTATAAGAAAGTGGTCTAGTTTCATTCTTCTGCATGTTGCTGTCCAGTTCTCCCAGCATCACCTGTTAAAGAGGCTGTCTTTTTTCCATTGGATACTCTTTCCTGCTTTGTCAAAAATTAACTGGCCATACATTTGTGGGTCCAGTTCTGGGCTCTCTATTTCTATTCCATTGGTCTATGTGTCTGTTTTTGTGCCAGTACCATACTGTCTTGGTGATGACAGCTTTGTAGTAGAGTCTAAAGTCTGGGATTGTGATGCCTCCCGTTTTGGTTTTCTTCTTCAGTATTACTTTGGCTATTCTGGTTTTTTTGTGGTTCCATACGAATTTTAGGATAGTTTGTTCCATCTTTGAGAAGAATGCTGGTGCAATTTTGATTGGTATTACATTGAATGTGTAGATTGCTTTGGATAATAATGACATTTTAACAATTAAGTTTCTTTTTTCTTAATTTATTTATTTAAATTCAAGTTAGTTAACATACAGTATAGTGTTGGTTTCAGGAGTAGAACCCAGTGATTTATCACTTACATATGACACCCAGTGCTCATTCCAACAAGTGCCCTCCTTAATGCCAATCACCCATTAGCTCATCCACCCACCCACTAGGATAATTGTAATAAATCTTATGATGGAATATATAAAGAGGACAAGGGGGAATTAAAATACACAAAGCACATCATAGCATACTGACCTCAAGTAGTAGCTACTTGGGGTAAATTAACAGTAAATTATTAATAGTAATACTCTAACTTGCCTGATGCTAAATCATAATTACACTGTTCCACTTGAAGAAATTACACATTCCTAATTAAAACTTATTTCCCAATATATGTTCGTTTCCTTAGGACTTTTACTAAACCCTGTTACTAAATTTCCATTCACAGGCATTGGGTTTGGTTAATAGCTGCTTTAGTAGATTCTAGGTAAGAGGGCATATGTGCAAATGATAATCTGACTCATTGGCAGAATTTCTGTGAAATTGACCCTGCCATGGTTCTCGTGACTTTGTCAAAGCAAAAAAATTGAATTTTCATAAAATAAAGTCAGTGTTTCACACTGTTTATGAGTCCCTTACTTTTCCAAAACAATGAATCCTTTATGAAGATGACTAAGATGCATGTCATGAAGCTAATATGCTTGCATTAGCCTCCTGAGTCACACACCCCTGAGGTTCTTAGTCATCTTGATCGTGACCTGGCTGGCTCTCACATTTACAAGAGAATATTTCCATCAGTCTCTTCTCTCTCACTGTTCATTGTTTAATTTTTACAAGATTAAACTTCTTTTTTTATATTTAAAATCCAAGGATAAGGTCACATGTACATAACTGCCTACAGGTAAATATTAAATGCATAGATTGTAATCTTCAGTTGTATGAAGTTGACCCTCGCACCCCCAGACAGCTCTTTTGGAAAGTACCTTAAAATTTGAAAGTGCAGTATTCAACCTGGTTATCTTTGAATGTCTACTAGAAACTAGTTTATGCTTTTTGGAGTAGTCTGGCTATGATTTTTTAAAAGCAGATCACTACTTGTTAAAGTACCTCCAGATAGGTGCCCAGATCTGGTTTTATGTAAGCCAGTCTTATTTGGTAAATTTCATCTTAAAAGTGTGAGAATCCAAACAGTAGCTAACATGTGACAAAGTTCCCCCACAAGACCCACCAGGGAGAAATAACTTTCAGAAAGAGAAGAAAGAGACTATAAAACACATAGCCTTGTAATGGGCACAGATGGACTCCCCGCATTAAATAGCACACTACTTAGAGAAAAGAAAGCCGGCAGAGTAACATGAAAGAGATTCTAATGATGATAATTCTGCAAGAATAAATCACTGAAAATATTCTTCAATACCTTAAGTGCAATAAAGAAAAAATAACCATTATGACATTTTGATGTTTTGATCTAAATTAGATTTTTAAAAAATTTTTAAGTTTATTTATTTATTTTGAAAGAGAAAGGGAGAGCACAAGCAGGGGAGGGCCAGAGAGATAGAGAATCCCAGACAGCACGGAGCCCAACTCAGGGCTCAAGCCCACAAAGCATGAGACCATGACCTGAAACGAAATCAAGAGTCAGATGCTTAACCGATTGAGCCACCCAGGTACCCTTGAGCTAAATTAGATTTAAAGAATTGGCTTCCCAGTTTATCTATCATTATTTTCTCCAAAAGTGACTTACTAAATCTTATTAAAGTAATCATATCACCAGTAAATTTACTTAAGTAACACTTCGCAAAACATTTTTTGATTCTGTAAAATGATTTAAGCTTTACAATCTTATATCTAAAAGTTTTCTTATGGAATAACTTCCCAAGATATAACAAAATATAGAACTGGAGAATTTCCTTCATAGGACCATCACTGTTTCATTCACTTAAATATGTTTTATCGTAAATTTCAAGTAATTAACCAGTTTTGATGCTCCAATAAAAATAAATCTCAGGTCTCACCTTCAAGGCCAACAATTTAATAACACAAAACTATGTTGACATAGTTACATAATTATTTTGTCAAATGTTTCACATTTTAAATGCTTTACTGTTTTTATATTTTCCCTACATTTTTTGAGGTATTCAACATGAGGAAACCTATAAAAAGTGGCATTTGAGAGAGTTAGGTTTTCCCAATTTCTTTTACTATTTTCCAGAGATCTTTCTTCCCTTCCTGAAAATTCCACTCAGCAATGACTCCAGATTTTTCTCAACAAATGTTTTCCTATATGACTGATGTCAGAAAGCTGAAATTGAATATGCAGTTATTCAGAGACTCAAAGTATTATTTCCTAGAGTGAAATAAGCCTCTTCCCTTTTTTATCCCCACATTAATAGGATACAGTGGACTTCTCGAAATGTTAAGACAAATGTTGAGAATGGGACACTTTTAAATAGATATAAAAATGATAGCTTGCATTTACCAAAGTTCTTATGCTTTATAGACACTATGCTAAGAGCTTTAAACCTGTTCTTACTTAATCCTCACAACCCTTTTATCTAAGTAGTGGTAATAAGGAAACAGGATTTAGAGAGGTTAAATAACTTGCTTAAGGTTACATGTCTAGTCATGAGCAGTGCCAGGATTCATTTCAAATCTGGCAGACTCCAGAGCCTATGCTCTTAACCACCATACTATACAATGTTACAGACAGCATAATATAAAAAGCAAGAAGTCATGTAATAATGTAACAATACAATGGCTTATTGTAGATACTCAGGACTCTAGGGTATTAGGTATGGGAGAGAGAGCTGCATGTCACCACTAAGTGCCAATGACTGTTCTTTAAGTGGTGGCTCTGATCAGACAGGGTACCACTGTGACTCATTAGCCCAAACTAGCTCCTACTTCCCTATTTCTATTAATAGTTCCCCAATTTTCCTCTCACCTGGCTTTAACTCTTGAAGTCAACTTTGAATCACTGTCTTCATTATCGCCTATATCCAGTCACTTGTGATGCCCTGAGGATTCTACTCTCCTAGTTTCTCACATTTGTCCCATGTTCTCCATTCTCAGTACAGCCAATTAGCTTGTCTCCCTCCTCTGGTCTTTTCCACATTTGAATCAAGCTGATGCCTGGCTTGCCAGATTAATCCTTCTAAAAAGCAGCTCAGATAATGTCATTTCTCTGTCTTATGGTTATCGTTACTGTCATCCTTCTCTAATACAGAAACCAGAAAAATAAGTAGTTTGGGAGAAGACAGGTTATGGTTTGTTAGTACCTTAAAAATTAACTCTGTTGATACTGTTCTTCAAAATGGACACTGCCAGATGAACCATGAAAAAGAACAGGTGATGGACAAGAACTAAAGGAGTAGATATATTAGATAATGTATGAGAAACTGCCTAGACAGTACTTAATGAATTTTGTTAACTTATTCAAAAACAAAAACTAAAATCACTTCTATGCTAGTTGAGAATTAACACAGTAACTTGTACAGCCAGACACTTTTCCATGTGGAGTCACTGACACCAACTCAGTATGTTTTTAGCTGAGTTAACTGAACCATTAGCAAGGACAGGTAGAGTAATTAACAAAGAAGAAATGGATAAATAAACATATTAAATTACGTTTAAGATAAGGAGGGGAAAGTTGAATTATAATATGAAACATATATGGATATCTTTTTAGAGTACTTAAAAAGAGAGCAAAAAGGCAACTTATGGAATGGGAGAAAATGCTTGCAAACCATATAACTGATAAGAGGTAAATATCCAAAATATATAAGGAACTCCTGTAACTCAATAGCAGAAAAATTAATAACCCGATTTTTAAAATGGGCAAAGGACTTGAATAGACATTTCTCCAAAGAAAACATACAAGTGGCCAACAGGTATTTGAAAATATGTTCAACATCATTACTTGTGGAGGAGTTGCAAATGAAAATCACAATGATAGATCACCTCACACCTGTTAGAATGACTATTAGAAAACATACATACACAAAGAAAAGAACAAGACAAAGAGATAGAGAAATTGGAACTCTTGTGCACTGTTGTTAGGAATGCAAAATGGTACAGCCACTATGGAAAACAGCACAGTGGTCCCTCAAAAAATTAAAAATAAAACTACCATATGATCCAGCAATCACACACCTGGGTATATATCCAAAAAAACCGAAATCAGAATCTCAAAGAGATACATGCACTCCCATGTTCATTCCAGCATTATACACAGTCTTTAAGAGGTGGAAAGAACCTAAATATCCATTGATGGATAATTGTGTAAAGAAAATGTTCCATATACATACAGTAGAATGTTATTCAGCCATTAAAAAAAAGAAGGAACTACTGTCCTATGCTAAAACATGGATGAACTTTGATGACATTATGCTAAGTTAAACCAACCACAGAAGAACAAATACCACATGATTTCGCTCATATAAGGTATCTAAAGTAGTCACATTCCTCAAAGCACAAAGTAGAATGACAGATGCTAGGGCCTGCAGGAGGGGAAAATGAGGAGTTTGATGGGTTCAATGGGTGCAAAGTTTCAGTCATGCCAGATAAGAAAGTTCTAGAGATATGTATGCTATTGTACTTATATTGATGATCTTGTGTGCTTTTTTGCCACCAAATGATTATCTTCTTTGGTGAAGAAACATCTGTTCAAATATTCTGTCTACTTTTTATTGGGTTGTTTCTTTTCTTGTTACTGAGTTTTGAGAGTTTATTATACAGTTTGGATATAAGTCCTTTATCAGATATATGCTTTGCAAATATTTTTTTCCCATAGTATGGCTTGTCTTTTCATTCTCTACAACAGTGTCATTTGAAGAACTCAAGTTTTTAGAAATCCAATTTATGAATTTTGTCTTAATGGATGTGTTGTGTCTAAGATTTATTTGACTAACCAAAGGTCACAGATATTTTCTCCTATATTTTTTTCCAGAAGTTTTACAGCTTTAGATTTTACATTTAGATGTATGATTAATTTTAATTTTTATATATGGTGGATGATGTGTATGAAAGTGGTTTTTTGAGGTTTTGTTGTTTGTTTTGGTTTGGTTTGGTTTGGTTTTGCATATAGGTATCCAATTGTTCAAATACAATTTGTTATAAAGGCAACAAAAATTTTTTGAGATTTATAGTTGTTATTATTTCTGGTGTTCTTCATTTCTTTGTGTTAATCCATATTTCTGTCCAGTGACATTTTTCTTCTGCCTGGGGCCTTTTTTTTTTTTTTTTACATTTCTTGTATTGTGGATCTGCTGGTGATTAATCTTTTCAGCTTTTATATGTCTGAAAAAGTCTTTATTTCACTATTACTTTTGAAAGATAAATTTAAATTTTCACTGGGTGTATAATTTTAGGTTAACAGGGTTTTTTTTCCTTTCTGTAAATTAAAGCTATAGGTCTACTGTCTTCGCATTTGCATTGTTTCTGACCAGAAATCTGCTGTCATCCTTATCTTTTTGTTCCTCTGTTCTTCATGTCTTTTTATTCTGTGGCTGCTTTTAAGATTTTTCTCTTTATCTCTGGTTTTGAGTAATTTGATTATGATGTGTCTTGGTTTCATTTTCTTCGTATTTCTTGAACTTCGGGCTCATTGAGCTTCTTGGATCTGTGAATTTATGGCTTTCATCAGATTTAGAAATTTTATAGCTATTATTTCTTTAAATATATTTTCTGTCACCCACCTTCAGGGGCACTAGTTATATTTGGCCAATTAGAGGTGTCTCACAGTTCACTGATGCTTTTTTTATTTTAGAGGATGTTGTTTTCTCTGTATGTTTAATTTGGATAGTTTTTATTCCTATGTCTTCAAGGTCATTCATCCTTTTTTCTGTACTGTCAAATCAGTAATTTCACCTAGTGTATTTTTCACTTCTGTTGTTGTAGGTTTTTGTTCTTAACAGTTCACTTGGGTCTTTTATATCTCTCATATCCCTACTTTTGAACACATAGAATATTGTTTCAATTACATTTTAATATCTTTCTTTGATAATTCTAACATCTATGTCAGTTCTGGGTCCGTTTCATTTGATTGATTTTTCTCCTAATTGTGGTTCCTTTTTTCCTGCTTCTTTGCATGCCTAACAATCTTTGTTTGGATGCCAGACATAGTAGATTTTACGTTACTGGATGTTAGATATTTTTGTATTCTTATAAATATTCTTCAACATTTTTTCAGCAATGTTGAAGTTATTTGGAAACAATAGGATTAATTTTGGGTGTTGCCTTTAAGATTTGTTGAGTAGGACCAGAACAATATTTATAACAGGCCTTAAATTTCTATACTAATGAGACAAGACCTTTCTGGATATCCTACCCAGTGTCCTGTAAATTGTGAGTTTTTCCATTCTGGCTACTAGTAACAGGCACTATTCCTGGCCCTGTGAAAGCGGCAGGCCCTCTTCCCTCTAATCCTCTTGGGTAATCATTTCCTGGCCTTCGGCAATTTTCTCACATATATGTGCTAGTCAGTACTCTGCTTTCCACACATCTCCAGAATTATTATTGTTTCATTCTCACCTTCTCAGAACTCTTCCCTTTGAAGGGGTTGCTGCCTTAGTCTTCCTGGATTCTCAGTTCCATATCCTCAACTCAGGGAGTCTGACAGAATCTGACTGGGTTTTCCCTCCCTACAGCATGGTCTGGAAATTCTTTTAAGGCAATAAGTGAGCATAGGTGCCTTAAAAACCATTGTTTTATATACTTTGTCTAGAAGTTTGTTTGGGGATTGGTTTAGGTGTGAGGGTAAATATAGTCCTTTTCACTCCATCTTGGGCAGAAATAGATTCATGTCATCATTTTAAAAAGAAAATTATAAGTGAAGTGGACCAGAACATAAACTCATCTCTCATTAGAAAATGACTGGCTTGAGGGGTGCCTAGGTGACTCAGTCAGTTAAGCTACTGACGTCAGCTCAGGTCATGATCTCATGGTTCATGAGTTCGAGCCCCACGTCGAGCTATCTGTGCAGATAGCTCAGAGCCTGGAGCCTGCTTCATGTTCTGTCTCTCTCTCTCTCTGTCTCAAAATAAATAAATATTAAAAGATACATATATATTTAAAAAAGAAAATGACTGGCTTGGTAGTTAGAATTGGGTTCTTTGTGAACTAAACTACATATTATACCTGTAATGATGCAGAATTAAATATGGTCATTTGTAGCACAAGAATAAATCTCACATATAGCATTAGCAAGACCTCAGTTACTACACTGATTTGTGTGGCCCCAGCCTTCTTAGTAACTTTTCTAAAAGAAAGCAAGAATAGTCTTTAGAAATATCTATCCTATCCTCTCTGGACATTAGCTCTAAAACACCATTTCATCCCTTCCCCCAGCTTCCTGTAGGAATAGTATTCTTAATTGTTGGTGCTTTGGTCAACATCCAGGCCTTACCTGTAATATGCACAGAGCTTGGAAAATAACATTTTTTCTTCTTTGTCCTGCTATTTAATGGTCCACCTGTTTATGATAGTTGCCTTTAAACAGGAATGTATTCCTAAAAGTTGCCAAACAAATGATCCGTTTCTTTTTAGTATTATAGTACAGAGCAGTGATTGTCAAAGACCTGGATTTGCATCCTATAACTGCCTTCCTCAAGCCCTCCTGTTCTACCAAAGCAAAGTGTATACATATTTCCCTGCAGTTAAGGATGGAAAATCCATATTAACTATTTTCATTCATTACTTCATTTGTTGAATGTTATTGTATATACCTACTCTATGACAAGAACTGTACTAGTTAATAAGGACTTAACAGGTTAGGTGATTATCACAGGGTGAGATGATGACTTCTAGGAGTAGAGTGTAGAGATTGACGTGATCATGTTAGAGAGAGAGATTTGATAGCTCTATACAGAAGGAATAAAAGCCTTTTTAAGTACATAGTAAAAGCAAGAGATGTTGAGAACCTAGACTATATGACTGCCATTCATTGAGAATTAAGATTCTAAGATAAGAACTTGACCTGTTCTCATTTAACCTAATGGGGTAGATACTCTTCTTATCCTCATCTTACAGATGACAAAATTGAGACTTAGAGTGATCAGCACCTCTTCCAAGGTTACGACACCACTCTAGTAGCAGTGGAATAGGAAAGAAAAAAGGAATTATATATGAGAAATAGTCCTCAAGAATTATTGAGAAGACTTGTGACAAATTAGATGTAAGGATTAAGGAAGAAGAAATCCTGTTGAGTGCCAAATTTCTATCTGGAAAGACCAGGCAAATGGGTGATACTTCATTAACTGAGGTAATAAATGGAATAGAAAGAATAGATTAAGGTGAGTGAGACAATAACTTTAGTTTTTTTTTTTTATGTCTTCATTTTGAGAGAGAAAGGCAGAGAGCGAGTGGGGGAGGGGCAGAGAGAGAGGGAGACACAGAATCTGAAGCAGCCTCCAGGCTCTGAGCTGTCAGCACAGAGCCCGATGCCGGGCTCGAACCCACAAACTGTGAGATCATGACCTGAGCCGGAGTCGGACGCCCAACCAACTGAGCCACCCAGGCGCCCCGACAGTAACTTTAGTTTTAAACATTTGAAGCTTGAAGTTTCTATTAGAAATCCAAATAGTGTAACTTTTGTAAATAGTTGGACATGCTGTGTAGGAGTGTGAGAATGAGGTCTGGAATAGAAATACAAACCATCACCACTTAGTTGTGAAAGCTATTAGTCTATTCCTTTGAGACTACCCAGGGAGGTCATGAAGACAAAACAATAAAATATAGAACCTAGAATTGGCATTATCTTAGGGATGGGCAGAAGAGGAGGAATCATTAAATCATTAAAGATACATCAGGAAGAAAGGACTAAAAAAAGAACTAGAAGAGGGGTTCCTGGCTGGTTCAGTCATAAGAGCCTGGTGGTGGCAGCTAACACAGTTAACCACCAGGTACTGTCCCAGGCATTCACATATATTAACTCATTTAATCCCCACACTGTCACTGTTATCCCTACTTTTAAAAAGAGGAAAACTGAGATCTCAGAAGCACAAGTAATTATCTAAGGTCACACAGCCAGTAAGCAACAGATACAGGATACAAACTGAGGGATCCTAGCTCTGAGTCTACAGTTTTACCTACTCTGCTGTGTTTCCTTGTTGACCTGAAAAGTGATTCTGCTTTATTTAACCTTTTCTTTTTTTTTTTTTTTTTTTAACAGCAGTTATCTGGAGAGAACGTTTCTCAGACTGTTATCTTTAGATTGTCTTTTAGGACCTGCTTCAAATTACTTTACATTCTTTAGAAACTCATTTCCCAATGTAGGAATAGCTGCCTACTAGAGTTTTGTCCAGAGCAGCAAGAATAAACAGCAGACCCTAAAGAGATTTGACTCCTGTAAATGGGAGAGCGAACTTTCTAGAAATTCAGTAGACAAATCAGCCCCTGCCCTGGCTTAAGCATTGCTTAAGAAAAAAATAAGCATGTTTTTTGACTTATGTTTGGTGCTGAGGTGATATCAGGTTTTGTCTGAAGCACATGTGTTTCTCTGCTTTGTGTCCAGAAGGGCACACATGTCATGAATCCCAAGAATGAGCCTGAAATTATCTTTTGTTCTGAGGAACAGAGGGGCTTCCAGGCTAGACTTCAGTGTCATTGTGGAAGAATGCGAGGAAAGACAGC
Source organism: Cryptoprocta ferox (assembly GCA_028646485.1). Classification (NCBI taxonomy): domain Eukaryota; kingdom Metazoa; phylum Chordata; class Mammalia; order Carnivora; family Eupleridae; genus Cryptoprocta; species Cryptoprocta ferox. The sequence goes on from CM053565.1 coordinate 42,140,525, forward strand.
CCTGCTCCTGTTTGCACCAGGCCTTGGCTGTATTACACGCACCCTTTCTTCTGCCAGGCCTGTAACTGACTTCTTTTAAGATGATTCATGATTGTTTTCCATGAGTAAATATGCTTTAGTCTAAGTCCAGTTAGAGCTCATTTGCCTCCACTTCCCCTTCTCATTTTCCCCTTACTGCAGCTGTTTGTACTTGCATTTGGGCAAAGCTGATCTGTTAGCCTCAGTGCACTTTTGTGTTGTTTAATGTTTACACTTTGCCTCAGTGAAAGAAAGGTCCGTTTGCTCTATAAGCCTAGATGTGTAATTATACTTACTGATGGTCTCACCGAGACTGTTTCCTAGAGAGAACTCATTCGTCTGCCACAAGCCTGATTTGCAACAAAGAGATGCACACACTGCAGAGGTGCCCACACCCATCTGAGTCTGGAGTGGTTATTAAGTCCTTTTTAAAACTACTTTCCAAAGCTTGTCTTATTTGTGTGCCTTATTGAAATGTGATTCCTTTCCATGTTTTTTCCTTTAACGTTTTATTAGGAAAATTTTCAGACTCACCAAAAAAAAAGAAAGAACCTTACAGTCAACACTCGTATACGCACCACCTTGATTATATCATTAACATTTTGCTCTCTTATCATCTATCTATCCAACTGCCCATCTCTTTACCCATCCATCTTTTTTTATGAATTTTAAAGTAAATTACAGATATCGGTGTACTTTTGTAGAATGCTTTGAGAGGGGCGGAATGGTCTTGCTGCCCGGGGGCTGCCACCTCTTGAGTGCCAGGGGTAAGGAAGCCACACATGTTACTAAATGGTATGGATTAGCTCATTTTTTCCCGTTAGCTCAGCTGTAGTTGCAGTGGTAATTTCTCATGGATTATTTCAGTGTTTCTTCCTTAGAAAATCTCTTGGAAGCCAGTTGATATTCCCAAACAAACATTTATTTAGGAATATGAACTCCACAGAGAACATCCCTTACCTCCATGTCCCACAATGCAGGCCAAAGTGCTTTCTTGTTCGTATGCCCTAAATTTATTGTTGGTACATAGGAAGTAGGGCTTTCTTTTATCATATTGAGCTGACAAAAGCCTTAGGTTCTGAGGTACAGAAATTGTTTCTAGGCTGTTCTTGGCGTCTACAGTTGTTTTACCATATGGTACTGGGCTAATTTTGTCTGTTCTTCCCTTGAGGCTTTTGTGAATTGATTACATTTTTAGAAAAATTTTTAAATAACTTTTTAAAATGTCAAAGCTTTCTCAGTAGAATAAAATATGATGAGAGATTACGTCAACATGAGAACAAGTTATCTTAAGAGAATTTTTCTCAAAAACTTAAGCATTTCAATTGAGTCTATACTTCATATTATAAATTAGCATTGGTCATATTCATGAAAGCCCCTTTTGATACAAAATATAAAGTAGTCTTGGACTTGAAGAGATAAGTCTGTTAGTTCAGAAATCAAATGAGAGTTTCTGCAGCTCTTTTCTCTCTGGAAAGGTCATTTCCGGCCAAGCATGCACTTCTTAAAGGGAAGCACAGGAGAGGTGAAGGAGAAAGAAGATAGCTTAGCCCATCAGCTAAGCCTGATCAGTCCTGGTCATCCATGGGATCATTCATGTCACTTTCAGATTTAAAAGTGACATCCTGTAGAGCAGTTGCAACATAATAGAGAAAACCTGGATTTTTGAGCCAGAATTAGGTTTTATTTCTAGTTCTGAAACCAGCTGTGTGACTTTAGGTCTCACTAGGCCTTACTAGACTCACCTCAAGCCAACTGATCTCTTTTCCTCCCTCCCGGGAAGTCCTATCCCTCCTCACCCCAAGTTCAGAGTAACTGTCTGGGTGCCCACTGAGCATGCTCAGGTACCCAGGAAGCTCCAAGTGGGTCGCAGCCCCCTACAATCAAGTGACATGGAAAGCGCTGGAGTAAGGAGCTCCAGGAATCAGTCCCACCACGGAAGCAACCCTGAAGCTGGCAAGTCTGACAGAATCAACTTTCTCAGAACTTTGGGATTGCTAAGTGAAAAAAGCAGATTATGAAACAGGATCTATTGTATGATTGCATTTGAGGTTTTTAAAATGAGTATTTATGGTGCAGAGAAAAACTCAATATATGTGCATAGTGTTTCTCTCTGGCTACTGGGAGTACAATTATTATCTTGTTTATCTGCTATTCCTAAATTTTCTATAGTGAATATATATTACTTCTGTAAAAAATAGCAAAAGCAAAAGAGAACAGTTTGGCAGTTTCTCAAAAAGTTAAACATAGAGTTTCCAAATGACTCAGCAGTACCACTCCTAGATATATACCCAAGAGAACTAAAAACATATGTACACGAAAACTTGTACATGAATGTTTATACCAGCATAATTCATAATAGCCAAAAAGTAGAAACAGATCAGATTGCTTGTCAGATAAGTTGGTAAACAGAATGTGATATAGCCATATAATGGAATATTACTCAACAATAAAAAGAATAAGGTACTGATACATGCTTCAACCTGAAAGAACCTCAAAAATATTATGCTAAGTGCGCCAGACATAAAAGGCCACATATTACGCAATAACGTTTATTGTGTATGTCCAGGAGAGGCAAATCTGTAAAGAAACAGAGTCTCTGGTTGCCAGGGGCTGGAAGGAAGAGGGACTAGGGAGTCACGGCTAATGAGTATAGAGTTTTATTTGGGGGGTAATAAAAATGTTTAGGGATTCGATAGTGATGGTTGCACAATTTTGTGAATGTATCGTTGACCCTTGAGCAACACAGATTTGAACTGTGCTGGTTCATTTTTTTAGACAGTACTGTACATGTATTTTCTCCTCCTTAGGATTTTCTTACTAACCTTTTCTCTAGCTTACTTTATTGTAAGAATATAGTGTCTAGTAGGTATAACATATAAAATATGGGTTAATTGACTGTTTATGTTACCAGTAAGCTTCCAGTCAAATAGGCTGTTAATAAAGTTTTAGGGGGAGTCAGAAGTTAACCTGTGGATTTTCAATTCCAAGGGGCATCAGTTCCCCTCACCCCCGTGTTGCTCAAGGGTCAGCTGTACTGAAAACCACTGAATTATATACTTTAAAAGGGTGAATTTTACTTTCTTTGAAGTATAGCTCAATAAAGTAATGTTTAAGAAAGGTGAAATAGGCTATAAGCTACAAGAATTAGAATTAAAAAGATACATATTTAGCAAGTTACAGTCAAATTTTTCACTGAATTCTGTAATTATAGTTATGTATTTTTGTAAGTCTTTATTTTAAGTCCAGTTAGTTAACATACAGTGTTATATTAGCTTAGAGTTATGAATTTTAAAAGAGTAGGTTTCGGTAAAGAGATGAGAGTCAGGACATTATAAGCAATTATGGAGCTGAAGCTCCACAGCCCTCTCTTTTTTTAGTGAAAATTTGGGACATTTTTAAACTGATACAGGAAACTATTTTCTTCTCTTTTTAGAGTTTGGCTTTATATTTTTAATCATTTGCACTATTTTTGGAATTGTTATCTTTTTTTAATGCAAGGTAATCATTCTAATAGCTTTCAGAGAATTTTAAATGAGCGCGTATACATGTATGCTTGCTCGTGAGTAGATTTTCTCAAGCAAGCCACCATCTCTAGATCCCATTTAATGATGTATAAACAGTTTAAGTATGTTCTAGAATAATATAAGCAGTATAAATAGATCTCATTTACCCCCTTATGGTTTCCCTTTCTTCTGTCCTTATCCCCTTCCCCTGGCCTTTATTCGACAAAATGTAAAATGGGATTAGAGTACAATACCTTATTTTTAATTAATTCTTTCAGTAAGCATATATTGAGTGCCTACTATGTGTCAAAGCACTGTGCTAAAGTTAAAAATACAAAAATAAAATATGTGGCCCTGGGGCACTAGCTGGCTCAGTCAGTAAAACGTGACTCTTGATCTCAGGGTCATGAGTTGAAGCCCCACACCGGGACAAGGCATTGAGCTTACTTAAAAAACAAACAAACAAAACCACCTGGTTCTAGACAGATGAAATGATACATCTTAGAGCTACTCTCTGAACAGTTAGGAGGGCACTTAACCCAGACAGGGAGGTCAGACAGGACTTCTTTTTACCATCAATATAATTAGAAAGTTGATCTTTGAAACCAAGTTATACCTATTATGCATTTTTAACTATTGAAAGGAGAGCTCATGCTTGGCTGTTAGCACATCCTACAAATACATAAGCACAGAAAAACATCTTGAGTAAAGTGGTAGGATCTCATCTCCAAGACGTGTGTATAGGCCAAAACTCATTTTTTTCCTTTTGAGATTGGCATGAATACAGGCAGTAGAGGAGCAAAGACCTGAGGTCAGAGTTTGGTTTCTGCTTCCTTGACTGCTAAACATGTTGAAGACTTTTTAAACTATCAGAGCTTTTAGGGACTCTGCTTATCCTAATTTATCTACTAAATTAAAAGGAAAAATACCCTTGTGAACTTAAAGGAATTGCTATATTTCACTGGTATCTTTTTTAAAAACAGACCCATCATCTTTGCATTGCTTTCTGCAGGGCAAATATGTACTGATATGGCCATATTAGTTGTTAAATATTGAAATACGTCCTTAACTGGTTGGTAAAGAGCTCATGCTTTAAGCCAGTGGATGCTCCACCACAGTCTGGACTCTCCCCCAGGGACTCCAACCCTACATCTCTCCAGTCCAACAACTAAAAGGTTGTCTCCAGGCCTAGCAGGAAGCCTTAAGGACTCTGCGTCTGTACTACCTTGGCATCCATTCTGATTGCTGGTGCCCAGGCCATCCCCACCGTTTAGTAATTTTGCATCTCACCCTGATGACTTTCTGAGAGTTCCATAAGTCATTGCCGTTTTAATGTGTTTGTTTTCTGCCAACTAGAGTTGGCCCATGGCCCTAACTCACCTGCTCTTGCTTACCTGTGTAGGACCAAAACTGAGTCGTATTATTTGCTGAATAACCCAGAATACCATCGTCCTAGAACTAATAGTCTCCTAAACCATGATGCTTTTCTTCTGTATTTCTTTCAGTGATGACAGTTTGGCCTAAGTTCTGTGTCCTCTTATTGTTCCTTCCAGTTCACTTTGCACCTTATAGGCCTCCAGATATCTCCCTGAAGCCTCTACTCTTTGAAGTGCCCAGCATCACTACAGAGTCGGTGTTTGTTGGCCGGGATTGGGTTTTCCACGAAATAGATGCTCAACTTCAGAGTTCAAATGCCAGCGTGAACCAAGGAGTAGTGATCGTGGGAAACATTGGGTTCGGCAAAACTGCCATCATCTCCAGACTGGTGGCCCTCAGCTGCCATGGAACACGGATGAGACAGATCGCCTCAGACAGCCCACACGCCTCCCCCAAACGTACGTATTCCTTTTTAAAGAACTCCCTGCTTCATTGCTCTGAGAGTTTTCTGATATATTAAGCCTTACATCCTTTTATTTTCTGATCTGCAAAACCGGACTTGCATGTGAGGACCATTAATTCAGAGTTAAGAGAAAGAATGCAATACTCTGTTTACATTTAACCCACATATCTAGCAGTCACCTAAGTGTGACTGAGAAAACCTTTCTCTGGGAATAAATTTATGAGTCTTTCCTTCTGGCAGTCTGGCTAGTCTGTCCTTTGGATAATGACTATAGCAATTGCCTGTAAGAGGCACTTGCATCCATCACTGTCAGCTTTTGCTCAGCCTGTGCCCATGTCTTCTTGTTACATGGGAGCACAGTCTGCTTGCAGCCTTCATTTCCTTGCTCTTGATGTCAGTATTGCACTGCTTGGGCTTGAACTTCATTGTGTCCTTGAAGGGTTTCTCCTTCTTTCTTCTGAAAGGATGCTGAGATCTCATACGTATTGATGCTCCTTTCATTGCAGGCCAGGCACAGCTAAATGATCAACACCAGGATCTTGTTTGTTTATTTCTAAAATACTCACATGGTCCTTAGTAACAGGCACTCTCTAAGAGCTTGACAAATATTAATTCATCCAGTCCTCTTATCAACTCAGAGAGGTAGTTCCCATTATCTTCATGTCACAGATAGGTGATCTGAGGCTCAAAGAGGTTAAACAGACCTCCCAGGTTTCATAGCCAGTAAATGGTGAAACAAGTATTTAAGCCTAAGCAGTCTGCTTTCAGAGCCCATTCCCTTATCCTTTCTGCTGTCCTGCCTCTCCTTAATGGAGGAACTCACCTGAATAAAGGAAATGAAAGGAAAACAGATGTTCTTCCTACATACTCTACATGTATAGAACCAGTCTACCCGGTTTCTGTTAGTTATAAGAAAACAAAACTAGAAACTATTGTTCTGCTAGAGTCCAGATCATTAATCTCTCTCACTGTAACTCTTCAGACAGCCACCACTAGACATGGTTTGAGATTATAGTAGTTACAGAATCTAACACATGCTAGAAACTCAACAAGAGCTCACTGAGCCCCCTCGACATTCTGGCTTCCTGATGAAATTAATTGACAGTCTCATGTCATTAGGTGGGCAGATTGCCTCTGATCAGCTTATAGATACCTCACATGGAAAAGAAGGACTAGTGTCTACAGATAAAACTGGTTGAATGGATAGTCCCTGTTTACCAGAGTCTGGTAAGAATTGGTATGGAAGAATTCCTTTTCCACAAGCAATGTCAGGCTTAGTTTCTACATGAAGCTTTTCTGAGGTAGATCGGCATTGTATCATGGGAGTCAGGAGCCCAGATTTTGAGCCCTAGCACTCCATTGACTGTGTATACTTTGCAACCTTGAGAATTTTAATTGAAATTTTTAGACTTGTTTTCTCATGTGTAAAATGAGGAAGTGGGGCTAAGTGATCTTTAAGATTTGTTCCTGTGTTAAAATTCTGTGATTCTAAAAACATATCTTCTTAAAGTTGAAAAGTAGTTGAAATTAACTTTCCAACTTATTCCAGTATTTTCCTCTGAGCACTTAAATATCACACCAGACTACATCTTATCTGAGTAATCCAAGAGGTTAACTCTTTGAGTGTGTCAGAAAGAAAACCAGATAGCTAATACTCTCTCTGCCTTCTCTATATATCACTGTTGCAGATAACAGAATGGTAGAATCCTATAGGACAGAATAAATCCCAAGGGCAAGAAGAGTTGCATTCTCAGAAAGCAAAGGTATCTAGGAGTCCCTCCCAACTGAGCCTGGGAGAGCAAGAGTTAATAGAAAACAGTTCATGTGCTCCTGAAAGCAGAGTTCTTTAAAGATAGTTCGTTAAGTTATTCTCTAACGTCCATTGCCTCTTATCTCCAGAGATACTCTAAAAATACCAGGACACTCCAGTTCTTGAGATAAATATCCATTTGTTGGGACTGTAGATTTGGCCTGATAGTTAACTTTCTGTTTTTTTTTTAATTTGAGAGAGACATGGAGTGCACACAAGTAGGGTAGAAGGGCATCAGGGAAAAGAAAATCTTTAGGCTCCACACTCAGCATGGAGCGTGATGCAGAGCTCAATCCCACAACTCTGGGATCATGACCTGAGCCGAAATCAAGAGTCAGAAGCTCAACCAACTGAACCACCCAAGGCCCCCCTCTTTTTTTCTTTTTGCCTGATAGTTAACTTTCACAACTTGAAAACCATGTCAAAGGAGAAAGCATATGTGGTTATATATTTATGAGAATTTCACAGAACCAGCAGTTGCCCTGTACAAAATAATTTTTGTTGTGATCTGTCAATGACCAAACTACATTCTACCCTGCCATCTTAACAGAGCCACTAGCCCTTGAGAAGGGTCAAGAATAAGTGACTGATAAAGTGTAAGCTGGTTTTTGGCATTAATATGTTATTATGTAAGCCAGCACTGGGAATTTTACTGGCAGTAGCAGAATTTCTCTCATTAATGACTAAGAATGATGTCTGTATAGAGATTTGGCTTAATTTTTCACAGAGTTTAATTTACATCAAGCTTGGATAGGTTTATTTGAATTCCCATCGGCTTTCCTAACCCACTATCAGTGATACCAGTGATACAGTTGTAGAAGTAATGAAAACAAGGTAGAAAATCATTGGAGCTGCCATCTCTGCATCATCTTTCTTCTCTCTTCTGCCCCTGTCTCCACACTGCGCAGCACCGCTGTGGAAGATGGGAGCGCTATAGACTGCAGTACCGCATTGCCTGGCTCTGTCCTTCCCCCACAGACACTCAGCCCCCAGCCCACCCCCTCCTTGTCATTTCCCTGGGAAGGTACAGAAAAGCTGTCAAGGCAGGCACTAGCCTGTCATCTGCTTTCCGCCTACACCCCTTCCCAAACCTGACTCCCCCGTCAGGCTCCAGCACCATCGTCATCAACCAGCCCCCAGTACATACACACAAAGAACAAAAACATTTTCTAAAAATAGATCCGTTGTGTAATTTAGGCATTATTATGTTAACTACAAATATACTCTGTACAGTAGTTAGGGAAGCTCTAATGCAGGACCAGCTTTCTCCATCACTAAGAGTCAGTGTAGTTATTTTTTGGATTTGACGTTGGCCAACAGCTGCCAAACCCCCAAACAGCTGTTCTGTAAGTCACCCCCACCCTTCCTACTCTGCTCATGTCAGTAGTCTGTTTTGCCAGTTTGCCACTGCACACTGCTGCCTACCTGTTAACTTATTTCTCCTGTTCCCTGAATACCAAGCAGAGAGTAAAGATACTCAGACAAAAAGGTAGCCATCTCCAAAAGGCAGTAGCTATAAGCTAGAGGGCATTTGGCAGTAATTGCGCACAAAATCAAATACCAGATAAAGGGGAATGTGGTGGGGAGAAGGAGCGAGCAACAGAAATGAAGCATTGACAGTCACTGAGCTTTACCTCAACTCACACGTTTTCAGTCTTTTTCTACTGCTGCCACCCACTCAGCAGTTATTCTGAACTCAGCTCCAGTGACCAGAGCATTTACTCTCCCAGAGGATGGAAGGAAGACGTCTCAATTCAGGCCTCCGGTGGGGAGTTCAGTGAGGACTCCCTTCCCCCATTCCTCCTCCTTTCCAATGGCTCTTGACCATCAACAGTCTCCTTATTTTGGGGTACTCATTTGTCCCATGATCTGTAGTCATGTAACTCCTAGTAGGAGAGAAGACATTTTCTAAATAACATGAACAAGTAGAATTTTTTAGAAACAGCTTTATTAAGCTGTAATTCATATACCACACAATTCACCCATTTAAATTGTTCAACTCAGTGCTTTTTAGGGTATTCACAGAGTTGTACAGTTGTGGTTGTATAATCACCATAATATAATTATATATAATATAATATTAGAACATTTTTGTACCCCTAAAAGAAATGCTCATTAGTGATCAATCTCTATTCTCCCCCTCTCTATTCTCCCCCTAACTGCCTACCTCTACTCCTATACATAATCACTAATTTATTTTATTGTCCCTATGGATCTCCCTATTCTGGGAATTTCATATAAAAAATCATATGATGTATGGTCTTTTGTAACTGACTTCTTTGAATGAGTGAATATTTTCAAGGGTTATCCATATTGTAGCATATATTGGTATCTCATTTCTTTTTATCATCAAGTATTATTCCATTGTATGGATATTCCACATTTTAACTGTCCATCAGCTGGTGGACATTTGGGTTGTTTTCACCTTTGCGTTGTTATGAATCTTGCTTCTTTGAACATTTGTATGCCACTTTTATGTGGATATAAGTTTTTATTTCTCTTGGGTCCATACCTAGGAGTAGAATTGCTGGATCATAGAACAAATGGAGCTGAACCAATCTTCCTTTAATTCAGGGTTTTATGATTATCTCATGCAAACATCTTATCTTTTTAATCCAGATGTGGACGCCAACAGAGAGCTGCCACTCACACAGCCACCCTCAGCCCACTCGTCCATCCCCAGTGGAAGCTGCCCAGGGACCCCAGAAATGCGCAGGCGGCAGGAGGAGGCCATGCGGAGACTAGCCTCACAGGTACAGTAGAGTTCCCAGGATGCGGGCATGCCAGCTCCATTGTAACACCAAGGGCCAAAAGTAGAGGGACCCTTCACAAAGTGGATAAAAATGTATACAGCTGTACCATGAGACCATGGAGAAGAGTTTCTCTTTCCTTCCTGCTCCTAGAAAAATACTTTGTTATTGTGAAATCAAAGCCTTATTGTTTGAAAGGCCCTCAGCAATAACCAGAGTTCTGTAATGAATAGATTAGGAAGTCAAGACTCAAAGAAGTTATATGATTTACCAAAGATCACAGTAATAGCACTCAATAGTTTTATATTTTCACTCCTAGTTCAAAACTCTCCCTGCCATACTATATTGTCCATAATATTTTTTATGTTTTTGAGTTTTAAATTTCTATTTTTATAAAAGTAACATATGCATGATTTTTGAAAATCAAATAATGCTCAAAGATTTATAATAAAAACCAGCAATTCTTTTCCCCTCCTCACCCCACCCGCTCCCCAAAGGCAGCCACTTTCAACTCTTAGGGCTGTCCTTCTGATCTTTACCTTCACTGTTTCTTTTTTTTTTTTAATGTTTTATTTATTTTTGAGAAAGAGAGAGAGACAGCGTGAGCAGGGGAGGGTCAGAGAGAGAGGGAGACACAGAATCTGAAGACAGGCTCCAGGCTCTGAGCTAGCTGTCAGCACAGAGCCTGACGCGGGGCTCGAACCCACAAACCACGAGATCATGACCTGAACCAAAGCCAGACGCTCAATTGACTGAGCCACCCAGGCGCCCCTACCTCCACTGTTTCTAAATAATATTCATATACTGCTGTAACTTTTTAAATCATTTTTGTACATTACCTATTGCTGCTTCTTAAGGATGTTGACAATTTTACATCTTTCACTTTCCTTCCTCCCTCCACTGTTTCAGTATGGTTATATCATGATTTTTGTCAGAATCCACAGTATAATATTTTCAGTATTATTACCGTGCACATAAGGTTCAGTGTGGAACCAAGGATAATATTTCCTTCTTGAGCAGTTTTGTTTTTCCTTGGATTTGTAATGCCTCATTTTAAAATTTGCTTATTCTTGGGGGGCGGGGGGGGGACACCTGGCTGACTCAGTCAGAAGAGCATGCAACTCTTACTTGGGGTCGTGAGTTCAAGCCCTACATTGGGTGTATAGCCTACTGACAAATAATATTAAATTGGCTTAATCTTTTTTAAACCTATAGCTATAATCCATAATCCTTAATAACTTTGTAAAAAGCCCTTTGGTACAAGTTTCTGTATCAGTCACATTTCCCCTGAGATGCCCATCTCAGCTCAGGCTGGATCTTTGGATGCTCTCGAGGCAAGTTGTTATCCTGGGAATTCCCATTATTTCTCTTCTGTGTTCAATCCCACATCATCATCTTTTCTTGATTTTATTCCTCATTTTGGTGGAACACATCCACCAGTGGCTGTCTAAGAAAGAATGTACAGGAGGTAAGTTTTTGAAATTTAATGTTTCTAAAAGTATGTTTGTTTATTCCATTCTCATACGTTACTATTTATTTGACACAATTTTAATTCTAAAATTAAAAATAATTTCCCCTCAGAAGTGTGAGGGCATTGCTCCATTGTCTTGAGCATCTAATAATTTTGTTACTAAATGTTATTCCTAGTTCTTTATACCTTTTTTTCCTCTCCAGAAACTTTTAGCATCTTCTTTTTTATCACCATTGTACTTCAGTCTCTTTTCCATTTATTCTTTTGGCACCTAGTAAGCCCTGGAGATATTCATTGATCCTGGGAAATGCTTTTGTACTCCTTATTGATAGTTTTCTCACCACCATCTCTGTTCTTTCCTTCTTCAACTCTTTTGGATAAAAAAATTCAGTTCTTATACTGATACTCTAGTTTTCTTAACCTTTCTTTCTTGTTTTCTACTTTTGTTTTTCTGTTTTGGTTTTTGATTTACCTTTAAGATATTTTCTCAATATTATCTTTCAGTTCTTTCACAATGATTGGCTATCATAATTTTAATTTCCAGTAGCTCTTTTATTCTAGTTGTTCTCTTCTTTTTTGTAGCGTTCTGTTCATGTTCTATAGATGCAGTATTTTATCTCTTCCTTAGTAATTAGGCACTGGAAAACTGATTAGAAACTTATGTGTGTAGAGAGCTTAACTGTATAGCAGAAAGATGACCCATCAACCTTTATTGGAAACACCCAAAAGTCAGTGTTTATAAAGTTTTTTCCTTGTGCTGTTTTTTCTGGAGAATATATATCTTGGGTGTATATCTGGAGGTAGGCAAGAGAAGAGCTAGAATTTCACCATTGAATATGCAAACTTTACTTTAGTCCCTTGTTTTCAGTCCTGTACCTGATCCTTACCTATTCTGTTTCTAATGTCCCAAAGTCTAGATTCTCCCTGGTTTTGATTCTCTAGTGAATATAATTCTCTTTCCTGCCACTGTTGGGGAAGGTAGTCATCTGGCTGGGCCAGGTGGGGATGGCTATCTGGGGATCTGACTGCGCCTCATATAAACTTCAAATAATTTCTGTATTTTCAGTTCCCTTCCTCACCTCCATCTTGCACAGGACCTGGTGCTTCCTATGCTTTTCTGAGGTTTTACAGCTGATTTGGTTTAATCCTGTTGTTATTCCTTCCAGCAGGCATTTGTTTCACCTAATTCTATCTGTTAAATCATTTATAAAGACTACATCCACTTTCCATCCTTATATATTATGAGCTGAGGTTATAGATAGATATCTCTATAGGTGGAGTTTGCATTTCTCTTCCTTATTCTCCTTATTTTTGAGGATTTTCAAGAGAAGAACAAGAGTTTAAAATGTCTGTCTCTAATATTTAAAGAAATTTCTTGGCATGGTTAATGAGGAACAGGGAGTCATCTGCAATATCGTAAAGTTCTAACTTCTTCATAGAAATGCAGTCTACCCAGAGCCCAATGCAACACATCTCCCCCAACTACATTTTTAACTGTCCCCATTTATCAGTGGGCCTTCTGAAAGCAGTCTGAGGTTTCCCTCATATTCATTGCTAACTCAGTGCAACTTTAAAACAAGTTGCTGTTTTTTCCTAAATAGTTTGTATAAACTAGTTCCAGCCTCTTCTTTAGAAGAATCTAAATAAATGTCACCTTGGAAATACTGTACACTGAATGCTGAAGACCTTCCATCATTACAGTCACTCATTTACTCATTTAGAATTGATGTGTGAAATGCCTCGAATACCATCCTGAAGTTAAGGCGATGAGCAGAACAGACAACAATCCCTGCTGTTATGTAGCCCACGTTCTCGCGGTGGGAAAAGCCAATAAACAAACATGTAATATGTCAGATCGTGATGAGTGCTGAAAAGAGCTCGGGGAATTAAGTCTCCCCCATGTTGTCACTTCTTAGTCTCTCTCTCTCATCAAGAGAGAGTCTCAAGATGTTTATGTTCAATATTTGGAAAATGTTACATATTGTTATCAGGAAATTAGTGATTCCACTTACTTAAGAAGTGATCTCATCAAGAGAAAGAGTCTCAAGATGTTTATGTTCAATATTAGAAAATGTTACATATTGTTATCAGGAAATTAGTAACTACACTTACTTAGGTAGTGATCTCATTTTAAATTCCCTACTTGTGTCTATCTTAAGCAAAATACTGTATAAATAAATCATTTTTGTGCCTAGTGATGGGATATTTTTAAATTTATATTAAACATTGTATAAGAAATGGCCCTTTAAAATTAATGGTTATGTTCAAGATTTGGAAAATGTTAAATAGTGTTAAGTAGGAGAGTAGTGATTATTTACACTTAGGGAACATATTTTAAATTTCATGATTATTTCTTCCTTAAGCAAAATATAAATGCACCTGTTTGCACCTAGAGATAGGATATTTTTAAGTTTATAGTAAACGTTGTACAAGAAATCGCACCTTAGATTAAAATTAAATATTATCCCGGTAATTGTGCCATGTGTTATATTTCAAGTATACAAGTTGTTCTCAGAAGCATAGAGCAGAAGCCAGCAGTCTTGCCTCTCACTATAACAAGCCAGTAAGCAGAAATCTTTTCAATAAGATTTTTAAATCAATTAGTATTTTGATGAGGTGAGCTAATGTATGTGAATTAAAAGTGTCCTTGAAAAACCTCTTGATTTGATAGAGTTCTTAGTGGCAATTCCTGTGTATCCGTAATTACTGTTGGTATTTTCAGGGTGTACTGTTAGGTGGGGAGGAAAGTACAAAGGAGCATTTATGGGATGCCACTTTCATATAAGAAAGAACGGGATATAAAAAAAAAATACATGTGTACCTGCTTATTTGTGCAAAAGAAATGCAGGAAGGATAAACCAAAAAGAAAGATACTGGTTACTTAAAGCCGATGGGTAGGAAAGGAGAGTAGAAAGAAATGGGTAATGAGAATGGGGTACAGGGATGAAGAGTGAGTGACACTTCTCTGAATATATCTTTTTGAATAGATATGACTCTTAGAAACATGGTAATGTTTCACATCCCCAACAAATAATTAAAACCAACCCGTACATGGAGGGTGGTGAGTCCAAAGTGGAATGCAGACACTCACAAATACACCCAACTGTATCTCACATAAATAATTTTACCACACTGAAGAAGTCAGAGGAAAAAAGAACTTAAAGAAGTTTGGAAGGTAACATCTTGACTGAATGCCATAAGGCTAAAGACAAAAAAGAACTGTGCATAGATGCTATATTCTAATTAATAAATGTCTTCTCACAGGGATATGGTTTACAGTTCTAAAAATCTTCATGTATTTATTAGAAATGATTGAATTTCTAATATTGTAAAAAGCAAGATCAGGGTTCTCATTGTTGGGGAGAGAAGTTACCAGATGAGGAAAAGGAAATCTAAAGTGAGCCAGGTGATACTGAATTGAAATCTGAGGTACCAGTATATACTCACAATGTATATCTATCTAATGTATACATATATATACACATCTAGTATGTATATCTATAGGTATTTCTATAGATATATATAGAGAGAGATACAGCAATATAGGTAGATCTTCACGTGTGAGTTAGTATATGTACGTGCATTTCCTAGCTCCCTCCACTTAGAGGGCCCAAAATCATTGACACTTCAGTAGCAATATGCACACCTACTAATTCAGATCTTGTTTTCTAACATCATTCTCTAGTAAAAGAAACCAAAACTCTGAAGAGGTTAGATGATGCCAGGCCTGGGACAGAGTAAATACAAGATGAGCCTGGAGCATCTTCTGGTACCAGAAAGCAAGAAAGTGCTTTAAAAAAGATGGGAGGCTTCCTAAAAGAGCACAGACACCAACCCAAGGAGATCCTAATGTCCAAAGCCAGACCAAAGTGAGCAACACAATACAGTATTGGATATAACCAATAGAATAAAACAAGTCCATGTATATTAAATCACTCAAGTAAATAGATGAGAAAGAAGGGACAGCTCTTTCTTCCAGTAGAATTCCAATAGTAAATGTAGAAGGAAAGAAGGAAATAGAAAATCACGATTAGGCAAACACCAGGTGATAATTGTTCCAGACAAGATCCACTGATGGATACTAAAGTCATTGGGCAAAAGTTTGAGGAGAAACAGGATTTGCATTGTTTCAAAGTGTCTCCCCCCAAGATATTTATTAACTATAAAGGGAAAGAGAGTAACTTTGTAGAGAAATCTGGCAGAAACCTTTACCTTAACCAAGGTGATGAAGGTCAGCATTGCCAGTAACAAGACATATCAACATCATGGACCCCATGATATGATCCATGAGAAGGACACAACATTATTTTTGTGGTATTCTTGCCCAGAAATCTCAGTTGGATAATGAGGAAAACATCAGACAAACTCTGACTGACATTCGCCAGAATAACAGGTCAGTACTCTTCAAAAGTGTCAAGGTCATGAAAGATAAAGACCAAGGAGCTCTTACAGACTACAGGAGACTAAAGAGAACAACTAAATGCAATACAGGGTCCTGGATAGAATCTTGGGACAGGAAAAGGACATTAGTGGAAAACTGGTAAAGTCTGAATAATGCCTTTACTTAATAATATTATGTCAGTGTTATTTCCTCGTTTTGACAATTATTCTATGGTTATGTAAGATACTAATAAAAAGAGAAGCTGGATGAGCGATATACGGAAATTCTGTGTACTCCTTTTGCAACATTTCTGAAAGTCTAAAATTAGTTCAAAATAAAAAGTTAAAAAGTAAATAAAAGTCCTACTGCCAAAAAAAAAAAAAAAAAGTAGAGCTCTGAGCTGGAAAATTACTGAGGCAGAACCCAAGTCTGGGAGCTATTCTTAGCTTCCAGACCCAGAGTGAGGATTAGAGTTGGGGGACAGGGAAAGGGAAAAGAAGCTCATTATTCACACTAACCTCCAGGTCCCTGGAAATCTTGGAAGCCACAATAAAGTGTTGGAAGGGATGTGCTGAGCAAGAAATCAGGTGGGGCTGAGGGAGTTGAGGAGGTGATGAAAAGAAGACATGGAGTAAGTATGAGAACAGACCTGAGGGAGAGCACTTGCAACATAAGAATTTAAATGATACAAATGCCAGTCATTCCATAAATCAAATGTTTATGTTCCAGATGAATTCCACATAGAGCTGTCTTTTCTTTATATGAGATTAGCTTAGTCCTGTCACAGATTATTCATTTCTTCAACGTGGAAAATGGTCTTTGGAGAGTGAAAGCCTGGGACTTGTAACACAGACCTGACAGATTTACAGCCACTCAGTCATTTGATTAGGGCCTTTGATGAGGATTATACTTCATTTTATGATTTCTTGTATACAGCATTAAGTCAAAGCTTTTTTTTTTTTTTTTTGAGATTTTATTGTTTAAGTAATCTCTATACTCAGTGTGGGGCTTGAACCCACAACCCCGAGATCAAGAGTCACATGCTCCACCAACGGAGCCAGCCAGGAGCCCCAAATCAGGGCTCTCTATACCCAAGGCTATTCTGACCTCAAGTCTTTTCTTTTGTCTATATACCTACAAACCTGCCTTTTTCTTTCTTTCCTCATAGGAGTAATCTAAAATTTACTTGCTCCCTTCTCCAAAGAATTAATATAATTCTGGTCATATTGGGTGTATTTTGAATAGAATTATTTTAACAAAAATTATAGGGATTTAACATAAGACAAAGTTGAGATGGAGAAAAATTAATAATATGACAGACATAACTGAAAATGAGATTTCAACAAATCACCATGAGAGACAAAAGTGCACCAGGGAGAAAGGTTTCACCTGCTGGTTTGTTGGAGTAGACTAATTCTGAATCATTTCCAAGAAGTTGGAATAATAGTAATTTATTATAGGGGGCTGTGATAACCTTCTCAAAGCTGTAGGGAGGGATCTAATACCACTGCACACTGGTACAATGACAGACTGAAGGAAAAAAACTTCATTACCAGGTTTGTGTCCTATTGTATATGTAAGAAAAGTTGTAGACGATGTCAGTAGACAATTTGGTGGAGGAAGTACCAAATAGCTTTGACAAATGTACATGTGTTTGTCAGTTACTGTGTATATATGTTCTCTATATGCGTGCTGCGTAACTACTTTGAAATGTCTAGTAAATAACCTATTTTGAGCCACAGTGCAAATTTCGTGATGTTGAATGGTCTTTCTGCCTGAATTCTGCAAAGCAGTTGAGACTTTATATTTGGAATGCTGAAGAAATATTTTAAATTAAGAGAAAGATAGCCACAGAAGGGGTAACTTTAGCAATGATCTTTGTTAGATAAAACATCATTCAGTCAAGAGGACAGAGGATTTTTATTAAAATCCGTGAGAGAAACCTCTTCCTAAATTTTAGAACTTTTATCTTCCAACTTCTATCCCATGACTTTAGGTAAAGGGTAAGTTACAGCTGATTAGCTCAGCTGTGCTTGGCCTCCACATGTGGAATCAATTGAGGTAAAATATGAAAGTTCATATTGATTCAGAGGTTTGCTGTTTGCTTCTTATGAAGTGGGTATTTGTATCCATGTGGACATAACCACTGACATTCACTCTTCGTTGAGAGAATAGATCAGTTGTTGCCAGGTTTTCTCTTTGGTTCCTTATATTGTGCTTCAGATAGGCAGTAAAGCAGTGACCAATCTATCTGAAGAAAAGAGTGGAGATTTTTTGAATATAGCTTCTTATTTCCAGTTCCATATTGTGCTCAGATATCATTGCTTCACTCATAAGCAATTCCTGTCCTCAGCTTTATGTGTGTAGTAACATATTCCCCATTAAACCATATTAAGGTTTTGTGTGGGTGCTTAATGACAAGGATTTCAGGTGTTTTTTTAAAAAGTGACATTTCTAGTGTTTGTTAAGGATGACCATACTTATTGATCAGGAGTCTTTTCAGAATAGAACACTTTAGTGGATGATTATTCTCTGAGAAATGGTAGAAGAGCTGAAGTCCCAGTGTTACATCTATAACTCCTAGGGCAATTTTCACCTGCCTAAGGACAAAAAGCCAGTAGCTAAAAAAAAGAATGAATATACAGAATCTTGATGATGATTATGTTGATGATGATGATGATGATGATGGAGGAGAGGAAGAGGAGGAGAAGGAGGAGGGTAATGATGATGATGGCAGCATCAGCTAACATCACTGTGCACCTCCTTTTTGCTGAGCACCATGCCAAGTGCTTTCCATACATTCAGGCTGAATCTCCCTTGCCAATTTCATGTTACCTCCTCAATCCCATCACTTTTGTGAGTAATACTGAGTCAGCAGAGTGCTGAGGATTAAAACCACCCTCGGGGCCCCTGGGTGGCTCAGTCGGTTGAGCGTCCAACTTCGGCTCAGGTCATGATCTCTCAGTTTATGAGTTCTGGAGCCTGCTTCAGATTCTCTGTCTCGCTCTCTCTCTGCCCCTTACCCACTTGGCGTTTGCTCTCACTCTCACTCTCTCTCTCTCTATCTCTATCTCTCAAAAATAAATTAACATTAAAAAAATATTTTTAAAAAAACTCTCTGTACTTGCCCTTGAGGGAAAGAAAACAACCAGGAGGTTTGGAGTGAGCTATGTGCAAATTCTCACAAACAAACAAACAAACAAACAAAAAACCCCAGAGGTTAAAACCAGGTTCCAACCAGACAGCCTAGACCCTGGATGATATTAAAACTCACACATTTTCTAAAGTTCTTTGAATTTAAGACCTGCAGCTAACAAAAATCTTACTCCTTTCTTTTTTCCCCCATCATCTAATTCTTATTGTCTCTGGATGCTAGAAAATATTTAATGTTAATTCTTAAATCTGAAATTATTTTTTGTAAAGCTATTTATAGCACATTAATTTTAAAAAGTAAGGACTTAATAAGCATATGTGCTTATTGAGATTAACATGGTTTTTCTGTGATTATTTTATTCCTAATGCTTTGTTACAAGATTGGACTTTTTCCTTTACTGTTCTGTGCTGAGTACATATTAGAGAGATTAATGTAAATCTTTATTCTCAGTCTTGTTTCCTATTTCTTATAATCCAAAACCCACATCCTGCAAAGGAATCTTCTAATCCAAAGCCCAGTTTGCATTTATAAATTTTAATTGTGAATTATGATACATGTATACAATAGAAATAATTGTATCAAATTTCTGATTTTAGATACATCAGGCAGTTTCTGAGATAGCAGCTTTTGTTTTCACTTGAAAAAGTTGAGGAATGGGGAGACATACAATAACCATGGCTGTTGCTCCTGGTAAACCCATTTGTATTCTCATCCTTCTGTTGTAGGTGGTTGCCTATCACTATTGCCAAGCAGATAACGCCTACACCTGCCTGGTACCAGAGTTTGTCCACAATGTTGCCGCCCTGCTCTGCCGCTCACCTCAGCTGGCAGCCTATCGGGAGCAGCTTCTCCGGGAGCCACATTTACAGAGCATGCTGAGCCTTCGGTCTTGTGTTCAAGACCCCATGGCCTCCTTCCGGAGGGGGGTCCTGGAGCCCCTGGAGAATCTCCACAAAGGTACAGATGAGGTGCAAAGAAGGTGAAAGGTGGCAGCTTTGGAGCCCACGTTCACCTAGAGCATGCCATAGAAATGACTATTTTTATCACATTGCCAAAACCAAATGTTCCATAGCTGATGTCTCACAGGATACAGTTGACAGATAAAAGATTTTACTTGAAAATAATAAAAATTCCTATAGGAACTGCTACTCCCTCCTTTCTTTATAAAAATTCTCATTAATAGAATACATTTTTCTTGCACTAAAGATAGTAGAACTTCTAGTCCTTTCTGTGGAGTTCAAAAAATCAGTAAAGCCATGACTCCAGCTCAGTGTTGTGGAGTTTGTGTGGTTAGAAACCTCCTCATCTCGGGGCGCTTGGGTGGCTCAGTCGGTTAAGTGTCCGACTTCGGCTCAGGTCATGATCTCACGGTTTGTGAGTTTGAGCCCCGCATCGGGCTCTGTGCTGACAGCTCAAAGCCTGGAGCCTGTTTCGGATTCTGTGTCTCCCTCTCTCGCTGCCCCTCTCCGATTCGTTCTCTCTCTCTCAAAAATAAATAAACATTTAAAAAAAAAAAAAGAAAAAAAGAAACCTCCTCATCTTTATGTTTGGGTTTTTTTTTTTTATTACTTCACAGTACAAGTAAAATGAAATGGCATCTATGGTTGCACAACTCTCTGTGTGTACTACAAATCAGCTTTCCACTAAAAGCTATTTAGAAGGCATTCAAGATATTTTTAAGAAGTGGGGGAAAATATGAAATGGAATCCATCTCCCTCTCATGCCTTTCCTCCCTTTTCCCTCTGTAGCCCTAGCGTTGGCCGTGGCATATGTGCCAGCATGTCCTCCTTCACCCTTGTCTGCCTCATCCCTTTAACGATGTTTTATCAGTGCTGGGAGCCAGAGAAAAGGACCTGAGT
The DNA here is from genome assembly GCA_028646485.1 of Cryptoprocta ferox. Taxonomy (NCBI): domain Eukaryota; kingdom Metazoa; phylum Chordata; class Mammalia; order Carnivora; family Eupleridae; genus Cryptoprocta; species Cryptoprocta ferox. The sequence goes on from CM053565.1 coordinate 42,161,314, forward strand.
GATCATGAGGCTTCTGACAATCCCATTTATCCCTGAGAGACTTTTACCTCTTCCCTGAGGGTTTCGGAGGTACTCAGGAAGATAAAGTGATCATAGTTTCCATTCTCCTGGCCACCATCTTCAGTTATTTCAATCTCTATACTAGTTACTTGGACATCAGGATCTCAGACTTCTCAACTCTGATGACCTGTGTATACGTCTCCTACCTATTAGCTTCTCTATACCCCAGATTTTTTTAAACCTTGGAATTTCTCCACAGATATTTTAAAGCATATTTTCTATACAGTAAGTCTACATCCTGCTGACTCTGCCTTCCTGATGTTTCTTACATCCATCAATCTCAAATTCATTCCTGCCATTGTCAACCCAAAGGCTATTCAGTGGCGTTTGCTCACGGCATCATATCGATATTACTACCCTTCCTGGTCTTCTCTGGTTTTCCGGTTTAGTGCTTCCTTCACCACATAGCACAGAAAATTATAAAAATTTGTATAGCATACTGGGATTAAAAATTGACAACTCCTATGGTTAGACATGACTGGCCTTGAAGTTACAGCTTTGCCAAGCCCCCATTACCTTGAGGGCTACAGGGATTCATTTTTAAGCACACCTCTAACCCATTTGTGACATACCTGGTGTGGAAGCTCAGCCCCACCCTCTGTGGTCTTCTAGACTTTATATACTGCTTCCAAATAAATCTTCATCAAGTATCACTTTCATCACTCAATTTCCCTGTTCAGAACCTCCAATGACTCCCTGTTGCCTAATGAATTAACTTCCAGCTTCTTAGTCTAGCATTTAAGGTAATCAGTGACGTGGATCCAACCCACTTTCCAGCCTTACTGTATACTTTTATCTGTATGAATCCTGTGTTTAAATGTAAAATAGTCACCAGTTCTTAGACACTCACTGACATTCTCCTGCCTTCATACATTTGCTCATTGTTTCCTTTTCTTGTTATGCCTTCTGCTTACATCTCTGTCAGAATTCTACCTATCTTTCAACAACCAGCTGAAATGCCACTTTATTCCTAAAATGCTTGCTGATCCACCTGTCACCCTCTAGGAAGATACAGTATCCTTCCAAACTGACATCAGAGTTTTTTTTATTTCTAATTTATGGTACTTAACACATTGTTATATGCATAATAAGAATTTAACATTTTACGACTAACATTTACTGAACTGTATGTCTGATACTATACTTTGTGCTTTATAAGAATTAGTTATTTGTGTACTTGTCCTATCCCTTTAACTAAATTTTATGCTACTCAAGTTAGGAACCTTTGCTCATTCATCTTTTATCTTTCGTAGTGGTTCCCTCACCTTGAGCATAGTAGGCATTTGAGGAAATAAAGTTTGAACAAATGAGTGAACATAGAAATTCCTCACAATACCGAGTGCCTTGATGGAAGGACAGTGATAATGAGGACCTACATCCTTAGGCTTATTCAAAGAGAATATCCAAAGGCTTGTAGACTCAGCTCTAGATTCTCAACCATGACTCGTGTGTTTTCATTTTATTTCTAGATATATTTGCTGCTCGCATAGGTCTCCAGAAACAGCTTTAGATACCCTTATCGATAAATACTATTCTAAGTGAATTTAATTATTCCATCTAATTCCCATGTTCTTTTAAAACAAAATCCCCATCATGATCAATAGCTGAAAACACAATTTATAAAATAAATGAAATACTAAAAATTATTTTATTAACTGATAAGGCAGGAAGGAAGAGAATAAAAATTTTTTGAAGGATGGAATAAGTGGGAATAATAGACATAGCATAGAGAATATAGTCAGTGATAGCATAAAAGTGTTGTTCAGTGACAGATGGTAGCTACACTGGTGGTGAGTACAGCATAATTTATAGAGAAATTAAACTGTGTTACATACCTGACACTTATTAGCATTGTGTGTCAACTAAAGTTAAAATTTTTTTAATTAAAATTTTTGAAAAAGAAAAATATAAGAAAATAAAATGAGTGTTGTGTTAGGCTGCTAAAAAAAGAAGCACTAAGTCAAACAGAGAAACACAAATACTATATGGTCTCACTTATATGTGGAACCAAAAAAAAAAAACAAAACAAAAACCATCTCATGGATACAGAGAACAGATTGGTGGTTGCCAGAGGTGGGGGGCAGGGTATGAGAAATGGAAGAAAGGGGTCAAAATACACAAACTTCCAGTTATAAAATAAATAAGTCATGGAGATGTAATGTACAGCATGGTGACTACAGTAATAATACTGTATTACATATTTGAAACTTGCTAAGAGAGTAAATCTTAAAAATTTCATCACAAAAACGTGTGTAATTGTATAAGGTGATAGATGTTCACTAGACTTGTGATTATCATTTTACAGTGTATACAGAGATCAAATCATTATGTTGTAGACCTGAGACCAAAAAAACAAAATCAAATTAATTTTTTTTTAAAAAGATGATAGACTTAAAATCAGTCATATCAATAATTACATTAAGTTTAAATGGACTGAGCATTTCTTAATATAATTTATTGTCAAAGTGGCTAACATACAGTGTGTAAAGTGTGCTCTTGGTTTTGGGGGTAGATTTCCATGGTTCATCATTTACATACAACACCCAGTGTTCATCCCAGCAAGTGCTTTCCTCAATGCCCATCACCCATTTTCCCCTCTCCCACACACCCCCATCCACCCTGTTTGTTCTCTGTATTTAAGAGTCTCTTATGGTTTGCTTCCCTCCCTCTCTGTTTGTAACTATTTTTTCCCTTTCCCTTTCCCCCATGGTCTTCTGTTAAATTTCTCAAGATCTACATATGAGTGAGAACATATGATATCTTGGACTGAGCATTTATATTAAAAGGCAGGAACTATCAGACCAAATGAAAAGCAAGACCCAACAATATGCTATCCATAAGGAGGTTATCTAAATACAAAGACATAGATTAAAAGGATAGAAAAATATATTCCTTGTAACCATGGAGCCTAAGAAAGATGGAGTGGCTATGTGAGGCTGAGTAGACTTCAAGACAAAGAGTGTTATCAGAGGGGCATTTGATAAACAAAAGGACCAATTCCTGGGAAGATAAAATAATCCTAAGTGTGTATATACCAAGTAGCAAAGTCTCAAATTACATGAATCATCGTCAAATTGCCATGTTGTACACTTGAAATGAATATAACATTGTATATCACTGTACTTCAATAATAAATATCTTAATGAAAAAATTATTTCAAAGTAAAAATTTTAAGTTCTTAACATGAATCAAAAACTGATAGAACTAAAGAGATAAACAGGCAAATAATCATAGCTGGAGATTTTAACACATCTCAGTAAGTGTTAGAATAAGCAGATAAAAAGTAAATGTATAGAAGATTTAAACAACACTATCAACCAACCTGATCCACTTTCAGTTTATAGAATTCTACCCAATAACTACAGAATAAACATTCTTCTCAAGCACACAAGGACCATATTCTGGGCCATAAAACCAAGTCTGAAGATTTCAGAAAATTAAAATCTTATGGAAAATGTCATCTGAGATAATGGAACTAAATGAGAAATCAATACAAATAAAATCCCCAAATGTTTAGAAATTCAACAGTGTACTTCTGAATAACCCTTGAGATGAAGAAACCACAAAGGAAATTATAAAATATTTCAAAATGAGTAATGTAAAATCAGCATCTAAGTTTCTGACTTACTAAACTAGAAAAAAATGAGGAAAATAAACCCAGAGTAAGCAGAAAGAAGAAAATAGTAAAAACAAAAGACATCAATAAATAGAAAAAGTTAATATTTAAAATGAGTAGACCACTAGCAAGATTGATCAAAAATGAGGAAAGAAAATCTCAAATTAATATCAGGAATAAAAGAGGTGATAACACTACAGTTCCTATAAGATATTAAAAGAAAAATAAGGAATTAGTATGAACCCCTTTATAACATAAATTCAACAACATAAACTGGACAGATTATCTAAAACATACAGCTTACCAAAAGTGACTCAAGAAGAAACAGAAAATCTGAACAGCCTTTATCTATTCAATTTCATTTTTAATTTAAAAGGAAAAAAATCTTCAACAAAAATACTCCTAGCTCATAATCATTTTCAACACTTAAAGAAGAAATAATATCAATCATACACAAATGTTTTCAGAAAAATAGAGAAGGGAACATTTCTCATTTTGTTAGACAAGTGTAACACTGAAACTAAAATATGATACAGATCTTACAAGAAAAGAAAATTACAGACCAGTATTCCTCGTAATCATAATAGCAACTTCCTGAAAAAATTAATAGCAAATCAGTTAGTCTTACTTGACCAGAAATGCAAGGTTAGTTTCACATTTGAAAGTTAATCAGTGTAATTCATCATATTAACAGAATAAATGAGAAAATCTATATGTCTTTATATAAATATATGTTAAATATATATGTATATATGTAATCTCAAATGCAGTAAAGCGTTTGACCAAATATCACAATTAGTGATAAAAAAAAAAAACTTTCTGCAAACTAGGAATAAAAGAAAACTTAGTCTAATAAAGAAAACTCCAAGAAACATACAGCTAACAATGAAATGTTGAATACTTTCCCTCTAATATCCAGAGCAAGACAAGAATGTTCCCTCACTTACACCACTTACTTTTAACATTCACCATTCCAGTGGTAACCCAAGCTAGCACAGTAAGAAGGCAAACAAGCAAGTAGTAAAGATTGCAAAGGAAGAAATAAATCTGTCTTTACTTGAAGAATTTTTAACCTAGAACATTCTAAGGAATCTACAGAAGAAAAAATAAGCCAACTTGAACTAATAATAAATATAGAACTTTAGGCTATCGGATCAATATTGCATATATCTATTGTATTTTTATACTAGCAGGAAAACAGTTGAAAACAAACTTATAAAGTAGTATGGTAGTTTTATTTTTTTAATGTTTATTTATTTATAGAGAGACAGAGCATGAGCAGGGGAAGGGCAGAGAGAGAAGGAGACACAGAATCTGAAGCAGGCTCCAGGCTCTGAGCTGTCAGCAGACAGCCCAATGCAGGGCTCGAACCCACAAACCGTGAGATCATGAGCCAAAGCCGGCTGCTTAACCGACTGAGCTACCCAGGCACCCCAGTATGGTAGTTTTAACACATGGCTGCAAATTATTTGACGTTCCTCCCATCCAAAGTTGGGGGTCTGTGTCTCCTCCCCTTGAATCGTAATAGGCTTGTGACTGCTTCAACCAACAGAATACTACAAAGTGATGCATTGTGACATTTTGAAGCTGGATCATAAATGTCCATGCACCTTTCATCTTGTTCACTGAAACACTTGCTTTTGGAGGATTCCATTGTCCTGTAAGAAGTAAAGAAGTGAAAACCACATAGAGAGGCCATATATAAGTGTTCCAGTTGACTGTTTTAGTCATCAAGTCATTCTAGCCCTGACATGTGAGGTTTTGTTCCAGATGATTTCAGCCCACAGCCATGTGACTAACCCCTAGCTGTCTGATACAGTAGTAGATAAAGTGGAACAAACAACTTTTTCTGTAGCATCAAAATACTTAAGAATAAATGTAACAAAAGATGTGTAAGACCCCCACAGTGAAAGCTACAAAACATTGCAGAGGGAAATTAAAGAACTTAGTAAATGAAAGAAGTATACTATGTTTGTAGATTGGAATTTTTCCCCATACTGGTCTCATAATATTCAACATAATCCTAATGAACAAAAGATTTAGACACTTCACAAAAGAAGATACACAGATGTGCCTACAAGCACATGAAAAGGTGTTTAACATCAGTAGTCATCAGGAAAATGCAAATTAAAATCACAATGAGACACCACTTTACTCCCACTAGACTAGTTAAAATTTAAGTTGAACATCAAATGTTAGTGAGGATGGTAAGCAAGTGGAACTCTCACACATTGGTGGTGGGAGTATAAAATGGTACAACTACTCTGGAAAACTATTTGGCAGTTCCTTGTAAAGTTAAATATAAATCTGCTTTATGACCAAGAAATTCTGTTCCTATGTATTTACCCAAAAGAAATGAAAACAGGGTCTACAAAAAGACTTGTACAGGGATGTTCATAGCAGCTTTATTCATAGTCGTTAAAACCGGGATACAACCCAAATGTCCATCAACAGAAGAATGGATAAACAAATTGTAGTGTATTCATTTCGTGGAATATTTCATAATGTTAAAAAGGAACAAACTAATAATACACTCAGCAATGCAGATGAATCTCAAAAACATGGTAAGCAAAAGAAGCAAGTGTATAGTGATAGAAGAGTGATTACCTGTTGAGGATTGACTGCGAGGGAGCCTGAGGGAACTTTCTGGAGTGATAGAAATGTTCTGTGTTTTGATTGAGATGTTAGTTGCATGAATATATATATTTGTCAAAACTGATCAAATGTACAATTAAGACCTTTGCAATTAACTATATGTAAATTTTATCACAATGACTTTAAAAAAATTTTTTTAATATTTATTATGGGGAAGAGAGAGAGCAAGCACAAGCAGGGGAGGGGCAGAGAAAAGGAGACAGAATCCCAAGGAGGCTCCACACCATCAGCACAGAGCCCATTGCGGGGCTTGAACTCACAAACTGCGAGATCTTGACCTGAGCCGAGATCAAGAGTCAGACGCTTAACCAACTGTACCACTCAGGTGCCCCTAAGAGAATTTTTTAAATGTAGCTGAAGTTTTCCGTCCAGGAAAGTTCAGTGGAAATCACTTTCAGTTTAGATTCAGAATTCAGATTTCAAATTGTACATTTTTCTTTTAAAAAAAAAAAATAATAAGAGTCACAGGGTGCCTGGGTGGCTCAGTCAGTTAAGCATCCAACTTCAGCTCAGGTCATGATCTCACGGTCAGTGGGTTCAAGCCCCGCCCTGGGCTCTGTGCTGACAGCTCAGAGCCTGGAGCCTGCTTTGAATCCTGTGTCTCCCTCTCTCTCTGCCCCTCCCCCACTCATGTTGTCTGTCTCTGTCTCTGTCTCTGTCTCTGTCTCTCTCTCTCTCTCTCTCTTTCTCTCTCAAAAATAAACATTTAAAAATTTTTAAATAATAATGAGTCAGTATTTTCACGATACTTTATGTATCGTGACTAAAACATATACATACGTATGTAGATACATAACAAAACAAATGGGAAAGTTTTGAAGTCTCCTGGTGAGCTCTCGCTTCAGCCACCAATATTCCATTTGTTATCATACCTGAAAGGAAGGTAATTCATATGTAACGTGAAGCTTTTCTGAACGAAAATGTCTGATATGAGCCTTCTTTTCACTTTTGATAATTCCCATACAGTATTCCAGTAGTAAAATCCCATGCATTAAGATTTAGCTCTGACTATAGTACCAGCTACCATCTCTTCTCTTGCAATCTCTATAATTCTTGTTTCCCTCAGATACCCCGGCACAGAGTCTTAGAATGGGGCTGCTAAGGACATCAGTTCCTGCATTTAAGTGTACATGTAAGTGAGGCCAGTGGAGAATCCCTGGTGAATATATATTTTACAAGAGAATAAAAACAAAGGTTAAAAGGGGCACCTAGGTGGCTCAGTCGATTGAGCTTCCGGCTGCGGCTCAGGTCATGATCTCGCAGTTTGTGGGTTCGAGCCCCGCATCGGGCTCTGTGCTGACAGCTAGCTCAGAGCCTGGAGCCTGTCTTCAGATTCTGTGTGTGTGTCTCTCTCTCTGTCCTTCCCCTGCTCATGCTGTGTCTCCCTCTCTCTCTCTCTCAAAAATAATAATTTAAAAAAAAACATTAAAAAATCTAAAACAAACAAAGGTTAAAGGGCTTAGAAACTTTTCCAGGGACTTGTCAACTAGAACAGTGGCTCCTAAGCACCATTCGATTTGAAGTTTCCACTAGTCCACTACAAAATAAAAAAATAGAAACAGCCTACAATTTGTGTGAATGTAAATATAAATATAGTTTGATATATATGTGTATGTAAAGATTATGTCTTTCCTATTTTTTTCATACTAAAATATTTTTATTCTGTGAATAAATGGTGACAGTAAATGGTAGTTGCACTTTAAAGGTTCTTACATGGCAGGGCGCCTAGCTGGCTCAGTCGGTAGAGCATGCAACTCTTGATCTTTGATGTGGTGAGTTCAAGCCCCACATTGGGCATAGAGCTTGCTTTTAAAAAAATAATAATAATAGGGGCATCTGGGTGGCTCAGTCAGTTAAACATCTGACTCTTGATTCCAGCTCAGGTCATGATCTCACGGTTCATGAGATTCCCCGCATCTTTGCATCAGGCTCTGCACTGACAGTACAGAGCCTGCTTGGGATTCTCTCTCTCTCTCCCTCTCTCTGCCCCTCCCCCACTCTTGCTTGTGTGCTCCCTGTCTCTCAAAATAAATAAACTTTAAAATAATAATAATAATAATAATAATGATTAAGAAGAAGAAGAAATAGCAATCCTTTGTTGGTCCCCAATTATTTTTTTAATGTTCACTTGTCTGTAAATCTTTATAGCTACTGATGATAGAGACTGTATTTAACCTACAGAAGGGTGCCTGGAGGGGTCATTTGGTTGGGCATCTGACTCTTGATTTTGGCTCCAGTCATGATCTCGCAGTCTGTGGAATTGAGCCCTGGCATTGGGCTCTGCACTGGCAACACGGAGCCTGCTTAGGATTCTCTCTCTCCTTCTTCCCCTGCCCCTCCCTCATGCATGCACTCTCTCAAAATAAAGAAACAAACTTTAATAAATAAATACATAAATAAAACCTACAGAAGGTTGAAAATGAGCAGGCAGAAGCATTCTTGTAAGGCTGGTTGCATTTGAGAGGTGAAGTCTAAAGATCTCTTAAATTTGTAACTGAACATTTTTTTAGGAGTACTTCTCATTGTTTTACAGTGTTAGTACCATTTGGAAATACTTTGCATTTATTCTGAATCCTAAAAAACGTAATCTTAGATAAACATAATGCCCTTATTTCTTAACAGATGAAATATTTTTGACACCTCATATTCCCTGTATTACTAGGTAACTTCTAAGTAACTGCTTCAAGGAAGCCAATCTCAAAAAAAGAAAAAAAATAGCCAAGATTTAGAACAATGTCATTATCTTAAATAGGGCATGTATTTCCTTTTTTTAAAAAAGAAATGATATATTGTCTACTTTACTCGTGGGATGAATAATATAATCTGGAAATTTATACAAGTGAAAATTTGATTTTATTAGCAGTTGAATTATTTTGTTCATTAAAATGTCCAGATCATAATTGAGAGATTATTCTTGATCTTTATGCCTAAGAATGTATTTGAAATGCATCTCAACAGATGCATTATCACCAGCCTTTTTCTCCACTGGAAAATCATGGCTTTCTTATGAAGGAGTCTGGGTGAAGTTAAAGGTGTAATTGAAGTGGTGGAGGCAGTGGTATACTGGTAAAATTTTAACAGCCAGCTGGGGAAGGAGGGCTTGTAGTATTTGCTGGTTTCCACTGCGTAAATAAATATTCCCACCTTGGCTAATTTCAGACTACCAGCTGCTTAACAACCAGCTCTTGAAAATACTGCAGAGGGCTCTCCCGGACCTGTCCAGGCTGGCTCCTGCACACCACGTGATCAGGCAGGGTGATGGTGCTCAGTAACAAGGGACAGATCTACTACAGCTGCCAAGTGGAATATGATTAGGAAATTCCTGTATGAACGTTAAAGACAAAAATTATGCATAAGGGTGCCATGGTCCACAAAATCAAGAGCGTAAGAGTCCCCCATTTTGTGGGCCAATCCGTTAGTTCCAAGCAACTTTTTTCTCTTCCTTTATTCTTTGGATTCCCCACAGGAATAATACTTTTTCTTAGTACTACGTCATCTAGGATGCCATTTCATTAATAATCATTGTTCATAAAGCTGGAATCCATAGTTCATTTCCTAAAAAGTCACCAGATGAAAGTAATAGTTAAAACTCTTCATAATTTGAGAACTGACTTATATTTCTTAAGATACTGAAATTATGGGGTGCCTGGGGTGACTTTGGCTCAGGTCATGATCTCATGGTTCATGGGTTCGAGCCCCACGTTGGGCTCTGTGCTGCCAGCTAGCTCAGAGCTTGGAGCCTGTCTTCAGATTCTGTGTCTCCCTCTCTCTCTGCCCCTCCCCTGCTCACACTGTCTCTCTCTGTCTCTCAAAAAATAAATTAAAAAACATAAAAAAATTTTAAAGATATTGAAATTAAATTCCTGTAAATATAAATATAAATACTTTGAGGGAAAAACATAAAGTTTTATTAATCATGAAAAAAATCTGCATGTTTTCAAATAGAAAACCAAAATTATGTATTTTAGATTGGTCTTGACTCTTTTAAAAGAGCCAATCTTGTACATAAATCCACAAACTTTTCCTTCTGTCCCCAACTGCCTCTTTTTCCTCCTCAGGTATAACCAATTTTTCACCTTAGGTATCCAGTGACTTCTTTCTTCCCCTACTTTCCTGCTTTCAGAGCTTGTCAAGTCCTCACCACAGTTGATCCTTGAACAGCCCAGAGGTTAGAGGTGCTGACCCCCACAGAGTCAATAATCTGCCTATAACTTGTGATTCCTCCAAAAACTTAACTGATAATAGCCTACTGTGGACCTGAAGCCTTACCAATAGCAGTCAATTAACACATATTCTGTATGTTATATGTATTATATAATGTATTCCTTTTTTAGAGAGAGAAGGGGGAGGGGCAGCTGTGGGGAGGACAGAGGATCTGAAGTGGGCTCCATGCTGACAGCAGCAAGCCTGATGTGAGGCTCAAACCCACAGACTACGAGACCATGACCCAAGTCAAAGCCAGACATTCACCTGACTGAGCCACCCAGATGCCCCTATATAAATGTAGTCTTTCAATAAAGTAAACTACAGTAGAAAAAGCTATTAAGAAAATCATAAGGGGGAGCACCCAGGTGGCCCAGTCAGTTGAGCGTCCTACTTCTTGATTTTAGCTCAGGTCATGATCTCTTGGTTCATAGGATGGAGCACCCACATCAGGCTCTGTGCGGACAGCATGGGGCCTGCTTGGGATTCTCTCTCTCCCTCTCTCTTTGCCCATCCCACACTCATGCTCTCTCTCAAAACAAATAAATAAACATTTTTTAAAGAAAATCGTAAAGAGAAAATACATTTACAGTACTATACTAAATTTGTTCTTAAAAACCCACATGTAAGTTGACCCACACAGTTCACAGCCATGTTGTTTAAATGTCAAATGTAGTAACTTTTGTTTATTACTCCTAACTCATTTGTAGTAACGTGTACATCCAATCTGGGATTTCCGGGGGGGTGGGGGGGTTAGTTTATTAATTTTGAGAGAGATTATGCACAAGGTGGGAAGAGACAGAGAGAGGGAGAGAGAGAAAATCCCAAGCAGGATCCACACCAGCAGTGCAGAGCCCAAGGCAGGGCTTGAACTCACAAGCATTCAAGAGTTGGACACTTAACCAACCGAGCTACCTAGGCACCCCAACCTGGGGGTTTTCAAGAATCACTAAGCATTTAATGATGAGTGAAAGCCTAAAAACTCACCAAGCCTTTTTCTACAGCCTAGCCCTAAAGATAAAGATTTTGTCAGTTTAGCAGAGGTATAGAGTCGAGGAGGGAACTGAACACAAAAGTGACAGATAGTTGTCTTTCCCACATGACTCCTCCCTCCTAGGAAGATCACACAAGGGTCTCGTCTCTTTGAATCTGCTTTAGATACAGTCTAGGAAGCTGCTAATTCTATACGATCTTGGGATCCAAGCTGCCTAGTTGATATCTGTTTATTGGCTGGGAATCCTTTTCTCTGTTCTACCGCCCTTCCTTCCCGCTACACATTCACATGAAGTCATATATACTGCTTTGGACTTCACATTAAACCACTTTTCTTTCTTTCTTTCTTCCTTTTTTTTCTTCTCTTTCTTCTCTTTCTTCTCTTTCTTCTCTTTCTTCTCTTTGTTTTGGAAATTCCCAAAGGAACATGTGATTCTCTTCTCTTTAATGCCATCAGATGGCGGTGGGGGGGGTGGGGGGGTAGTGAATTCTTTTCAGCTTTTTCAAGTACAGGTTAAAAATGAGTTTCCATGTTCAGATTTTCACAAATGTAGTTCAGTCTGCTTCACAACTGATAACATGAGGGAAATGATGATGATGATACCTACACTTCGTATATTACATATGGAACAAAAACTTTTACCAGTGGCAAAAACAAAATGAATTCACTAAATGAATTATTCTTTGTTTTTATAATAAATTATGTGCCCTAAGCATTTAGTAAATGCATGAGACATCTTTTCTAATCTTTTTTTCCCAAACAGACATGTGATCAAAGACCCAAAAAGAACTCATTTATCCACTTGAATTATTAAGTAATCTGTTTCTTTCTGTTTCAGAGAGAAAAATCCCAGATGAAGATTTCGTCATCTTAATTGATGGATTAAATGAAGCAGAATTTCACAAACCGGATTATGGGGATACAATTGTGTCATTTCTGAGTAAAATGATTGGAAAATTTCCTTCTTGGCTCAAACTAATTGTCACAGTTAGGACCAGTTTACAGGTATGTGTTTGTTTGCTTTGGGACCATCAATTATTTCTCTTGGAGAGTGCTTAAACAGGAAAAGTTCTAGATCCTTGTTCACTTACTGATCAGTCTTTCTAAACCTCTATCATGTCCGAGATCTCTAGCAAGAATGATTCCCAAAGAGTCTGTTTTGAGAGTAAGAGATACGATGATCTAGAAAGAGCATTCTCTGTATATTCTTTCTTGTTCAGATTCCTATTCCCATTGCTCTAGATAAGTTTTGATAAAGTGCCCCTCAAAATAACATGAAAAGAAAGTCTATTTTCTACTTTGTCCTGAGGACAGCAATGCAAATAGAATCCCTCACTCTGACTTACTGTTTGACTTTCATTTTACTTTTTTTTTAGTCGTGTGATGCCATGCAAAACCCAGTTCAATCTGCCATCTAGAGTCAGATTTTCTCTTCCTCCCTCTACTTCTACTTGAACAGCTTTTCTGTAGCATGAAGGTGTATGCCTTCCTCTAAGAAATATTGGCAGACTTAAGGTTAGATCAAAATTACTACCACTGGAACATAATATTTTTTTTAAACCTTTTTTACCTTCGCTCTTCACTCATTGATCACTTAATGGCCTGGAAGAAGGAGTAGGAATATGGATCTGAGCCTGTAAAGACATGCAGGCTAAGGAGAAATGACTCCGCCTTCTCTGCCATTCTCTTTGTAGCTGAGTTAGTATCTCCCACTCTTTACGTATTCATACTTAGTTTAGAACAGTTTCTCAACATTTTTTTTGCCTAACCATTGCCTCTTTTGATGAACATCAAAATCTCACATATTATGCACCTATCTGACTATTTTGATACAAACCACTTGTAACAATTACTAGTTTACAGAAAACAGTCTTGGCTCCCTCCATTTCCCCTCTGCCAGGGACTAGTAGTATTCCTACATACTTACCAATTAGCTTTACTTGACCAATCTCAAGACATTCTAAGTATGACCTGATGAGCAGATAACTTTAACCTTTCAGCTATACCAAAGACCAGGAAAAGTGCTATACATAGTAATCTACAAAGTCAAAATTTCAGTGTCCTCATAAATCAAGACCCGTAATAACTTCCCAGATACTTTATTCACTACGGAATTTTCTTATTTTCATTCAGCTCTGACAGTGAAATAATTCATAGGTCTTACAAAAGAAGAACCCTCATATGTGATCATTCACTATTTCCACACATATATCTTACTTCAAGTGTGTCAGGCATTTTCTAGGAGCTGAAGATACAACAGTGAACAATGCAGACAACGTCCCTACCCTTTTAGCTTATATTCCAGTGAGGAATACAAACAAAAACTAAGTAAAAAATTAAAAATATTAAAATTTTAGGTAGTTGGTGTTATGAAGACAAATAAAATAGGGTAAGAGGACAAATACAGGTAATAGTTATTTTAGGGCAGTCGGAAGGCCCTCTCCAAGGAGTCTGGCAAAATGATGAGATCTAATTTACCTTTTTAAAAGATTTCTTTGGTTGCTGGCTACATAGATAATAACATGTAGGGGATCAAGAACAGGAGCAGAAGTATAGGTGAAAGGTGATGGTGGCTTAGATGAGGGTGGTGATGGTGGGAACCCTGTGAAGTGGTCATATTTTGACTATGAAGGGGAATCAGAAGGGCTTAATGATGAGCTAAATGTGGGGGTGAGCAAGAGAGAAGATTCAAAAATGAATTGCGGGTTTTCAGTACACAATTGGGTAATGCCGGTATGAGGAAAAAAGATCACAGAGACCTCCTATGATTTGGTGGTAGGGTCGTTTATTGACATGGGAAGGTTTTGTGGTGGGGGGAAAATGCACTATTCTGATTTGGTCACAGTAAGTTTGTCTACACAACATCCAAGTGTAAATGTTGAGTAGACAGAGGTATACGATGAGAGCTCAGGGGAGAGGGCTAAGCGGGAAACAAAAGGTTAGGCCTCACCCACAGGTAGATGATATTTAGAACCATGGGACCAAAGAAGCTATTGTAGGGAGTGAAGGTGGGTGGCTAAATAAGAGAAAGGAGTGGACACCCAACCCCTGAGTACACTGAGGATGAAAGAGGAACCAGAAAAGGGTGGTAGGAGTGGCCAGTGTACTACAAGGAAAATGAGGGGGACGTGCTTTGGAAGCAAGCTGCAGAAAGTGACTCAAAAGGTGTGACCACCTCTGTGAAACACTATTGAGAGGCTGAGCAAGACGAGCCCTGAAACATGGTTATTGGGTCTGGCAAGGTGAAGATTACATATAACTTTGACAAGAACCATTGAGTGAAGTGATGTGGTTGAAGTCTGATCGCAACAAATGGAGGACAGAATGGGAAGGAGGAACAAGAGATAGGAAGTAGGAAAAATTCTCCTGTGAAGTTTTGCTAAAAATGGGAACAGAGATATAGGACAGTAGCCGGAGGGAGGAATTGAGGTATCATTTGTCTATAGGATCCAGTAGAGAAGAAGAAATTGATGCAGGAGAAGAAAGTGGATGCTTATAGTACCAAAGTCTGTACGCAGATAAGAAAAGATGGAACCCAGAGCATAAGTTACCACAAAGCCCTACAACCTTTCCCCAGTATAATTTCCAAGCAGATCACCAAGGTACCAAGCTTACTGGAAGTATTCCTTTGAGCTAAGACATCTCGAGAAAGCCTTCATTAGTATGTAGTCATCTTATTAGGAAGGTTAGCAAGGCACATTTTTATATGGAGTTCTCGGAGTCCTTAGACATTTCTCTTACTGAATTGTACTTTGACATTATGTCATGGTTTACACTGAGAAAAATTAAAAACAAAAAACATATGTGGCACTCTATTTTCTCTTTATTTTAGGAGTGTGATTTAGAATATTGGCGATTAAATCACTCCTAATGTACCCTTTATGAAGACCTATAAAGAATTATCTCAAGTCTCAATATTAGGAAAAATTATGTCACTTCTGTGCAACTAATTTGTTTTAATCTGTGGATACTAATACTTGATCATATTTCCCTCTTTGGCCACTCGGAACTTTAGAATAAATTTGTGAACCTCACAGTTGATCACAAGAGTTAGGGGAAACTGAAGGTCTTTCTGTCTCTCTCTCTCTCTCCATCTGTTTTAGGAAATTACCAAGCTGCTGCCTTTCCATAGGATTTTTTTGGATCGACTAGAAGAGAATGAAGCCATAGACCAGGACCTGCAGGCTTACATCCTGCACCGGATACACAGCAGCTCAGAGATCCAGAATAACATTTCACTTAATGGCAAAATGGACAACACTACATTTGGCAAACTCAGTTCTCATCTCAAGACCCTCAGTCAAGGGTCCTATCTATACCTGAAACTCACATTTGACCTCATAGAGAAAGGCTATCTAGTGTTAAAGAGCTCTAGCTACAAAGTAGTTCCTGTTTCACTCTCTGAGGTTTATTTACTCCAGTGCAATATGAAGTTCCCAACCCAGTCTTCCTTTGACCGGGTGATGCCTCTCCTGAATGTGGCAGTGGCCTCCCTGCACCCACTGACTGATGAACATATCTTCCAGGCCATCAATGCTGGTAGCATTGAAGGCACCCTAGAATGGGAGGATTTTCAGCAGAGAATGGAGAACCTCTCCATGTTCCTAATCAAGCGCAGAGACATGACTCGTATGTTTGTACATCCTTCTTTTCGAGAATGGCTTATCTGGAGAGAAGAAGGAGAGAAAACCAAATTTCTCTGTGATCCCAGGTAAGCCATAGACTTGTAATAAGCAATTCTGAGCCTATTTTGTATTTATTGCATGGAACATGGGTATTGAAAGCAGTGAGAAGTGTTCTTCAATGAACATTTCACACAGAGGAAACATCATATCTGTGTCTTCTCCAGACCAGGCTGTAACGAGGTTAACTAATTTATTTCCTCGCAGTGTTACTTTTAAGACTTGAAACCTACATAGGTATTTAGAATGCTCCCCTACATTCCTGTATATTCCTAAATAGTTATCTCTGTGCCAGTGGACCCAGGCTATAATTAATTTAGCCATTTAACACATTTCCTTAGTGTTCTTCAGATATGAAGAAAGAATTGATATATTGTTCATCTCTTTGATTTAGACCAGAATCATTTTAAAATTGCGATTGCCCTTTTAAAAGCCATACCGTTGTTAAAGCCACCAGTGAGTAACCCCATTAAAGACCAGCCCGTGCTAAGATTTGTGCTGGAAAATGGAATCTTAAACCTCACAGCTGAAACAGTCCTGAAGAGATCATCAGCTGATCCAGCTGCTCTACTTTTAGAGGAGTAAGGTGACATTGTCCACATTGTACTACAAAGGCCTTAAGATGCGGAATTAGTGCTGGAAGTCATCGAATTAATAGGTGGGGGAAGGAGGAAGGACTAGAAAAAGAATTGCAAATATGTGGTATGTATCGCCACTCCCCTGCCCTGCATCCATGTGTCCCCAGCACTCTTTCCTGATGAGCCTGACCCTGATTTAATCATTCTCAGCTCAACAAACCAGACTCAGTATGAAACTCTTTCCCATTCCCTTGGGTAGACCTAGATCTCTAGCCTCCTAATGGGGAGTGCTTTCTACGCCTCCATGCTAACCTTTTTAAAAGAATTATTCTTTTAATAAAGTTAGTGTTTTCAAAAGCAGATCTATTCCTGACTTCCTGGAAACAAAAAAGACACCAGCAACATAGCTGGCAAATGCAGAGCTTATTCTGGCTCAAAAAGAAGAGAGGCCAAATTCGCCTGTGCCTCTGACCATGACTCACCGGAGAGACTAAACCTCTCTGACCATGCTGGGGTTTTATTTCTCTCCTGGCGTGTTCTCCACCCAGCCTTACTGCACACAACTGTGCCTGTGGGCATGCTGCTTGGCCTACTTCATGTCAATTCATTAGAAAATTAGTTCCAGATTCTGATGGAGATGGTAAGCCAGGCAGTAGATTTTGTGGTATTTTCCTGAGAGGGAAACTTTTAAAGAAACAAGCTATAGTGGAAAGAACATGGATTTTTGAGTCATTACCTGCATATAAATCTATTTCTTCTAGGAACTGTGACCTTTAGAGAGTTATATGTTTCTGAGACAATTTTCTTATCTACGTAAAGAGAGAATAATTCCTAAAGTTGTTGAGAATTAAGTGAGGTCATGTAGTACCTAGAATAGTACAGAGTACGAAGAAAGTGTTCAAGGAATGTTCTTTTTCCTCCCCTCTCTTTGCCGTAATAGACCCTTCAGATATACCTCAGCTAAATCCTGTGGCTAACTGGATAGGCAGCAGTAGTCTTCTGCTATTAGCATTCAGGGGCGCAAGATTTTTAAAAACAAAACAAAACAAAACAAAACCAGAGGCCGAGTCTCTTCTATGAATTGTATGGCTTTCCCAAGAGTATTTTATTATAAATCCCACTAGTACTGCTATGATGCTTAATACATAGAGTTGGCAACCACATATTTAAGAAAAAGAGACAAATCTAGAATTGCCTAATGAAGACTTTGAAATCAGTTTCCAGAGAAACTTTGCTAGTTGATCTGCTCCCTCTCGTCTTGGAACATCTCAACAAATTGAAAGCTGAGGTCCAAGGCAGCCAGGCTCTACTGAATCAACCGTATCCTTACAACAGGTGAAACCCTTAGGGGCACCCAAAGGAGAAAATACAGTTTGTTGCAGCCATATCATGACTTTCCAGGATTACCTTCTCAACATGATTTATTAACTAGAAGCGTTTTGGCAACAAGCTGATGCACTGGGACAAGCAAACACTTCTAACTTTAGATCCTGTGTAGTCTGTTCCCTGGTGATGGAATAACACTCAGAGCTGCTCAGGGATCATCATATATCACTTAATGGCAGAAAGAATAAAATAGTAGGACCAGGAGTTATCAAAAAGCTTCCTTACATTTCATTTCAGTTGGAATTCAGCCTTCTACCCAGCACTGTCTGGCACCAGTTTTGTGACTATAGTATTGATCTTAGAGCTTGAGGCCCCCTGGGTCAATGAGATGGAAATTCACTAAGAATTTAATGCTATTGGCGAAGCCCAAGCTGGCCTTTCAAAGAAACTGGCTGTAATTGCTTTCCATTTCAGGCAAGTCTGATTAACAGGACTCTTTGAAAGCAGAGTTTGTCTCTGTGGTCTTCAGCCTCTACTTCCTGTACATTCCCCCTCTGCTCTCCAATTTCTCCCTAGTTTCCCTCTGGAACATCTCATGTATTTCAGTAGACCAGAGAGACCAACTCAGTGCCTCTGAAATCGCACTACATAAGCCAGTGCTGACATGCCTGTCTCAGTGTAGGGAGAACTCTCAGAGGTAGCAAAACATCTCTATCTTTTCTAGTCCATTTTCCTGGGCTTTCAACACTCACTCATTCACCCTGAACTTGCCGACCTTATTAGGGAATTAGACACAGATGAGAATATTGTATTCTGAAGCCAAAAAGTAGTTGATCTTCATTAGAAATAGGCCACCCACAGAGGTACTTCTGTTAAGCTGAAGAGAGTCAATAATCTGAGGATGGTACTGGAAAGAGGAAGTAGCAGAGCCAGAGCTCAGTGCTACAGCCGAGATAGAGTTTTCCTTATTTTAAATATCAGACAGCGTGTTGTCCCAGGATCAGAGCAGAGAACTGACATCCCAGAGGGAATGACCTAATGTTGCATAAACATACAACTATCACAGAAAGATGAGTTATAGATGTCCTTTCTCAGCGTGGTCACAGGATGTGTGTGTGTGTGTGTGTGTGTGTGTGTGTGTGTGTGATCAAACTGTAAGCAGAGTGAAAAATCTTTTAACACATCAGAACTTCTAAGATTTTGGACTTGCATTCTAGATGAAAATACGCCTCCTGAAGCCCTCACAAACCTTAGACCTTACCACCTTATTCTGCATTTCATTTCCCCCTATTCATCACTGTCATATCCTGTCATACTCTGAAATTAATCCATTTTATATTTTATTCCCATGGGCACTGAGATATCAGATTAACTCACTAATCTTATAAACTAATCTCTGCTATTATGCTAATAAGAGGGAGATAGTAAACCCATTTGAAGCAACTTGTGCATTTAAAGGAAGGCGTTTGAGAAAAGAAGTCCTCAATCTTTGTTATCTAACCTACTAATGACTTTGATCATTGAAATTCGAGGCTAGGAGAGTAAACAGTTGGGGGCTGCTGGCCTTGTGCTGCTTAACATTTCTGCACAACCTTATGCTAGCCCTGCATGAACCCCCTTTCTTTTTTTGTTTCCTTTCTTCACAATGTCTATATTCATGGTATCTAGTCTTCCCTTCCACAGGAATAGCTCACAGACAAACGTTTACATATATACATATATAGGAATATATACTTAAGATTTTTATATAAAGACTAGAAGACTCAGTATTTTTAACTTTTTGAATAAAACACATGAGGCTTATGAACCTTTTTGCATACTGAGTTGATATGACCTAATGAGATTATGATTTGGGAGCCTAATTTGGGTTGACCTGACTTCCTAAAAATTAAGGGAAGCAAAGTTTATGGCGAGTGAAAAGGGAAGGGCTACACAAATCCTACCTATTCCTTGTGGGGATAGTTGAGTATTTACTTCTTCGGGACCAGAGTTGATATCTTAGAATACATGGCCTGTTAAGATTTTTTCTGATCATTTTGGTCATATTAGTCCATGAAACACACATTAGAGACCTGATGCTCCAAAATCCATGCCACAAAGCAAAGTGTCCGAGAAGAATCAGCGTGCCTGAGGAAAAAAAGGAAGCATTCCCCCTAAAAAGGAAACCTAACTCTGTGCAAAGGACCTGCACAGCCTGGCTTCTTACAGAATACATGGGTCTAAAATAACCACAGAACGGTTGTGGTGATGTTGTTTGTTTGTTTCCTTGTTTGCTTGTTTGTTTGTTTTAATCCAAACATGAGCCTCCAGGCAGGATGACATTCAACCTTGCCCTCACTGAAGTATGAACTCTAGATTACTACTGATAGCCATTGCATGCTCCCCAACAAATCCTTAAAGTGGCAAAGGGCTCTGTGCTTTCTAGAAGCATTAGGGAAGAATTGAGCAAAATGATGGGTCATATCATGGGAAGAAAAAAAAATGTCTGGAAATAAATCACCCCTTAGGAGGGGTTTGAAAGGGTTCAAGCAAGGAAAAAGATGGTGTACCAAACATCTTTTACTAGCACTTGACTATCAGGAGATGATCTTACCTGCCTGGAAATATTAACTCTCTAATCTCTGTTCTGGGTCTACATCTGCTTCACTTCTAATTCTTTTCTATCACTAAGGGGAATTCAGTCTTCTGAATCCTTCTTCTCTTAAAATTTGAATGTGTAGTTTCCATGGAGAGATTTCAAGGATATATAATTGGAGATTTGCCTAATTTGCCAATAATTTTTTTCCCTATTGTCTAATCCAGTTTCTAACCCCCTGTTGGCATCAAGAATAAATGTGGGACTCCTATCTGAAGTATTACTCTAGTGACCAAAGGTCATGGTTTTGTGATTTAATGCAAGGGAGAAATTAGATGAAATCTAATGTATATCTTGGAATATGTCCAGTTTGCCAAGTGCATGAATGTCCTTCAGCTTTACAAATTTCTTTTCTCTTGGCATAAATCATGGGACTCACATCTGTAGTCAAATAGGCAACCTGTTCCCATCTTTAAAACTCTTGTACCTTCGAAGATGGGAAACTATAACACTTTTTTCCTTTTCTAAATCCAAAAATAAGGTTGAATAAGCTAGTAATCATTCTTATGGTCATAAAAACTCGTGAAGTTTGCTAAGTTATTAAATATACAGAGAAATAGTTCTGCTTATGAGAAGATGGAGAGAGAGCATTATTTTATGAGTTGGCAGGCATGCAGAAGAGTCAACTGAAGAAAACAAAAAAGACTTGTATTCTCCTATATTGTTTGATTTTGGTACAAGATAGTAATGTTGCTTTATATGTTGAAAAGTTTGTGTGTGTGTGTGTGTGTGTGTGTACACACACACACACACTTTTTTTTAAGTGGGTATGCCCTTCTGAATAGTAAATACTGGTTAAAACAACTTACCTAAAAGTCTCAAATGGGGAGAAGCAGAGCAAGTGATTAAGGCAAAGTTTTGGTACTGAAAGTAGCATGAGAAATAGAGGCTAATTTGTCCTGTTAATGAGTCTCTAAAGCAACAACGGCTGAATGAAAAGATGGGAATCCCACAGGCTTCTCTTGGTTGTCAAACCAAGATTAGTGGCGCAGCAAACAGAGGGAGTTCTCATCAGCTTAGGGGGATAGGAAAGCACATTTTCTTTTTTGTGAGTACAGCAACTTACTCAGCAGTCTCTAGAGACTTTCAAAAGCAGGTCTCAACATATGGTAAAATCAACACTAATAGCCTTCAATCCTCTCAACCATAAGAACCCACAGCTGTGAGGCATGTATTCCCTGCAGCCATCAGCATACCTGGTTGGTTCTACCATTCAAATTTTATGTGTAAGTATTCACTTACTTATTTCCACTTCTACAGACCACACCCTAGGTTCTCATTTGAACTGCTTTCGCCTCCTAATGGGTCTCCCCTTCAATCCATTCTCCACCAGCAGCTGAAGTAATTTTTTAAACACAAATCCAACCATGTAACCTCCTCCTGACAGTCCTTTCATGGCTTCTTCAAAGCCCTGTATAACAAAGGTGGCTTCTGCCTGCCTTTTTAAATTGAGCTCATTCATTCTCCCTCTGATTATGACACTCTGGTCATAACTGATCATCTGCTAATTCCTAGAACTTGCTGAGCTCTCTCCCACCTCTGGGCCTTTGCACTTAACAATTCCCTCCATCTGGAGCTCAATTTCCCTGGCTCATCACATGGCAGAATCTCTCACTCCTCCTTCATATCTCAGCTTAAAATGCCATTTCCTCAGAGAGACTTCCACTTGTCACCTTACATAAGTAAATCTCTCCTTGTTTTCTTTATCACAGCAGCTTATATACTTCTTTTCTAACAGTTATCACAGTCTGTTATTAATTTGTTATATGTGCATACTTGTTTATATTGTCCATTTTCCCCTCTAGAATGTGAGTGAGCTCATGAGAACAGGAAGCTTCTCCATCATGCTCACCCTGGTCTTCTTAACATTTAATAAATACCTGGCACACAGTAAGCGCTCCATGACTTTTTTTTTTAAATAATTAATAAGTAAGCAAAGGAATGATAAATGGTACTAATTTTAAGCTTGCGACTAAAAATATTTGAGAAACTCTTCTGACAATTCAACAGATAGTGTCTTTTGTTCGCTCTGTCACCATGTGTCAGGAGTAAGTGAAGACATGCATTTCAGCAAGGAGTCAGTGAACAGTTATAAAGCCTCTGTGTTAAGCACTGCAGAGGATACAAATACAAGTTAGATAGATCTGTCCACCAGGACTTACAGGTTAAGTGGTTTTAATAGACACATTTATAACTAGCTATAAATCAAGGCAGAATGCTATGCTAGGGGTATAAACAAAGAGCTGAGCAACATGGGGGAGGAAGAGATAAGTGATAAATCTTAAGTGCCTGCTGTTATGGTTTTAAACTGTGACAATTCAATGGAGGCGTAGCTCTTCTGCCTCATGAAGCCCTGCCAAGTGCCTAAAGACTTCATTGTTGAGGGGAAGTGTCCATTTGCCTCAGGCCAGTGATGCATGAACAGAACAGAAGGGGAGCAGGAAACTGGGGGTCAAAGTGGGCGGAAATTTCTATCCACATTCCATGTTTAAAAAGAAGTAATGCGCTCCACCCATTTCTACCAAGGCATATCTTGGGCACACTTGACTTTTACAGTCCACTACTTAGGTTTACTTTCATCCAGCCCTTTCATTTCATTTCCATATTGAATATGAAACAATAGAACAGGCTGACTACAGATATATTTTGTATTCGGGGTCCATGACAACAACATGCCAAAGCAGTTACTGGCTGATAAGCTAAAGATGGAGGAAAGAAGTTTTGCAAAGATGTGTGGGTATCATTTGCTAAGAATTGACAGCAACAAGCAGACTGTAAGGCAACATCCACCAAAGTGTGGCTGCAGGCAGCAGTTTAAGATGAGAGATGAAAAAGATGAGGATTGTCAATCTCTTCTCAATATTTCAGTCATGGTTCTACTCATTTCACAAACAGTGGCAATAGAGATGCCCACAAATTTAAGGCCACAGTGGGTAGTGAATTAGAAAGTAGATCTGGAAGTTCTTGTGCTGCTCTTCCTTGAGCCCATCTGCTTAGCGTGTATCTCATTAAACATTTGTTGAACTTCTACTCTACAATGACTGTGCTAGGCACTAGAGAAGCTTCAGTGAATGAGATCCCTCCTGACACTAAAGCCATTACCTTCTAAAGGGAAGTCATACCCAGAGCAACCAACAATAATGCCTTACTACAGAGTACTCTAGGAACCCAGACCAAGAGAACCAAGGCCAAGAGAAAATACTTTACAGAAGAGATGACACTCAAGTTGAGCCTTGAAGGATGAGTTGATTCCATGAAACTGGAATGGGAGTGGGAGAGCACTATAGACAGGCAAGAAAAGGTCATGGCAGGAGCAAAATCAGGTGTAAAGATAGGAAAGTCTTTGGGGAATTGTGAGAAGATGTGATTAGAAGGTAAGACACATGGTCAGAAAGAATGATTGCGAGTGTCACTAGAAAAAAAGCTTTGAATGCCATGTTTAAGACTTCACAATTTAGATAGATAGGGAGATAACAGGGAGTAGATAACAGGGAGTCTCTATACCTTTTTAAGAAAGAGGAAAGGATGATCATTTAACTCTGATGATATGAAAAATAGCCCTGATAAGTGGTGTATGGAAGATGAGTTGAAGAAGAAGAAAGTGTACAAGTAGGGATACTAGTTGTAAGGTTTATAGCAATAGTGTAGGTGAGAAATGCCAAGACCTACAATGTAAGAATAAAGAGCAAGGTGTATGTGAGAGAGACATTTTGGAGATACTCAGAAAGCACTTGGTCTTTTTTTGTGTATAGACGGTGAGGGTAGAGGACTAACAAATGACTCCCAAAACTTACCTTTTGTTTGGTAATGGATAGGAGTGAAGCTACTGACCAACATAGAACATTCTGATGGAGGAGGGCTTCTAGCACGAGCACAGGCAGGAGGAAGAATAATAGGCTTATGGGGAGAAAGTGAATCCTATTTTGGACATGTTGATAATGAATTGCCTCCAAAGAAAATGCACAAGTATATTTAGAAATGTGACTTTGGAAAATGGGGAAAGAGAAAATTTAAAGCACAGGGTTATGGATTATCAGCAAATAAGTGGACATTAGAAACTGAAGGACTAAACAAGATCACCCAAGTTTAGAGTATAAAGCAGGAAGCTGAGAAGCATGAATAGTTTCATTTAAATGCTAGGAGAAAATGATGATCCAAATGATAATTTACAAGGGGAATATTAGAAGAAGAAACGAGAGAAAGTAAGATCATGGAAGTCAAAGGAGAAAATTTTTCTGGGCCAGGTCTGAAGTGATGAATATAATTTCTGCCTGCATCCCATTAGCCAAAAGTCTGTCCGCAACGCCACTTGAATGTGAACACGAGGCTTCTGGCAGAGTCGCTGCCTCCCAGCAACAACTGCTGGCTGTGGAAGGGAGCACAGATCTTTCGTAGGCAGCTGCTCCTCTCTGCCCCCTAATTCTAATCTCGCGAGGTCTCCCTAATAATTCTCTGCATCCACCTCTATACTATAAGCACGTTCTATAGCAGCACACATTATTTCTACCCAAATTATAGGATAGATAAGCTGGCTTTAGATGGTAAGCAATGCCTTGCCAGTGGGCTGTAACTATACTGCTTTATCACCTCTGAGCCCTGCACAGAAGAATATCAAAACACCTAAGTGGTGTTTTTCTCTGAAACACTAACATATTATATATCAACTTTCATCAAAGGACTTAGCTAAGGAAATCTATGTGACTACACGTCAGTGGCTATGACTAGAACAATGGAGAACACATCCATGCTGGAAATATTTGAGCCCATTTGTTAGCATGTTTCCCTACTGCAAATAGAAACTCTAAGTCTGGCTATCTCCCTGGGGTGCTAAGTGAAAATCTATTAGGAAAACAAACACAGAGCCATCGTATATTTTGTGTAAAACAACTGTTCTTCAATTTCCAAACTGTTAAATGGGCCGAAGGAGGAGAGAGTGATTCTTGATTTAGAAAGGGCTTTTTCTCTAAAGGACTCCATAGCTCTGAAGTCTCGAGGCCCAGGGAAGCAGGGTTATCACGTACGAGTAGCTCCTCACTGCCTTGTAATCTACCGCTGTCCAAGGGTCGGCGTCACTTGTCTCCAATAACCTGTATCAAGGGGCTGCTGATGCCTGCAAAGGACAGTGGAGGTAGGATCTACCCTCTGCTGGATACTGCCTTCTCTACCTTTTGTCAGAACATATACATCCAGGATAGGGGAGAGACAACAGTGCGGGGGTAAGAATCTTCAACTCTGACCTGTGATTGGTTCTCCCCTAAAATATCTAAAAGCAAATCCATCTTGAATATACGGTTTAATATCCTCCTGAAAAACCTCTGGTCTACGTGAGAAATTTATATTCTTCCTGTTAGCTTAACTTTTATTTCTTAGGGACCAGTTAGCTCTGTCCTTATCCCCCCTCTCTGCCTAAAATTATACTACCAAGGTTTCCTGTGTTGACGAACAGTGTATGGCACCCATCCCCACTAATTGTTCCCTCATCTGTGGATTTATTTCTGGATTGGGGTTAAGGATAAGGTCTCACATTTCACCCTGCTGCACACTTTAAAGATGAAAGTTCTTTTTGCACACAGGCATCTTCCAATATGTTTAAAGTCATATATGGATAATATTGATTCCTTTAGTGTGGCACTATGCTACACTTATTATGGAGAATATGAAAGAAGTATAGAATACATTTCACTTCATATAGCTCACTTAATTCTTACCGCAGTCCTGAGAGGTAGTTACCACCATTCCTGTCTTAACAAAGAGGTTAACTAGTTTTCCCAAGGTTGCAAAGCTCCCAAGTGAGAGAACTAGGATTTGAACATAGGTCTATTTTGATTTTGTTTCACAGATAAAGAGGCAGCACTGTGAATGCAGACAGGGAAATCTCCAATGTAACTTTGAATCACAAGGTGACCTCATTATATAAACTATGTGGAAATAATTCTACTGCCTTCACCACTACCCCCCCCAATTTGATCTTTATCACCGCATATGAATCCACACAAAGTTGACTTTGATTACCATCATCTTTAATTATAGAGGGAAAACACAGTTGTGTTCAGTCGTGCATAAAATCATGTCACACTGATGAGAGTTCCTTCTATTTCTTAGCCAGTTTCTCCCAAAATGCCAGTCAAAAACATCCAATAACATATTGGAAGATGTCTTTAATTATGTTAAGAATTCAGAGTTTATACCATACAAATGAATACATTGCTCTTTACATTGGTTGACTTTTTCACACAAATATGCCCGTTTTTCACACAAATGAAAACCAAGTTGCTAATCTCATCAGTGTGCTAACAGAACTCGGTTTCAGAAAACCCTGGGTTCTCATCACAGCTCTTTTATATCCCAGTGTTGTGAGCTGGGAGCTGTCCTTCAGTTTTGCCAAGTCTCAGTCTTCACCATAATATTAGGAGTAATATTTAGCCCTATGCCTATAGTATAGGTGTTTGTGAGAATCTAAGAAAGCGTTAAAGTATTTTTAAAACCACAAGGTAGTATACAACTTCACAGTATTATGAATTCAGTCATTCTTGAAATATGTGTTCCTATTACCTAAGAGTACATCTGTGAAAGAACATGGCTTCCAGCCTCCATACAGTCTCGAGGGAAGACATACAGACAGACAGCGTGCTGCAGCAGGTGTGGTGGAGATGTGTACCAACGTGAATCAAAGGGAAAGAACCCCTGAGGCCATCTGGTGGGATAGGGAAGGCTTCACAAAGGAGATGGTTTGAAATGAGACTTCAGGAAGGAGAAACCATTGGCCTGATGAACTAAATGGGGAAGGGAATTCCAGGCAGAGGGAAAGCACATTTGAAACTCTAAAATAATTTACTCTGTCTAAAATTAGACACACAAGGTAAAGAGGTAAAAACAGAGAAATAGACATCAGACAAGTTATGGAGAGCCTTTGAATACCATGCTAAGGAGTTTAGATTCTGTCTAGGAGGAAGTATAAATCCACTGAAGAATTTTGAGCAGAATTTTTACCAGGTTTCTGCACTGTAGATTATTGGCATGGGCCAAGGAGCAGGCAGTGGAGAGAATGAGGCTCTTGTAATTATCCAAGAGAGAAAGTATAAAGAGAGGAGAAAAACGCCTGCTAGATTTTATGTCTGAGTGACTGGTAATATACTAAAAAATAAATCTTAAAGGGATTTGGTTTTGAGGGAAAGTTTCAACTCCAAATGATGTCATATGACAGGTCATTTGAATTATTTGAAGGTAGAAGGATCCAGCAGGCAGTTAGAGAAGCAAAACAATATGTCTGTGCTGGAGATCTCATTGCCGTGAGAGCTGGAGCCAGGAGACCTATGCTATGAGGAAGGAAGGAAATGGGAGCTAAAGTGCCAGGGTGGTTGGTGTCACAGATGTCAGGAGAAGAGAGTTCCAAGGGAGGTAGTCAGTGGAGCCTGATGTGGAGGAAAAAAAGGAAAGGCAAAATTCATAGGCTAAAAGGCAACCAATGAAGAGCCTGCTGGTGATCTTAGAGAATGGCAAGGCTAGGAGTCAAAAGGGGTAAGGTTTGGGAGTGAGCAAATAATTAGAAAAATAGAAATACACACAGACACGTGTAGTATAATATATTCAGACAGTAGGTTAGCCAGTGGCACCACACCTTATCAGAACAGTAAGGGATAAATGGAAATGCCAGCATGTGATATAAATTGCTATTATCCTTCATGTTCTGAACACTATAAACTCTGCGTCCAATGAACTGATCAGAACCATTTTTGTGAATAATGTGATATGCTTGTGTCCAAAAAGAAACAAATTATCGTTGTCACCTTCATCTTTTCCTTGGCCTGTATTGCTTGATGTTTCTCTTCAATGCCGGATCAACAACAACAGAAGGAAGCACTATCATCTCTAGCTAGCTGAAATGCACACTAATGCAAACGACTTACCAGGATTTCTCAGTTACAGTAGTAAAATTAAAACATGAGGGCAACGTCAATTCTGTGTCTAATTCATTTCCTTCTCAGACGTGAGTTTTTTTATCTTACCCCCGATGGGCATGGTTTCTCATTAATGGCCTGAAGCATAGGGAGTAGGTCAGAGGCCTGTATTCAAGGGTTCTAGTACTATCTAGATGAGTCTCCAGATGAGTCACTTAAAGTAATAATTCTTACACCAGAGAGGCTACAGTAATTTCAATGTTAATAACTGAATAGGGTTTTGAGAACTTGAGATAGGGCACTTTATAAATATTTCATGTCATCTTCTAACTTAACCTGTGCTCTGTTAAACACCCTACCAACTAAAATGGGCTTTCAAAGGATAAATAAAAGTTCAGTAGCAATTTCAAGGTTTTGTGAATGTGAAACAATCTGAGCTCATACCTTCAGATGATACTAATGATTCCATGCAGGCTACACT
Organism: Cryptoprocta ferox; assembly: GCA_028646485.1. NCBI lineage: Eukaryota > Metazoa > Chordata > Mammalia > Carnivora > Eupleridae > Cryptoprocta > Cryptoprocta ferox. Next base: position 42,190,442 of record CM053565.1, read on the forward strand.
TCTCTGAGATACTCTTTTAATTAAATAACTTCCTTTCCCTTATGGTTAATCTTATCCAGTCAAATAAGTTGGCATGGTATCCACTAGAATTCTGAAATTCTTGAAGCTCAAGGTTAGAACATGGTAGAAGTTCTTTTTGAAGTCTTTTTGGAATGAAATCTCTCTATATGATTCCTGTATAAGATGGGAATTATCCCATGCCCTGTTCTTCGGATTCTTTACTAAAGCTTAAAAAAAATCAAAGAAGAAATTAAAAATGTGTGTGTGTTTCAGACTTACTGTGAGTTATCTCCAAATGTTAAACCTGGCAGAGTAGCCAATGCTCAACACAAGAGAAAATCATCATCTAGTAGATATTTGGGTCTCTTTTCAAGGGGAAGCATCATCAATGAAAATTTATTTGCCATCTTTTTCCTTCTTTTTGATTAATGTATTAGATTTGAAACTGAGATAACAATTTAATTTCTCTTTTCTATGACTCTCCAAGTGAAAGGAATAGAAGAGTTTTGTTCCCAATGGCATAAAGAATTCTACTAACCACTAACCTGGTTGGGGGGGTGAGGGGTAGAGAGACAGTTCTAAGCATCCACAGTTTCCACAGGCCAGAGCAAATGTGGCAAGAAGGCACATACCAAAGATCTGCTTTGCTTCCAAAAGATTGTATTGGGTTTTTTAATATGCAATACACTGTGTTAGGTACTCCAGGGAATATAAATAACTCAGAATTTCAGTCATAAATATAAATAGAAATACACACACACCATATACATACACACATGTATACATACATACATTCACACTTAAAGGAATATATCATTAGGATGCTTTGAAGTAGAGTAAATAGAAAATTCCAACCCAAATGGGATTAAACAGTAAATAAATTTATTACTTCATATAACAAGTCCAAACTTCAGGCAGCTTCTGATGCCATACAGTCAGGGCTTACTCTCTATTTATCTGTAATTCTCTCAGCTTAGCCCTTCTGTTATCTTTGTCTTCTGACTATATGACCACATGATTGCAAGAGAGCCATGGCAGTTCTGCGTATCATGGGCTGATAAGACAACATGCAGAAGCAGAGAAGAGGGTTTTCTCTTAAGAGATTGGGGACCCATTAGCAAGGTGATGGGGGAATGGATGCTGTTAGGAAACCCACAGTCTACTAGAGGAGAGAGCAGGAAATACTGTGCTAGATACTGTACTAGAGAAATATACAGTCTATAATGCTTGTACCAAAAAGAAAGTACTCCCCATTTCTCAGCTGGGGGAAAGGTAGAGGCAGATCAAAGAAGAGTTCACTTGGGGAAGAGGTTGTTAATCCATCTGGGGACATGTTGCACTTGAGATACTGTGGGACCTCCAAGTAGAGAAATCCAATAGACAGTTGAATGTATATTGGAACAAGTCTGGAAAATATAGATTGAGGAAAAGATACAGGTGGTGGTGAAGGCTCTCAGGATGGATGAGCTAATGGAGAGAGGACAGACTAGGACCAAAAAGGAGATCCTGAGGAGCACTGACATTTAAAGCACGGGTAAAATAAGAGGACTTCACAGAGACAGAAAATAAAAATGAATCTTTTAATGCCATCTGTGTGTGGGATGGGTGCAAGCCAACTAGAAATGACATTTTGTGATATTCACACATGTGATCTGGGTAAAGGCCTGGTAAAAGCTAGGAACCTTTCAATACCCATTATTTGCCCAGCATCAGGTGCCGTTCTCTAAGAAACTGGTTGAATGAGACAGAGTTTCACTGGAGGTATGGTTAGACCTGAACAGTCCTCCACCAACACAGAACTGGGGCCTTAAAATTCTAAAATGAGTCTCTTTTTCTTTGCAGGAGTGGTCACACATTACTCGCTTTCTGGTTTTCCCGCCAAGAAGGAAAACTAAACCGACAGCAGACTATAGAGCTGGGACATCACATCCTCAAAGCACACATTTTTAAGGTAATTAGAGAAGTTGAAGTCTTTTCTCTTTCCATCTCCAGCAGGCTTTCCTTAACGTTGTATGTGTGAAGCTACTGTCATCTCTTTATAGTCCCTGCTTTTTGTTGTAGAGTTGGCCCTCTTCCTAAAATTTATGGACTATTCCTCCACAGACCTTTGGGAAGAGAACGACATTTGTCATCTCCCAGTTTAGCAGATTGCTAGGCTTTTTGGGAAATGTATGTGTATAATCATTTAGGTAAGAGGCATATACACATACATATGTGTACTCTATATATGACCTACCATGTCCTGAAGACAGGCATGCTGTTGCAATTAGTTGCAGATTTTCATAATGTCAAAAAAAAATCACTGAGAGCAGTTACTCTTTCAATTTTCTTGTAATTGTTTTATGAGGATTTTCATATTCCTGGTGCTATGATTTTCAAAATGGCTATCAGGACCCAACATTAACCTTTCTTTGAGCTACCTCCCCTATTCTCCATTTGAATTACAATCCCAATTGTTTTTTTCCCCAGTAGTTTCACAACTTTTAAGAACTCTATACCATCCACTTCCCTCTCTCAACATCCCACAAGGCTGGAATGGAGGACCCAGAGGAGGGCATGGAATTCATCTGTGTATGCGTGCGTTTGTGTGTTTCCTCACCACTTACCTAGACATTGTGCTAGATCCTAGGATACAAAAGCAAAAAAAAGATACTAGTCCCTAATTTCAAGGAACTTACAGTCTAAGTAACAGCTGTGGGATAAAGTACAAAAGTCGAGAAAGAAATTTGCTCTCCTGGTTTTTCTAGCCCAAAGTTTGCTATTGAATTTGCTACCTCCAATCCCCACAGTCTCTTCAGAGTGCTTTTCCTGCCTCAGGATCGAGAAATACTAGTATCTTAAATAGTTCTCTATGTTGGACTTCCCCCCAAGGGATACTGTTAAAGATAAAACAGTGCTCTTCAGAGAGAAAGATGGCATTAAAGGCAACTCCAAGAGCCTAGCAAATTCTTCCCAGTATATAAGCGCACAGCCAGAGAAGCCTGTTCATCAGACATACAGAAGTGAAACCCACAGTGACATGTCCTTTATTTGAATCATAATTGTCTTATCTAACAAATTACTGTACCAAAAATGACTGTACCCAGTGACCTTACTTAGCGGGAGCAGAGACTAAAATAACAAGCAAGGTGTCTCATTCCAACTTCAAGTGGACCAGAAAGGATCTGCTCCTTCTACAAACTCTGAGATCATTATCCTTCAGTTAGATAGGAAAGTAACGTTAAGTATTAAGCGTTACTCCTTTAAACACTTCAGCATTTAGCATCACCATCTGCCTCAGATCAGATGCAAAGAAGTTGATTCCTGTCTTTTCTGTATAAAATAAATACCACATTAACAGATAAATGGTACGAAATGTCTTTGACCTCTTATGATTATACCCAATACATGGAAACCTGCATTTAAACCCTGCACTCCTATCATGGACACAGTTTTATCTTACATTGCTGCAGACAACATGGTTGCCTGAGATAAGACTGGCTCCATGTGTGATTCAGGCCATAAATACTCGGGTGTGCAGCATATGGTGATGACATGACCATGGGCTGAAGAATGTAGACTTGGACTGTGGCTTTCCTGATGGTACACTTTTCAGGGTCCTTTAAATGCAAAGTGCTCCCTGTTGATACACTTCAGCATCTCCCAGACTCCTAGAATTTTCAGTCCCCATCACTTGAGTGTCATGAAAAGGCAAAGACAGACTCTGTGGTTATAACCAGTACCACTTAGAACTTCCAATAAGCAGTGACATATAGTCCAATTTATATTTCTTTCCAGTTAATTTTAAATTACCTTTGTCTTCGTTCATGAAAAATTGCATATAATGTCATTAACTACCTTAAAAATACAAGGTTGTAGGTCTGTAATTCTGGATATTTGGCAAAGAAGCCCTTTCCATTCTTTTTGTTTTTAACAGCTTTTTTGAGATATAATTTATATACTGTACAAGTAACCCACTTAAGTGTACAAATGAGTGACTTTTAGTGTATTTAAAGAGTTGTGTGACTATCACCACCATTAGTAAATTTCCACCACCCCAAAAATAAACCTCATGCCCACTTAAAGGTACTCCCCATACTTCCTGGCAGCCATCAGTCTACTTCCTCTCTATAGATTTGACTTTTCTGGACATTTTATATAAATGGAATCATACAGTATGTAGTGTTCTGTGTCGGGCTGCTTTCATTTAGCATGTTTTCAGGATTCATCCATGTTGTAGCACGTATCAGTACTTGATTCCTTTTGATTGCCAAATAGTCTGTTTTGTAGATATACCACATTTTATTTATCCATTCACCAGCTGGACATTTGAGTTGTTTCTATTTTTTGGCTATTGTGAATAATGTTGCTATGAACATCAGCTTACAGATTTTTACCCTTTTTTGATTTTTTAAATAAAATTAACCATTTTAAAGTAATAACTCAGTAGCATTTAGTACATTTACAGTATTAGTGTTCATGTTTTTATGTGGACACGTCTTTATTTCTCTTGCCTATATGTCTAGGAATGGAATTGCTAAGACGTACTGTAACTCTTTGTTTAATATTTTGAGGAATTGCCAATCTGTTTTGCAAAGTGGCTGCACCGTTTTACATTCCCACCAACACTGTATGAGGATTCCAATTTTTTCAAGCCCTAGCCAGTACTTGCTAGATACTGTCTGTCTTCCTTATTGTAGCCATTTTAGTGAAGTGTTATCTCACTGTAGTTTTAATTCGCATTTCCCTAATGACCACTGATGTTGAGCACTTATAATTCTTTTGTAATCCTCTAATTGCCATTTACATTCTTTTTTGTTTAATCTATGAAAAGAAACCAGGCTGTTTGCAAATTGTGGCCAGAGATATTTCAATCTAGTTTATAATGCAGGGTGTTTCGTTGAATTGAGTCTAGTCACTGGAAGGATTTCAGAGTGCTCAAGCAATTAGCTCCCTAAATTCTGCCCTCTAAAATGTTTTTTTGATTGATCAGTTCTATAACATTTCTTACCAAAACAGATTTGTTGGCTGGGGGGACAAGTGCTGTAAGTAGGCATCTGGTGGGTAGAAGAAAGATCCTTCGACATCAGTCAAAAGGCTGGGTTCAAGTACAGACTCTACCACTTCACTTGAGCCATCTCTGTTTCCTCATCTGTGAAACAGTATCTAAGTCTCAGGATTGTTATAAAGATCATAGATAAAAGATATATTAAAAAGGGCATATTATAAAATGCAAAGTACCAGACATATATCTAAGGTTGTATGATCAAAATTATTAGTAATAGTCTCTTTTCCTGACAGTAAGACTTACTAATGAGCATAAATTCCAGATGGTAATACTACCTTTTTGCTTCAGAGGCTACCTAGCATCCTTTAGAGCAGCAAATACGGCTTTGCAGTCCATATAATCTCTGTTGAAACCACTTAACTCTGCCATTTGTAATTCAAAGACAGCCAGAGAAAATGCAGATATAAATGGTTATGGTCATATTCCAGTAAAACACGATTTATAAAAACTGGTGAAAGGCTGGATTTAGGCCCAGCCCATAGTTTGCCAACCCCTTCTCCACATTGAAAGGCACTGTCTCCTTTGTTTACCAGGATCCTTTTATTATAACCAGACATGGCCACATAGATGGTCAGATAAGAACAGTAATGATTTATTTGAGATGCTTCAATATCTACAAGTGGATCACTAATGATATATTTGTAAATAATTCGCCTTAAAGAACCTCACTGCACAAGCCCCTATGTTAGTTTATGCCATGATCTTAAGGTACCTGAGCCATAACTAAGATCCCTAAGATGAGATTGCTGTCATTTCTTTATGCTTTTCCTGTTTTCTTGAAGTATTCAAAACTACTGAGCAGCTGATCAACAGTGGTATGAATTTAGACTCTAACAAAGATTTAATGAAAGGGCTACATTACCTTCCATCTCTGACAAAGAGAGATCCCTTGTTGCCTGAGCAATAGTTACAGATACTAAAGAAACACTTTTCTAGTTATTTGAACCTAAAGTTCTCTTTAAGAATCCATGAGCTCATAATTTAACCATAGGTTATTTTTGGCTACATCCTACCTGATAATGGGAACCTGTCTATGGCCTTTGTCGAGTTGAATTTAACTTAACTGAAACTCTTTCCTCTTGTACCTCATAGAAGCCAAGAGTCAACCCCACCAAGCAGAAGAAATCAGTAGAGCAAGTCCATGGCACAAGGAAAGCTAATACTCCAAATCCTATATTTCAAGATTATTTCCTGTGTATTTACTTCAACCTCACTGGGACCCTCGGTGCTGTTTTGTGGCCCATTTACTAGACCATTTCATTGAAGTTCATTTACCAATATCTACTCCTACTCAGTTCCCCTACCTATTTCCCTTTCATCTGGCTCTTAATCAAGTCAACTAACTCCCCGAACAGCCCGACTTATGAGTCACTGAAGAAATCATAGCCATTGAGTGTGACTTCCTTAACTACTCTCCTCCTCTTGTCAAAAAAAATCAATCTGTGGTATCATCAATTCTTACCTCCCTTTCTCTTATCTCCAAGGAGGAGATATCCCTATTCTCCCCTTTTTTTGAAATTTTACTATAATTCACATATCAGAAAGCACAGATAACTAAATAATCAAATACTGTCTATCAGATTAAGTGTTTAAGATTTTTGCATGTTTGCTTCAAACCTTTTTCTTTATTTTCGAGAAATTAAAATGTAGAAGTCTCTTTTACCCCATTTCTCTCCCTTTTCAAAGAGCATTTCTACCCTACCGTTCACATGTGTTCTTCTTATCCATATTTTGTACTTTTCCAACACAGATATGTATTCATAAGCAATATACAGAATTATTTCATTTTTTAACTTGACGTAACCAGAATCATACTCTCTGTGTAATTCTATAACTTTTTTTTCACTTGACTTTGTATATTCGAGATTTATCTATGGGTCTAGCTAGATGGACTTTCAACTTTGGCTATCCATTAGATTCTCCTGGGGAACTTTAAACACACACACACACACACACACACACACACACACACACACACATCTGAGCCTTATTCCCTGTGATAATCATTCATTGTTCTGGGGTAGGACCCAGGCTTTCTTTTTTTTTTTAATAGATCTTGTTTTTTAGAGCAAATTTTAGGTTTACAGAAGATACAGAGAATTTCTATATACTCACTCCCCCACCACAGTTTTCCCTATTATTTACATGTTACACTGGTGTGGTTACATTGTTATAATTGATGAACCTATATTGATGCGTTATTATTAAGTCTATAGTTTATATTAGGGTTTAACTGCATTGTATGCTTCTGTGGATTTTGCCAAATGCCTAATATGTATTTACCAATCATTACTGTGTCATACAGAATTTCACTGCCCTGCCCTAAAAATCCCAAAGCTATCAAAAGTACTCCTAGCTAACTCTGCAGAATTGGCAAACACATCGAGGAGAAAAGAGCTCTAAACTGCTCTCCTGGGCTCCGTCCTATCCTTACTTGGTCTAGTAATTTTTCTCCAATCTGTTAATCCTCCCATTTCTGTAACGAGGATAGTTTTTGAATTTTGTACAGCTTTTCCTAATTGTCCTTAGCAGGAAGAAGTTTATATCCACCATTCCCAGAAGTAGAAGTACACCCAAGACCCCTTGAGCAAAAAAATATGACTTGGCATTCTGGGAACATCCAGCTTTTCTCTAAACATCTTGGGCTTTCTCATTTAAAATTCCTTTGGTACCTTTTTAATGAAACTGTCCTCAGTATAACAAAGAAAAAAGAAGCAACTTACATTCAAGAAAACTAAAACCAAACTTACAGGCCCTGAGCAGAGGAGTGAGTTGCTGTATCTTTCCAAGAAGCTAAATACATTTTCCGAACTCCCTCTGATTCCAGAGACCTTGTGTAAAAGTAGAATTGCCAGTGTTAATAAACACTGGTCCAGTAATAATCTTCTGTAAAATAATCTTCATAATATTCTATGGATTAAGTGAACATATCTGAGGAATCTCACTTAAGTCAGTGTTTAAGAGAAAGTTGACTATTACAGGTCATCATCACAGTTTTGCTTTAAATATCGTATTTGGAAAAGAAATAATGCTTGGTTGAAGTCATAAGAGTAAGGCCATAGGAACAGATCAGATTGTGTAGGATAAAAAAGGACAATTTTAGGGGTGCCTGGGTGGCTCAGTCGGTTGAGCGTCTGACTCTTGATTTTGGCTGGGGTCATGATATCATGGTTCATGGGTTCTAGCCCCCTGTCGGGCTTTCCGCTGACAGCGCAGACCCTGCTTCGAATCCTCTATCCCCCTGTCTCTCTGCCCCTCCCCAGCTCATGCTATCTCTCTCAAAAATAAATAAACATTAAAAAAAAAAAGACAACTTTGGAAAAGAGGCTCAGGGGTGAAGAATGGTTCAGAATTAAAGGTAACAGGAAAAGCCAGCAATCAGCTGCTTTGTTTATTTTAGTTGCTACTTTGCCAGCTAAGAATTCAGAATTGAAGTCCTGGCTCAGGTTTACTGTGGTATAATGGAAGGAACATGAACTTTAGAGTTAAAAGGACTTGGCGTGTAATTTCAGCTCCAGTTTTTAATAGTTGTATGACTTTGGGTAACTTAGCCCACTCTAGGTTGTTTCCTCCTATATAAAAATAGTAATTCTACTTCATAGGACTGTCGTGGAGATTAGATTAAAGGAGGTAAGGCCCTAGCACAGAACCTGACACCCAGTAGATACTGAATAAATGTTGAATTCCGTTCCTTTTTTTCCTTCAACCATTATATACAGCTTGTCTTCCATTGTTTCCTCTCTTGGACTATAAATATTAATTTCTAATGATTTTTCTATATAATTGGTTAATATAGTTTACTGTTCCTCAAATGATCTTGGTGAGGCTCACAGGAGACTGAGGCCCAGAGAGGGAGTCAGAGCTAAATTTCCTGGTTTTCCAGGATCTACAGTGGAGGTGAGCTCTAGGCCCTAACTTGTCTGGACTCCAACCCTGAATGAGTAGCACTTGGAATTCTTCCAAAAAGAGCCAGAAATATGTTTCTCATATGAAATTTACAAATAGAGAATCTCATATGCGAAAATAATCCTAACTACTTAACATTGTGTTTGCCTCCATTTATTTGTTTCCGTATGAACTGGTTAGCCAAATGAGAGAGATTGTGATTGATGTCCCTGCTGTTAGCACAAATGAAAGAAGCCCTCAGGTAATAATGAGCAATCAGAAAATGTGTCAGCCCTTCTTCAACTCTTTTCAGAGCGCCCCACTCGCAGTGCCAAATGGATATTGGTGGAGAGGTTCATCACGGAGTTCAACTCTTCAAGGCCAGCGAGGATGTGAATAATGTAGAAATTTAGCAGCCATTTTCAAACAGTGGAGGAGGATAAAAATGGGAATAATCGTGGTGTGGTATACGGGCTTAAAGCTGGATTCTGTTTCAGCCTTCCAGCATGGGAGCATGCTTCTGGGAACCCAAAGATCTTCTATGCCAGGATTTCACCCAGCCTTTCTGGCTCACCCTCTCGTCCATCATTTATCAGTAGGATAGGGTAAACAAAGAAAAAGAGTAGATGTATCTAGCATCATCCTTCCTCATTTTGTCAAATTGTCGATTTCACATTGGGTGTTTAGACACAGTCCAGCCACATCGACAAAGCCATGTGAAAATGGCACAAAATAGAAAAGCATCCACTTCAAGAGATACATCCTACAGATATACTTGCACAAGTGTATAAAGATATATGTACAAGGATGACCTTTGAAACATAGTTCTAATAGTGAGGGAAAGAACAATACCTCAATACGCATCTCTAGGGGCGTGACTTAAGTAAATTATGATTATGATACATCCATATAATGATATATCTCTTTGGAAATAGAATGAGGCAATAGCATGTGTACAAGTATGGAATATGTCCACAATATTTTGTTTAAAACATTAATAGAGTATCTAATTTTTTCTTTATATTTTTTAAGTGTTTTAAAATCAGTTACAGTATATAGACCTTTTATGGATCACAATTCAGACCAAAACAAATTATTTCTTTGTTTGAGACAGTCAAGGAAATTTGAACACTGGATATTTGATATTATAGGGGCCATGTTAACTTTAGGTATGATAATGATGTTGAGCTTTGTTTTAGAAAGGGTCCTTATCGGGGCACCTGGGTAGCTTGGTTGGTTGAGCATCCCTCTTGATTCCAGCTTAGGTCATGGTCCCAGGGTCATGGGATCAAGCCCTGCATTTGGCTTTGTGCTGAGCATGGAACCTGCTTGAGATTCTCTCTCTCTCTCTCTCTCTCTCTCTCTCTCTCTCTCTCTCCCTCCCTCCCTCCCCCCCTTCCCCCCTCTCTCTCTCTCCCCCCCTCCCCCTCTCCCTCTCTCTCTCTCTCTCCCCCTCCCCCTCTCTCCCACTTGCACTCTCTGGCGTTCTATCTCTCACTTTCTCTCTCAAATAAAAATTTAAATAGAGTCCTTATCTTTTTTGAAGCATTTACTGAAATAGTTACATAGTAACTGAAAAGATGTTTGGGATTTGCTTCAAAATAATTCAGTCATGGGGAATAGGGGCAGGAGTATAAATAAAATAAGGTTAAGGTTGACCATGAATTGCTGTTTTGGACATAAGCAGGTATTCTAGGCAAAAACAACCTGCATTTCGAGGAACAAAGCAGGCAGAAGTAGCTTAAGTTTTTTAAGACAATACCTCACCAGATCCACTTATTAGGTGCCAAACTTCATTGTTAGTATCTTCCTTCCCTCAGTATTTCCTGCTTTAACTCACTTCACCTGGATATAGGCAGAACAGTAAAATGATTGCCAGAGAATATCTGACTATCCAGAAATTTTAAAAATTATTCTGACTTCCTTTTGGAGAAAGCACATGAAGGGGGCAAACATTAGTACATGCAGTGGGACCTATCCCAGTCACACTAGAGAACTTAATGCTGATGGCAATCAAACCTGTGTTCTTTTTCTAAGGATGAACAGATGTGATCACTTTAGGGTGTATTAGTCAGGGTGAGGAGTGCTAGCGGCTATAACAAACCTGTAGGATCTCAGTGACTTGAGAAAGGTTTATTTCTCTCTCACATTGCAGTTCAGGGAAGATCATTAGGCAGGCTCCCTCCATGTGGTAGTTCTGAAATAGTCTAGGGCCTCAGACCAGTCCACTGGATCTTCCAGCCTGAAGTCAAGAGAAGCAATAGAAGGTGTGGGGTTTGGGGCCAAGCCTGGATTCAACATACTATTTCTGCCCATACTTCACTCACCAGAATTCAGTCAAATGGCCCACCTAACTGTAAGAGAGGCTGGGGAGCATCTTTTCCCAAATGCCCAGGAAGAAAATGAGATGGAGATCAGTGACCATGCTGCATTACCTTTGTCAGAAAAGATGTGGGGAAAGAATTACGTCCGGCATAGCAGAAAAGGGGGGTAATAAGTAGATTTGTTGCCAGAGACTGCTAAGATAGAGACAATTGAAGTTAGCTTGTTGCTACAGGACTAGTCTTTATCCCCATGAGTATGTTGGTTTTGCTGGCCATGGACATTGTTAGGGCAAGACTCTACTCTCATTTATTAGTACAACAAACCTAGAGGCCACTCACTTACTACCAGCGGTACTTTCCAGCTGGACTAATAGTTGTTTGATTTCTTTTTCAGGGTTTGAGTAAAAAAGTTGGCGTGTCATCTTCCATCCTCCAAGGTCTCTGGATCTCCTATAGCACAGAAGGTCTTTCCATGGCATTGGCATCTTTACGAAATCTCTACACTCCAAATATAAAGGTAAATGGATGTAAATTACAAGCGGATTAAAGAATTAGCTGTGCAAAAGTAAAATTAGGACATTTAAGTGGCTGTTTATTGATCTTTGACTTGCCTTAGACTGTCTCTTATCAATCAGCCTTTTATTGATAATCTAATGTGTTTTACACTTGATCTTAGCCAAAAGACAGAGAAGCAATAATAATTAGATATATTTTAAATTGTTGCATTTTATTCTGTGAATTGAAGTCCAGACCTCTTGAACTACTACCTTCTATGAGCTGGCTCTGATTCATAGGATCAGGTCCTCCTGCTTCTAGGCAGTAAATTGATCTCAGGTAGACTTTGTTTCAGTAGAAGCTTTTCTGACCAACAGTTGACTTAGCAGAGACTGTATGAACACAACTATGGTGTGGGTGACATTTGCGCTCATGACTGAGCAGTTCATGTAAAGGAGACATTTTACCACCCTCTGTAAAGGCCAAGTATTGAGAAAGGAGCAAGTGAAGATTATAAAATAGGGCGGCTACTAGATGCTGCCGTCGCGGGGTGCCAGGGGACTTCATTGAAGGTGGCCAAAAGATTGCAACTGATACTGGCCTGAGTGTAATTTCTGTTTACTTCTTTCCAGGTCAGCCGACTGCTGATCTTGGGAGGTGCCAACATTAATTACCGGACAGAGGTTTTAAACAATGCTCCAATTCTGTGTGTCCAGTCTCATCTTGGTTACACAGAAATGGTGGCCCTGCTGTTGGAGTTTGGGGCCAACGTGGATGCCTCTTCAGAAAGCGGCCTGACTCCTCTGGGCTATGCTGCGGCGGCAGGCTACCTGAGCATCGTTGTGCTGCTGTGCAAGAAACGCGCCAAGGTAACAGCGGCCCCACTCTGCTGCTCCTCCTTTCCTCCCTCCTCCCCCCTCCCTCCTCTCTCCTCCCTCCTCCCTCCCTGCCATAGAGTCTTCCTTGCCTCCTGTGTTACCTCACGAGTCTAGGCAGAGCTCATCAAACCCATTAGGGAGCAGATCACAGTACTGGCTGTGCATACAGCCCGGTATGTGGCCACTTGCCACTGCCTGTTCCACACCGCACCTGGACACAGTTCCGAAACCCCTGGGAGGTACTTGGGAAATTGCATGTATCAGCAGCCACAAAAAGTCCCCACCTAACTACGAACAAGTTCTCAGCTGAGCACGAGGTGAGGAAGGAGAAGTGCAGGAGCAAGGACCCTGCACTGGGAGGGCTGAACTGAACCGTGCCCACAGACCCTAAGCCTTCCATGTGTAGAGTAGAAAAGCTAGCCACGGAGGTGCGAACAGGGGCCAGACTCCCTCACCCTGGGCTCGAGGACCAGCACCATAGCAATATGGGGAGAACATGATTCAGATGCTCTCAGAAGTGGTTCTGCTGGTGTACTTTAATTCTCGGAAGACTTTTCTGAAAAAGTGTTTGCTTTATGGTATTTCAAGAGCTGCTGATAAAAACAAAGAAAGAAAACCCAGTTTCAAAATTTTGGTGAAAAGAAAAATGCTGTTCTCAAAAATGTAGGCCTCTGAGGAAATTGTAGCCTCGTGGCATTTTGTTTCAGTCTTGAAAACAAACTGACGATTTTAGTGGTTTTGTGGTGAAATATAAGTAATATGGATGACCTTGTTCTGAGGTGTCCACTGTTCTTACCAGGGAAGAAGGGGGGACTCCTGAGACTTTTGGGAACTGGTCTCAGTGAAATCCCAGACCCTTAGATGTTTACTGTGACACAGACCTATAATGCCCACCTATAATCCTGCTCATTTGAATGAACATCTCTAAAAACAGAACAACTGGACCTTATTACTACCGCTGCAAACCCATATTCTGATCTCAGTTGGATCTTTCCTACTGCTCAGTTCCCATTCTAGCCCTATCTCATTTTCCCCAGAGCAGATACGGAAATCATTTGCATTCTTCTCAAGACCCTATCCAACCTCTCTTGCCCTCCTACATTACCCAGATTGAGTTAATCTCTGTGTGCCTCTATCTCAAGACTATTAATCCTCACCTGTGCTCCCTTCACTGCTGCCCCAGAGAAGGAAGTGCTTCCCTTCCCTTCCAGAGCACTTGGCTCCACCTGTATTTTCTATCTCTGTGTTGTTCTTCTCTCACATTTCGTTTCATTCTCTAAATTCTCAACAAACCTACGAATGTCTCCTGTAACCCAAACAGCAACTTCCCTCCCTCCTGCTAACGGGACACCACCACTCCATCTCTTCCCTTCCACACCCACCAGTGCTGTCCTACAAGGCATCTCTACCTGCTTCCTCACTGCCCCTTCACCAATTGTAGTTTGGTCTCCATGAAAGAAAGAGGAGCTAAGTCATTAAAATAAAAAACTCTGGGATCAAATGCCACTTGGTCAAAGGCTACATATACACTTACTTTCTTTGAGGGCTTGGATGAGTCATTTAACCTCTGTCTCACTATTTGCATCCATCAAAAGGATTAATAGGCTCACTGTGAGAATTAAAAGTGATAAAGCCTTTTTAAAAAGAGATAAAGTATCTTTTCATCTCTTGCAGGGCCTAATAAATAATATTCCTTTAAAAAAAAAAAAAGGCAGAGGGGATGCCTGGCTTGCTCTCTCAGTGGGGCATGTGACTCTTGATCTTGGGGTCGTGAGTTTAAGCCCCACATTGGGTATAAAGATTACTTAAAAATAAAATCTTTAAAAACCAACCAGTGAACAAAACACCTAACCTCTTGGCCTTCAACCAAAGCTACTCTCAAAAGTTATAAACAACTGCCAATCACCAAGTCAAGTAACTTTTTCTTATTCCTCACCCCTTTAAACCTCTCCACAGTGTTGGCAGGATTGACACAACATTTCCCAGAGCTTGTAGTGCAGGCCTGGTTCCCTTCCTGCCTGTCTGGTTGCTCTTCTCTCTTCCTTCTCCTAATGACACTATTCACTGAGATTCTATCCTCTGGTCTTCTCCATCCTCAGACTCTCCCATGACATCAGTACCAAAATCCTGAAGTATTTGTAGTTATTTGTAGAATGGTATTTGTAGAATGTTCTTCAATTGTAGTTTGGTCTTTTCTCATCATTAGATGAGATCTTTTAGATAGATCTTTCCTCATCATTAGATCTCCTGTTACATGGGATGCTAACCTCTCTCCCTTTGTAATTAAGAAATATCTTTTAGTGAGATGCCTTGAGACTAGGCAGATAGCTTGTTTCTTCTGCTTTTGCCCACTGATTTTAGGGTCCGACCCATCAGAGATTCTTGCTGCAATAATGATTGCTATGGTGGTTTTGCCTAATGGCGATTTTGTTTCCCTCATTCCTTCAACACTTATTAATTAGAATTTTAAGGAAGAGCTGTCCCTTCTCCCCTGTGTGTGTATTTAATTACTTATTTATAGCACTATGGATTCCTTTATTTTATGCTATGCCCTATATAACCCATTGCCATTGGTATTTATCTTCTTGCTCAGATTGCCCAAGATTTGGCCTTCGGGATCTCCTTCAAGTTGGTTCCTGTGTCCTTTCAACTTCCACTAAATTATTTTATAAGCGTTTCTGTACTTTCTGGCACCGCAGGATGTTCCACACTCATTGTTTACTATTAATGCCCCAGCCCAGGAATTAATAGTTTCTCCAAGGAGCTAAAACACATTTTATTTATCCCCTCAGTTTTTGAAAATACAGTATGAACATAAAAATTCTCAATGACTCTCCATTACCTACTGATTAAAATTCAGACAGCTTAGCCTGGCATTCAAAAGTATATATACCCTGGTCCCAAAAGACCCTCTCAACTTTGTAGTTGAAGTTTCCCCTTCATTTGCCTTACCCTTATAACAACTAGAATTAGTCATTAACTATCTCAGCCAGTTGAGATGGGCCCTTCCTTAGTCTGTTGGGGCTGCTATAACAAAATACCACAGACTGTGTGGCTAATAGACAACATTTATTTCTCACAGTTCCAAAGCTAAGTCTCAAGACCATGGTGCCAGCAGATCTGGCATCTCCTGAGAGCTTCCTGATTTACAGATGCACCTTCTTGCCATGGCCACCCATGGTGGAACAGGGAAAGCAAGCTCTCTGTGACCTTTATATTAGGACACTGATCACGTCTCCATTTAATATCATTACACTGGGGGTGAGAATTCCAACATACAATTTCGAGAGACAAAAACATTCAGACTATAGCACCTTTCCTTCGGAATCTGTTCCTGATTCTAGTTGGGAATTCTCTCCAGTTTTATTGCACTTTTACTTTCCGTGTGACATTTATTATTCTTTGTTGGAGGGGCTTTTGTTTACATTGGTCACATCTGCCCTACCTTGGTTGAAAATTCTTAAGAACGGAATCTGTATTTTACTGTCTTACTCACCCTTTCATCCTATGTGGTAGGCATTCAATAAACATTTGTTGAATAGAATGCTGGGCGGAACTAGAGCTGGGAGAACCAGGTGGAGAACTTAAGTTTCAGGTGCTCTAACTACCCCTGGAAGCCTGCCTGCCAGACAAGGCTACTCTTCTGTTGAAACTTGTGGCTACCTTCTGGTAGATTGATCTTAACCAGGCTCTTCTTTCAACCTACACTCATAACCACCACTGCAGCTAGCAGCACTGCTGTTGGAACATAGTCTAGCCTCAGGCTCCAAGTACCACTAGCCATTTTGGCCAGATCCTTGAGATTCCGCCCTCCCATTGGAAGGAAGAAGTGGCCTCCGCCAAAGTTTGGTGGTCACAAGTATGATTCATGATATGAGGTATTTGCTTCTTTGGAAGACCAAAAAATGTGCGCTTCAAAATGTTTTTCTTCCCTTTCATGATTTCAAAGACAGTTTTTTGTGCCAGCAGAGCTACACTCTTTCAAATCTTGGTCTGAAAAGAACTGTTTGAGGACCAAGGAGAATGTATCTCAGGAAAACAAAGCTAGAGCTGGGAGTTTGGGTTGGTTTTTTGTTTGGTTGTTTGTTTGGTCCCTTTTTCTGTGGAAACAAAAGTCTGACCTTAAGAAAAGAGATTCTCCCCTCACGGGTATCTACCACAGTTCTAGCTCAGCAATGATCTAGCCTGAGGAGGAGAGAACTTTCTAGATTTTCTCTAGAGAATGATTCAGGATATGGGAATGGATGACTCTTAGTAGTGTAGTCGTGTGCAGTGGGCCAGTGTGACTGGATCAGGAGTATGGCCACAACTCTTTGTTCATACACATTTCTCTGTCCTTCCCCTCAAGGTGGATCATTTGGACAAGAATGGGCAGTGCGCTTTGGTCCATGCTGCACTCCGAGGTCATCTGGAGGTTGTCAAGTTTTTGATTCAGTGTGACTGGACAATGGCTGGCCAGCAACAAGGAGTATTTAAGAAGAGCCACGCCATCCAGCAGGCCCTCATCGCTGCAGCCAGCATGGGCTACACCGAGGTAAGAAAGCAGGTGATAAGGTTGAGGGCTTGGGGTTTTTTTTTCAGGCTGTGTATTGAAGGACCGAGGAAACTGGGTAAAGAGGGTTGCATTATTATAAAATTACCAGCCTAATTAGTATGAATTAACTTTCTGGTCACTGCTTTAAGGAATAGGAGATTGGACTCCATGAAGCACTTGAATTCTCAAATGCCAGCAAATGTAGAATTATGACTGCAGCACCTGAGAGTTGGAAAGAACTTGGAAATCAGCTAGTCTGATTCCTCCCCATCTTGCCACCCTGATGTGACAGACAGTGACACTGGGCTCCTCAGGATTATTTATTGGTAGGGGAGGTGGTATGGAAAGGGAAGAGCACAACATTTGGCATCTGAGAAGGACCAGGTTTGAGTCCCAGTTTGCTACTCATTCACTCTGGACCTTGGACAGTTTACCTAATCTCTTAGGATTTTAGTTTCCCATCAGGAAAATGAGTCTAATAAATTCTGTTTTACACAGCTGATATGAAAGGTGCTTTTGTAAACTGGTAAATACTATGCAAACCTTATTTTTGCTAATTTATATATTAATAATAGTAATAATATAGTGGCAAATATAGGAATTGATAATTGCCAGAAAATGTTTAACATCCAGCTCCAGGAGGGTGGTGTAGTGGAGCAGAAGTGTGTGTGTGTGTGTGTGTGTACATGTACTTAATATTAGTGTAAATTTTATGGCTATAAAGAACACGCACACAGTTTACAAATAATGATGAAATATACAATACTTTTAGCGGAATGCTCAATTTTTGTGAAATCCGTATCTAAAGCCAACCTGTGGTTGCATCTCAGCAATCATTTACAAATGGAGCTGCACCCCAACTTTCTCTTTTCCCAATAATTTTATTGTCATTAACTCTGATATGTGATCTATGCTAGACTACTTCTTCCCCTCATACAAATGATATTATTAAACTGGAACCCCTTTGAGCTTTAGCAGTGAATCAAATCTTGATGCGATTCCAGGGTGTAAGTGCGCCCATACAGCTGAGGGAGGGCGGCCATCGTGACAGCCCTGAGCACAGGGTTGTGAAGAGATCCACAGAAACACACCACTGTGTGCTGTCTCCACCAGATAGACACAGTCAGGAGCACAGATAATGTACAGTGTAGTTAATTAAGAAGCCATGAGACTTTGTATTTTTCATGTTTGTTTTTAATATAATGCATTTGATTGTTGTCTAACTTTTAACAAAACACCTTCCTTCAACAACCAGCTTACAAAACTGAAAATGTAATGCTCAGCTCTCACGGGCCAGTCGCTGTTGGCTCACATGGCACAGGGTGCTGCAGTGACACAGCCACTCTGCCCACTGACCTGATGTGCCACCAAAGGGATATTAAGTGAAACTGGAATGTTTAGTATCGGTGGGTTTGTGAGCTCTCTCTACAGGCAGCTCCCTGGAAACAGCTGTCACTTTTGCTTTCATGTTAGTAGTCATTCTCCCTCTGCTGTCCCCAAAGCAGTCTTGGTACTTCTGAGAGGAAAAAAGATCATCACTGCTGTACTCTGATGAAATACAGCCCTAAATTTTCTCCATATTTGCTTTCTGGTTTTTATTGTTTGATTGGTGTTTTTCTCTTTCTGTATTGGTATTTTTATTGGGAGAATGAGGGCTTGCTTCTTCAACTTAAATACGAGGAATAAAATTTTTTTTTAAAACTACATGCTACGTAGGGGAGTTTTGTTGAAGAGAAACATAGAAACCATACCTGATAAGACAAATGCTCGTTATGGAAGCTTTGGGTTTCCTGCCTGGGACAGTCACTTCTGATTTGCTCCATGTGCAGGAGGTCTTGTCACCCATGGGTCGTCCAGGTATCTTTCAAATCTCACAGGCTCGCATTGGTAGCATAGTTTCCCACCTGAAGTGTGAGCTGACACAACTTCTTGTTTCAGATTGTCTCGTACCTACTTGATCTTCCAGAAAAAGATGAAGAAGAAGTAGAGCGAGCGCAGATCAACAGCTTTGACAGTCTCTGGGGAGAGACAGGTACTTCTCATGGACATTACTGTCTTTTCTCATGAATGTGTTGTATTTGTGGAGGGAGACTCTGCATCTCACACCCTGATTTTTCTTCTGGCATACCTTATAGGTAGTCTCCATCTTAATGGCTTTTGTACTGGAGATTGATTCAGCCAAAGTGAAAAGTCAAGCAATGTCCTTCTTCCAGTCCTCTTTTCCCTTTGGATTCTCTATATCATTAGCACCGGAGTCTTCTTTCAACCAAAACTTTACCCTGCTCTTGTTGCCAAATATTTTTAAAAGACTGAAAATTTCCTTACAGTGTGCCAAACCAGAGCAGAAAATAGTTGTGGCCTGTCTTCTTTTATGTGATCCTTGCAGTAGTTACGTATAAATACTTCTCCCATCAAAATAGCTCCACCTGCAGTTGTAAACCAGGAGGTTAAATTTGCATCCACACCTCTGGCTTACCCAAGTGTTATGTGGCAAAATGGTGTCTGACATGGTTAAGCTGCTACTTACAAGTACAGTTGCTCTCTGGATGCAAAATGAAGGTACCAGCCTATCAGGCACAGCCCCATGCAGTCGCTTTTGATCTGTAGCCAAGAGATTTCTATATTGTTTGGTACTTACCACATAAACAGAAGCTTCTTCCTTGTGGCCTTTGCAGGAAATGATTGTTGTCTTTCCCCCAAGTCTAAACTGGAACATCTGGAGAAACATTAGTAATCTTTTATGTGTTTTTATGAGACCAAGGCAATGAAAGCTGTAGGGTCACCACAGATCCGTGTCATATTTGCCAGAAGTAGACCGAAACTGAGATAGCCAATTTAGGGGGAATATTTTATTAAACAAGAAGGGTGTGTGTTTTGGTTAGAGTCAGAGTGTTATTAAACATAAAGAAGGCACTTGAATTCATTTAAAATGTACAATGAGCTATCTATCAAATTGTCTTATTTCCATTGATGGCAAAAATTGTAGGTAGGTTTGATGGCTTCTTTAACATCATGTAGAATGGTCCAGAGCTCAGGAATTTGCTTCTCAAACAATCCCTCCCTCTTGTAAGAGCCGAAGAGAACAGATGCCAGGCAGCTGCAGCTTAAGAGCCCATGACAGATGAAAGGAGACTGTGCAGCTGGAAACAGCTGCCATCTCCAGGACTCTCCCCTGCAGGAAGCTAGAGGACAAACTGAGGAGAAGGAACTGACCAGGATGACATTGTATGTCTATTGTAACAGAGCTGCAGAAGGGACAAATGTGTTGGTTTACTGTTCCCGTGAGCTCGGCCTTTTCCAGCACTGTGCTTCCAGGCCAGCCACATGGATCCCCAGGGGAGGGGGGAAAAAAGTATGGCCCCATGGTGATAGTGGATAGGAATTGTAAGACTAGTAATCATAGTGATGAATATCAAACATATTTTAGTGCTCTACTGAAAGAATTTCCTAAAAATGTTCAAGAAGGGAGTAAACTAAATGGAATACTTATTTCTATTGATAGGAGTTTCTTATTAGAATAAAACTGTATGGCCTTGGCACTTTTTAAATATCACATCATTTTAAAGTGTGCAACAAAGTTTGCTACATTAATTTATTTAAATATGGACCATATCTCAAGATTGTAAAAAAAAAAATCAAAGCTTCATGTCAATTTGCTTGTAATCAGAATTATGTTGTGTTTAACTGATATTTATTGAGATAATTTAAGCATTATAAACATAAAATGCTATTTAAATAGAGCTAGAATAAAATGCATTTGTAATATAATTTATAGATCTATAGAGTTATTTGGCTTCAGAAAATTTTCTAGGAAATTATGTTCGCACTGTATAAAAATGTCCCTACACCTCACTACTAATCTAGAATAGACTACGAGTTGCTTTTCTATCTATAGTGATGGATTTACTAAATATACGTGTTCCTTTCTACCTTGTAGCACATAATCATTTAAAGTTTATAGTGACCCATTGAATTGTGATATTTTATTTCTCCAGTGGCAAATAAATAAATACATATGTATGTGTGTGTGTATATATGTGTGTGTATATATATACACATATATGTGTGTGTGTGTGTGTGTGTGTATATATATATATATATATATATATATATATCCCCTTTATATAGAGAATGAAGCTGGTCAGGTCTTATACCTACAGCCTTGGTCTGAACAATATAATTTTTACCTCAGAAAAATACAGTAGTTATGATGTTCCCAACAATCCGTATCATTTACTATATCAAATCTAAGGCACTGCTAACTGTAAGAAACTATATAGCTATGATTTTTTGGGCCACTACAAAAAAAGAAACCCTCAGCTTATCAAATGCCACCATTCTTTATCATCAGATCAATTGCAAAATTTACCCCAATTTTAGAGTTGTTAAAACATGAAGGGAAAAAAGCACATCTTAAAATCAATGAAATTTATCTTGGCATATAGTTAAATATTAATTGAGATGTAATTTTTACATAGTGGGTTTTCTAAAAGTAGGTCACTAGACTATCCCAGTTGCCTTTGTCCTCCTTTTGCAGCCTCTTTGTCCTTCCAGATAGTATCTGCCTACATCCAGCCTTCACCATCTGGCTGGCCTCCTCCCATCCCACAGGGTTTCCACAGACTTCTTATAGAACAGTACAGAAGAAAAGCAGTTAAGGTGACAATATTGTTCACCACTTCCTCTTCTCCCTTGTCTTATAAGCTTGACCAAGACCAGCAGAAAAAGCTTCTAGCAACTCTGGAGGGCCTGAACCATCCTATGACCCAAAAGAAGCAAGGGTTCACAAAATAGACAAGATACCGTAACTCATGCCCTTATCATCCTTGCCTCCCTTATTACAGCTGCCTCCAGCTCATCTTCTTGTCACCCTTTCATGATTCATCTCCCTTGTGACCTCAGCCAAAGTGATCTTCGTGAACCACAATCTGTTGAGGTCACTTTTCTGCTTACCACCCTTCACTGACCACCTGAACCACTAATGAAGTTGTTTAGCATAGCCTAAGAAGACCAGTCATGATCTCCAGCCTCATCTATTGCCTGGCTTCTCCAGTAACTCCAATAACAATAAACATGTGGTTTCCCACCTCAGTGCGAACTTCCTGTGTGCTCTCCCTGGGCCTAGCATGCCTCGCCTTGTCCCTGCATGCCTATAAGTCTTCTGTTTCCCTTTCAGCATTTAGCTAAGATTAACATCTCTTCCTAAAGATCACAGACACTTCTTTCTCTGCGTTACCTCCAAAAGCTTATACACTGGATAGTAGTGTATTTTTTGTCTGTTATCCTTACTCAACCTTGAGTTCCTTGAGAGCAGAGACAGTGTCTGACAAATAGCTCAATAAATGTTTAATTAATGTTGTTTTGAATACCAGTGATCAGTTTATGTCTCCCCAACCACCTCCTCTCGTTGGCCACACATGGCCTGTCTGTGCTATATTCTTTCATGGTTGAAAATAGATAAACAGAGGAACCATTTGCTTTGCCGCATTCTGCTTAGTGTCACCATCCCATCCAAGCAGACTTTGGCTATTTCCCCAACTCTGAGTTGCATCCTGTCTGCCTCTTCAGACTCCTTAGATGTTTCACTTTGAAAAAAGACCATTTGTGTCAGATAATCTCATCAGATGCTGACAGGCTACGGAACAAATTCTGTTACTGGTCTCTTAGGAAGAGATTTGGCTCCAAACTGCTGTTTGCTCTAAGAGTCAGTTTGTTGTTTTATAGAAATGGCTTTACCTTCATCTTCTTTCTTTCAAAAAGTTTTAACAGTTTCTGATAAGACTTCTATAAAATCCAGCCAAAGCAGTTTTTTGCTCTTGGATTTTGAAAAATACAGATCCCATTTTACATAGTTGTGTTGTTCTGAGATGAAATTGACCAGCTGTGTTAATGAGCATGTCCAGCTATCAGCTGGGGATTCCTGCCAAATTACATCATAACCTAAGCAACAGAGATGATACAACAAAGAAAAAAGCCAAATGGAACATTCCCTCTCATATAAATGTGTTATCCAATGAGTTGAAATGGGCCAGCCAGAGCAGTATAACTCCAGGTTAGAGTGAACAGTATAAATTTTAGCTTTTAAGATGGGCACTGGTTGTAAATTCTCAACAGTGTCCTGTAAACTGGCACCATTGGTGAAAGGCTTGATTCTGAAATACTGTCTGTATTTTCTCCAGCAGGCCATAAATTCTTCTGTGAAAAAGAATGTATTTACCCTCCCCCCTACCATACCCAGGGCATTAAAATGGAGGTTTACTACAGCCCTATCACCTTATAGCTACTTTAAATGGAATCAGAAAATAAGAGTTAGAATATTTCCCAGTGATTTGTTTCATGTACCAACAAGATGATTCTTATGCTTCCTAACAAGTGTCTACCCCAGTCAAGTTCTTTTTTTTTCCAGCTTTATGGAGATATAGTTTTCCACTATATCTATATAAGTTTACACATACCATGTGTAAACTTAAGGTGTACAACATGATGATTTCCAGTCAAGTTCTTAAGCCACTCATATTTTCTGACCCAGGAATTAGTGGGTTTTTTTTCTGAACTACTAGAAATATGAACTTATCAAAGAGGGAAGATGACTTTGATGTAAGGAACAAGAGACAAAACTTCAAGTAAATAATCATACCCATCGATACCTATATTCACTCATTCAGGACTTGGAAATGACCCTCATCTCAGATAACCCACTACCCTCCTGTGAGGAATAGGACAGAAATGACAGTGTTAAGAGTTCAAAAATAAAACTGAAAATACACATAAGACAAGGCATAGATACATCTAGTTTGAGTGAATATATCTTCTAAAATTGTTGCATTTTCTTTCATAAGCCCTTCTTATCCTTGAGGAAAGAAAAGACTACTTGAAGGTTTATCTTCGTGGAAACTACAGGTGGTTTGGCTTTGCATATGAGTTAGCTGTGGATGAATTTGACCAAGCCCAAAGACAAAAATGCCACAGATTGCCTTCAGTGAAAAAAATTTCAAGTGACCATTTGATTTGAATTTCTGTTGCTTCCCTGATTAGATACCAACATTTGCAAACTGAAATACTATCTGCATTTAGCAAATATTGTCTTTTTCTGATTTGTCTTTGGCTTAGGTACCATAATAAAGGAAGGACTTGCTGATCCCCACATCAGTTTTCCAAGTCAATTTGGGGAAAAAAGTTCTCTATCTGCATTCTTTAAAACACTGAACCTATATTTGTTCAAGTGTGGATTTAGTAGGGGCACCTGGGTGGCTCAGTCAGTTGAATGTCCACTTTTGGCTCAGGTCATGATCTCGCAGTTCACAAGTTCTAGCCCCACATCAGGCTCTGCTGTCAGTGCACAGCCCGCTTTGGATCCTCTGTCCCCCTCTCTCTGTCTTGTGCTCTCAAAAAAAAAAAAAAATTAAAAAAATATATATATATTTAAAAAATCATGGACTTAGTAGAAAGTTTGTCTCCAAATCCTTGCTACTAATGAAATTGTATTCAAAGAATGAAATAGGCACTCATGGAATCTCTACTCTATCAAAGATCATAAACAGTGGACAGCAGCCCAAAAAGAAGAATGTTAAGTTTCTTTCTGTGTCCTTTATAGTTGCTGTAGCTATTTTTTTAAGCTGCAGTTCCATTATTTAATATCCAGAAGAGCCTTTTTCATACCTCTTCTCTCATCTTTAAGACTATTACAGGGCATCTGGGTGGCTCAGTCAGTTAAGCGGCCGACTTCGGCTCAGGTCACGATCTCACGGTTCATGAGTTTGAGCCCCACATCAGGCTCTGTGCTGACAGCTCAGAGCCTGGAGCCTGCTTCGGATTCTGTGTCTCCCTCTATCTGTGACCCTCCCTGGTTCATGGTCTCCTTCTCTCTGTCTCAATAATAAATAAAACATTAAAAAAACTTTGTTTAATTAAAAAAAAAAAGACTATTACCTTGAACAGTTCTGACCCTCATACGAAAATGGTTGTAAATGTACTAGAAACTTCTTTCTCAGCTAATGAAGAAAAAAATGAAAACTGGCCCAAGGCCCTGTGACCTGCAGATTGTGACTTTAGTTCTTTAGGTTTAAGGGCCCAGGAGTAGAGGTTGGCCAGAAGTGGTTCCTGGCTAATTCTAAAAAAGACCTTATTCTGCAAAGGCCCTTCTGTCTACACTCCCACCCATGCATAGATAGACCCATGAAAGGTTTGTAGCAAAGAGGTACCAAAAAAGAGGGAGGTCAAAAGCAGGGAGACAATCTAGGTAGGAAAAATGAAACCAAGTAAGTTTAATCATAAGTTTATTATTACAATTGTCTCCATATATTGTGAGCCCACTTAAGTGTGGTTTTATTGATGATTTTTCTTTAAGAATTTCCTTCGTGGCAGGGTGCCTAGGTGGCTCAGTCAGTTAAGTTTCTGATTTTGGCTCAGTACATGATTTCAGTGTTCCTAGGTTTGAGCCCCACATTGGGCTCTGTGCTGACAGCTCAGAGCCTGGAGCCTGCTTCAGATTCTGTGTCTCCCTCTCTCTCTGCCCTTGCGCTGTCTCTCTGTCTCTCAAAAATAAGTAAATGTTTAAAAAAAATTTCCTTCACGGCAGAAGTGGCTATCATTATTCTTGGAGGTAAAGTAGCAGTTACGTGTATCAAACGCAGATATATTGCCATGCTTAACAGAGAGGGCTGCAGTGGACAAGCCCCACTGTTCTCAGTCTGTGTTCTCTGCCCTTAGCACTGACAGCTGCAGCCGGAAGGGGCAAACTGGAGGTATGTCGTCTGCTCTTGGAACAGGGGGCAGCAGTGGCCCAGCCAAATCGCCGAGGGGCAGTGCCCCTATTCAGCACTGTCCGCCAGGGCCACTGGCAGGTAAGCAGGGCAGCTACTTCCAGTCCCTCACATAGGGCCAAGTTCTAGACAGGGCCTGCTGAGGCAGAGAGCAAAAAAATCACAAAGTTTGGGTTACTCAGCCATCATTGGGTTTGACTAAGACTGTGTCAGAAAGTTAACATTCAGAATCATCATCATTAAAAATTTTTTTTTAATTTTTTTAAAAAAAGGGGGGCACCTGGGTGGTTCAGTCAGTTAAGCATCCGACTTCAGATCCAGGTCATGATTTCACGGTTGATGGGTTTGAGCCCTGCATCAGGCTCTGTGCTGACAGCTCAGAGCCTGGAGCCTACTTCTGGTTCTGTGTCTCCCTCTCTCTCTGCCCCTCTATTGCTTCCATTCTGTCTCTCTTGCTCAAAAAAAATAAATGTTAAAAAAAATTTTTTTAATCATCATCATGATCTATATTGTTGTATAGAAGGACTAGCTACTTTCAGCAGGGTCATGGAGTGACCTTCTCATACCTCACGGTATCCAGATAGCCCAGAAGGGTCATATCCCAATAGACCCCTGCTAGCTGGCTTGCAGGTGTCTCAGACTTGCCAAAAGAAAATGTGTATGTAAATTCTAGCTATGCAGTCTTTCCAGATGTTCGAATTCCAGATAAATGCTAATTTATACACTTAGGATGGAAAAGAAAGCATATTGATATTAATCTTTGGAAGTATTTGTGTAGAAAAAAGGCTCTAGAAGCCAAACAGTATTAAAGAGGTATCAGAGACACTTTATTTTATTCACTTCAGTCATAAGTATTCACTGCAGGCAGGCTTGCAGCCCCTAGAGATCAATAAAATGGCACTGCCATAGGTAGTGACTTGTGTTAGAGCTCCCATTATGAGATCATCTTTGTCTACATCTTGGCCTTTTTTTATCTTAAATTCTCTTTTACTTAGAGACTGAGTCAAACATTCAGAGTTGAATTCTCATGTGGCTGTCCTTTAGAGAATCAGAGATCAAATCACGTGGTACCAGCACCGAGCAGGACCTAGAGGGAGTTCTTGCAGTAGAAAGTTACACGTAGAGGTGACTCGCCTGTACAGCAGGAGGAGATCCCACAGTTAGGCCAACAACATGCCTGTGTCTACCTAGCAGCCTCTGCTGGCTAATTTGTCCCTGTTTCTCTGCACTTGCAGATTGTTGATCTTTTACTCACCCATGGAGCTGATGTCAACATGGCAGACAAGCAGGGTCGTACCCCGCTGATGATGGCTGCCTCTGAAGGCCATCTAGGAACTGTGGACTTTCTACTTGCACAAGGTCAGTCCTGGGATGCCAGAGCTGGATGGT
This sequence comes from Cryptoprocta ferox, assembly GCA_028646485.1. NCBI lineage: Eukaryota > Metazoa > Chordata > Mammalia > Carnivora > Eupleridae > Cryptoprocta > Cryptoprocta ferox. Next base: position 42,217,756 of record CM053565.1, read on the forward strand.
CAGTGCCTATAATGACTCAAGGAATTCATTATTTCCAGTGATGGGTTCTAAGAAATGTTAAGAAAAGATATTATTAATCTGGTTGGTTAAAATATGAAAGTCTGTCTCTTCTCCTCCTGTATACAGAGAGACCCTTTCACTCTGATAGTCTTTGTTTCTTTATGGCTTGAGGGATTTTTGGTATTCTAATCAAATTAACATATTCTAAATTATTTAATTCAACTCTGTAATCTCCAGACTTTGATTTTTTAAATATATACCCAGCAGATGTTCATCTTCCAAAGACTGCATTTTTTCTTTAACTTTATCAGTTATTTTGTAGGCCTGCACAGCTAATACTTTTCTTGTATCCAGAGGAGGCAAACAGAGATTAAGATAGTTGCTGACAGTGGGACCCTATTTGAGAAATCAGGATATTATTATTTTCATGTTGTAATAAATTCCTTTTGACATTAACCAACATTCACATACTCCTGGTGAATGGGAAATAAGCTGAAGGAGAGTGCAGTCACACCACCTTCAAAAGGAGCGTTTCAGGCTCCTTTTGATTGCTCTGACCTCAATCACCTATGCAAAACAGGGGTGCATGATGGTGGACTTCTATAGTAGGAAAGTCACTGTACCATCTAGTGGAGTTTGAGCATTTACATGAAGCAGAAAGTAGTAGGATTGTGAGGAGCCTAATGACTCCATTCCAGAGAGCCTTTCTTCTTAGTAAACTGGACCTAAACATCTATAATTACATCTTTGGGCATGCACACTTCAGGGAAACCAGCCCCCTGAAGAATCATACCCAGGCCAGCACAACTGTGGGTAGTTGAGTTAGGAAGAAGACAGGGTTTCTTCTAAGATTTCAAACTAAAACTCAGTCAAAGATTTATTGGATCTTTAGCTATATCCTCCAAAGATTTGTTTGTTTCCACAGCCTCAGACACACAACACTGGGTCTGAATCAGAGAACTGCTCTCCCAGTGTGCAGAGTGGCTCTTGCTTCCCCAGTACAAGCCAACAAACAAGTCTCGTTTCATGATATCTATTCTCACTTCTGCCAAGAGGGGGTTGGGGGAGAAAAAGGGGTGTACCTAGATATCTTCTCAGGATAAGGTGTGGCAGGAGTAAATGTCCCAGAACAACCCAAGTCTGCTGAAAAAGGCAGGACCTCTACAGCCACTGATAACCTTCAGATCACTGCACAGTGTCTGCCACATGCCAATAGAGGCTTATCAGACACAGATTCCAGAGATTTGTTCTCCCTTCCCATTGCAGACATGCTGGTCTTTGTACTACTGATCTTCCTCAACTTATGATGGGGTTACGTCCTGATAAACCCAAGTTTAAAATATCATAGTTGAAAATATCTTCAGTCCAGAATACATTTAATACATCTAACCTACAGAACATAATAGCTGAGCCTTGCCAACCTAAAACATGTTCAGAACACTCATATCAGCCTTCAGTTGAGCAAAATCATCTAATACAAAGCCTATTATATAATAAAGTGTTGAATGTCTCGTGTAGTTTTATTGAATACTGTACTGAAAGTGAAAAACAGAATGGCTGTGTGGGCACAGAATGGTTATAAGCGTATCCATTGTTGACGCTCATGCTCGTGCAGCTGCCGACGAGCTGCGACTGGCCAGCATCACGAGAGAGCATCGTCCTGCACATCACTAGCCCGGAAAAGGTCCAAAATCAAAATTCACAGGATGGTTTCTACTAAATGCAAATCACTTTCACATCATTATAAAATTGAAAAATTGTAAGTGAAACCATGAGGATAAATGAAATCCTCAGTATTTCATTTTTCATACTTAAATCAGAGATGTCCACTAAATCAACAAATCCTACAAACACGTATGTAGCCCACATTATTTGCAGAACACTATTCTAGTGATATGCCAGTGAGTGATTTTCTTTTAACACACTATATAGTCTGTGCTCCCTTAGATCTGGGAAGCAAGGGATGAAACAGAAATACCTGAAAAGTCAAGAATCCTAAGAGCTCTGATAAAGATATTTCAGTTAGGAAGGGGCAGACTTTGAAAGGTGAATGGGAAAAATGTCTTGTTTTAGGGAGGGGATCGTAAATGAAAAGTCAGGGAGGAGAACCAACACACAACAGGTTTGGGGAAATACACGAGTTGTCCAGTGAAGTTCATGAGGGCTTTTGGGAAGTAAAATTGGAAACATATGTGGAAAGAAACCGAAAAGGAACAGATTAAAAGAGCACTTTGGGCTTACTTCTGAAGGCAATGGGGAGCCTTTCAAGGTTTTTTAAAAGGGAATTGATGCCAGAGTTGTGCTGTAAAAAAAAAAAAATCATTCTGGCAGTAGTGTCAATAGTAGATTTGATGGAGGAATTATAGTGGACCAGGGGATCAATTAGGAAGCATTGTAATAGAATAGATGAGAAGTAATGAGGCGCTAATCCAGGTGCGGTAGCTGTTAGAACAGAACAGAAGGGCCAAGTGCAAAAACAATTTGGGATATAAAGAGCAATTAAATGCAGGAAGGATAGTTGAGTTGAAGATAATGCCAAAATTTTAAAATAGATGATTGGAAGAAGTGTGATTCCATTAACTCTAAAGGGAAGAAAAGAGAGAAGAGGAAGATTACATATTGAATTTTGGATGTAAATTGAATGTACAGGTTTATTTCATATGTATCTCCTATTAATTTCTTAAATTCCAGCTTTCTTCATCTGTGGAAAGTCAGCTTATCTGTCATTTACATCTAGAATGTTCTTATCCTGTTTCTTCCACCAGTGGAGGCTCTGTCCAGGAAATTTAGAGATGTTGCATCTGAGGAAACTCCTTAGGTTTTGTCCCACATTCAAATCCATTCTGTGTTAGAGTCGATGTTTTAATTGCAAACTATATGATTATGACAAGATAACCCCATACATAAATGGCTATCATCAGGGTTAGAGGTATGTTTCCTTCTAGCCCTTCATCCTGCTGTGGGAAGCCACAGAGTCTGGTTGTCTGACCTCTAGGGATACAAAGGTGATAGACCAGATAACTGCTGCATAGACCCTGAGCCCAGCTTTGGCACATCTCACATCTGAATCCTGTCCAGCTGAGGAGGCAGCCTGGGAAGTATTCCGTACGCAGTAAGCTGATCCTAATTGAGTTAGTATAACATGTCAACTGTGTGAAAAGGATTCTCTTAGGTACTCTTCACAACTAGCCAGGAAATGATAGGCTCTTTGCCATCCAAAAGCTTACAGTCTAGTCTAAGAATCAAATGTATATTGAACTGTAGACTAATTACAAAACAGTGTATCAAGTATGCTTGATCCTTACGGATAAAAATAGAAATGTTAAAGGGAAACAGATACAGAATACCAAAGAGGCTAAGAGAGTGGGGATGAAATCATTGAAGGCTGACAGGTTTAATTAAACTCTGAATTTCCTTGTGGCCTGGGTTCAGGCTCTTCCCATGAGTTCATTTCCCCCACATTCTAGGGAGGGAGAAAGTGATCTGGTACTGAACATGTACTGAGCTCCTCCTGTTTCACAAGAATCTCTCTAAAACTTCATACTATTACAAATGGGAGACTTTTGCTGAGTTCTGAAAACATTCATCAAGAATTTATTACATGTGAGTAGGGTACATAAAAAAAGATTAATAACAGAATAAGGTGACATATGTTAAGCAGATTCAAGTTGAGGTAACAGTGATCAGGAGAAGCTTCCTAGAAATGGGGATTTTGAAATAGTTCCTAGAGAATGGGTAGAAGTGAGGCTGGTCGTGGGGAAGGAAAAGATTCCCCATGTGGAAGCAAACATGGACAAAAGTGAGGATACGGAATATTATGGGAGAGTCTAGAGGCAGTGAGCACATCCATTCGGCCCAAGTCGAGGATTCTCCAGGGGTGTAATGTAATGAAACTTAAGCACAGACAGTAAGCTTGGGATAGATTGTGGAGGACCTGGAATACCCAGTAAAAACAATGGGACTCTCTTCTACTGAAAGCTTGTAGGATCAAGGATTTTTTCTTTTAACAGTTTGATTGAAAGACCACTCACATACCAGAAACAAAGCCATGCTTTGGCAGAGCATATGCCTTAAATACCAGCTTTCCCTCCTGCTCTGAATTTTCATGTTTTTCATGTTTCCTCAGTCCTATGTTAATACTTGCTCTTGTAGGTGCCTCCATTGCTCTCATGGACAAAGAAGGACTGACAGCCCTCAGCTGGGCTTGTTTGAAGGGTCATCTCTCAGTAGTACGTTCTCTGGTGGATAATGGAGCTGCTACAGACCATGCCGACAAGAACGGCCGCACCCCACTGGATCTGGCAGCTTTCTATGGTGATGCCGAGGTGGTGAGTACCTTTGAACAAGCCTCTGGGTCGTAGGGATCTTAGGGAAGGTTCTCCGTCCATAACGTTATCTGGGGTTAAGGGTAGAATAACATGTAGATAATTCCTGATGGAAGATTCTTGGATCTGTATATGCTAGAGGACAGGAATATTCAAAACTCCACTAAAGACCAAGAATACAAGTCTGGGCTGTAAATATCATAGCTCCCAGCCTGGTTCAGACCAGCTATTGAATAAAGTCCAGGCAGCAGCCAGACGCAGTGTAGCAGTGCTGAGCCGCTGCACTTGTGTTGACTGTTCTCCTTGATCCATGTCCTAGGTCCAGTTCCTGGTGGATCATGGGGCCATGATCGAGCACGTTGACTATAGTGGAATGCGCCCTTTGGATAGGGCTGTGGGGTGCCGGAACACTTCCGTTGTTGTCACTCTTCTGAAGAAAGGAGCCAAGATAGGTAGGAGAAAGGAAGAAGGTGCTGGCCATCTGTGCCCAGGGGCCAGACTGGCCCAGTGGTCTGGCTGCCCTGGGTGTTTGGTGTGAGTGTGAATAGTTTCCCCTCTGCCCTGGCCCAGTTACTGTCCAAGTGAACAGAAGTCTCTTGGCCCAGAGAAAGCGCCATCTGAGCCATGGTCTACACTACTTGGTGTCCAGAATCACATGGTTATCTGCCATACCCCACGTAGCCTTGACCGGGAGGCTACTCTAACCTTAAGCACCTCTTAGTGCTTATGCCTCTATGCCAGCCCCGCCCTGTGAGCATCCTTGATCCCTGCACTGCCCTGAGCCTCTGCTTTCCCTTGCTCTGTATGTGCTTCAGACTCTGCAGTCCCTGCCGCTGCTGTCCCATCCGCTCCCCCAGCCCACAGACCTGTAGGCAAGGGTTGGCTGATATGCTGGCTTTTTTGCTGCCTGCCTCTCACTGCTGCTTTTTCCTTCTTTTTTTTTTTTTCACCTTCATCCATTTTTTTTTCCTCTCCTACAACTTTTTGTTTTCTCCTTTCTTTGAAGGTTGTCAGACGTTACCGAGTCGCCCACGAGGTATATTTCACCGCTGTCAGCATCAGGCGTGGTCTGATGGCTTGGTCAGCTTTGCCTTCTCCTCTTTGATTTTAGCCTGCATGAGTTCCCTACACCTCTAATCTTTTAATTTACTTCACCTTAAAAGAAGATTTTTTTTAATGACTGTTGTAGAGAATAACTTGAACTTTTGATAACTAACCTTGAAAAGCTTAGTTGGTAAATAATTCAGGCGTCTATAAACTAATCCATTTAACCTCTTCTTTCTCTTTGTGGGTAAAGTAGTCCTCAATAATGTTGGCTTGTTTCACATCTTTTGACATTCGAATTGTACTCCTGCTTCAAAGTAAATCCCAGGGAGGCCTATTCGATACTTACAAATTAAGGGAGCCTTTAGAATCTTTAATGGTTCCCCTTCTGCAAAGTACAGATTTTAAAATTAAGAGACTAAGCAGCTAGGGATTTTGAGTCCCAGGTTCTAAAATCAATTGCCCTTTTTGGATTTTTTTAAATCTTGTGGTGACATTTAATGCAAACTCTTTCTCCCAATTACCTTATTTAAAATAACTCCAGACTAAGCCACGGCCTGCCCAAATACAACACGCAGGCTTTGCTGCCCTCCTGTGGTGTAGGCTCAGACAGTTCAGATATTCTTATTTTAAGGTGAATACAAATCCAACGCAGCTTCTTGGCAGTGGGAGTCCCTAAGATACTCCCAGGTCTAAAAGATGAGGAAATTGTTGTGGAGCAAGTTGTTCTCTCAGCAGAAATTCCCCCAGGATGTTTTTTTCACCTAGCTTCCTACCACCCTTACATTGTCTGAGTTTTTTACCCATCATGCATCCTGTACACTACAGGTCCAGCCACATGGGCGATGGCCACCTCCAAACCAGACATCATGATCATCCTGTTGAGCAAGCTGATGGAAGAGGGGGACATGTTTTATAAGGTGAGGGGAGAAAGGAACAAAGTTTCCTCAAAACAGCCACTGACTGTTTTCTATATGTGGAATTTACTAAAGTCTTGACACTTTCATCCGTGGCTCTAGAGGCAGAGGGAGAATGCCATCCCTCAATGATGGGCTCAGAAGTTGAGGTTCCTGAGTTTTTAATATCCCAACACGAGAGCAAAAGTAGCCTTCGTAAGCCTGCAGCTGATCAACTTAAGCACCAAATTTTACCTGGTTACTAGCAGGCAGTTACATAGATTCTGCATGGAATCTGCTGGAAGCTCATGGGACAGGTCAGATTATGTGGTACAGATACATAGTACTCTGTGGGAAAGAGGCATTGATCTTTGCTTTCATATTTAATATATACATAGATTTTTAAAAGTCTGTAATGATAATAGCTGGTCAGCATCCCTGAGTAAGATAAGGAAATCGAGACAAATAGCAATTATAAGATTTGCTTAAAGTCACTCACTGAATGACAACAAAAAAAGTATGGAGTCATTTTGTACTCACAGTTCAAGCTGAAGCCTCCATAACCCTAACAGAGGCTCACTCCTGTGGCCTCTGGGATGTCCCATAAGGACATAACGTGTCAGGGGCACCTGGCTGGCTCAGTCGGAAGAGCATGCAATTCTTGATCTCGGGGTTGTAAGTTTGAGCCCCATGCTGTAGGTAGAGATTACTCAAGTAAATAAAACTTAAAAAAAAAAAAAGAACATTACATGTCACATTTATCTGATTATGTTAAGATTAGTGGCATCTTCTCCTAAAGGTAAATACAAATCCAACCTCACTGACATATCCCTGGGCCCAAAGATGGGGATGATTATGAACCATGTTATTTCCACCTCCCACCCATCCCTGTGTAAGGAATGTACAGAGTTCCTGGGAGCATGGTTGTACTTCCTGAGGACCCTTTGTGTGAAAGTCATGATAATCTGGGACTCTCAGGCTTCTAGGAAACTTGAGTCCTGACCCAACCAGGATTTCACATGACTTCCAAGAAGGGTCTCATTACTCTAGGACTTCAGGACAGCATTGCTCTCAAGAATCTAAGCCCTGGTTATAATATAACTTCTGATATTCTGAGACAAGGAGTCCTACCTCCTAATGAGGATAGGCAGAGCTACTGCTGTTCCCACCCAGAATTCTGCCTTGGTTGACTCCATATCTCTCCTTAATGAAAGGTGCTGCAGAGAAAACCAAAAGATCAGGATCCCTGGTGGAGTTGCAGCTGTACAGAAAGAATGGAGTAGATTAAGATCAGCTGAATGAATGGGAGATGCCTCGTGCATCATTCTGAGCTCAGCCAATAAATTTTCAGAAACAAAATGTAAGAAAAGTTTAAGGCCCCTGTGACCAGATCCCTAAGCTGGTCATAGATTTACTTCATTGTGGAAAATCCCTCCTGCACAGATGGATCACACATTCTAAACTCTTCTCTACCACTGCCTTACCCCAAGCCTTTTTAAAAAACAGGGTAAAACTGACTGATACTGTTTATTCATTGAGATTAGGGAAGCAACAGCTAGACCATTTTAGCTCCCACCTTCTGGTGAGGAAGAGAATGACCTCTTCTAGGGGACTGGCAAGGTTGAACATCAAACAGGAAAAGAACTTTCCAGGGAGGCCAAAAGTAAAGAAGTAGTAACTCTGAAGTGGTTGAGACTAGGAAGGGATATGTGTCCCAAGGAGACCAGGTCAAGGAAAAGCTCCTTTGTTTGAAATGAGCGAGGTCCTTCTCCTGGGAATCCAGCTGGGAAGCGTCCAGGTGTTGGTTCTCTGACTTGGGTCTTGGGTATCCCCTTCAACCTTGCCCTTCCTGCTGGGCTAGTTTCCTGTTCTCACCACCACGGCCAGAGCTACTCGCTAGGCTGGTGTTCGGGAGGGCTAACTTAGTACTCCCTGCGGAGAGGAGGAAGGGAGTGGGGCCACACATCCTCAGCAGCTCAGCAGACCAACTATGTGTTTTGCCATCTTGTACTCCCATTAGAAAGGTAAAGTAAAGGAAGCTGCCCAGCGCTACCAGTACGCTCTGAAGAAATTCCCTAGAGAAGGGTTTGGTGAGGACTTGAAAACCTTCCGGGAGCTAAAGGTGTCTCTCCTCCTCAACCTCTCTCGATGTCGCAGGAAAATGAACGTAAGTCCCTCTCCTCCCAGCTGCTTTCTCCAGCCCTGGAAGTCGACAGCGACAGCCCGTGTCACTCACTGGCTCTTACCAGGCCCCTGAAATCGTTCTCTGCCCCATTTGGAACTTGGTTGTCCTTCACAGAGCACTGACATTTGCAATTCGAAAGAAATCAAGTCTAAGTACAATCCGTATCTGAAACGATAAAAAAGTTAATGCTGTGGGCACTTTGGTAGCTTTCTGACTTTTTAGTTCCCACTGAAAGTGATTGGAATACCATCATCATTACCTCCTACCCCCAAGTCAGTTTTCTGGTCTTTGGGAAAATGTGAGAGCAGTGGTCACTAGAATTCCAGCTGCGATTAGATATGAATGTTAGTCACTCCCTTCCTTTCTCATAGACCCCTAGTCACTTAAGGCAGGGCTGGAAAGAGGGCACAGGACCATGGACTTCAAGGTTTATTTCAAAGGCTAGTCTTGAACTTTTCCCTCCTCTCCTCATCCTTTTACTCCAGCATGCCATGTCCGTTCTTGTCACAGAGGGGGTCTTAGAACTCTTCCTGATCCTCCATTATCTCCCACGTAGTCCTTGGTCCTTCTCGCCCGCCATGCATGTATGGTCTCTGAGGCCCTCGGCCACTGTTCCCGTGACACACAGATGCTCCCGGGCCAAGAACCCTCTCTCAGAGACTGGGAGTAGCTGAAACCGTGTCAGCAATCTCTGACACCCCCCCGCCTGAGGTCTCACAGTTACCTCAGGAGCTAAAAACCACCCACGCCAACCAGGAATGCTGATGCTATAGAGAGCTCAGCTGTGCAGAAGTGAGATTTCAGCCGCGGGGGCAGGAGGGCTGCTGGCAGTTCCAGGGAGGTTGTGTGTATGCACACGACCTTCACATCCTCTGTCTAAACCCTGGCAGTGAGGAGAGCCTCGTAGACGCATGTGTCTCAGAGGACACAGTTATGGCCCGAGGAGGCAGAGCTGCCCCAGGTGCTGAGGAGAGTGGGGACACGGTAGCGGTTCCTGTGGGAAGGGGACGCCCCAGTGGAAGGCAGTGAGGCCCTTCTGTGACATAACCAGACCAGCGATACCCGGGGTCCCCCGTGGCAGCAGCCTATGGGAATGAGACCAAGCTAGGAGCTGCCACCAGCCTGCCACCTTCTCTTATGCCTAACAAAGAATCTGTCCCTTTTAGAAGCATTCCAAGTCCTGCCAGAAATGATGATTGTCCAAAAGAAAAGTGTAAGGTTGGAAACAGAGTAGCGATAGGTGACTCCCATAGGACAGCATACTTCCTCTCTAGAGAGCTCCACGCTTGCTCAGAAACAGTTAACAGCCGCTTCCCATGACCAGCACTGTACCAAGCACCTGAGGTCTGTCATCTCCTTCAGAAATGGCTTGTCACTTTTTCTGCTTTATTTCTACCTATGCCCCAGGCCCGTGTTCCGCCTCAGAAACACACGTGTCACCAGAGGTTAGTGCTTTACTAAGGCTCTGACATTGAAAGAAGAGAAAGAACTCTCCCTTCAGCTTAGGATGGAAGGCTGTCATTAAACCCATGGCTCTGTTCCCCAGGTGCCTGTTCCCAGGGTTCTCTGAGGAGGACAGATGAGACCGTGCTCCTCAGGGAGCCTCAGTGATGAAGAGATGAGGTGACAGCACAGACCCCAGTCCTAGCCTGGGCCCTCTCTTACTTTATTTTTGTTGTTGTTTTAAATGCTTCCTAAGAAAGGAACCAGTTCAGAGAAGGAAAGGCCAGAGAAGCCTCTGCGAAATAGAAAGGAAACTACCAGTTACCGAGCCTCTGCAGTGTGGCAGAAACCGCGTCTGGGGCTCTCAAATGTGGCATCACACTTACTCGCACCTGCAGAGTAGGCATGGATGAGGACACACAGCACACCCTCTGAGGGGCTCCAGGGTGGACCAGAGGCCTGAACCCAAGTCCGTCTGAGGTCCCTGCCCCATCTGGGCTCCGTGGTCAGTGCAGTTCTCCTTTACACAGGCCTCTTCCTGCCGGAGCTCACTCACCCATCAGGAAGCCAAGCGTAGGACGAGGCCTGTGTGAGCTACGTGGATGTGTTTGCCTCACACACACGTGTGTAACAAGAGTTCCGGTTTCCAACTTCAGGAGCTTCACTGGGTTAACATCTGGCTTCTGGGCTAGAAAGAACTTCATTAGAAAAGCAGAAAGAAGGCAAATTAAGAGTATCTTAATGCTTCCGGGCAGATAAATTCCCCAGGAGCTGTTGTAGGGCCACACAGGACAAAGGCGGAAGGAACTCCCAGTCTGGGCCACGTGGCTAGAGCCGTGCCAGGCATGTTGAGAATCCCACATGTTCCATCCATAAATGTCAAACAAATGTACCTGTAATCTGTTTTATTCCCAAATTGTCGATTTTTTCATATCTCTTCAATGACTCATTTGCACACCTATTGTAATGACAGGATTTTGGAATGGCGGAGGAATTTGCTACTAAGGCCTTGGAGCTGAAACCGAAATCTTATGAAGCTTACTATGCGAGAGCAAGGGCCAAACGCAGCAGCAGGTGAGGAGAGAGAGAGAGGGTGAAAAGCAAGAGGTCTCTTTTCTGAAAATCTGGCCCAGGCAATGTAGGCCATCCTGGGACCTACATACCCAAATGTGTCTATCCCTGAGGAATTTTAGGGCCAAGCTTTGGGGACGGCCCATAGCACAGAGCTCTGCTTAAGACTGGCCAGTCTTCGGGGCTGTGGAGCTCTAGGACATTTCACTTTGGGAGACAAATGCCTTTGCATTGTTGGAGAATGGCACCTTCTTCCAAGAAGCCTCTGCCATATCTCAGTCACTTTTTAACCCCTAAAGCAGATAGCATCAAGAGACACTGGTGACTTAAGAAGAGGTCACGTAAGCAAAACATCTCCTGGCCCTTTTAGAGAAGTAGGATGGGTCACTTATACCACAGGCTCCTCTTTCTTTTCCTATAGGCATTTGAGGAGTCCCTGGGTTATTTAGTCTTCCTTCTGGGACTCTCCTCAAGTCTGGTGGCATCAAACCTCCTCCTCACCTAAATCCCCACCGCTAGCACACCACACACTCATGGAGACAGGAGGTCCTTGCTGCCAGGATTGAGGGGGCCCATGAGAAACTCCATCCCTCGTGTTCATCTGCTGTGGCTTGGCCAGTGGGCAAGAAAGGCTCCAGAAAGACCTAGGACCTGCCATCACTGATCTTTGGATACCTTGTCACTGTCCTAGATGCCTCCTGCCCAGTGCCCTACTCTTCTCCTTAACACTGCCTGGGAAAGAACTGCTCCAGGGTCAGTGTTGTGGCCGGGGAGATATGGTCCTGAGACACCAAATCCAGGTTAAGGCTAGTGATGATGGTGGCAGAAATATTAGTCTTAACTAGCTGGGGTAACAGAGTCCTAACCAAAGCTTGACTGTCAAATTCTCTTTTTCCCCAGATAATTCCTATCCCACAAGGCCAGTTGCCCCTTTTCCTGGGCGATCTTAATAGAGAGGATGGGAATATCTCTGAGAGCTCTTGTCCTCATCTGTAAATTAGAATCCTAGTTGCCTAGTCAGCAAGCACCAATCTGATGTAGCAGAACAGAGGAGCCACAGTGCTGTGGGGCAAGGGGAAGAAAAGGGCGGAGGACAGGCTTCTTGCCTAGGACGGAACAGGCCTGAAATTTGGAGCCAAAATATCGAGAATATGAAGAAAAAATTACGCTGGATCAGCAAGATTTTTAAATATTGTAGTTAACTGTTTTGTTGCTAAGCTAATTGACAGTGACCCTGTAAATGACAACCCCACCCAACTCTCATAACTGCCTGGTGTGCATTTGGGCACTAAGAGAATCTTCCTGAAGGGCCTGGCTGGACTGATGAAATGGGGCCATTTCTCTCCTAATCCCAGAGAGGCCAGAAGGAAGATGGAGGCCAAACGGGCTAAGGAAGCATTCTGGACTCTTCCAGAATGACAGCCTACCTGTTTCCTTCCTTACAAATCAAACAAAATCAACCCCCCACCCCAGACTCCCACAGATGCCACCCAAGTTCTCTAAAATAGCGACCGTGGTCTCAGTTCTTGGTGATTCCCGTTGATTCAGAATAACCCCAGTTCCTGTGTTTACATTTTGTCAAGCAGACAGTTTGCAGCAGCCTTAGAGGATCTGAACGAGGCCATCAAGCTCTGTCCAAACAACCGTGAGATCCAGAGGCTCCTGCTGCGAGTGGAGGACGAGTGCCGACAGATGCAGCCGCCGCCGCCACCGCCTCAGCAGCCACCTCAGCCGCCGCTACCAGAAGAAACGGAACCCGAAGCACAGCACGAAGATGCGTACTCTGTACAGGATATGTTCGAGGAGGAGTACCTGGAACAGGATGTTGAAAATGTCTCCATTGGCCTCCAGACGGAGGCTCGGCCCAGTCAGGGGCTCCCGATAATCCAGAGCCCGCCCTCCTCCCCAGCCCATCGGGACTCAGCCTACATCTCTGGCTCCCCGCTCGGCTCGCATCAGGTGTTTGACTTCCGTTCCAGTAGTTCTGTGGGCTCTCCCACCAGACAGAGCTATCAGTCCACTTCACCCGCGCTTTCTCCAACTCACCAGAACTCTCATTACAGGCCCAGCCCACCACATACGTCCCCGGCCCACCAGAGTGGGTCTTACCGCTTTAGCCCCCCTCCCGTGGGAGGGCCGGGCAAGGAATATCCAAGCCCTCCTCCGTCCCCCCTCCGTAGAGGCCCTCAGTATCGGGCCAGCCCTCCAGCTGAGAGCATGAGCGTCTATAGATCCCAGTCAGGCTCTCCCGTGCGCTATCAGCAAGAAACAAATGTCAGTCAGCTTCCTGGCAGACCAAAATCTCCATTATCCAAAATGGCCCAGCGGCCCTATCAGATGCCTCAGCTTCCTGTGGCTGTTCCCCAGCAAGGGCTCAGGCTACAGCCTGCCAAGGCCCAGATTGTGAGAAGCAACCAGCCCAGCTCGGCGGTTCATTCAAGCACTGTCCTCTCCACAGGGGCCTATGGCCAAGTAGCCCACTCAATGGCTAGTAAATACCAGTCTTCACAAGGAGACATGGGAGTAAGTCAGAGCCGGTTGGTTTATCAAGGGTCAATTGGGGGGATTGTAGGGGATGGGAGGCCCGTACAGCATGTCCAGGCCAGCCTGAGTGCAGGTGCCATCTGTCAGCATGGAGGGTTGACCAAAGAAGACCTTCCACAGCGACCTTCCTCGGCATATCGAGGTGGGATGAGATACAGCCAGACACCACAGATTGGCCGTAGCCAGTCCGCATCCTATTACCCGGTCTGTCACTCAAAACTAGATCTGGAGCGCTCCTCCAGCCAACTAGGTTCCCCTGATGTGTCGCATTTAATCAGAAGACCTATTAGTGTCAACCCTAATGAAATCAAACCCCACCCACCAACTCCCAGGCCATTGCTGCACTCCCAAAGCGTAGGCCTCCGCTTCTCTCCATCTAGCAATAGTATCTCATCAGCCTCCAACCTCACTCCTACCTTCCGGCCATCTTCCTCGATTCAACAAATGGAGATCCCACTAAAACCGGCATATGATAGGTCATGTGACGAGCTGTCACCAGTGTCTCCCACTCAGGGAGGTTACCCCAGTGAGCCCACCCGATCCAGGACCACACCATTCATGGGGATCATAGATAAAACAGCCCGGACTCAACAGTACCCCCACCTTCACCAGCAGAATCGGACCTGGGCCGTGTCATCCGTGGATACCGTTCTCAGTCCCACGTCTCCAGGCAACCTGCCTCAGCCTGAGTCCTTCAGTCCACCATCATCCATCAGCAACATTGCCTTTTATAACAAAACCAACAATGCACAGAATGGCCATTTGCTGGAGGACGATTATTACAGCCCCCATGGGATGCTGGCTAATGGGTCCCGCGGAGACCTCCTGGAGAGAGTCGGCCAGGCCTCCTCATACCCCGACGTGAAGGTGGCGCGGACCCTCCCCGTGGCTCAGGCATATCAGGACAACCTGTACCGGCAACTGTCCCGGGACTCTAGACAAGGGCAGACGTCCCCTATCAAACCAAAGAGACCATTTGTGGAGTCTAATGTTTAAAAGACGTTTGTTGGAGTGAGACCCATATGTTTTCACTGCACATCTTCAGGCTTGGTTTCCACATCTGAGGTAGTTCTCTGGCTTAATTTCTCATGCAGTTTCTGTGTGGTGTTTAGAGGTGGCGGCCCACGTGCTGGAGTCCTTTGCATGCAGCCGACTGGGAAGCTGGCCTCCGGTGAGCCAGGACTTTGGTTTCTCTCGTCTGTGCCCCAGCCACATGCTCTCTCCCTCTCTTCCGATGCCAGCGAGGAGATTGTTGTGCCGTGTGCTTTAACCCAGGGAGATCAGACACACTGGTCAGCTTTTTCCAGGAGACAATCGCTTTCACTGATGTTCTTGTTGTGTAAATGTCTTTCTCCTTTTTTACAAAAATGAGATGTTCTTCTTGTTCGTTTTCTTCTAGGAACTTTAGAAAGAGTATGACGCCCCTTTGCCTTTGCATTCTTATCCAGTGTTATCCAAATAGCCAACCCCAGTGCATTCTTGTGCCATGGTGTCCTCCCCTGGACTGCCAGCTCCCTGCAGTCATCAGGTCTAGAATGTTCATTTAGATTATTGCTGGTCTTCCTACGGGGGCAAAAGGATCAAGGAGAAAGAGAGGAAACAGGTCTATTAAATTAGAAGAAGAAAAAACAATATAATTATTTTAAATGTCACTATATTGATTTTCCAAGAAGCGTTTTATGAATATTTAGGGAACAACCAGCCCTTTAAATATTTCACTCAGCCAAGAAAGTTGGATGAGAATCATGGATATTTTTAAATAATACACTGAGAGTTATTCTTTAAGATTTTAGCCAACAATTAACTATTAAAAGCTATTGATTTTCCATGGGGGTGGGGGGGATATATAAATATATATATAAAGAGGAAGAAAGACTGTTCTGGATTCTCAGTCAAAGGCTATAGAAAATCTCTCGTCTCGGAGAAGTCTGCTTTTTAGGTCCTGGTATGTCACTGAGCCTCCTATCTCACAAAAGCAAACTCTTCCCAAAGTTTGGTACAGTAGTCCTGTCAGGTCTTCACTAGAGCCACATTGTGTTCTGCTGGCCCTCTTCCTTTAAAACCCACATGATACAGTGAAGAAATTGGTTCTTTGAGAAGCAAATTGAATTCTCTTGGGGCCGTAAGACTTTATTCTTGGAGTTTGCACCCAGGACCGTTGCACCCCATGCCAGGTGTCATCTGATTCTGTTTCAAGATCTATAGTTTCATTATCTATTTACTCTAGGAATTGTTTCTTCATTTCTTTCTCTAGGTAGGTGTGTTTGGGGAGCAATCTTTGAAAACCAGGCACAGTGAAGTGTTTCAGGGACCAGCAGACCCCTTTCAGCCCTGGGTGGGAGCACATGAGATAGACAGCAGGTCCTCTGATCCAGTTACCCTCCACACTTCTTCTGTGTCTTGAGGCCGTTTGCTGACCTTTCCTTTGCGTGACTGAGGCCAGCATAGGATGGACAGCAAGAACACTGAAACCAAAGCCTTACCACAGGCCTGGTACTGACTGCGCGTCAGCTCTTAGAACTTAAGAAGCTGAACAACAGAGAATCAGCTTTCTGTTACTAGGAATCATTCTGCTCTTGTGAGTAAAGGGCTATAGGAAGGGCAGTTTCCTGAATAAAAATCCAGATGTGACCAGACCTGTTTGTCATAGTAAGTGTCCTCTGAAAGTATCACTAAGACCTGGGGAGCATGAAGCTGAGATCAGAAACATTTAGATTCTGCCAAATAGATGGACCCCTCGGCCCCCAAGCCTGAAACAGGCCCAGACTTGCCTCGGCGCCAGCTCAATACCCAGATTCTTTCCACTCTCTCTGATGCCCAGGGACTGTCTCCTACTCAGACCAGGGTGGGCACCAGTGTCTTGTCCCTTCCCTTCCCTTCTCCCTCTCTTTCTCTCATCTAGAAGGTGAAGTGTACAGCTGTAGCATCAGCCTGCAGCCAGGAGCCCAGCTCCCGCCTTTGTCCAGGCCTCAGCCCTGCGGGGCCCTTTGCATCTCATCCCTTCCTCCCCACCTCTCACTGAGGAGCTGCTGCTACATTCTGAAAAATGTCTGTCTGTCAGGAAAGTGCCCCTGCTGTCTGGAATGCCACACACACCCGCTGTGCTCAGCGGTCTAGGTGAGCAAGCAGGTTCTGCATCTCCCAGACATGCCACTGATGCTGCTTGTCCCCAGGGTCTCTCTCGGCTTTCCTGGACAAACTGGAGATTTAGGGTCTATGCCTTATTGGGCAAAACACTTAAAACAGTCAAAATGCAATTCTTTTTTTAGCCATTGTAAGAGGGAGTGAATATCACTACCGAGCGCCAGTTGAGTTTGACTGGAAACTGCCGACTGGACCTGACTGGGGGCAGGAGACCGTTTTTCCTTGTTCAGCCGACTGCCCATGCCCTGTTGCGCTACTTCACTGCCATGGGGTGATCCTAGTACTGTATCTCGGAGACGCCTCTCCCCCAGCAGCACTCGCTGAGTCAATGTCTGGCTTCCGGTGGGGGAAGTTTTTCAGATGAAACTGGTAAGTTCTACTCCCCCAATTCACATCACCCTGAAATGGAGACAGTGGTAACAAACTTCAGCCTCTAGGTTTCTCACCAAATTGTACGTTTCGTTCACCCAGAATTCTTGCACTAATGGGTTTCCATCACATCATGTCTATAAATGGGTGCACTTTACTGTTTGAATTTGTAACTCTGATAAATACTGGATATTTAAGTGTGCGTAATGTCTTCATTAGAAAATAGGAGAACTGCTCTTGTCTTTTAGTGTATCTTTCAAGGGAAAAAAAAGGAAAAAAAGGAAAGAAATCAAGCAGTGGATCACAACATTTATAGCACAAGAAACAACTGTTGTATATAAGCATCAAGAGGATTAAGAATTTTTAAATACAAAACATATTTGCAGTGATTTTAAAGTGCTTTTCCAGCAATTTTCTTAGGGACTCCTGAGACATGGTTACTTTATTTACTGGATCAGTAAGGCACACAATTAACAATTAAAAATTAATGTTTATTTACAAAGTAAAGGGAAAACCTGTGTAACATGAGAATTTGGCATGGACAAAATGGAGACCATTTTGTATCTGCTGTTGTATCTTGTCCGGGTTGCAGACGTGCACTATTAAAGCCCCAAGTTAATAGAGCACAAACCCTTCTTGTTCCTCTCCCACATGCCCCTCTTTCTAGATGTGTTTAACTTAAACTCGAAGGCTCAGGAAAATGCCACTAATTGGAATCATGTACAGTACCCCAGGTCGTTGTCCAGAGATACAAGTTTGCTAATTTAGTTAAGCCTGGATTATTAAACACTTGCCCTAAATTATTGTAAACAGAACAGCCTAGAGAAAGGTATTCTCAGTCCTTATATTGTATAGTAGTTTATAAACCCCTCTCTAAATGTTGGTATTTTTATATTCCAGAGATGTACCCAATAGAAAAATTAACCAGTATCTAATTTAATATCCATAAGTATTTTCCTTAGATTTTAGTCAGATACAGTGGGTTATGTGGATGTCACCTTGCTTCAACCATATTCTACCACTAGGTGTCACTGTGGCTCTGCACCAGGCTCGTCTGGTGGCGAAGACCAGCAGCGAGTCCTCCCTCTGGAGGGGCCGCTTCCAGGGCAACAGGCAGGCCCAGAGGGTTCAGGAAGGAGGGGACAAAGGCCTGGGAAGGGGTCTTCACGCATCTGTGCCAGATGTGGCAAGATAAGCTCTCTGAACACTACCTGCTTTGGACCTTCAGCCAGGCAGAGGCCCGGAGAATGTTAACTAGAACTCCCTTGCTCTGGTGGTTGGGTGGGTATGAGGAAGACTCCTTTAGGCCCCATGAGCTCCCCTCTCAGTTCCTCTTGGCCTCCAACTTTTACAGCTCCAGAGATGTCACAGTTGGGTGGTTTGATTCAAAAATAGTTATTTTTCTACTGCAGAAATGCCTTGGACAAAACCAGTTGCGCACTGAATCTTTGCCACAAAATGGAACAGGCTCCCCAGGGGGGCAGGGTGTCCCCTCCCTGTCCCAGCCTCTCCCACCCTGTCTGTCTGTCCTTGGGCTGCCCACTTCTCACGAAGCCAACTTGCAAAGGCAGCCTGCTGCTGCTTCCACACCAAGGCCTGTGCCGCCCGCGTCGCGCGCACATTGGGAGGTGTGGCTTTTTCTCCTTTTCCTCTAGGAATTCCAGACTGACCATCTACCATGACTAACAACAATGAACAAAAAGGGCTTAGGGGTAAGAGCTACCTACAAAGACGTGTCATGGAAACCTTCACCATGCAATGCCTTGAACTCAGCTCTGGCTGCTCCCCAGAAAAGGTGGCTGGCTGGGGGCCTGGACACAAGCACAATGGGAATGGTGGAGCCACTGTGCAGAGCTACTTGAATAATCACTGGGTCTTCATCAACTCCTTTTATCACACAGACCACTCAAGGGCTGAAGTGTTGGTAACCTGCATTTCGGTGTCCAATGCCTCACAGCTGCTGAACCATCCTGAGATGCTTGTGGCCACGTGATGGCCACAGTCAGAGCTTTGAAAGTCAGTACCAAATGAATGCATAATTGGACACCAAAAATCAAGTGTTACTTTCATGTTTCCTCACCCATACCATCTCACTTCTTCCTGCTGACTCTGATAATCTCCACTAAGCTGACCTGTCAGGTTTTAGCTGAATGCGTATAGATGCAGGCCAGCATCCCTCTTGTTTTTCAGACAGACCTACTCTGTGGACAGGAAGGAGCTAGCTGCTTTGTTTTTGTAGCACTTACTGGCTGGATTTTTTTTTTTTTTTTTTTGCCTAATCGCTAACCAGAACACCTGGTTAGGGGGACTCGACTCAATCCCTTCAGTCCCCAGGACCAGACAGAAAGTTAATTCTGGAAAATTCAGTACTTGAATGTACCTGCCTTATTGTGTACCAGCGTACTGGAAAAAAAAGATAGAAAAGCCGGCTCCAGATCTCTCCTCCATTCACAGGTTATTTTGGAAATCCTGTAAGTTACACTTCCTGTTCTAGTTTATTTTTGTTTTTGTTTTTTCCTTTGGCTGATTCCTGCTGAGTGGGGCCAGTTCCTCATCAGGCTCAGGGCAGGTGCCGTTCTCAGGCATGGCCTCCTTTCCATCTAGCGCAGCATCTCTGTCTCTGTTCTGTCTCCTCCAAATCCAAGATGATTTTAATTAGTACAGACATGTACAGTCTACAATTAAAGAGTGATTTGTACTAATATGATTTTGATTCTTCCTCCTCTTTGCTGTCCTTTCAAGACACTTGCTGGAAAAAGCTTTAATGCACTTAGTTTTCCTTTAGGTTTTCTATGACTCAGATGTAAAGGACTTTCTCTGTACAGTATATTATCCAATGCATGTTTGTTCTCTCTCCCGATATATTGAACACCACACAGTTGTGAACTCGTGCAGTGGGGATGTCCCGCACCCCACAGAGGCATCTAGCCCCCTGTGTATAAGGAAAGACATTTTCCTTTGCTGTACTTGCTTGAGCAGTTGTATTGTCTGTACATGTGAGCTGTGTGAGGTAGATGTGAAAAGGTAAATGAATGCATTCTCCTGCCCATGTGTACAGATCGCCATCCGTACAATGAACTGTATGTATGAAAGCAAATGTACTTATTTATAAAGGGTAACACTTGGAAAAACACGGTGTTGTGGTGCTTTCTCCTTACATTACGATACCTGTCCAGGGAGCTGACCCAGGCTCTCCCTGGCTTAGGCCTGCAGTGCCAAGGCGGCCTCCCCCAGGGACACGACTTTGGCAGGTTAAAACAGAGGCCAAATTCCTGCTGCTTTGGTTGGTCTCTTGTGGGACAAGCAAAGTCACCCCTTTGGGCTCGTATTCACTCAGCCAAGTGACTGAGCACGTCCTCGAAGTTGGGACAGCACGGTAGGCGCTCGAGAACACTGTGGCTAAGAAAAGATGGTTCTAAGGGCCTCTCAGCGAAGCTTGCAGCGCCCGCCGAGGAGAGGCTTTTTCTTCGGTGCGTTTCTCTCCAGCCAAACCAAGCTTTTCTTTTTTCGTTTTAGTAGCTGAGGCTGCACCCCTGTCTCGCTGCCTGACGCTGGCTGCATTGGGGCCGTTGTGTCCCGAGGCTACCCACCCGAGGTGAGGGGACAGCCCCAGCTAGAGTCCCCGAGGCTAACTCTGTCAAAGCTGCTTCCAGTGGCTTCATCTTCTCTTCAGAAATGTGGCCAGAATTTCCCATCCTCACCATCTAGGGAGGTAGGCGGCTGCGTTGTAAATGGAGAGGCTGCAGGTTTCCTGCCCGGCTGGTACCTCTCTGTCTACTGCAGGGACAAGCAAGGGAAGAGACCACTTCCTCTAGACACCACGTTGTGCTGAACAAACATCCCTGTTGTGTAACCACATCCATTTCCCCCAAACAGGGCTGGGGAAGCAGGAAAACTCCGGGCGCGCAGTCACGCCAGCCTACATGCCAGAGTTGCCTTTAGAGAGGAGAGGAGAGGAGAGGACTCTGGAAGCAGCCACCTGCTTGGTCTGAAAACGTTGGGACTCGGGGGGTGCCAGACCCAGTAAGGTGAGGGACTCCTAAGGAGGTGAAGGAGAGGAGAGGCGTGTCTGGAGGGAGAGGCATGACCTTCATGTCTGGGATCATTTGAATATTCACAAACACATATACCCTTGATCCAGAAGTGAGCACAAGAGCTGGAAGTGAGACGGCCTACAAACGGGCCAGCTGCTTCTCCCCACACGCTGAGAGCCAGCCGTGATCTTGACTGAGTGAGCAGCTTGAAACATGCATCATGCCACGTGCTTTGCATGCTTTTAAGCAAATGAAGGTTCACGCAGAAGCCTCGATTCAGGAGAAAGAGTCTACAGATGCAGAAAGCAAAGACCTCTGGAGAACGTAGAAAATAAACGTCAGGAAGGACTCCTGTTCCCCAAGGATTACTTCTCAAAGGATTTGCTGCAGGGTTCCTTTAAATAGTGTTTTGTTTTAGGTGATGGTCCCCGTGAGATCCAGCCCAACTTCATAAACACATCTGCCTGAGCCTTAGGAACTGCTCTCAAGTGGAATCCTGGCTCGTTCTCAAAGCGTTGCTCCCCTCCTTAAAGAATAAAGAGACCTCTCTTTTAAAAGGTAAAAAGTGGAGTGAGTACTAGGGAAAACTTCTTGCCAAGGCCCTTACCTCGCTCCACCCACCAGCCCATGTCTCTGGGCTGGGAAAAGGGTTTCTCTAACCATGAGGAAGCGCCTCCCACTCTGGTTCCAGAGACTGAACAGTCCCTCGGCCATTTCAGAGCCATGACAGAGATCACAAATCACTTTACCTTCTGTGCCCAGCGGGGGGGATGTTCAGTTTCTGTCGAGCCTGGTAGAACTAACGTCACGTATCTGATGCTGCTAAAAGCACTGGCCCCTGTTTGGCCACGGTGAGTGAAGAGAACAGGCCAGAGAGATCTGCTGTAGACGTTTATTGAATCATCTGTTGCACCAACACTACATTGTACTTCACAGACGACCGGCCACAGGCAAAGTCAAATAAACCACACCGGATCAGCTTTCGGGGGGCCTCCTTAATCATCCCACACACACTTTGGCAAACAGACCAGTTTATAGATTTTTACTGCAAATCTAAAGTTCTGTTTCTCTAAGTGGCGTTCTGGCAGGGGGCGATAAACACTTGTACTTTGGTAGTTTGTCCAAGCGGGAGTTTCTCCACATGTAAGTATCTGGCTATACAGCGTGAGCCAGGTGGTGAAAGAACTGACGGAGCCCCTGCCTGGTAGAGCACGCGGTGTAGGCGGGCGAACACCGAGTCCGGACAAGCTGCAGCGGAGGTGGGGATGCAGGGGGAGGCTGGGAGGGGCCTGGGCAGCCCTGCTGGGGAGGACACCGGACCCACAGGCACCTGCTTGGAGAACTGGCATCGCCTGAGGCAGGGCCCGTGGCAAAGTTGAGTGTTAGAAATCTGAGCATCAGAGGAGGCCGGCATCTTTCTCTAAGGCAGCGGTTCGGACAGAAAAAGGCAACCGTCTATAGAACAGTATTAAGGTTTAGAAATCTCATTCATTTCTTCACCGAAGTAAGCTGTGTCTGTTTCAAACTTGTCATGTTCCTCAAAGCCCAGAAAATGAGGAAAACAAGAAGAGAGCATTCTCCAAGTCCAGGAAGCACAAGGTCAATGCTCTAATCACGTTACTGCCAGACTGAAGCCAAAGAGTGACTCAGGCGGCAGCATAACACACTTATCCAGCTGGGGGGACTAACTGGATTCCAACTCCATCCCAGCCTCCTGCAAAGATGGGCCTAGGTAAGGGGATGAGGCTTTCCTCCTGGACAGAAGCAGGCGGCCCTGCCTTCCCCACTGCAAGGGGAAGGGGGCAACAGGGCAGTTTTTTGTTTAAAACAAAAAAGATTTGTGCCCTCGGCCTCAGGTCAGAGCCAGAGCAGCACCTAAGCCAGCCTGTGAGGGCTCTGGGGGCCGGGCCCCTGCAGGGAGTGGCCAGCCTGCCACCAGCCCGCCAGCGTGGGGGGCCACCTCCTTCCTCTTCTCTCAGCCGCCAAGTACAGTTTGTCTCAGTCCTGTGCCCTCTCCCTCTCCCAGCACAGCGTCTTGGGGCTGAGGACTGAAGAAACAGGAGGCCAAGAGCGCAGCTGGGCCGAAGCCACATCGCCAGAGCTTCCCAGGGGCCAGTCCCTGCCCTCTTCTGGGGAACCTTGCTCCAAACACCAACATAGTTTACACATAATATCACTTGCTCCGCTGCCAAAGACTGGGCCCATTCACACCACCGTGTTATTCAGACTAGCGCGACTCCTGGTTTGAATTCAATGTTACACAAAGCAAGTCTTGGCCTTGCCAGGCCTGTCACTAAGCCCCAGTTTCTCCCACAGCTTTGTGCTCTTTGCAGCCACTGGACTCGGCCCAGCATCCGCTGCCTCAAGGGAAGGGGCACTCTGCATCTCCTTTAGGGATCTGTGCCTTTGTGACCAGGACTGACCACCCAAATTCCTGCCCGAAGCTTCTTGATTTGAGGGGGTGACAGTGACAACAGGGGGAGGGGTCTGTGCATGACTAACAAGACTCTAAAGCAGCAGCAAGGAGAAGAAAGAGGAGGCCAAGCCCTAAACCCCAGAAATCAGCGCTCCAAGGGGAACGCTGTCCCCACGGTCCCTACCCACACTGCCGAGCCCTCCCCAAGAGCCGCCGATCCTGAAGACAGCCTCGACAGGGCACGGCACAAACGCCTATCAGAACCCCCTGGAACAGCCAGGCCCTCCCCGTGGGACAAGGGCAGGCCATCACTGGGAGCCAGGGCTGTCACCCTCGGTCAGCGTCTTGAAATCCATGGAGAGAGCCTGTTCCTCTGCCTGGGGTGGCCGCTTCCATTCCGCGCGGGTCAAGATGTAGAGCACAGTCACGCCAAAGCCGGCCAGCAGCAAGCCCAGCACGTTAGCCAGGATGCCCTCAGGCTCAAATGTGCTGTACTTGGCCCTGCAGGGTTTGGGTGGAAGGGAGAAGACACCAGAGGAGTCACAGTCAGGCCCACATGCCATTCACACCCAGGCCAGAAAGCCAACATGGTCTTCCAATCCCAGCCCTACCCGTCCCCAACCCCGAGAGGAAAACCACTGCTTTGCTAACTCCACAAAGAGCTGGCTCACAAGGCAGAGGTCCCTCTCCGAAGGCCATGGTGGCACGGGACACTCACCCAAGTTTAAACAGCAGCGCCTCCTTCAGGCCCAGCAGGGCTGTGCCCACAGCGAGGAGGAAGATGGTGGCGCCAAAGAAGATGTGCTGCGGGCGGTACCGGCTCCGCAGAGAAAACGAAGCTCCAGGGAACAGGAAGAAGCTGAAGCCCACGAGCCACTACAAGGAAAGGCGAGGTGGTGCCGGGGACTGAGCCGGCCATCGGTCTGACCAACCCAAGGACACCCCAGATAGGCCGCGTCCACACACAGTCTAGGAAGCCCTCCGTCCACCCACTTGGCTTTCTTCATCGCAAGAGCAGGGGTGGGGGAAGCAGTAAACACTTATGGGAAAGGTCCTGGCCCCGGCGCTCGAGGCCTATCTCAGTTCATCGTGCTCATGCACTTGGAAGCCGGGCCTGTGGCCAAACCCATGTGCCGCGTCAGCTGGAAGGCAGCCTGGGTCTGAGGCACCCCCGCCGGGGAGATCCTGGCTTTCATACCCATTTCAGGATCTGAAAGCAGCATCCAACTGTGCTAACGCACCTCCTTCACTTTCAGGCACACGCCCAGGGCAGCGGGCCCTTCTGTGGCACACGCAGCCCCGCCGTGGCCTCGTGCACCCGCTCCCCTCCCCCACCGCCGTGGCGCCGAACCACCCACCTGCACGAAGTAGAGAACAAACGCGAGGAGGCCACACCAGCTGTGCAGGCTGTACAGGTCAGCGTAGCCCTTCTTCCTGTGGTAGTCGAACACCGCCACCAGGCCTGGACCGGAGAGAGGGGCCGTGTGAGGACAGGGCTGATGGGGAGGGGAGCGGGTGAGGTGACCCAAGGGAAACCCAACTAGCCGGGACTTCTGGGATCTGGTCCCAGCTCGAGGGCTGCCAGCACCCAGTGTCCCAGCCGGGGATGCCTGGGGGGCGGGGAGGGATGGGAAGGGGACCACAAGAGAATTGCAGTGGAGACCAGACATGTCAAGCCAGCTACCTCCCCAAGTTAGAAGCAGAGGTGGGGGACAGGGGGAGCCGCGCCCAGGAACTCACCCACCAGGGCGATGATGAACGCAAAGACGTGCAGCAGGCCGTGCAGGACTTTGGTTGTGCGTTTGGTCTCATTCCTGAAGACACGGTAAACCAGCAGGGCTTATGGGGAGTGAGAAAGGGAACGTCAGGCCCGCCGGCCACGGGCAGCGAGGCGCCACAGCTTGGCCGGCAGAGGTGATCTGCATCAAGGGCTTGGCAAGGCACCCCAGCCACAGGCAATGGGACAGAAAACAGGCTCCACGGGGCCCGGCGGGGGACCTCGGGTAGGTGTGCCCTAACACCCTTGCCACCACCACTTTCTCATCAAGTGTCCTGTGTACTCCAGGCTGCGATCTAATTTCATCATGCAGTCACACTGAGGTGTCACCAGGCTTCTGAGTTCACCTCTTAGCTCTGATGATCCTCAAATAGTCCAGTGTTGAACCTGAGCAGATACTCACTACCTTCTGCAAGCAAGCTCCCTAGGTGGGGAACCCGATTCCCAAGCTAACCCCCCTCATCGGGCTGAGCCAGGTGGCACGGGGAATGGCTCCTGGGAATCTGCTGCTGGGAATGGCTGTCACCAGGACCACCTCTAGGAAGAATGGGTCAAACAGATACAGATCCAGCTTGCTTGTTACCAGAGAAGGCCACACAGAAGGCAGCGTGGGGGCCAAGCACAGCCTCACTCCTACCCCAGAGAGGAGCTGTGTCTCTGCCAAGGCCAACATTCCCCCGACACACACACACACACACACACACACACACAATCACTCACACACTCACACACTCACCCTCTTGCAATTTCAAGCCACCCCTGCAGAAGCCAGCCTCAGCTCACAGCCCAGCAACACGCACGTCCTTGGATGCTCCACAAACCTCAGGCCCCTGGATTTGGATGCCTGGTGTCCCCAGGCCCCAAGCCAGCTTCCTTCCTGTCTTTTCTAGAATCTTAGATGTGTCTAAATGCAGGAGACCCCAGGGATGAGAGGGTTCCTGCAAACCACCCCTCTCAGGAGCAGCTCCAGGAGCAAGGGCGGGACTCACCGTCTCCCTGCAGGAAGATCAGGCCTATGACCATGCAGAGGGGATGCACGTTAAACTGCAGGGCGCCCTCCCAGGCGATGCCACCCCTGTACAGACCGAGCCAGGCACCCGTCGTGGCCACCGCAGTCAGGCCCAGCAGCTGGGAGAAAGCCACGTAGTAAGGCAGTGCCCTGGGGGTGGCCGCCACGCCAGCTTGGCTCTCCATGCTGAGGAAGCTGCTGGAGGGAAGACGGCAAAGCTCAGAGTGGCCCACCACCCCCAGAGGCTACGTCTCCCACCTCCCGATGCCCACTGCCCCCCTCCACCCCGCTCTCCCGGCCCCTGTGCTAAAGCAGTGCCCTCCATCCTGAGTCTCAAGTGCAGCTCAGCAGAGGTGCCCCACTTCCCCCAGAGACAGACAGGCTGGTACGTGGCTGTGAGATGCAGTGAGGGTGCAAGAGAAGGTCCTCCAAATTTTGGTGGGAGCAGAGGGGGGCCCATGCCGGTGCCTGCATTGTTTCCCAAGGCCCTGGCTTTTCTCAGTGGGGCTCACAGAGGAGGTTCAGAGAAGTGAGAAAATCCCTTGAAGGTACAGAGTTAGTCACGGTTTATCCTCCAGATGGGTCACAAGTACATCCAGAGAGAATGAGAAAGCCGACTTGCCTGCACCCATGCACCCAGCGTGTGGCCCCGTGTGGCCTAGAGGAGAAGGAATCCTGCCCTCTCCAGGGGCCTGGGTGCAGCCCCCGTGGCTGCCCCTGTGCTCTGAACCCCCTTTGCCTGACGATGATGACATGGGGAACAAGAGCAGCCACACAGCCTGCTTCCCCTGCTGCAGCTTCCTCCCCCCACGCTCAGGGCAGGCTGGGTCTGCACCCCACCCCCACTCAGGACAGGGAGTAGCACCTTGGCATTCAGAGCCCATGGGGTGTTTGATACACATCATGTAATTCACAACCATCCTGTATGGGACAGGAAAGCAGGTAGTTACTCTCCCCATGCCACAGATAAGAAAATGGCTGCTCCAGGAGGTTTAGGAAAGCCTTGCTCAGGGGGCTGTGGTGTGTGCGTGCGTGTGTGCGTGTACGTGTGTGTATGTGTGTGTGTGTGGTGAGCGCAGTTCCTGGATCCTCTGCCCAGTGCACCCCCAGGCTAGCCTCCCCCGGGGTAAGGATGGCCTTGGTGCCAGCTCTTCACCCTGAATCGGATGGTTCTCCAGACCCAGAGCCCGGGCCTGGCCCACATGCCCAGGCAGGAGAGGCAGCCAGGGCACTAGGCCGGTGATGAACAAGGATGGCCTCCTCCATCCGCCTGCCTCGGTGCTGCAGGGTGCTGTGCCCACAGAAAGGTGCTCTCCGCCCCCGGTGTCTCCGAGGCTTTCCAAGCAGCAGCAGTGGAAACATTCCAGAAAATGACAGCTGGGCAGGGATACGGCCTAACAGGTTCTGGGTCTCCCTCTAACACCCAGTGCGTGCTCTCTCTCCACCCTGTACCGCTGTGTCCAGTCAGCCTGGTCTTCTACTAGTAATTGGGTAGGTCTCTCTTTACCCCCCAATTCTCTCTGCCACATCTGACAAATTTTGGCAACTTCACCATTAAAAAAAAGTTGGGGGCAGTGGGGAGTGTTACTAATACATACTCTCCATAGTAAAATACAGGTTAACATAAAAAGGAAAAAATTTACAAGTAATCTGCATTTTCATGTGTGTCCTTACATCCCTTTTTTCTAGAAACATATACATTCTTTTATAAAAACAGAATCATACCAATTTCTAATCTGCTTTTTTAACTTAATAGTAGATTTTGTGTATCTTTTCATGTCCATGAATATACATGGACGTCATCGTCTCAATGACATGACAAGACTGCACCGTGCAGCAAGCCCTGGTCCCAGCTGTTCAACATTCAGCAACTTCCAGTTTTTCACTAAATAAGCCACACTATGTGATCATCTTTGTACACGTCTCATTAATTCCTAAGTGGAGAAATGGAATCCTGCAGCCAGGCTGTGTTCTTTTTTAGGTTTTTGACGTTTTAACAAATGATCTTCCAAACACATTCCCATGGCACGTGGGAACTATTTCCAGAAGCCCTGGCATACAGTGAACCCCTATATCTGAAACTCTTGCCTCTGTCCGTATCTGTGACTGTTACACAAGGCAGCTCCTACATCTAGGGCCAGTTCTATGCTCTCCCCCAAATACAAACCCCAATTCTAGCTACCCACCACACATCTCTACCAACATCCACAAACACTTCAAACTCCTCTGCACACCTGTGGTCAATTCATCTGCCCGTCGTCGCCATAACCGAATCCTCTCCTGACCTCACAGGTGGCCAGTGCGGCTGCCCTCCTGGTCCCAGCGCTGACACCTCCACAGACAGGCCACCGATCCTCAGGGTTCTCCCCAGGGCCCCCCACCATCACTTCCCTCCTGGCCATCTTCACTGCCACCACCCCAGCCAGAGCACAGAGCTTTGGCCCTGATCTCTGTACCCCTTCTAATCCGTCAGACCCGCCAGGGACAAGGACAGGACAAGGCCAGTTCCCCAACTCATGTCGCCCCACCTCATGCAAACGGGGCCCAATGCCTACCTGCCAGTGAAATGGCAACACTTGTAACATGATCCTAACTCAGTTTCCACCTGCAGCCCTGCGTCTTCCCACCAAGTCCGCTTAGCTTCTCTGCTCTCAGGACACCCTCTGCCTCACTCCCTCCTCCTCTCTTCCGGCTCCCCGCCACTCACCCTCGCCTCCATCCACCTGCCCCACGACCTGAAAGGGACATTTCTTTCTTCTCTGTCCCCTCCTTTGCCTCCCCAAGGCTGGCCTGAAGCCACTCACCCTGTCAGCGGTCTGCCTGCTGCGAAGCTCGCCTGTGCCTGTCTGCTAACCTGCCAGCGAGCTCCTCCAAGGCAGGGAATGCGTCCTACTCTTCCTTGGGTCTCCTGGGGATCTACTGCCCTGCCCTAACTATAACAGGAGAAATCTACCAAACAGAGAGAGGCTGTCCTCGGGTCACTTGTTCTCTGTCCTCCCCGCCTTTATTAGATTTATCCTCAGAGAGCCCGGGGCACAGTCAGAATCTGATTAGCTCCGAATTAGGAGAACAGAAGGAACACGCTTTGCTGCTGGTAGACCTGCCACAGCTTCTCCCTGCCCAGCAGAATAACCAAGGACAGTAGTGGGAATTCAGGGCCGCAAAGGGATCGTGGCCCCTGGATCTCGGAGCTACTCCGTGGCCAGGCAAGCCAGAGCCAGCATGTTACCCTCCCAGCCAGTCTCCTAAAGAGGCAGGCGGAAATCAGGGCAAGGTTCTCCTCAGAGAGGAGACTGTTGCGACTTATAAGAATATGTAGGATGGGGCACCTGGTTGGTTCAGGTCCTGATCTCACAGTCTGTGAGTTCGAGTCCCGAGTCCAGCTCTGTGCTGACAGCTGAGAGCCTGGAGCCTGCCTCAGATTCTGTGTCTTCCTCTCTCTCTATGCCTCCCCCACTGTGCTCCTCATGCTCTGTCTCTCTCTCTCTAAAAATAAATATTAAATAAATAAATAAAATATATATATATAGGATGGAGCTCCTAAAACTCTTAAAATTTCCCAAGAAAGCCCTAACGCTCTCTTCTGTTAATGAGCCCCTAGATAACCTGTAGACTGGGGGTGGGGGGTGAGTTGCCAGGGGAACCAACCACGTGACTGAAGGCTGGACCTTTGAGTTCCACCCCTCAACCTCTAGGGAGGGAGAGGGCAGCAGATTTGTTCAATCACCACTGACCAAAGATCTAATCAACCCTGTCTCTGTGCTGAAGCCTCCATTAAAATTCAAAAGGAGCTTCCGGGGGGAGGATGGCTACCCTAGTTCCCTGGGGATGGAGGCTCCTGCACTCTGGACCCTTCCGGACCTCTCCCTACCTACCTCTTCGATCTGGCTGTTCCTGAGTCACATCCTTTTGTAATAAACCTAATAAGTAAAATGTCTCTCTGAGCTCTGTGAGCTGCTCTAGCAAATTAACTGAACCTGAGGAGAAGGCCATGGGAACTTCTCATCTATAGCAGGTGGGTCAGAAGCACAGATGCCAGCCTGGGTTTGCGACTGGCCTCTGAAGTGGGGGGCAGTCTCATGGGCCTGAGCCCTTAACCTGCCATCTCCAGGTAGACAGTGTCAGGATGGAGTTAAACTGTAGGACGTCAGTCAGTGTCCACTGTGAACTGGAGAAGTGGCTGGTGGCACTGAAAAGAAATCACACTTTGGAGCAGCGAGGTGACCAAACGGGCGGCTTTGCCGCTCTGCACTGTACAGTCCCACCCTGAGCTCCCCAGGAGGCAGACCGCTGATGCTGTTTGCACCCACCGCAGCAGAGTGGGGATGCCCACTAGTGTCTGGGGGACGCCAGGGGCCTCGCGGTGGACTGAAAGCCCCTACTCTGTGCCCAGCACTCTCACGGAACCTTCGCCATATACCGCTCTGGTAAGAGGAGTGCTGTCCCAAATTAATGCGCGAGGAAACTGGGGCTCAGAGAGGCTAAATGGCATGCCCCAAATCATCAGCAGCAAATAGCTGCTCACCTTATTTGTTCATTGGGCCCCTGGTGTGTGCTGGCCATACTGCTAGATGCCGGAGCTATGCAGGTAACACTTGATCCCTGCCTCCAAGGAGCTTGCAGACAAGTTACAGAGCAGAGGCAGCTTTTCTTAGTAAAGGGTAGTAAGAATTCAAGCCACAGGTTCAACTCAAGCCGCCAAGAGCACTTTCCACTATACACACAGATGACAGTTTTCCCACTTTAATACATCGAGGGGACACTCCCTGAACAGTTGGCTGTCTGGTGGTGGCGTGGCTTTGCCTAGAATCTAGGGTGGAGCCCTCATGCTTTCCAAACACTGAGGCCAATCAAGGATCTGAACGGGCATTTGCCAAAGAAGTCTCTTTGAAACAGAGATCCAAGGAGGTCTCTCCCTGTCCCATGCCAGTCCTCCTGTGCCCCTCACCCTTCAGGAAACCACATTCCTAAGGCGGTTTAAGACCACCACAGCACCAAGCACCAGTGTTCCCTGTGACTTCTCCTGGGAGAAAAGGAAGCAGGATGGGAACAGGTAGTTAAGAGAGATGGGATGGCAGGAGGGAGAAACAGCTTCTCCATGAGATTTTCATGTCAACTGCTCTAAAGGCAGCTCTCCTGACCCATCTTTCCTGGGGAACTAGGCATCCGGGTAATGAGGCAACCAGGAGGAAGCCATAGATAAAGGATGACCTTTGGAACTATGGAGGACCAAGCTATCTCCCCCACGCCCCCTTTCAATTTGAAGGTGATTTCAGCCCAAGTATGAGGGATGCAGGAAAGCTCACACCAAGCAAGACCATCCGGCCTCAGGCAGGCCTATCTGTGCCTTGCCTACAGGTGACCCCGCAGTCAAAATGTTCCAAGTGTGGAAAATCCAGATTCCTTCAGCAATGGCATTCCCCTGTTGCTTAGTCGGTTCAACATCGTTGACAACCTATCTTTGTGCAAGGAGGGGCTGCTTCCAATTGCTGAAGAGAGAGCACATCTCACTGACTCTGGTTGGAATCCAACCCATCCACAAACATGTTTTGCATGTGCAAACCTTGAAAGCAGTTGAGATTCACTCCCTAGCAAGCAAATGCCTTTGAATCAGGCCCCTTCATTTCCCAAACCAGACAGTGAGAACACGCGCTTCCCTCCCAGCTGGGTTAGCCCCCTTGAACACCGCGCCTCCTTTGTTCCCAGAGCAGAAGTGTGGGCAACAGCGTCAAGGGCCTTGAAGCTGCCACCTAAAGGTGTCCTCTGCCTGGCAGATCAGAGTTTTGGAAGTAGAGGAGGCTCTTACAGCCCTTAGAGCCCCTTACACAGCCACCCTCCTTACTGTCAGAGCACAAAAGATGGGGGTGACAGCTCTGGTAGCTTCTGGAACTTTGGGCTGAGACAGTCACCCTTCCCCTCCCACACACACTTGCAGTGAGACTCCACTTAATGCAATCAAACAGGGACAGGAGATACCGCAGGGGTTGAACGTGCTGAGAATTACTCTCCTCATGTCCACGGTTACATTAAAAGGCCACCAGGCCTAATCTCATTATGAGGACCAGACACTGCCCATGTCCTAGAGCCTGGAAGCAGGCAGCCTGGCCTGGCGGCAGCTTGGCTTGGCTACAGCCCTCCTTGGCCACAGCAGGGTTTTAATTGGGTTAGACAAAATTATACTGGGGACGGAGGTTAGATCTTTTCTAAGATCTAAGTGAGTGGGGTGGAGAGGAAGACTCAGTTGCCCTAGAATGCCCTAGAATGTGATGGAAGAGAAGGCAAAATGAAGGTGGAGCTGTCAGGCAGGGCTCCAAGTAGCCCGAAGAAAGCCAAGCCCGGTTCTCCATTAGGTATAGAGGGCTTGGTGCCAGGGTTCCCAATACTTGTAGGGACCCACAAAAAATATTATGATTTCTGCTAAAATCAGAAGGAAAAAAAATAGTGTTGAAGAAAATGTTTTAATTTTTAATCCGGCCTGGATTATATTTGTCTTTATACCAACACAACTGTAAAATATAGGGTTTTTTTTTTAATTGTTATTATTTTTAATGGAAGAAGGGTCCCAGCAAGGCAAAAGTGCCTACGACCTATGAATGCAGCTCTGGTCAAACAGATGTATTTTTTTTTTAATTTATTTTTTATTTTTTTATTTATTATTGAGACAGAAACAGAGCATGAGTAGGGGAGGGGCAGAGAGAGGGGGAGACACGGTATCAGAAGCAGGCTCCAGGCTCTGAGCTGTCAGCACAGAGACCGATGCGAGGCTTGAACCCACGAACCGTGAGATCATGACGTGAGATCATGACATGAGCCGAAGTCTGATGCTTAACTGACTGAGCCACCCAGGCGTCCCCGGAAGGGATGTATTTTTAAAGCCAACCCCACTGTATCTGACTCTATGCTCCTGGTCAAGCCAAGTCCTCTCTCTGAGCCTGCTTCCTCATCCACAAGATAGGGGATATCGAGTCCCACCTTATTACTCACTAGCCTGGCAAAAATTAAGTGGGATAGAGACGGAACAGCACTTAGCAAAGTTCCTGCCACAGGGTGGGCACTCTATCAGATAACAGTCCAACAAAAACTAAATCGGGTCCTAGTAGCAGGTTGGGAAGAGTCAAGAGTCACACATCAGAAGTTGTTGACACAAGAGGCTTGGGGCCACAGAGAGCCAGATGGCAGCACTACCCCCTCTCATAAATCCACACTCCCCTTCTGTCTACTCTCCATCCCCCACTGGGCAGAAACCCCCCGATCTGGGGCGGCTTTCTCCACCAACACCTTCTGGAGCTGCTGAGGCCCCCCAAACTAGCAGGAACCAGGCTCTGCGGGCCACGGAAGGCGCCCAGGACGGGGAAGCTGCTTGGCAGGCGTGGTGGCTCCACCTCCCCAGTCCCGAGGCTCCTCCTGCGTGGCGGTGGGGTGGCAGCAGCCCTCTCTCTATGCGGGTCTCACCTTGGCATTTACAAGTTTTCTTTCGGTATTTCCTGCCTCAAATCCAACTTCACAAGAGAAATCAAGGTATCTAGGAGAAGGGGGCAAAGCTTTGGGATTTCTTCATTTGCTATGAAAACAAAAGAATAGAATCCAGATGTCCTGAGACGGAACTTCATTTAATGAGATCCAGAAAATCCTCAAAGACTGCCAAGTTCCGGTGTATGACAGGAGAGGGGCAGAGGGGCAACCTCGAGGAGAAAGGCTGGGGACAGGGTCCACAGGGATCCCCTTCTCTGTGGTGCCCTCGGGGGAAGAGCAGGCAGAGAGTGGAGGTGGCCCTGCCATCACCTAGGTGTCAAAGGCAGCAGGGGACCCCTTCCTTCGCTCAGTTCTGCACCCCCTGTCCCCACAGCTCAAGGGCCTCCCAGGCCCAGTCCAACGAGCCAGGACTTCCCAAACGAGGAACTCCTACCCTCACACCACAAAGCTGCGGATGTTCCACACCAAGGAAGGGATCTGCTAGCGAGTCATTTCACCCCCGAGACAGGCGAAGCTGAAGGAGGGCCCGCCAGCAGCAAAGCAGTTGGACCCGTTTCAGGTTTCAAAGGAACGGTCGTGGCCAATGGTGGTCGATCCACATCTAGCCCAGCTCGTTTCTAGAACATGCCTAAATATCAGCCGTGAGCCCACTGACAGGTGGGGTCACCTGCCGCTCCGTTCTAACTTCCGGCAAGGAGCGCGGCCAGCCCTTTCACCTCCGGCGGGGCTCAGGAGCAGGCGAGGGGAGGAGCAGGTGTGGTGGCAGGTGAGGGACAGAGAACGACTCGCGGCGGCTCGGGGTGCCCGGGCCCGTTCCGCTGCGGGCGCACCTGGGCCCCCCTCCCCGACTCCGCGCGGGGGCTCTGCTCGCACCCACCCGCCCGGGCCGCCTACCTGGCCGGGCGCCGGGCCCGGAGCTCGTCCCCGCCGCGCAGCGCCCCACCGCGGACCTGCAGGCGAGCTCCCAGCGCCGCGCGCAGGCCGCTCAGCCGGTTCCGGCGGCCACGCCCGCCGCGGAGCTACGGCGTCTCCATGGCGACAGGGCGGCGGGCGGCGCGGCGGGGGTCACGCTGAGGGCAGGGGGCGCCGGAAGTGCTCCCCGCGCGTCCCCGCACTCGCCGCAGGGCCGGGCCGCCACTGGTGCCCAGGTGTCGGGACGCGGCCCCGTCAGGTCCCGGGCCCAGGCCTTGACGCCGCGTGACAGAGGCTGCGGCGCAGGGCGCTGAGGGGCGACAGCCGCGGCCACCGCGACCCCGGCCTTCTGCACCCGAGCTCGGGTAACCTTCGAAATCTGGGCCTCGCGACCCGGCCTCAGGGAACCGCGCGTTCAGGGCCGCCAGGGGGGTCTGCGACCCCGTGGGTGTGGCGGCCTCCTGCCCAGGCCTGACGCGGAGGCCGCGGGCGCAGTTGGTGGGGGGGATGGGCTGAGGAGCGGGGACCGGGACCCGGGAAGGGGACTGAGCCCGGGCGCCACGGGGAGGGTCTGCAGGCCGGGAGAGCAGCGGCCGGGCCTCGGCCTGGGGTCCGCGCTTCCAGATTCCCTTCCTCTCCCTCTTCTCTCCCACCACCTTCCCCTCCCCCTCGCCCCGCCCTGGGCTCAGGTGGCCACTAGGTGTCAGACACGGTCCGGGCCTGGGCCCTCGCTGCAGCTCCTGCGGCCCTGGGGGAACACACCGCCTTCCTCCCTGCCGCGAGGGAGATGTCACCTTACGGGAAGGCTGGACTCACCACTTCCCCAGTACCACCCTCCCGACACACACACACACACACACACAGAGTGACTTTTCCTGCCCCCCTTTCTCAGAGGGCTTTGTCTGAGACTGACTACCCATCCCCCAGGCAAACCAGCCTGAGGATAAATACCAGTTCTCACTAGCGGAAGGCATAGACCTTGCCAGCAGAGGCCTCCCCTGTCCCAACAGCTAAGAGAGGAGGATGCCAAGGCCAAGGCTGGGGGCCAGCCCCTACTGCAGACCCCTATCCAGGAAATGCTGTGGGTAGATAACAAGCCCAGCTCAGACTTCTTACAAGCTCAGAACAAAAGGTTCTTTCCTGTCAGATGCCTGGCAAGACTTACCAAGAGCCTGGGTTAGGAGGGAAATGGGGTTTCCTCCCCTGGAGATGTAAAAGATACCCCTCCCCCACATCGTGGCTCCCCCTCTGCCCCCCCCCCCCTCCGACACTGTGGACTTCCCATGGGCAGTGGCCAGAGGTTCCTGGAGGACCCTGGCCCAGCAGGTCCTTGGGGATTTAATACCCCCTTACAGAGAGAACATACTCTCAGGCACATGGCAAGACACCCAAGGATGCCCACTGCCCTGGGCACACCTAATAATGGGGCAAACAGCAGAGCCCACCCCTCCAAGTGACCAAGCTTAAACCTGCTACGGCATAAATTTGTTGGAGTAGCTTTCCAGTTGGAGGGAGTTAATGGACATTTTAAATTAAGAGACAGCTTCCTTAGCGTGCCAACAGGCAAACAGCAGGCAACAAATGCTCTGTGTGTTAAATGTGGAACTGAGCCATTTCCCATTGTTTAGCCTGTATATCTGGGCTTAGAGGAGGAGAACTGGAGTGGGCAGGGTGGCACAGAGGAGCAGAGCCTGCTGGGAACTCTGTGTTTAAGTGCTGAGCTTCCCGATATAGGGCTTTCAGCCCCTTCCAAAGCTGGGAGAGATGCCTGCTGAGGCAGGAAGGGGCCCCTTGGGTCCTTCTTCCCCGCTGCCACCATGGTCCATGGCCCTGGGCTGTGGCAGCTCCCTCTCAGAAGGGAGCGTATACTCTGCCAGCAGTGTTCTCAGAGGTCTGCTTAAAGTGGGGAGGGGGTGGAGGTGGTGCTCTGAGTGACATGGTGCCTCCATGGGGACCAGCCACACAGGGACTTAGCTCTAGGAGCTCATGGCTCTTCTCAACCATTTTAAAGAGCAGATGATTCCACCAAACTGCCATCAAGCACCATAATCCCCAACCCAGGATGGCAGACACCCCTGCTCTCCCCACACTCCCTGCTGCTGATGCTGCCACAGAAGTGAAAGAAGCTTCTGCCCTACAGCTGGGGGCAGAGGTGTGTAAAAGCAGGCTGGCAGAGCAGCACCAGGGCCCCTTCTTGAGGACTGAGGATGCGGTCCAGGGCATGTTCCATGCAATCCCGTCCCTTCCCCGCATTCACAAAGCCACCACCAGACTCCCCAGATTCCCTCCCTCCTCTCCTTTGGAGTGTCCCGATCATCGATCATCGCTTGGCTCATTCTTTCAGGTCTCAACTCCCGGAACAGGCCTTCCCTAACCATCTGATCCAGCAGCTGAAGTTGAGTTGCAATGTAGGGAGAGACTTTGTGGGGTTTTTTTTGTTTGTTTGTTTTTTTGTTTTTTAATTTTTTTTATGTCTTTATTTTTTGAGAGAGAGAGAGAGACAGTGTGAGAAGGGGAGGGGCAGAGAGAGGGAGACACAGACTCTGAAGCAGGCTCCAGGTTCTGAGCTGTCAGCACAGAGCCCGACACGGGGCTCAAACCCATGGACTGTGAGATCATGACCTGAGCCGAAGTCGGATACTTAACCGACTGAGCCACCCAGGTGCCCCGAGACTTTGTGTTAAGCGTGCTCATGACAGCTCTGGGAAACCACACCTGGTGTTCACCTTGTTCTTTGGCCAAAAGCATTTAGAGGGCAGGAAGAACCAAGACGGTGAGCAGAATGTACCCCATGAATGGGACCTCAGATTCCCACAGGCACCTGGCTGATGAGGGCTGCCCTTACTAAGGCTCCCCGATTGAGAAAGATGGATTCCCAGTTAAATTTGAATTTAATACATTTTTGGCATAAGCATGCTCCACTCCCTGTAATATACTAAAAATATGTTCCTCATTTATTTGAAATTCAAATGTAGCTGGCAATCCTGCTGTACTTACCTGGCAAGCCTACCTTGCTCCTGTTTGGGAAAGACAGGAGAGGGGCCTCCTGGCCATGCGGGCCCCTCCCAGCAAACATTTGCCATTCCCAACAGGCTGAAACACCCAGTTAACTCCTCAGCACATGCTGCAGGCAGAGGCCTTAACCTTGGGCTGCAGAGAAAACAAAAGGCAAGGAGATGGTTCCCCAGGCCTAACGTTCTGTGAAATGCACCCAGAATTCATTCACTCTTCACAAGAATTTTTATCAGGTCCCTTCAGTGTGCCAGGTGCTGGGTGACCCTGGGAGTCTATCAGTGAACACGAGAGGCACAGCCCTTTCTCTCAGACCTTAGTGCATAGAAAAGGTGCTTAACCCAGATATGAGGGTCAAGGAAGACTTCTGGGGCATGTGACATCAACTCAGAGAGCTACAGGACAAGCAGGGGTTAACATGCCAAAGAAGCAGCTAGAGGGGCTAGAGCATTGTCCAGGAAAGAGGAGGTGGCCTAACTAGTTCACCCTTGGGGCTTCTGGGCCACGGCCAGAATCAACATGCCTGAACCAAAGCCTGCACCAGCTCCGGGAGGTAAGCCTTGCCTTAGGATGGCAAGGAACTGAAAGACATACCCTGACCAGTATACAGAGGCGGGAGCAGCCTACTGCTGGGGGCGGCACCACGGGCCCTCTCCGTGAGGAGCTTGCTCCAACTTCCTTGAAAAGAAAACTAGTCTGAGTCTGAAAGCACATGGCTACTTTGATGAGCTTAAAATGGAACTATAATCACTTGGAGAAAAACCTATCTTTCAGCTTCAGGGGCAGCAGCCCCAGCAGGAGCAGCCAGAGCGCCAGGAGCAGCAGCGATGGGGAAGGAGTGGCAGTGAGGCAGGGGACTGGACACTGAGGAAGACAGTGAGTCACCTGGAATCTCCAGAATTCAAGGGGATTGGGCAGAGGGACGTCAAGGGCTGTGGGTCCTAGCCTGCCCCCCAAGCTGGGAAGGCAGCCCGGGAAGGCAGATCAGACAAACAAGAGCAAAACCTGCTCACAAACCAATTTAACCCCTCGGGATGGATGGAGAAGCGATGAGCGTCAGGACAGTCGGGCCAGCTTTCACCTCTGCCAGGCTCTGAGGAACAGGACATGGGTTGGATAGGCAGCGGGGTTCAGCCTGGTGCAAGAGGTGGCATGATGGCACCTGGTGCCCAAGGTGGGAGGTGATGGAAGGGGTGGGCCTTCCAACCTCTCTTTGTGTTTCTGTGCAGCCCCCCAGGGGAGGGAGGGATCAGCAGGAAGTCTGATTTCCCTTCTGCTCTCCCTCCCTCCCTCTCTTCCCTCCCTCCCTCTCTCCCTTCCTTCTTTTCCTCCCTCCCTTCTTTCCCTTCCTTCCTTCTTCCCTCCCTCCCTCCCTTCCTTCTTTTCCTTTCTTTCACCAAAGCTTTATTGGGCACCAATTTGTATCAGGCACTGTTCTGGGCACTGGAGAAATAGTAATCGATTAAACAGAAGATCCTGCTTTTATGTAACTTATATGAAGTAGGGACATCAGATAATTAAAAGGAAACTGGCTAACAATGCATATACACACATACACATATATGTACACCGACACACAGAAACCTAATTGCATGTAGCAATTGTTACAAGTGTTATGAAGAAAATAAAGGAGAGGAAGGGCTGGAGTGTCATTGGAGAAAGGCTCTCTGAGGAGAGAGGGGTAGAGGTGCAGGCCCTATGAAGATGTAAGGGAAGGTAAGCCCGGCAGAGGGAAGAGGGAGGAAGGGCAAAGGCCCTGAGGCAGGAATGTGCATGGTCATCTCCACCCTGCCCTACCCTCTAACACTGTCCTCCCCAACAGAGGGAGAAATTGTATACAGAGTAGTAAACAGGAACGTAAACAGGTTCTCAGGGAGGGCAGAGGTTGAAGATGTGAGGTGTGTAGCAGGGACCCAGCAGCAATTCCCAGGGTGTCTAAGGAGTGTCCATAGGCCCATAGTTGTAGTTGTATCTGATTAACGGCCATGTCCTTCACACAGGGGAGAATCTGGACATGGGGTCACAGTCAGTGAGGCACTGCCAAGTACCCCTTTTCCAGGCTGGCCTGAGCAGGAGGCATTGGAGCCCAGCCCAGGACCTCACTCACCTGGGCCACCCTCCCCCGCCAGGAAGAACACATGAAGAGGTTTGTGTCCCAGTGGTGTCTTCAATCCCCACCTTCCTGCTTTTCTTCTTGAGTAGGCCAGTCTGTCAGTCAATCAACAAACATCGAAGACCTGCTATGTGAGTGCTAGGGGTGTTCCTTGTGGGGAGCAAGAAAGACCCTGAGGAGCAAGCATGTGAGCCTGAGGGTGAAGGGTGGCTGGAGCCTTGGGTGTTGTCAGCAGAGGCATGGAGAGGGAGGGGAGATGCTGCTGATAATGATAGCTACCTCATCAACTCCACGAACCAGCCATAAACTGTAGACCCAGGACTCTTGCACTTTGTTCAAAGCCCTCGACAGCTCTGAGTTCTCATCTTGACTCTGAAAGCCATGCCAACTCTGGATCCATCCCCCTGGTTCTCAGCCAAGCTCTTCATGACAGGAGAGCAGCAAGGGAGTGGGAGCTTCTCTGAGCCCAAAGTGCAGGATGACCAAGCCACGGCCCAGAGGATTCCCCCGTGCGAGCTGTGTCCCCCAGTGGTGGCTTTATGGCAGCCCTTTCCAAGTCAGAACTCAGCGGAACCCAGAAGAGCTGAAAAAAGGGGGCGCTTATATAAGGCACTGTCTCTGATGAGTGCACAAAGGCTGGTGACTCTTCCAAGGTTATAACAAGTTAGCAGCACACCTGTCCTGAGTCAGAGGTTTCACTTAACCCTGCTCCACTCCTCCCACCTCCGTCCTATACACTTCTCTTGGCCTTGGCCATCACCTCCTATCAGGCCAGCTGGTCCTTGTCAAGAGCAGATTAGATTCGAAGGCGCATCGACCTTAGCTCAGAACCTCCCTTACCCAAGAAGCCGTGTTCCTTTGATTCCTCCCAGCCAGTGGGAGACCCTAACAGGTGGGCTCCTGCCAGGGAGAATCACATCCCCAGCTGGTCCCCCAGTTTGGATTGATCCTTGTCTCTTGCCTCATCACCCACTGTGGGCCAGTCATACCTTTTGCTCTAGCAGGGCTCCGAGAGGCCCTTTCCCACAGCAGGGCCGAACTGGACTCTCCTGCTCTGACTGCAGCAGGTAGCTCCGGGCAGAATTGCTTCAAAGCGTCGCCCTAAAGCACCAGGGCCCAAGAATGTTGCCCAAGGGCTGGCTCTTCAGTTCCGGAACCTAAGGGTATATCTTTCGAAGGCATAGATTCTACTTGGAGTCTTTAATAAGTCATCCATCCGAACATACCGTTATCCCCTAAGAAGTGATAGCCCTTCACAGCTTCAAGGGAAGTGTCAGGTCCTGACATTGACGGGACTTTGAAATATCTGAAGTTTTTCTCCTATCTTGAGTTTTTCTTCTTGTCCAAGGGCCTCTGCTCATCTGATAAAGCCAGGCACCATCAGGGCTTTTTTTGACTGAGAGCTCAGTCCTGGCTTCACTTCCCTGTAGAGTCAAGACCCGGCTGCACCTGCTTGCCTGGGCAGCTGTATACACAAGCAGATGTGGTGGCCCCACATGAATGAGCCCAGCTCCTGAGCTTTGCCACGCCTCCCGCGATGACCAGGCCCACTGCAGAGACCGGCCCCATGCAGGTTCCTCCGTGGAGAGGCTTCTTCCCAGAAGCCCCAGCTCCCTTCTCACAGAGCTGCCCATCAGAGGAGGTCTGCTAAGATAGAGGGGTCTCAGCTCACATTCTCTCCTCCTTCTATTCATGTTAGTCAACCCCCCTCACTCTCAAGGGAGGGGGGGTCACGAGGTGGCCTCTGCCTACCCACAAGAAGTCCTCTGCCACCTTCCCTTCAACATGGGACTTTCTGTCTGACATCTGCATAAAAGGCCCTCTCAAGAGCTCCTTCCTAAAACTACTACAAAGTAACTAAACTAAAAACCAAATGTCATCTTCTTCCCTAGGAGTCCTTCCTCTGATCCATCTTTGGTGCCTTCAGGGATTTGTTTACTGAAGGGCCGTCGGGGAAGGGGCGGGGAGACCAGGCAGGGCCAGGGTGCTGGGCATTCAGAGGACTTTATCAGAGCCCTGGACTTACTAGAGGTGAGGGGTGGACCCTGAAATGAATTTGCCTCCTGTGCTCTGGGTTACACAGTGAAGATTGTGTCAGAGCCACTAGGCAGGTGCCTCTCCCCCAGCCCAGTGGGAGGCTGGCCAGACCCCCAGCTCCAGCCTCCCACTGCCACCACTCTGATGGTAACTACCCCTTCTCTGTGGGTCCCCCATGTTTCTGTCTCTACTGAAACAGACCTTGTTTCACTTCTCTCTGCCTCTCTCTCTCAGTTTCTCTCTCTGGTCTCTATCCCTTCCCTCCTTCTCTGTCTTCCTGTCTGACCTGAGGTTCCCTGGGCTGCTGGGAGGGGCAGTTTCCTGGCCCCTCTCTGGGAACAATGCGTGAGACACACACAGCTGCAGGTGGGCACACACGGGGCCCCGTAGTACTTTAGGGACAGTTAGATGCCCCAGCCCCTGAGCTCCACGAAGGGCCCCACTGGGGCTGGGGAAGGGTCACTGTCACCCAGT
Organism: Cryptoprocta ferox; assembly: GCA_028646485.1. Taxonomy (NCBI): domain Eukaryota; kingdom Metazoa; phylum Chordata; class Mammalia; order Carnivora; family Eupleridae; genus Cryptoprocta; species Cryptoprocta ferox. The sequence continues at coordinate 42,260,034 of CM053565.1, forward strand.
CAGGCCCTCAAGGCAGTACAGGGATGGTGGTGTCGAAGTCCAGGCAGGCATACAGGCTGAGCACTGCAGCCAGGGAGCCCTGGGCGCCCCCACAGCCCCTCACCACCTCCACAGCCATGCCTGCTGCAAGGGAGGTTGGGATCAATTCGTTTTAGTCAGGAAATCAGCAAACCTGCTGTGTACAAGGGTGGCCACAGCTGCACCAGGCCCTGGAAGAAATGTGAGTATGAGGATGCCCAGTTTCTACCGCCCAGAGCTCCATAGGGAGACGAGTGTGCAAATGACCATACCACAGGCCCACTCACTGACTACTGTGCTGAGTGCTAGAGCTGTGCTCTGGGAACAGAAGGGCAGGCCGGGCCTGGAGGGACGGTGGCTGATGAGCAGGCGATAGGAAGAAGAGGACATTGCAGACAGAAGGAGTGAGAGGCAGGAAAGACCCCGGGGCCTGAGAGCTCAGGGTCTGCTTGACGTGCCAGTGGGCAGCTTGCATAGACTGCTGAGTCAGGAGAAAGACGGAATCTGACTGGAGTTGCAAACACTTTTTAGTTTACCAAGTAAAGACATCTTTTTTTAAATATGCCATTTTCTCACATACACCATTTAACTACAAAAAAAATAGAAAGGCTATTTGGAATAAAGGATATTGTGACCAAAACAGGACAGCTGGGGACTTGGCTGATATATGCTGACTGACTTTCTATATCTGACTCATCTTGCTCCCTTTATTGCTGACTGTTGAACACATTATCAAGGCCAGAGCTGCCAGTGACGGCCTCCGGGAGCATTGATACCTGTGGAGGTAGGGCCAGAATTGAGGATGTAGAGGAGGAAGGACTTTGGACTTCACTCCGAGGATCACGGATTTTATCCCTTGGTTGAGGCGTGGGGAAGGGTTTTGCAAACAGATGCTGTTTTCAGGCTGTGCTTTAGGACAACCATCCATTCCCAGGCTGCGTATGAGAATGGGCTGCAGAGAAAGAGACTGAGGACAAGAGCAGAGGGGGAGCCCGCGAGAGATGATGAGGGCCCATAGGTGGGGACAGTGGCAGTGGGGCTTAGAGGGGGCTGGGCACTGCAGTGAACAGGTGGGGCGAGAGGAATGCACAGAGCCAGGAAGAAGCAAGTGTCCTATCTGTGCACATTCATGCTGGGACAGCAGCAGAGATCACCTCACCAGGAGCAAAACCAGGAGAAGTGGGTTTAAGATCTGGGGTTAAAAAGTGAATGTGAATCTGGGGTTAAAAAGTGAAAGTGAATGAAGACAGCATTGTGGAGGGGAGAGAAGGAGGGGATAGTGGAGTGGCTCACGGTGGCACTTACCCGACTTTGCATTTGGCTTCCACCACTTGTGTGACCTTAGTCAACTTACTAACCTTTTTGTTAGTAAAAAGTAAAAAGCCTTCGTTTCCTCTCCCATAAAATGGGAACCAAATGTACCTAACCCATAGGGTTGCTAGGAGGTTTGAATGAATTAAGATATGTAAAGCACTTGGATGCCTGGCTCAATGGACATGGCCCGATTTTGTACACTGTCATATGTCTGGCACCCACATAGCACCACGGCATAGGAGGGCCCATTAATGCTGGTGAAACAGAGGAAGGAGGCATGATTGGAGCAAATGCCAGGCCTGGCTTCGTGGAAGGACAAGAGTCCGGGACAGTACTTTGAGTGTTCCTGAGTCCTCTCCAGGCAGCCCTCACTGGCCTCTCCCACATTCACCGAACAGTGATTGAGAAAATTTGGTGGCCTTGGGGAGGGGGTGGGACTCAACACCTCCTGAAGGTTCTCTGGGGTAGATGTCCCCTGGGGCCCAGCAGCATCTCAACACCCAGAAGGCAGGCAGAGAAAAGGGGCAAAGGATCCTGGGGAGGGCGAGTGGACCCACAGCAGCTGTGAGAGAAAGAAGAGCTGGCCCCTCAGTCACCAACCTCCTCACACCAAAGGACCAGCACCCTCCAAAACCAGGTCTTCATCTCCTTTCCCTCCCACCTTCCAAACCTGCTTCCAGAATGTTCCCCTCCTAGGAACATGTCACCCGACTCACCTCCTCCTCCACCCCTGCAACCAGCCGCTCCTGCCTCCTTTCAGCCCTACCTCCCTTGGCACACTTCCCTCAGTCTCTAGGGGGCATTAGGCCACTGTCTTCTGTCACCTCTGCAAGTTTGCTCATATCTTCACTGGTGGCTCTGAAATACATTTGTGGTCAGGACACTGCCCAACCTAAAGCCTTCCTGAGAAGGAAGTCTGACCGCCCACCTCAGCTTTGGCAGCCTCAGCCAGCTTTTCTAGCCTCTGCTCACATCCTAGTGCTGACCAGCGTAATTTGTTTCCTCCGCTTCAAATGTTAGTCTTGAACAGTTGACCCGACCAACCCCTACCCCTTCTTTCAGGGCTCAGCCCAAGTGACACACCTATCCGGAGCTCAGGGCCCATCACATCTTTGGGACTTGCTTGTCAACTATCCAGGTAGTGGTTGGTGAGACCATCTCTGGCAATAAGCACAGTGGTCTCAGGAGAAATGTGCAGAGGAGCAAGTAAGAGGAAAAAAAGCATGGAGACATTTTTAATGAAGACCAGGCAAGATTAGGCAATAGGAGACAGGACAGATATGAGTCAAAGATTATTCAGATGTTCCTAGCCCGGGAGGCGGTGGTGGGTTGTCACTGTCCACAGCTATGGAATTGAACTTCACCCGGGGCCCGGAGTGAAGAAACGCCCTTTCCCCTTGGCCCTGCTTCCTGGGAATCAGGGCCCTGACACCCCAAAGCCAGAGTGTAATAGAGACAAGGCCCAAGGATGCTTACTTGCTACAGGGCATTGTCCTTGGAATGTCAACTTAAAAAAAAAAAAAAAACAATAGCTTGCTTATTAATTTGTGCTTGAAGCTGCAGGGGGACGTGAACGCTAAGAAAACTTTTCTCCAAAGAGAGAAGTGCTGAGCCCAAGCAGAAGAGTGAATTCTACAGATACTCTGCATTTTAGAGGGTGAAAACGTACATAAACAAAGTGATTTTTCACATGAAAAAGATCTGAAGGTTTTCATCAACTCCCAGGGTCAGTGTGAGCCACAGGGCTGACCAGGCTTCCAGAACAGCCAAGACACCCTGTAGCTGCACCAATAGACTCAAGTTAACTGGATCAGGCCCCCCTCTGCACCAGTTAGACCAGCCCTGAAGCTTTCCTCAAACAAGGGTATACTGTTCACAAGGGATGCGGAAAATCTGCAGTCTGTTCACAAGAGGGTGATCAAGTGCAGAGGTCTGGAAACCATCTCTTCCCAGGAATCACTGAATGTGATGTATTTCTCCTGGAGAAATGGAGACTCGGATAGACCTGGATGCTACCTCTCATGTTAGAGGGTGGTCGTGTCAAAGACAGAAAAGCCTCACTAAGTGTTTCTCTGGAGAGCAGAGTGAAGAACAGCAAATATAAATGATGAGGCGGGAGACACAGTTAGCATAAGAAACAGTTTCTAACAATTAGAGCAGTCCAGCCCACCAAAGTAGTGAGCTTCCTGGCCCCAGAAATGTTCAAATGGGGGCAGGGTGATGTCAGGTCTACCATAGGCATCACTGGCAAGAGAGCAGTGGTTCCCAACCATTTTTCCCCTCCCAAACATCCCACTGTTAATGAATCCCATGTTCTGAAATATTGTATTTAATAAACTGTACTTATTCAAAGTGAAAATTATCCCATTTTAATAGTCAAAAACCTGTATACTGTGAATCATCTGATGCTTAGGCAGGTGAAATTCACTGAATAGAGGAAGAAGTGCTCAGCCTTGGGGGGCTGGAAATGCTTCTAAGAAGAGGAGGTGTGCCTTTCAGCCAGAACTCCCTCTTCCAGCAAGGTGCCAAAATGACCAGCACAAAGGGAAAGAGAAGAGGCACAGGGAGATGTTCTCTAGGCCTTCTAGAAAACACGGAGTTGTTCCTTTGGCCACCTACATGCGGGTCTTCAAGTAAGGTAAAATTGTAGACATCAAGGGAATGGGCACTGTTCAAAAAGGAATGCCCCACAAATGTTACCATGGCAAAATTGGAAGAGCCTGTCGTGTTTCCCAGCATGCTGTTGGCATTGTTGTAAACAAACAAGTTAAGGGCAAGATTCTGGCCAAGAGAATTAACGTACGTACTGCGCATATTAAGCGCTCCAAGAGCCAAGACAGCTTCCCGAAATGTGGGAAGGAAAGTGATGAGAAAAAGAAAGAAGCCCATGAGAAAGGTACCCGGGTTCAAGAGAAGCGCCAACCTGCTCCACCCAAAGACACATAACGGGGAGAACTAGTGGAAAGGACCCTGAGGCACTGGAACCTGTTCCGTAAGAATTCATGGCTTAATAGGTGTAAAAATAAGCAAATCAATAAATATTGATTTATTATTATTGATATATAAGCAAAAAACCAGACCTCTGGACTGGTTTTTAAAAAAGGAGGTTGTGCCAGAGCTGGGATTTGCAGAATAACTTGGGGTTCTGTGAGCCAACAGGGGCATCTGTGGGGCAGGGAAAGACTCAGGTACAAAAAAAAAGCTCCAGAATGCACCACTGGGTATAAAGTGGGGCTGCCATGAGGCTGGGGCAGGACGATGCAGATTAAAAAGGGATGTCCATGCTCTGCTCCAGGGCTTGTCAGTTCAGTAGGGGCCAGGCTGGGGCTTGGACCAGGAATGGGGCATGATCTACAAGGAGTGAAGAGGTGCTAGCCAAAAAGGGAGAAAGTAGACAAAATCCAGCTACTTTAGAAGTAAGACCTTCTGTGATCAAGAGACACCCCAAGGAAATGCAAACAAGTCACAAACCAGGAATTATATCTGCAGCACATTTAAATGACAAAGGACTACTAGCCAGTATATTTGACCCAACTGTATGAGTCAAGAAGAAAAAGGAAAAAAACAAATGCGCAAAGGAAACAAACAGGACTAGCACGGAAGGGGAAGCACAAATGTCCCCTAAACACACGAAAAGGTGTTCAACCTCATCAGCAAGGGAATGAAAACATATCCTACCTAAAGACCTGGCGCAAGTGTAAAAATTGGACAGTAGTAAGCGTTGGTGAATATACAGACCAATGTGGCAGCTCTCATTCAATGCTGGTGGGAGTGCAAATCAGTGCAAGTATTTTGTAAGCAGTTTGGCATTTGGACACCCTTGAACTTTTGCATGTGAACATCTGCATACCCTTGACTCAGCAATTTTACTACCAGTATATTCCCTAGAGCAATATTTCTCAATGAGGACCAGTTTCATTTTTGTTTTAATTTTCAATTTGCTGGGGGAACAATACTTTTGTAAATTATAATAAGAATGAATTTCTAAAAAAATGAAATGAAAAAAAGACATATAATATACAAGCCCTGATATTTTATTATTCAATTCAATATGCATAATGTTACTTATGTATACCAAAGAGATATATACAGGAGTGTTACTGGCAAATTGTTTTGTAATAGCAAAAAACAAGAGGTAACCCACACGCCCAATGACAGGATTAGAGATTGGGGAAATAAATTGTGGTGTCATCATGATGGGTTATGGACTACTCTACAGTTATGAAAATAAATGAACTATAGCTCTATGCCACAACCCCAACAAAGTCTCAGAAACATAAAAACAAGCTGCGGAAGACTCTAATATGATACCTTTTTGGAAAGAGCTTTATCAAAGTACAATTTAATTTACATTTCCATGTTGTGGCATGATTCACTCACTTAAAGTGTACAATTATTAGATTATTTAGAGAATTGTGCAACCATCACAATAATTTCAGTACATTTCCATCATCTCAAAAACAACCCTCATGCTTATTTTTAGTCACTCCCCCCTACTCACCCCCTGCCCCAGACAATCCCTGATCTATGTTCTGTCTCTATATTTGACTTTTCTGAACATTATATATAAATGAATTCATACAACATGTAGTCTTTTATGTCTTGTTTCTTTCACTTAGCATCATGTTTTTGGAGTCCATGTTACAGCATGCATCAGAACTTCATTTCTTTAATTGTCAATTCCTTTATGTGGATAAACCACATTTGGTTTATTCGCAAGTTATTCATTCAAAGTTGATGGACATCTAGGTTGTTTCCACTTGTCAGCTATTTTGAATAACACTACTTTGCATGCGAGTCTTTGAACAGATACGTGTGTTCATTTCTCTTAGGTACATTCCTAGGTGACACTGTTTTTATAAAACTCTAAAACAAACAAAACTAAACAGTGTGAAATACACAGTACTGAAGTTATTCTTTAAAAGTGAAGAGAGCTGGGGCACCTGGGTTGAGCGTCTGACTTCAGCTCAGGTCACAATCTCACGATTCATGACTTGGAACCCCGCTATCAGGCTTGCTGCTGTCATTTTGGAGCCCCCTTTGGATCTTCTGTCCTCTCTCTCTGCCCCTTCCCTGCTTGTGCTCTCTCTCAAAAATACGTAAACATTTTTAAAAAGTGTTTAAAAATACTGAAAAATTAAAAATGAAGAGAGTAATAAACACAGCATTCAGGGGAGTCAGTCCGGAGTGCATGTGGGAGCAGGGGAATCAGTCAGGGATGCATGTCGGGAAAAGGGAAGGACTAGTCTCAACTAGACAAGAATAATGTTGGATAATGAGTCTATGGTATTCATTTTATTATTCAAAACGTATATTACATTAGATATCAAATATACATACATGTTTATATTATTTGTAATGTACATATATTACATAAAAAGACATTTTTAAAAATGAAAGCCTACCTCCAATACCCTAATTCCATTCATCCCAGGATAACCAGGTCCCTATTCCAGCCAACAAGATTAAACACGCTCTGGCCACCTGTCTGCACTTAGCCTGCTCATGGCTCCCTCTGCTTCAGCCACCGTAGCCCACCCCCCTGGCTGTTCCTCAAAGGTGGGGAGCAGCTCCTGCAGGTGCAGGTGTCTTACCTGAAGAGTCCCTCCCCGGATGTCCACACGGCTGCTGGCTGGCTCACTTCAGGGCCTTTCTTTCCTAATGTCCCTGGTGGAATGACACATCTGCATGTCCTCCTTTATGTGCTCCAATTGCGGCCTCCTTTACTTTGCAACATGACATTGTCATCTCCCCAACACAGACACACGTCCAGCTGGGCTCTGTTTAGATCGCTGCCGAGACCCGAGCATGCAGAAGTGCCTGGCCATAATAGGGTCTCAGTAAATACTTATAGAGTGAATTAAAGCAGCCAAGCTTGTGATCAGATGGAGATTACTGGCATTATCCAACAGAGCTCCTCTCGTGTCCACCAAAAGCACAAACGGCTTGCTCTAGGTAACCCATGCCGCAGATGCATCTTGGGGAAATGTATGATTTCAGTTAGATAGCCTGAGGTGTTGAAAATGGTTATCTGATCCTCATGAGGAACTTCGAGGACCTTCAAGAACCCTAGGTTTCCAGGATCCCATTTGGAGGCAACTGGGCCAGGCGAGCCTGAAACTACTCTGCAAAGCTAGGAATCCATGTTTCCATGGCAGGATGGCCTCTGGAGGAAAGTGGTTCTATAGTCTTCACCATCCTAATCCAGACCTCAGACAGACAATTCTAGAAGGCGGCTCACCACGTGCCTAGAGCCCAAGGAGATCTGGGCTGGAGGTATAGATTTGGAAGCTGTCTCCAGCTTCAATCCCACGATCTACCTTCATAATCTTTTTTTTTTTTTAGTTTTTATTTATTTATTCTTAAATAAATGTAATCTCTATATCTAACATGGGGCTTAAACTCACGACCCCAAGATCAAGAGTTGCATGCTCTTCTGACAAAGCCATCCAGGTGCCCCCACCTTCATAATCTCAACTCCAGGACTGCACTGACCAACATGAAACCATTAACCATGTGTGGCTATTGAACATCTGCAATGTGGCCAGTATGACTGGATTTTAATTTAATTTTAATTCATTTTAAGATTTTATCTTTTTAAGTAATCTGTACCTCCAACATGGGGCTCAAACTCATGTCCCCAAGATCAAGAATCATATGCTCTACTGACTGAGCCAGGAAGGTGTCCCCTAATTAATTTTAATTTAAAAACAGAAGCAGTACAAAATATTTTCTCATTAAACACAACTTTATTGCTTTAGTAGGACTACATTTCACTCTTGAAAATTTATCATCCAAATTGTGATGTGTAAAATGCACACCAGATTTTTTTAAGTTTTTATTTATTTTGAGAGAGAGAGCATGCGTACAAGAGCAGGGGAGGGGCAGAGAGAGAAGGGGGAGAGAGAGAGGGAGAGGGAGGGAGAGAGAGAGAGAGAGAGAGAGAATCCCAAGCAGGCTCTGCTTTGTCAGCTGGGAGCCCCATGTGGGACTCGAAATCATGAACCGTGAGATGACCTGAGCCGAAATCAAGAGTCAGACACTTAACCAACTGAGCCACCCAGGTGTTCCAGTGCACACCAGAGTTTTAAGACTTAGCATGCAAAAAAGGGTAAAATATCTCATTACTAATTTTTATAATAATCACGTGTTGAGCGATAATATTTGGGATATATTGGTTTAAATAACATTTTATTATTAACTCAATGTTATTAAAATGTTATTAAAATGAATTTTACCTCTTTCTTTTTATTTTTTTTAATGTGGTTACCAGAAAATATAAAATTATATCTATGTGGCTTTCATTATATTTCTGTTGGACAGACATTTACATCATCACAAGAAAGTTCCTCTGGACAGTGCTTGTTTTTTTTTTTTAATGTTTTATTTATTTTTGAGACAGAGAGATACAGAGCATGAGCGGGGAGGGGCAGAGAGAGAGGGAGACACAGAATCCGAAGCAGGCTCCAGGCTCTGAGCTATCAGCACAGAGCCCGACACGGGGCTCAAACCCACGAATGTGAGATCATGACCTGAGCTGAAGTCGGAGGCTTAACCGACTGAGCCACCCAGGCACCCCTGGACAGTGCTTGTTGAGTCTAAGAGTCTAAAATGGGACTCACCTTGGCCTCCAAGTATGCTTGTTAGTCCCCTCCCACACTGGGCTCCTGCTTTCTGCTGGGGTGGGGCGGGGGACCTAACCTCTCTCAGATTCTGCCTTCCTCCAGAGGAAGCTGTCTTGCCTGCCTCCTCCAGTCTGCTTGAACCTTCTTCCTCCGGACTCCACTCCTTACACCAGCCTTAAGCACGTGGCTTCAGAGACCTAATTTTCTCTTCACTTCAATTTTTACATTAAAGGTAATCTTGTATTTCTCAGTTCCTTGCATATAAAGAATGCTAGCTGATGATTTTTATAATATTAATAACATATTGTTTTTGTATGACGACTGACAAGGGATCGGTCTTCATTTTCTCACAACGCTTAGACCGGGGGTTGGGTAAAAGTGTTCACAGCCATTTCACACATGAGGACACTGAGGCTCAAAGAGATTATTTTGCTCAGATCGTAAGACATATGAGTGTGGCCCAGATTTTTCTGGCTCCTAATCCAGTGCTATTTCCCTTATACTTTGCTTTTGGTGCCTATGTGAGTTAATGCTGAATAAATATAGAAAAGAGAGATTAGCATGGATTTAGGAAACTAGAGCTTTTCATGGGCTGGGCTTTGAGAGATGGGTAGATTTTGGCTAAGTAAACAGGAGTAGGTGGGTATTCAGTAAGAGAACCACAACTTCTCTAAAAAACAATCAATAATCAGGAGATTTCTTGATGAACATAGAATAAAAGTAGTAAATATTTGGGCATATTTTTTAATAACAGCTTTATTGAGATGTCATTCATATACTATAAAACTCCCCCTTTCCAGGTATACAATTCAGTGGTTTTCAGTGTATTCACAGAGTTACACAACTCTCACCACTAATTCCAGAATATTTTCATCATCCCAAAAGAAACTCCATACCATTGACAGTCACCTCCATTTCCCCTCCCCCCAGTCCCTAGCACCCACTAATCTACTTTCTGTCTCTGCAGATTTGCCTAGTCTAGAAATTTCACATAAATGGATTTATAAAATATGTGGTCTTTTGTGACTGACTTCTTTCACTTAGCATAATGTTTTTAAGGTTCATCCATGTTGCAGCATATAATAGCATTAATACTTGTAGCATATAATCAATACCTCATTTCTTTTTATGGTTGAATAATACTTCATTGTATGAATATACCACTTTTTGTTTATCCATCCATCAGTTGATGAACATTTGGGTTGTTTCCAATTTTGGGCTATTATGAATAATAATAGGCTCCTTGGGCATCTGTGTGAAAGTTGTGTGGACATGTTTTCAACTCCCAGAATGGAGTTGCAGGGCCACACGGTAACTCTACATTCAACATTTTGAGGAACTGCCAATCTGTTTTCCAAAGTGGCTACCGCCATTTTATAATCCACCAGCAATGTGTAAGGGCTCCGATTTCCCCTCATCCTCAACAACATTTGATGTTGTCTATCTTTTTTATTTTAGGCATCTTGCTGTGTGTGAAGGGGTAGCTTGGTTTGAGGTTTGATTTGCATTTTCCTGATGATTAATGAAGTTGAGCATCTTTCCACGTGTTTATTTGTCATTTGGGTGCCTCTTTGGTCAATGTCTATCCAAATCCTCTGCCTGTTTTTTTTTTCCCAGTTATTTATTTATTTATTTATTTATTTATTTATTTAGAGAGAGACAGAGACAGAGAGAGAGGGGTAGGAGCAGAGAGAAAGGGGAGAGAGAGAATCCCAAGCAGGCTCTGCACTGGCAGCTCAATGTGGGGCTCGAATTCACGAAACTGTGAGATCATGACCTGAGCCAAAACCAAGAACCAGATGCTTAGCTTACTGCGCCTCCCCAGGCACCCCTTTATCCCCATTTGTTTAAAGTGTATTTATTTTGAGAGAGAGAGAGAGAGAGAGCACACAAGTGGGGAAGAGGCATGGAGAGAGGGGAGAGAGAGAGAATCCCAAGGAGGCTCTTCACCATCAGCGCAGAGCCCAATGTGGGACTTGAATTTAGGAACCAAGAGATCAGAATCTGAGCTAAAGTCAGACACTTAACCAACTAAGCCACCCAGGTGCCCCTCTTCTGTCCATTTTTAAATGGAGTGATTTGTCTTTTTGTTGAGTTGTAAGAGTTGTTTATATATTCTGGACACAAGTCCCTTATCATATGCATGCTTTGCAAATATTTTCTCCCATTTCGTGGGTTGATGGTGTCCTTTGAAGCACAAAAGTCTTTAATTTTGACAAAGTTTACCTAATTTTTCTTTTATCACTTGTGCTTTTAATGTCATATCTAAGAAACTACTGCCTAATCCAAGGCCACAAAGATTTAGATCTATGTGTTTTTTTTAATGTTTATTCATTTTTGAGAGGGAGAGACAAGACGTGAGTGGGAGAGGGGCAGAGAGAGAGACATAGAATCCGAAGCAAGCTCCAGGCTCTGAGCTGTCAGCGCAGAGCCCGACGGCAGGGCTCAAACCCATGAACCATGAGATCATGACCTGACCCAAAGTTGAACGCTTAACCGACTGAGCCATCCAGGCACCCCTGTATCTATGTTTCTTCTAATATGTTTAAGATTTTAGCTCTTTCATTGTCTGTGACCCATTTTGGGTTAATTTTTATAAATGATATGAGATAAGAATCCAACTTCATCCTTTGGCATGTGGAAATCCAGTTTGTCCTGGAACCAGTTGTTCAAAAGACTTTCTTCCCTTTCCCTCCACCCCATTTAATTGTCTGGGCACCCTTATCAAAAAATCAAGTGAACGTAAATGTAAGGGTTTATTTCTAGACTCTCAATTTTATTCCATTTTGGGGCATAGTCTCTAAGGGATTTTTCCCCCTTGAACTGTGATAACTGGTGATTTCTCCTCCCCTGGAAGAGAGGTGGAGATACTGAGTGATCTCCCAAGCAGACTGCATTTCCTTCGTGGGGTCAGGCATCCTCAGCTCTTTGCACTGGCCTAATCACAGTGACCTCCTCCTATAGGAATCAGAAATCCCGCCACGGTTTTGATGGCAGCTGGGAAGTAGCTGACTGGCCAAAGGACCTTATCTCTTCCCTGCCTCTCAAGGTTATTGCAAATATCAAATTAGATAATTTCCACAAAAGAATATAGGAGATCTAAAGTGCTATCCAAATGTAAGGTATATTCTTACTATATGTTTCCTTCATGAATAAGACTCTAAAAAGAGAGTGAGAAGTTTTTAACTTTTACTCACTAGGATCAAGGTGGCAGTGTCAATATTATCACAAATTCCCAGTTAGTGAGTTCTGGCTCTTCCTGTTATTCTTGCAGGGGGCTGTGAGCCTCCCACCTGGAAAGTGAATATGAGTGGTATTTATTCCTTTCATCCACGTTCCCCCCTTCCTTGAATGAGGGCCTACTTTGTGCCAGGCACTGTGCTAAGCTCTGGGAAAACCCGAGAATAAGGCAGACACAGTCTCTGTCCCCTGGAGTTGATGGTTTAGTGGGGAAGCAGTCCCACTCAACAAGCTGTTGTGGTAAATGTGACCGTCAGAGAGGTGCAGAGTGATGCCTCCAACCAGCCCTGGTATCAGCTTACTCCATGTAAACCACAGGGATTAGATTATCTTCCAACCCATTTACTTTTGCTTCTGTGATTTTTCAGTGAAGCAGAGGCTCTTCCTTGCTGAACCCAGATGTTCTATAGACATCATCACAATGCCACACAGACCTGAGGATGGACCAGCCCCGCTCTACCATCGTCTGAAACACGGTTCTCAGGAGCTTTTCGGAGGACAGTCCCAGCTGAAACCTGCCTCCATCCTGCTTTCCTGGTGTTTCTTTCCTGAAGACAGAGAAAGACTTCTGGTTACAAGCTAAGCCTCACACTCTTCTTTCACTCCACCCATCCTCCCACCCTCCGCCCTGCTCCAGGGACTGAAAGGGTGTCGCTCTCACCACCCCACCCCACCCCCACCCAGCCCAAGCCACCAGTGGAGACTATTCCCTCCCAGAAAACAGCAGCTCACTTGTGTGCCCCGGGGCTCCTTGACCTCATAGCATGGAAAACCAAGCTGTGAGGACCACTGGGCACCTTCCTCTTCTCCCCACCTTCTCCCCACCTCTACCCCCATCCTCCTCCACACGTGTCTTCCTGGCATCATGTCATCTGACAAGTCAGCACCATCTCGGGGTTACTCAGGTCACAGCCTCCTGCACATGCTCCATGTGACAAGGTGAGCCTGTGTGTCCTTCAGAGCCTCAGGCTCCATCCACACAAGATACCCAGGATCCCAACAGCCCCACGCAGCTCTCAGCTGCTTCTTTTCCTGCTGCTTCTGCCCTACCTCTGCTTCTTCCACCCTGCGCTCCCACACCCTTCTCCGCTGCTAGCATATAGGGTCCTCCCACCTCTGGGACAGACGTCCCCAGGAGGAGTTAGGGAAGGACCCTCAGCTTCCACAACCTGGGGAGATGCCATTCTCTCCCCATCCAGTGCTTGTCACTTAGAGGGGCAGGTGGATGAGGCAGGGAAAGAATGAAGAGGAGTGTGGAGGCCTGAGGTGACTTGAAGCCAGCCACTCAACCTGTCTGAGTCTTCATTTCTTCATCTGTCAATGAGGGGGTAATTCTCATCTGGAGGTTCATCTCATAGCTCTCAGAGGCTGCAAGTCTGTGTGGTTGTTACTGCGAAAGCGACTGACAGCCTGTGTTCCCAGTGGGAAGAGGGCATGTGTGCCAGCGCTCCTGTGCCTCTATGCAAACCCTGCCACAGCAGCCCCCTCCATTCTTCGTCCCTTTCCCGGTAGTCCCCCACCCAGTGTCCAGGTGAGCTGGGGGGCTCGGAGCATCTCTGCAGCATCTCCCTCCGGCGCCTCCAGCGCCGAAACTTTCCCCGCGCGAGTGCAGGCCACACCCCCTCCCCCCAAGGCCTGGCGGAGAAGCGGGACCGGGTGACTGATCATTAACCCCATCTCTGCTGCACCAGCGGCGCTGCAGACAGCTCCCCCACCTTGTCCACTCGGGAACCCAGAGAGGCCTGGGGCAGTGAGGCCGAAGATTGAGCCTCGGATACCGCCGGGCTCCCGGGGGCCTGGGCCGAGGCTGGGTGATGGCAAGGAGAGGGCACCGTGTGCAGACTTGGGTGTTCCAGCAAACTGCTGGCTCCCTCAGCTACAGAGGTGTGTGTGTGTGTGGAGGGGTCCCCCCTTTCCATCTTCCTCTGTGAGAGCCTGACCTGAGCCCACTCCGCCGCCGCCGCCACCACCACCCCCTCCCCCCACCCCCCGGCTGCAGTTCGCAGGGGGCCGCCTTGGCCCCTCCCCGGGCAGTCGCCCCTGCCCAGGCGGGCCAGGAAGCGTCGGTCCCCGCCCCGCTCGGTTAGGCCCGCGGCCGGGGGACTTTGGAGCCGGGGAGGAAGCGCGGCGGGGCGGGGAGGTGGGGGTGTGTCGGAAGGCGGTGGCGGGGGGGGGGGGGGGGGTTTATAATCCGCAGGGCGGGCGCGGCCCGGGAGAAGGGGCAGCGCCGCGCCGTGCACCGCGCACCGCGCCATGGGGGCCGCATCGGGCAGTCCCCGGCTGGGGCCGCTGCAGCTGCCGCTGCTGCTGCTGCCGCTGCTGCTGCTGCCGCTGCCGCCCGCCGCCCTGGCAATGGACCCCGAGCTGCATCCCGGAAACTTTTCCGCGGACGAGGCCGGGGCGCAGCTCTTCGTGAAGAGCTTCAACTCGAGCGCCGAGCTGGTGATGTACCAGAGCACGGTCGCCAGCTGGGAGTACGACACCAACATCACCGAGGAGAACGCAAGACGCCAGGTGGGCGCGCGGGCCCGGGGCGGGGGCGGGGGCGGGACCCGGACGCCCAATCACAGGCCTGCGGCCGGGCGCTGCGGGGCGGGAAGTCACAGCTGGGCGCGCACCCCCAGACCCCAGAGCCGCGGGGACCAGGTGAGGACCCGCCGGCGCCCCCAGCCCCACTCCGCCCCATCCGACGCGCGGTGGGTGCCCGGTACAAGAACCAAATGGATAAAGCTGGCTCCTCTGACCTCGAGTCCCCCCTAGGTGGCAGCGCCCTGGGATGACCTCGGGTTGGGTCAGCGGCAGTCCTCGCTGAGGGTGCCCCCTCTGCTCTGGGCCCTCATCCTCTGTAGTCAAAACCTACCCCTGTCCCACTGTTCCTGTCACTGCTCTTCACTGTCTTTACCCTCTCCTCCACCTGCTTCTCTTCTGGCCCCAATTTCTGCTCCACTGCCCACCTTAGGCAGATTCCCCCAGTTCCTGACCTCGAAGGCCCAAGAGGAGGGAGCAGTGCTCCTGCAAGCCCCAGTCTCCAGATGCCCTTGGTCGTCTCCCCCTGCCCCAGTGCCATGGCCTCCCCTGTATCCCCTCTGGTGCCCACAGGAGGAAGCAGCACTGCTCAACCAGGAGTTTGCTGAGATCTGGGGCCAGAAGGCTAAGGACCTGTATGACCCAATCTGGCAGAACTTCAGTGACCCCATCCTGCGAAGGGTCATCAGTGGTGTGCGCACCCTGGGCCCTGCCAACCTGCCTGTGGCAAAGCGGCAGCAGGTGGGCCTGGTGGACCTGAGGGGTGGAGGCAGACATGGCCAGGGTGCCTTCCAGTGCTGCACTGTGGCAGTGGTGGTGGGGAGGAGCCTGTCAGGGAGGGACCCTGGGATCTGTATGCACCCTGACTGTAGGGGAAGCTTTGGTAAGTACCGAATGGCTACCTGGAACATGGATTTTCCCTGGAGATGGGGTATAGAAAGCAAAATTCAAGTCAACAGATGAAAAGGGGTTTCTCAAAATTTCTCCATAGTCTGGTTGGGTTAATGGGCTTCCTTAGAAAGACTGAGGAGGACTGAGAAGGCATCAAAGCCAGAGAGTGAGAGGGATTTGCCCTCACTGCAATGCTGTAGCCAAGCTTGGACTTGAACCCCATCCCGAATTCTAAGGACATTTTTCCCCCCTCTACAGGCTGGTTCCACTGGAAGGGGAATCAGTGTATTAGTGATCAGAAGTGCCCTGAGTGCCACTGAGTGGCCTTGTCCAAGTCACATCCCCTCTCCGGGGCTCCTTTGCATCCTAGCAAAAAGAGGAGGGGGCGGCCAGATTATCTCTGGGGTCTGTTCACTGCTAAAATTCTCTCAACTCTAACTCCCCAGTACAACTCTCTGCTAAGCAACATGAACAGGATCTATTCGACGGCCAGGGTCTGCTACTATCCCAACAAGACTGCCATCTGCTGGTCCCTGGACCCAGGTATGGCTCTGTCCCTACTGTCTCTCTCTGCTGGGGCTTCCCGGCCTTTCCCCCATGGTCCCTGCTGCACCCAGAAAGAGGGTGTGTTTAATGGGAGGACCCATGGAGGGAGTGGGTAAGTCCAAACCCAAAGGCACTGACTTCCACCTCAGATGCCCCCACACTCTTGCTTCTCCTGGCAAACTGATTTCTGAAACTTCCAGCCTCCAGCTTCCACCCCCCCTCGTACCCCCACCCCCATGGGTGCTTTGGCCTCTCCCATCCCCACTAGCCTTCCTCTTGGCTGCCTGGTTTTCATGGATCCTCTCAGTCTCCCAAGAGCTCTCCACAGGCCTTAGACCCCTTATGACTTCTGCTTATACCCTCCTCTTCTCCCCCCACACCCCTACTCCTATCCACTAGGCAGCCTGAGGTTAGCCACTCCAACCAATAGGCTGTGAAGGGTCTGTCTGGACTTGGGCCTCTGGATGTCCTCCTCCTGTCCACCTCACTTCCCTAGGGACAAGGGCTCCTCTCAGGTGCTCTCTTTGTATAGCTCCCAGCCCCATCCCACCCAGCCCGTAGGCAGCCCTTGGCTTTGGGGGCATCATGATGTTGAGGAAGCAGGTAGAGATGGTGAAGACTAGCATGGGAGCTTTGCTGAAGACTGTCACCGCCTTCAAAGGAAGCACCTGACCCCACACACCTGTGTCTCAGAGCTCACCCACATCATGGCTATATCAAGAAGCTACTCCGTGCTGCTCTATGCCTGGGAGGGCTGGCACAATGCTGTGGGCATCCCACTGAAGCCCCTGTACCAGAACTTCACTGCACTCAGCAATGAGGCCTACAAGCAGGATGGTGAGTTTGCCCACCCCATCCGTTGTGTGAGTGCTGCCCTTCCCTGACTGCAACGTGCTCTCCCATCACCCACTGTCCCCACTGAGCCCAACCCCAGGCAGAGCAGCTGTTGCAATGACTCTGTACACTGACCCAAGGCCGCACAGAACTAGCTTGAGCCCTGTCTGCCTTCTTCTGGGCTGCTGCCTGGCCCTCACACTGGCCCTCTCGCCTGCCTCTCCTGTCACACCTCGGAGCCCCGGCACTCATCTTTGCCTCTCCAGGATCTATTTAGCTAGAGTTGGAATGACCCCTAGTTGGAACATCACAGAGCATAAGTCCCCAGGCTATCTTTTCTAAGTAGCTGGCAGATACATGGGCCGGGAGCCAGAAGAAAGGCGGAGCAGTAGCTGGGCAGTGGAGGTGCCAGAGCCTTGGGCCTGAGCTGCACCCCAAAGCCACCACTACCCCCTGCCACCAGGCTTCTCAGACACGGGGGCCTACTGGCGCTCCTGGTATGACTCGCCCACCTTCGTGGAGGATCTGGAACACCTCTACCATCAAGTAGAGCCCCTCTACCTGAACCTCCATGCCTATGTCCGCCGTGCACTGCACCGCCGATACGGGGACAGATACATCAACCTCAGGGGACCCATCCCTGCTCACCTGCTGGGTAAGGACATCGCCTTGCCTCTATGCATGTCCCATGGATTGCCCTCCTCATGCCTCACGTTTTAGAGTGCCATCCTGTCCACTCCCACACACAAGCCCACATAGCTTGCTCCATGACCCCATATAGCAAGTGTCCCTTCTCATCACCATTACTGTTCCGACTTTTCAGACAGGGACTCTGAAGCTTGAGGTGCGTAAGTGACTTGGCAGAGGGCAGAGAACTAGCAAAAGGCAGAGCTAGGAATCACATTGAAGACTCTGCATCCAGTGGGGGAGGGATAAGATTATGCTCCAGGATGTAAGCCCTGTGGCCTTGCTTCAGGGTTGGGAGGCAGGGACCCCGGCACCACCAGGAAGGACCCCAGCAGCATCACCTGGGCTCACACCACCAATCCCTGGGATCCTGGGGCATTCAGGAGCCTGAGAGGGACTGATGTGGGAGATGCCTGGTTCAGCCAGCTGAGTAGGGCCCGGGTGCCAGGGACCCAGAGTGCTGCCCAGCAACAGACATGGGGAAGGAGACAGGGAGCTAAGCTGTCTGGCTTACTCCTCTGTCTAGGGGACATGTGGGCCCAGAGCTGGGACAACCTCTATGATCTGGTGGTGCCTTTCCCTAACAAGCCCAGTCTCGACGTGACCAGCTCTATGGTGAAGAAGGTGAGTTCAGAGTTAGGCCAGGGTGGGGGCAGCAAAAAGTAGTCAGATGTGGGGAGAAGGGCAGGAGAAGTCATGTGAGGGAGTACAGAAGGGACCTCAGTCCCACCCTTTCTACAGAGCAGCAGCCTTGAATGTGTGTACAAGCAGTGATCTGGGGTCTGTGTCTTGGGTGAGGAGCCAGGCCCTCCCTCCAGGATCCCAGAGGTGGGGTGAGAACAGCCATCTACTTTTGTTTATCCACTATGGTTAGTAGGGGCCCTGCCTCTGGGAAGGGAGGCCACAGAGCAGAGATGCCCTTAATGAGCAAGGAGCTGACCTGGTTGGGAGATCCCTAGACCTTCCCCCAAGGCAGCCACAGTGAGCTCCCACTGCTGGTCCCTGACCTGTACCTGCACCACCACCCTCCCCGCCCCCATACCAGGGCTGGAACGTTACGCACATGTTCCGAGTGGCAGAGGAATTCTTCACCTCCCTGGGGCTCTTGCCCATGCCTCCTGAGTTTTGGACAAGGTCCATGCTGGAAAAACCAACCGACGGGCGTCAGGTGGTGTGCCACGCCTCTGCCTGGGACTTCTACAACAGGAAAGACTTCAGGTCTAGACATGGGAGGGAAAGGGGGGGGGGGTTCTGGAGCTCCAGGAAGGGTGGGCAACCTGGGCAAAGAAAAGCCAGTTCCCAGGCCCACCTGTACCTCAACCCCAACACTGTTTGGGGAACTGGGTCTATTCCAAAGCCATTGGGCATATGAGACCCTCTAGGCCACCTTCCCTTAGAAGCTTTGCCAGGTAGTAACTCTGTACATTGGAATGGAGGACAAAGGCCTGAGTGTGGGCTGGGGCAGGGCTAAGGATTTGTATGTTTCCACCAGCTCCTTCAGGGCCCAGGACAGCGCCCTACTGGTTCCTTTCCCTCAGGTGCCAGCCTCCCCATGCTCTAGTCCCTGCCCTGTCCTGTCCTTCACCCTCACCCTCGCCATCTCCCTGCCCCAGGATCAAGCAATGCACGCGGGTCACTATGGACCAGCTGTCCACGGTGCACCACGAGATGGGCCACGTGCAGTACTATCTGCAGTACAAGGACCAGCCTGTCTCCCTGCGCCAAGGGGCCAACCCTGGCTTCCACGAGGCCATCGGGGATGTGCTGGCGCTCTCCGTCTCTACTCCTGCACATCTGTACAAAATTGGCCTGCTGGACAATGTCAGCAATGACATGGGTATGGGGGGTGGAGAGGACCCAGCCTGGCCCTACCCAGACCCCACTCCATCCCACGGCAGGACTCAGCTTGCCCGTGTTCCCACCTGCCGTTCCTGTTTCTGCCTCTCTGCCCTAGGTCAGGCAGGTTTGGGGATCCACCTGGAGCCTCACAGCCCACCCCGAGTCCCAACTGGACACTGCCCAAGGGCCCTCTTCCAAGCAGGGCTCCATGGTTGTGAAGGCCGGCCTTCCTTTCTCTGCATCTGCCAGCCCCTCCTCCTGCTGGCTCCTGCCCAGGCCCACCCTGCCCTCGCTGGAGCCCCATCTCCCTCCGACCTCTCTTCTCATCTCATCTTCCGACAGAAAGTGACATCAATTACTTGTTAAAGATGGCACTGGAGAAAATTGCCTTCCTTCCCTTTGGCTACTTGGTGGACCAGTGGCGTTGGGGGGTCTTTAGCGGACGAACCCCCCCTTCCCGCTACAACTTTGACTGGTGGTATCTTCGGTGAGCAAAGAGGGATCACAAAGGGCCTAACCCCAAGCGTCTCTCCCCACTCTCCTGGACAACCAGGAGCCTCCTGCCTCCATTAAGCCAGTCCCCCGCCTCCACTTTCCCCCCCCCCACATTCTTTCCTGCCTAAAACTCCCTCCTCCAGGTAGTCTTCCCCAATTCACCAGGAGGGGAAGGGATGGCCCCAGTGGGAACAGTGGGAG